>OX596380.1:232617108-233337108 GCA_951394425.1 Tipula unca | reverse complement strand
AATGTGGAATTTTATTTCCCGTTTGTAGAAAACGTGCACAGTGCTTCTTATGTATTTTTAAAATCAATTAAATACTTTTAATTTCACAATTGCTTTTTCAATATTAAACGCAATTGTTTGGTTAATTTTATAATTTACCACAATGTTATAAGGAAAACTAAAAGTTTGTTGTATAAGATTTTTCTAGAAACGCACGTCTTTTACAAAATCACTACACACTTATTTATTCCTGTATGTACTCTTATTAATAAAGAGAACAAAATTGAAAAACTTACCTATAAACCTTTCTGCAATTTTAAACTCAATTTGTGCACTACAACTGTATACACTTTTATTAATTTTTAACACTTTTTTTAAAAAATTATCAAAATCACTCATTATTAATACGTCTTATCGACTCAAGTCACTTGTTTCAAATAAAAATTAACCTAACATATTGAGTAATGCCGTTAGTCCGTTCATCGGCATGGAAAAAAAAGAAAAGTATCATCATACTACTCATATATTTTCATAATGATCGCAGGATATGTTTTTATGAAAATATAAGTTGTTTATAATAAAACTTTATCAAATAATAAGTTTTAAAAATCGTTAATTAATCTATTAATTCTCTTTGTGATAAAACATTATAAATTTGATAGAACAAATTGTATAAATTCGTTTATGTCCATTGAATTTATCCTCTTCACTTATTAGAAATATTTATATATGTATATAAATATAAATATATATATATATATATATATATATATATATATATATATATATATATATATATATATATATATATATATATATATATATATATATATATATATATATATATATATATATATATATATATATATTAATATAAATAAGGTGTCCAACCCATTGATGGAATTAACATTTTTTTGTGAAAATGAAAATACAAATCGTTTCTAATTATTCTCGAAAAAATCAATTAATAATTTTTATTTTTTACCTTTAACAACTTATATTTTTTTTTCAACATATATAACATTGAAATGTTAATATCTCAAAAACTATGCATGATTAGATAAAAAAATCATTGGGACAATTTTTTAGTAAATAGTCTGTTAAAATTAAATTTGAAATAAAAAACAAAAATTATTAAGTAATTTTTTCGAGGAAAAATGAGTTAAATGATTTTTATTTTTATTTTTAACACATTTTTTTAAATTCTAACAATGTACGCTTTATGGAAAATATTAACCATGATATTCTTACTTCCAGAGAAGAAAGAAGAGTTATTGGCATTCACATGATTGAAGGTATTGTGCTATTCTAAAAATTTGGAAATGCCATTTATGTGGGTAACGGTTCTTTTCCGGATTTATGCGTAGAGGTTTTTGTTTGTGACATTGACCCAGCAACATACTCAACTCGTTCCAATGTGATAAATTTCAATATTCCTGTTGTAGTATTATGACAATATTTTTTCTTAATAATAAATGATATTCTTTTTTAACTATAAATATAATAATATTATTATCTAAATTATAAAATAATTATAGCTAAGAAATTTTTAAATCATTTTTCAATATAATAAAAAAACATTAATTTGCTAATTTTGTTTCAATAATTATTTTTTCATTGAATAAAAATTTTCATATTGAAATAAACTGGAAAATTTATTAAGTTCAGTAATATTCGATTTATCAATTTAATAATATTTCGTTAAATATGAAAAAGTAGTATTCATGCTAAAATTATTTATCATTCTAATAGTGAAAGTATTATCAACTTTTAAACGAAAAAGTATTATTAAACTGAATGGTATATTTCTTTCTGTGTACATGATACAAAAAATAAAAATTCTGATGCACAAAAATTCACCACGAAGTTAGCTGTATGAGTTGAAATATTCACTACTCGAAATATAATTTTATCAGTATAGCCTTTGTTAATAACGAAAATATTATGACTTTTGTGTGAAAACTTTTGTTTAACTATACTCAAAACGACAATTCTTTGTTTATTTACAAATAACCAAGCAACAAAACAAGTTGCTATTTTTGAATTTGTGATAAAGGAACATTTTTTTTAGGCAAAATATGTTCCATTGCCGAAAAAATAGCAACACAAATATAATGTCGTTTTCGTTTGATTTTTTTCCCCTCATTGGCCGAGTACACTGATTTTGTGCGTCAATCGAACATGAAACCGATTTACCCTCATTTATATATGTGTTTGTGTTTTCTGATAAAAAAAAACGAATATTCACAAACAAAACCTTCTATAGATAGACGGTTTTGTTCACAAAAGTCAAAATGGCAGCACAGTAACAAATAAAATTATAGTATTGGTGTAAAATAGGGGTAACTCGGTCGAAAAAACCAGAGTAGACAAAATTGCACAGAGTGCAAAAAATTTAGCTGTCAGGCAATTTGTTTTGGTTCAAACGAACCGTTTTCGTGTAATTTTTTGCACTCAGTGCAAGTTTTTATGTTCAAACGAAAACAACATTATTTTCAGTTTTCTTAATATGACTGTTCTGGTGAAATTATATTCGAGCTAACTTCGTGGTGAATTTTTGTGCACCAGAATATTTTTTTTGTATCATGTACGCGGCTTTAATTCTAAAATTATTGAAATAAAGTAAACTAAACATTTTTGTAAAAAAATTTCGTATGAGATCTGAAAGAGTCATCGTATATGCATTAACGGAAGTAAAATGAGCTATGTTAATTAGGGTTAATAAAAAAAAGTAGTTATTAATTTTTTAAAATTTGAGTATTAAACGCTGATGAAAATCTCCAATTATGGTGGATATTTTTGAATTTTAGAGCATTTCTCCAATTTTTGCAATATTTAACATTCACTAATTTAGAGAAAGTTAATTAGGAATTTGAGATATGTTTCAAATTTTGAATTCTAGTTCGAATTCCAGATGATTTTTAGATTTTTGGAATCACACGAATTATATAAAATTGTACAACATTTTTTTGAGATTTAACAAATTTCCGTTTTTATCGGATTTTCAAATAGTATAAAGGTAATTTTTTTTTTAAAGACCTTTTTAGCGAGAACCATTTTTTGGAAGGTTGCTATATCCCAAACCTAATTTCTACCCTAGTTTGTTAGGTGAGAAAATGTCTTAGGACTGCAATTAAATATATTATTCCATATACTCATTATATGATTGACAACAGGTTACAAGCTTGCTTTCTCGAGTTATGCTTTCAAAAACAATTTTTTTTTTCTAATTATTTTATCATAGGGAGTACAATACTCAGCATTTTCAGTTTGAATAAAGTTCAACAGTATACATATTGGTAAAATAATTAAAGAACTTCGAATAACAACAACACTAATTATAAAAATTGAGTTGCTAGGTTTCAAAATTAATCGAAGCAAACTGCTGGAGACTTAGGGGAGCCAAGAGTAGGCCAAGTAGAAAAAAACAACAATAGTAGTAGTTCAGAATTGTTAATCCGGTACTGGGAACACCCTGGCTTTGAGGGCCAAAAAAATTGTACAAACAATTTAACGTATAAGTGTGTGAGTGAATTTGTTCGGTGGAATATGCAACGATGTGAACTAAACGAGGAAAACTAAGCTTAGCTATATGCTATATTCTCTCACTTAACTGAAATGTATAACAAGTTTTCAAGTCTATATATTGCATGTATTAGATGTAGTATATATAGGCGTAAGATTGATCGTTCATTACTTCTTATCGTTTTAATATTATAAAGTTAACTGAAAACAGTGCTGGTTGAGACCGTGGCGCTGGTATCGTGAAACACCGTGTTCGATTCCCAATTAAGGGCGGAATACGAAAGGGATTTGTCATTGTTGTTGTATATGTTGCGTTTACCCAAAATTAACATATTCTGTCTGAAAATCTTACGACAATCATGTGTATATACATATTCATTCAATAAACAACAAACTAGATTTATATGTATGTACGTATGTATATAAGATGTTCTCGTCACACGCTAACCAATAATTAGTGGAACTCTTACTTTCTTCATTCGTATATAAGAATACAAATATGTAAAATAGTTTAGTTCTCAAGCAATGAATTGTATAATTTTTATAGAGTTATTGCCTCTTTAATTCTACCGTATTGGAAGATTATATAAGATAATATGTAATGATGTGAACAACGAACTATATATATGATGTATGTACATTACAATTATTGACAATGTGATTTATGAGTTACAGACTCTTTGTATATATTTTATACTCATTAGTGTAATAGTATTTGTAATTAAAAACACTATAGTATGTAATAACAAACATAAAAGAAAATCATAATAAAATGATTAGTTTCATGGTTGGAATGTAAGTTTAAGCGAGAGAGATACGGGTATACATATATATATATATATATATATATATATATATATATATATATATATATATATATATATATATATATATATATATATATATATATATATATATATATATATATATATATATATATATATATATATATATAAGCATACATATCTATATATAAACAATATTTCATGGCTCACATTATAATATCACAATCAGCAGAACAACTGCACTGAATTTATCATAAATAAAAATGTCACGCACAAACTAAATTATAGTAAACATATATATAGTATTGGAAATTGGTATACATATATGTACATATGCGTATGCTCGGCGGAATGAAGTAATTAATTTGACATTACATTATCATATCACTATACAAACCAGTTTTATTTTTTAAAATTTACCTATCATCATATACGACATATACAGTTCGAATGATTAATATCGTACAAAGATCTTTTGATATTTTTTATCTGACTGGAATAATAATTAACTGAGCTCGGATGTGGTAAATTATCAAATTCACTTTTTAGTAATATATTGAAGACTGTTGAACTTTGTGTATAGAATAACATAATGAATAACTTGCGTAAGTATTTTTTTTAAGATACTATTACCTTAATTAAGAATGCAATTTAACAGATACTCTTGATTAGTCATTGCGCTTAGCTGATAGATGGGCTATCCCGCACGGTACACCCTTAATTTCCTTTTTATCCTTATACTCATTTATCCGTCTTTTGTGTTTCGAGGGATGGTTGATAGTTTGTCGGCATTATGGGACTAAGCACTGGGCAAATATCTTGCGGATAAGGTTACGAAACATTAACTAGTCATAGTTTCCAATTTGAACTGGATCTGGGGCTGGATAGCATTGGAATTTAAGCTAGAAAATCAATGTCTGGAAAAACGAATATGGAATGAAAAATCCATAATAGTTTGCTGTATAGAATATTTTGCTATATTAATTTGCTGTTGAACTTTGTGTATAGAATAACATAATGAATAACTTGCGTAAGTATTTTTTTTAAGATACTATTACCTTAATTAAGAATGCAATTTAACAGATACTCTTGATTAGTCATTGCGCTTAGCTGATAGATGGGCTATCCCGTACGGTACACCCTTAATTTCCTTTTTATCCTTATACTCATTTATCCGTCTTTTGTGTTTCGAGGGATGGTTGATAGTTTGTCGGCATTATGGGACTAAGCACTGGGCAAATATCTTGCGGATAAGGTTACGAAACATTAACTAGTCATAGTTTCCAATTTGAACTGGATCTGGGGCTGGATAGCATTGGAATTTAAGCTAGAAAATCAATGTCTGGAAAAACGAATATGGAATGAAAAATCCATAATAGTTTGCTGTAGAAATTGTCAAAGCAGAAATTTAGTGGAATTTGCAGGTTAAATACCTAATGGCCTAAACAAATTGGATGAGGTAAAATGTATACGCGCGTTATTGCCATAAAGTTTAGATTACCCAAGCGTACCAGAAAAACTGATTTTGTGAAAGAGCCATAAATTTACACTATTATTGTAAATAATGTCATCTGGTAACAATATAGTCACCCACAACGATGTAGTTTTTATTATTCGATAATCATGCTCCTTATTATTACATTTCTATGTATACAAAGTAAAGGTATAGTGAATGTGAATGATTCAGTTATTACCTTAAAATCAATCCAAAATGGCCTACATCGTAAATAATTAAAGCAAGCAGATTTGATAGCACTAGTTAGGTAGAGTAAGTCAATTCAATGCTAACTATCTATAGTAGTCTTCAAAATCACAGAATATAACTTTCAAAGATTTTACTGTTAATATAGTCAATTATCAATCAGACACTGCGCTCTATACACTGACTGTAGTATCGATTCGCCTGAGTAGAAGGGAAAAAATAGCTAGAACGATATAGAAAAATATAATCAATGGAACAGTAATTAAAAACACATTAAAAATGTATGATTCCAAATATTTGTCTCTATTTGTCTGTAAGCACTCATAGTAAATCATACAAATAATTGTCTTGCATCAGCCCTAGACAATGTTTCGTGTGTTTCACTATGTGAGTGCTTGGCAAGGTCGATTAAAATTTGGTATCAAATTGGTCTTTGTTTTGTAAAGTTCCTGTTACAATAAATTATAAATAATAAATTGAATTACTCGACCTTTTCCAGCATTCACTTAGTAAACACACGAAAAATTATCTATCAGTGCTATAAAACCATTTTTCATATGTTTTATTATGTACATTTTTGGTGGAGTCGACTTAAATTTGGTATTCAATAGTATAAACTATATGGCTTGGTGGATGGATGCCAATGGATCTGTTTTAATAAATAATTTTTTCTTAGATTATGAGATTTGTTGGGCACTAAATTATTTTTTATTTAATTATTATTTTTTTAAACCATTACCCTTTTTAAGAATGCAATTTAAGAGAGAGTTTCTTGATTTACCATTGCGCTTAGCTGATAGATGGGCTCTCCCGAATAAACGCGATTATTAAATAGCCGCGCGGAACTGCACCCTTAATTTCCTTTTAATCCTTATACTCATCCGTCTTTTGTGTATCAAGTGTTGGTTGATAGTTTTTTGGGATTAAAGTGTTGCTTGAAACTTCGTTTGTAATTTCTTTACTATAGTGGGGCATTCTTATAGTTTAATCCTTGCCGCTGTGTTCGTGGTAGTAGCGTCTCGTTTGGGTATTATCTAACTATGTATATTAATATTATGTATTTGGTTGTCAACAATGTATTGTGAATTTTCGTTTTTATCAACAGCACCTAATAATTTGAAAGTTGTTCTATTTTTGTACGACTGGAAGGGTCTCATCATAAACTGAGTTGGGTCCACTGGTTTGAGTACAGGTATTTCGGTACAATTATAGCTCGATGAGAGCTTCTAGATTTTGAAATTTTCCAGAAATCGATTTGTTACAAAGTGATGTAAATCCTCTGTGTCATATTTTTAAAGATTTTTGAAATCACATTTCTGTTAATTAAAAAAATATTTTACATGAATAGAAAATGATTGCAATGTCCATACTTAAAAATCGTTATTAAAAGTTGATCTTTAATATCGATTTCAGAATGAATTAATTCACTTTTATCTTTTACCATCAAATTTAATAAATAAATTTAATCGATCTGAGTCCAATCCGGTAAAATATTATAATTGCTCGTTGATATTTAAAAACCAAAGAAAAGAATTGGAACTAGAAAGCGTTTGTCTATTGTTTGTATTAATAGGGTTTTTTATTGTTTGATCTTCTGTGGAATCAATGAATATTCCATCGTTATCATTATTTTTAATTTCTAAGATGGTTTCTTGAGAGAAACAGGCACCACACTATTCCAATTTCTATTCCGATTGCAATATCGTTCGTCCCTTCTGCTTATACATTGTTACTTCTCGTTATGTCAAACATGATATGCCTATGTAAGATGAAGCTTTGAAAATCTGTGTTATTCCTAGTGGTTTTCCATATATGCGGAAATTCTACAAATTTTAGATATTGATTGAATATCAAACAAAGTGGTAATTTTAAGCTGGATCCTATTCTTTATTCCCGAAGATATGTTAACAGGGCCACATCCAACACCGACATTTTTTAAAGCAAAATTTGTGTCTTTTGTTGTAATCGTTGGAACTTCTATGGACAAATTACTTTCACAACTATTCGAATTTTCATATTTATTAACACCTTCTGGCTTCTCACATGTTTGATATGACGGTAGGGTCACACGATTTCTGCTCTTTAGTTTTAGAAAAGGTTCAAAATTCCTTTATATCATATTTAATTTTGTCTTTGTTACGAGTGACATGTTTCAAAATTACTGTACTGTTCTATGAAATTTTGTTTGCTGGATTCTAAATTATACTTCAGCATTTCTTTGTAGACCTTATCTTTCCTATTTTTGAGGTTAATAAGTATGGCGTCCTACCATTGTGGATATTTGTTTGGTTTTTGCATCGTTGTAGGAACAAATAAATATATGGCGTCAAACAAAATGTTTTAAAGTTACCTACATTTACATTCAAAAGAAATTTATGATCTTCATTTTAAAGAAAACTGACTGGGACTATGACCATAGCTTACCGTTTCATGAGAATATAGCCCTCCTTCCACCATACACGACAAGATGTTTAGAGTATAAAATTTGCACTCTGGAAAATAGACGCTTATTTTTAGACTCAGCTTTCATCGGTAACATCCTGCTTGGTTTTATTGATTCTCCCTACATATTGGAAAATACAGCTATCCATGTTCCAATCAAATCGCTGCGAAATCATCGGTTTTTGGAGATAGTTCGCCACTCAACCAACTATGGTGAAAATTGTCCAATCAACAGACTGACAAAATCATTCAACACCGCTGAAGAAAACTTTGACTTTCATCTCACAAAGGACTGCTTCAAAAGGAACTTGAAGAACTATTTTTTAAATTTTAAAACTTAATTTATCAGAAATTATCTGGTAACATCTTTTCAGTTTATTTTTTGTAAAAAATATACTTTTTCAATCTAATTTTTTTGACAACTTCTAATCTGAAGTACTTAACTTTTAATTTTTAAAATTGTAAAATTTAAATTTTTTAATCTTGTGTGTAATAATCAATACTGAATTGATTATTTTTTTGTATATGAAATCATACTTGTAATGTACTAAATCGATTTTTTTAATATAAATAAATAAATTTATATTATTGTTGAAATTACTCAATTTGCTTTCCCAATCGATGTTCTCAAGATAAGGTCGAAAGTTGGCTGTGTCCGCTTTTCTAAAATTGTAATAGAATCTTCAATATTATTTCCATATAGATTTGTGATGAACATCATTACAATGAAATGTGCTGTAAATTCTGAATAGATTAGGAGCATTGGTGAAGTTCAAATCAAGAACTCTATTCAGTTTATTATGTAGCTTGCAGAATTGGTTGAGATTTAGAGCCAAAACGTATACGATGAGATCGGTGAATCAGTAGGAATATACGTAATATAGACATGCATTGATCTCCAATCTATTCAACTGTGTGCCTCCGGCCAATTTTTGTTGCTAAATGGTCGATATTTCATTTCGATTAAGACATTTATAATTTAAAACTAAAGCAATAATAAGTAATGTGCAATTCAAAATTTCGTAAAGATCGTATTCATGCAGATGTAGTACAAATTTTATAGTTATTTTATTGTGTTTTTATGATTGTTTACAATAATGATAAATTAAAGAATATTGTGTATTCAAATTACATATAGTCCTAATAAAGATTAAGACTATATGTACATGCAAAAAACAAATGTGTGTCATATAAATATAAAGCTGTTTTATTTGTAGTTACCAACAATTTATTATCTTAGTGATACGAGATTCAACTATATAGTACGCATTTACGCAATAAATTGTTGTACATTTCGTTTGAATTGGTTTAAATCTAGTGTCTAGAAAATTCTTGATTCCCGTAACAGTTGGGAGTAAGTATGGAATTATTTATTAACACAATAATTTAAATAATTAACAATATATTTTGTATTTTTGTTTTACGCAGGGCAGTTGCTGATGAGACCGGAATAGAGGAAGAGCACTAGACAAAGATGAACAAAATGTGGTAATATATATATTAAAATTTGGAAATATCCACTTTTAGTCATCAAATTTAAGCCACCAATGTGTTGTGGAATAGAATTGCAGATTAGTCATCGCCATCTGTATTATAATTGAGTAAAGGTAGACTATCATCTAACTCTATATACATCTTCTACAGCAACACCGTACATAACACAACATATACCATGTTTTAATACAATTCCCTATGTTTAGTTCCATTCTTTTCTTGAAAATAAGCCTCCATCTTGTCTTCATCCTTCCATCCTTCCTTTCATCAATTATGCTCCGTGCATGTCTGTGTAGCAAATTAAATTTCCGTTAGTATTAATTTGGTGGAGGGAAATCGCCTTTCTTGAATAGATCATAGTATTTCTTAAAATTCTTTGGTCATGCACTGAATATCCTGCAAATATATTTATGAATTTACCGCAATGCTGTCACACACAGCCATTACGTTTAATCTGTAATCTCTTCATCTAAATTTATTAGCAATTTCGTACACGATATCCCGACATCTAGCACCGCATGTCAGCCAATATAGGAAATCGTTAATCCTCGTTAATCCGTATATAGGAAATCGAAAATCCTTGCATCGTTCGTTTCTTCAAATAAAATCATTATTTCATGGAGAGTCTTTTTTGATATTCACGTCGTCATTTTCTAATATTTTTCTATATATAGCCGATTGATAACATTGAAGAAAGGTTCTTTCCAACTAGAACCAAAAATATATACAAGATAAATTTATTGATACAACTTTATGTTATATTTCTTTGTATATATTTACCTCATATTTACCTAAATATCCATCATAAGAACATTTGCAAATAATAAATTGGCTTATCATTCATGCTAGTATTTTCCATTATAAACTGTAACTTTCAGAGAAACTGAAATGTTACAAATTTAGAAATTTAGAAATTTGAAAACCGAATTATTTTCATTATTTTGTTCCTCTCGATTGTGAATGGTATTTAAATCAAATTGTACGGACGGAGCGTGACGTGATGATCCATATCAATTTATATTCTATATGTATAAGTCTCGTCGACTTATTATTACACCTTGACCTTTAAATCATATAATTTTAAACTCCTTTTAAGAAAATGACGATTAATGAATAAAAAATAATTTAAAATAAAAATTATAAAGATTCTTTAGTTTTTCCAAAATAAAAATATTATTGATTATATTATTCCAATATTCAAAATTTTGCGAGAGTTTCTTGACTTCTTCTTTGTATTTAAAAGGATCGAAAATAATGTATCTCATATCCATGGATTTTAAAACTTTCTCTAAAATCCCAGATTTCACTATAGATGAGAAAACGCCATTTTCTATCAGTTTTGGATTATCAATCCAATGATTTAGGCACAAAAGAAACAATGTGACTGTTGCGATACAAAAACGATTATTACAATTACATGTAGCATCACATTTTTCGGCTCGTTCAGTTGAGCGAAAATGAGCTTACCGAATAACAATGGTTAATTTGATTAACGCATTAGTTTGAAAAACCGGCAGAGCATCATGCTGCGGAATAGTGATACATCTAAGCACTGTATAATTGTAAAATACACGAATCTACTATGAGAATTGTAAAATTTTCAAAGTGTTATATACGCAACAAAAGTACTAAATTCTCCACGATCACAAAGTAATCCAAGGAATTTAGTCGCCTTAAACTATTTAAAATATATATATATATATATATATATATATATATATATATATATATATAATGGCTGTAATTATTCCTATGTGAGAGTATCGTATTAAGTTTTCAGCTATATGGTTTATTTCATACCAACTTGTTGCACCTTCTCCTTCTTTAGTTAGCAGTGTCCACACAGGTCTGTTCATTCTGAATTTAGCTTATCGTTATCCTTTCGTGAGTTCTCTAAAGAGTTCAGTATCTTACCACTGAATTTACTATTGTTAATATTATATGTTCTTGATGATGATGGTTCAGTTACTCCTTGATTTTCTTTTAATGAAATATCTGCAGACGGTATTGGCTTATTAAATTTCTCGGTATAAATATGGTGGCTTGGTCATTCAACTCGCTAATATTTTATCATCTATCGGTGTATTATGCTCCGGTTCTTTATAATCCTTTTCTAGATTTTTAAGGTTTACAAATGGATTTTCAGTTTCGAAATTGAATTATTGTAGACGTTGTGTACTCGACTTAATATTACTGGTATAGTATAGCAAATCTATTATATATAGTTTACTTCTAAATGTGACGCTTTAAATCATTTTAGTATGGTACACGCTTTGCTGCAACTGCTTGTGATGCTCCAATGAATTTATCTAAATTGTTATTCCACATCTTTTCCATTTAATTTTCACGAAATGGAACAGCTAGCTGGACTGATGTGCTGGTTTCTAAAAATATTTATTACTTTGTCTAGAAACACGAGAATTATTGACGAATCTCCACTTGGTTTAAATAATCCTTCATTTGTAGTTTGTGTTGTAGACTGCACAATTCACTGCACTTAATTCAGCTCTAGCCGTTTGACTATAGCTTAACCTGGACTTTTTAAAAACGACTGTTTGTTTAGGAACAAATGGTTTACTTGTCCGTTTAGACAGTCACGGTTCCGTATAAATTTTCACGCGACCGCGAACTATATACTTTTAAAAATAATGTTCGATGTATTTATCTGAATACCGGAAACTAGTACTATAGATTGAATAGGTTGGGTGCTAATTGTTGTATATCAACGGGACCATAAATACATGATTTTTTCGATATAACGAACGCGTTCTAAATTTATTTTTTATTTTGGTATCGGCCGGCGTGTTTAACATGTATACTGGTTTGCTATACCAACATCACTAAAATAAAAATTACTGTATATTTATACTATGGTCTAATTACGAAGGCAAAAATTCCCCGAAAATTTCTTAAAAAAGTCTATGGACCAATAAACGTCAAAACTGCAAAAATATATACATATAGTATAAGAAGTATAAGATACTTTTTTTCAAGCCGCCAGCATATAGTTAGAGGAAGATGCTAAAAATGTTAAAATTATTGAAAAAAAATTGCTCCCTACACCCCCATCCTAGCAAATGTATATATATTTTGTCGTATATATAGGATTGAGACGAGCATTGTATTACTACATACAAAATACTGTAGTGGAAACTGAAATATGCCTCCTTAATTATACTCAATTTCAACAAACGCAAAGTTATCTATAAGGGGCATGAAATAAAGTTGGTATACTGCTGTTAAGAAACACGGACATATTGTATGTAAACACAATATGTACGCACGATTTATTAATTTGCTATACGAATCATTGATTTTTTGTTAGGTATATATTTATTGCATGTATATATATGTACAAATCGAAAGATTTAATTGATATTATCAGCATCAGCGAGAAACCTGATTATAAGTTAATCAAATCGCATATAATAGTACAATTTTTATAAATTAGATGGATAATTTATAAAAGTTATGTTACGTTATATTATGATAAATATATATGTGTATATATATATACATATATATATATATATAGATATATATATATATATATATATATATATATATATATATATATATATATATATATATATATATATATATATATATAAACATTAAATTTAATAAAGCCAAAACATCAGGCCTTGGCGACTGAAATTGGAACTCTAATTCATGTATTTTGTATATACATAAAAAACACTTATTGTTAGGCTTAAAACTTTTTGATGCCATATTTTGCTGTAATGTTTTGTTCATGCATGTGTCTGAAACTAGGTTTCCATCCCATAACTGCAAAACCTACAAACCCTTACCGTAAGACAATAGCAAACATAAAGTAGAAACTACAGGTAGTATTTTTAAAAATTAAAATAATATCTTGCATGACCTCCTCTTGCCTTAATCCACTCCAAACACCGTCGGTTCATGCTCCTTATCAGCCTTTTGATGGATTCTTGGGTGGTTTTACTCCATCCTAGTTTAACAGCATTAACCAGTGCAGGTATGGTTATTATGGAGGGTTTACCATCGCACGAATCCGTTTTTTCAGAATATCCAACACTTACTATATGGAATTTAGGTCCGGAATATTCGTTGGCCAGTTTATTATGCCACAAGTTCTAATGAACATTTTAGATAATACCTATATATCCGTGCATAAGACTATGACGTGGGGTGTGAGAATCGAGTTCACACACCTTTCCCCTGTAATCGGTCCTCCATCAATCACTATGAGCACTGGTTTGCTTCCCGAACTGATGCTACCTCCAAAACATTATTAAATTTCTATCAAAATACTTGCTTGCTCTCTAGCAGCAGTCAGTAAATCGTTCTCCAATGTGCCTCTATATATGGACCTGATTTCGTCTGTTTAACCAAATCGCGATTCATCTGTGAATATGAATGTCAATGCCGATTTTCTATGATTTTGCCAAAATTTCAGTCATGCAAGACGTCTAGGGAGCAAAATAAGCTCTTATTAAGATTATATATGGGTTGTTTGAGGCGATTACGAATCGCCTGTTCGTTTGCTGTCTTCATTTGAATTTGCGATGCTTATACTATCCGACCCACATTTGCTTTCGTATAATCCCGTCTCGCGAAATCTTAACCAAACGTTCCGTACTGAACAATTAACCTCGCTACAAAACGTGAACGTTTAGCCTCTTGTATCAGTGTTGTCACTTTTGAATTCTAATTATTATTAATAAGTATAATATTATTAATTTTAAATCGTATGTTATATGATATCATTTTTATGGCATATAAAAATTAAAGCATTTTAATTATAACAATTTTACAGAGCCCGCACAAATATTCACATCATTATGGTTGCCTTAAAATTTGCTTTATAATTTTGAAGGTCTTACTTTGAATATAGCTATTTATCGACCTAAGGGAGGTAAACCGCTTTGATTTAATATGGTGAGCAAAATATTTTTGTTATATGTTTTGTAACCTTCGTATAATGATTTAATTGTATAGGTTTACTGTGAAATGTTTCCGGAACTATGTTTAACTTATTATTGTAGGGTTTTGCGTTATATCGCGAATTGTAACCGAAAATCACGAATCTATGAAACTTTTCAGATCGTTAATATATGTAAATTTCATACAACGTAGTTTGACTTATATATATGCACATTATAATGATAGAAGTGATAAGCCTTATAATTGTATGCAAATAACTATATAGAAAATGAATTTATATATTGCGGGTATATACCCAATTAACTATATGTATATACACTTGAAATTCGGAATGCCTAACACGTTTTAGTTGTTATATCAATGTTAAATAAGCCAAACATCGTATATGTACTTGTCATCATAAATCAGGATAACCTTTAAAATATTTTTAGAAAGTATTTCGCAGAAACGTAGCTTGTGACGATAAATAATTCCATTACAAACGTGAAATGCCTTAATATAATGCTCGAAAGTTTTCATTCGATTCTAGTAAACAAGAATATTTATCTGAAAATCATTGAATGAAATTTTATTATCGAATACGGCACCAACTGGTGCTGAAATCTGAATAACAGCGAGTTTCTACTTTTCTCTATAGTGCATTGTTAAACTATCTGGAAAATGTATAAAGGCGCAAGACAAGCTTAAAAGCTTAAAACTTTAAAGTTATTCGGCTGGCATATATAAACACCCCTTCCCAAATAGATAAATTATGTTAGTATAGTCCCTGCGACGATTCACTGCGAAACTCTATATATTGGATGGAAATGGGATTATAAAATGATTTTTGGATAAAGTTCTGAAATATGGCCAACTGGAATAAATCTAGGTCATTCCTCTTAGTTCCAGAATTAAACTAATTTATTTCTGTTGGATATATATTTCAAAAATCTATCTAAAAATTGTATGTTAGCATAATCGCTCATTTCATTTGGTAATAGGTCGTTTCGTATAATAATTGTTTTATAATGTTTAGTTTTAAAATGACTCGTTTCCAACCATATGTTTCATGACTTTCATCATAATTCGTCATTGTTTAGTGCAGTTCGCAGACTATATACGGCTGCAACAGATGTAAGTGTTAAACGGGTATTTTCGGCACTAACATGTATTTTGGCGCCTGAAGAGTACATCTTAAGTTCAAATTTCTCAGAGATATCTTATTCGTTCGTTTAAGGCTCTACTTTACCTGGAACAAAAATCCAAATAGATGTCGTTGTTTAAATGCCATAAAATGCGTCTAAAATTAAATTTAAAATAGTGTAAATCTCCGCGATCGAAATTTTTAAAATAATACAAGAAAAAATTATTTTTCTGACACCTAAGACATCTAATTAAAAAGGTGTGAATTAAAAAATACACGATATTTAATTGAATCCTAACCCATTTTTGCATCGAAGACACACATTTTTAAATTAATTGTTCTGTCAACTTATTGATATTAAATAGTTTTCAATTTTTTCGCTTATTAGAACGAATTTTTATAAAAACGTGTACTATTCGCTAGATAATATCTTTCTGAACGTACCCAGTATAAAATTTTTACAATTTAGTGGAAATAAAAGGATAAAGCTGGTTTGTGAGTAAATGTTTTTTGTCAAAAATTCATCAATTTTGAGACGTACTCACTAACTACGAGAGATGATGTTCGCTTAGCCCACATACACATTTGACACAAAGTATCAATGCAATCCACATGTAATATACTGTACAACAAATATTGCATGTAAATTGCATAGTGTAAGTCACTTAATTGTCGATTATAAAAGTAGAGAAAGCCCCTCTCCCGAGAAAATAATAAATAATTATACACAATTTTATACATGATCAGTAATTTTGTTCAATACATAAAACGCACTTTGGTAAAATAAATCATAAATGATAAAAATGAAATAAACAATAAAGATCCATGATGCTCCAATCGTCAATAATATTGACACAAAGTTGAAGGATTCTATGTAAATATTTTTTATATAAAATAAACCGTTGACCTCGCTTACTGATGAATGATAGTAGTGTCAATAATTACAGCACAGGAAATTTGAGACACGTTTATTCGACCAAGAAAACGATTTTCACCATATATGCTTTTTCACATTGGAAAGCGGATGAAATTCCGTGTGAACTGTATATTGGGATTAATTAAATTCCGCTCGCAATTTGAACAATACCTGTACTAATTTTTTTTTATCAATATTAGTACACGTGGTGATTATTCTCTTGTGATTGTGACATTTCATTATAAAAACACTAAAAAAGGTTTTAAAGATTTTATGTTATGTACTTTTAAAATAAGTTTATTTCAATTAAATTAATTATAAATTAAACAAAATTTATAAATTATATTATTGTATTTAAATGAAATGTTAAAAACGTTTCAATTTTGTTTTCTATTTCGTTCGTATATCAATTGCAACAAAAACCATTTAAATACAAATTTCATTTCGTGCCTATTTTATCATAAACATTTGAATAATAAATATGTTCATGTAAATAAAAATAAAAGTGCAAATATGTTAGGAAATAGTAGTAGAGGATTTGAAAAAATGATTCGTGAGTGGGAGGATACGGAACTGGGGCGAAATTATCGCGCTGATTATAAACAATTTCCTGGATGCCCATTCATTATGATGAGCTATAATATCTTGGCACAGACATATTTAGAGTATCACCGGGATTTGTATCGTAATATGCATCCAGAGTTTTTACGATGGGAATGCCGTTTGGATAACTTACTTAAAGAGCTGCGTCGAAATCGACCTCATATATTGTGCATGCAGGAAGTTGAAGAAGTGCACTTCGCCGCGATTAAAGAAGGTTTGAGTAGTCTAGACTATAAATCGGTATTTTATAAGAGAACGGGCGATAAGTCCGATGGATGCGCCATATTTTTCAGTAAACAGCTTTTTCATATCCGAAGTAAGCATAATTTGAAGTTGTACATTGATCAGGAACCGCTGCTGGGACGAGATAATATTGCGATACTCTTAAAGCTATCACTTAAATCGGACCCTAATAAAACATTTGTGGTGGCAAATACTCACCTGCTGTATAACCCAAAGAGAGATGATGTTCGCTTAGCCCAGCTTCAAAGAATTCTTACGACTTTAAAAGATTTTGCAAAGGCGGGGAGTAGTAAGCCGTCTCCTATTATTTTGGTGGGAGATTTTAATTTTCCACCCTCTTCTGTGTTATTTGAATTTCTAACGAAAAGCGAAATATTATGGGATGGAAGTGTAACAAACATGTGCCGCGAAGAATTAAGGGCTTCTAGTAAATTAAATACCGACGATCCGAAATCAACAGATATAGCTCATCAATTTCGAAAAAGTGCGCCATCCAATAAATCACACACAATTAAACACAGTTTGAACCTGGAATCCGTACTATCCCGAGATCAATTAAGAAATCGGGCCACCACTCATCACCGAGAATGGATTACAGTTGATTACATTTTCTACACTACGGAATCAAATTTAAAACTGCTATCAACATTTTTACCACCACATATTAGTAATTGCTTTCCAATACCAAATGGGGTACTCGGTTCGGATCACCATTTTGTTGCGGCCAACTTTTTGCTTACGTGATCAAAACGCATGATATTTTTTTTATGGAATGTACTTGATATAAAAAATATATTTTTGTTAAACTATAAATGAACTATAATCTCATGAGACAGATGCACCGGGTTCCTCGTTCGTTGGAGTCTCAGCGACCATAACTTCACGATTCTCGTATGCCCAAAATTTATGGAATTCGATTAAAATCGAAATCATTGTATCTCCCTGGCCGCAGTGAATTAAATCTTTTAATGTGATTTTGGACGGATCTTCTGGTTTAACCATGTCAAATATTTCATCCTTAACATCTTCGAAAATAACCGTTTCAGCTCGATGAGCCGTAATCTGTTCCTGAATCCCTTTATAGAAGTAATTCAATGTAAATGCTGTGAGGTATCCTCTATGTTCAAAATCGAATATTTTAAACAGGTAATGAAGACTTTGCGGCTCCTGACGATTCTCTAGTGCGAGCACAAAATCTAAATACGTCTTATAATCCATTTCACCATCGTATGTAAGGCACTCGGAGAAAACACGGTCTAAAAAGATCGAAGTCAATGTTCCAGATCCATACCCAGATAATTCCTTTTTACTCAACATCCCATTATGATCCTTATCCAAGTTTAGATAGTGACCATACACGCTTAAAGCTGATTGGGCTGAAAACCAGTTTACCTCTTGTGCATCTTTTGGGAGTTCTTCGTCTTTTAGTTCAAGAAGATCGTCTAGAAAATTGCATGTTAAAATGTCCCGAATTTTAATCTTCCCAGTCTTTAATGGATCCAAAAAAAAGAAAAATTTACGGACAGCTGTGCAGACATAAAAACTGTGAAATGACCGTTCCAGACCCTCAAGATGCGGCAAAGTTGGTATGAGTTCCATTATATAAGATTCTAAATCGGTTTCGCGTAGGAAACCTTGTCCCGTGTAATCATATAAGGATAGCCCGATACGAGTTTGTTGCAGCCAAACTTTCCTCATAGTATAATTAAATAAAGACATAATACTAACCCTTCCAGGATAGCAACTAATTGCCAAAAGGCGTGCAAATACCGTAGCCGTTAAGTAATGCTGACATTTGATGCCAGCTAGTTCCACAACTTTCAAATAACTATCGTAAGTAATGAACTGTTCCTCTCCCACGTTGGGCAGACTATGATGTTTTTCGAGTAATTTCCACAGTGATTTTAATTCAACATTATTCAAAAGTTCTTTACTCCGTTTTTGCAAAAACAGCGCTCTTGCTTCTTCACGTAGCTTTTGCGCCATGCTTTCATGGTTCCGTGGAAGAACATAGTAAAATCGCGGTACTATTTGATAAGTTGGATGATCTATTTTATTTAGATTGACTAATAATTTGTGATTTTTTGGTATTTCGTTCAAATATTGTTGAAATAATATATCATCTAAATCGATCTGTTGATTGGAATCCGCATTTTTGTTTTTTTTTATCTCGTCTGTAATCAATTAAAATCATTGAAATATAATTTAAGTTTGATTTTATATCGTACTCACCACTTTTTTTTTTAAGACTATTTAAAAGTTTCTCACGAAAACTCATTATCTCATAATTAAATTAAGTAAATTGTAAGGAATAATAATGAGCTTGCTCATATTTGTAAATAAAAGTTTGACAGTTTCTGAATATGTAGAGCTAGCTGTCAAAGTGTCAATTCGATCAGCTGTTGAATAATTTTTGTACTAAAAATTGAGCATTTTGTTAGCAACAGCACTCATTTTATGTACCGGTAGGTAGTGTAGCTATAAATTTTAATTTTGCTTAAATTAAATTTTATTCGTTATTTTATAAATTTATTTGATGATAATAAATGAAAAGGATATTTAAATTAATGTAATAGTTCTATGTAAAATATGTTAAAGTTTTTACGATAGACATTGAAGCTTAATCTGGTGTGTTAAGAGTTGTAATTATTAATCCCTTCAACTCAATTATTACACGCCTTCAACTGTTATGTACCTATTAGCGTGACCTGAAACAAATATGTTGCGTTGCTTGAAATAATTAAACATGTAAAAAAACACAATTTAGCTCAAGAAAAAATCGTTATTTTATTATTATAAATCAAATAAGTTAATCTTAATTCTATCATAAATAGTTCGTTTGAAAGGCGCTTCAAGCTGGGTTTGCTCGAAACGGAATTCTTGGTATTTCTCGTTATGTGATGAATCTATTGGACCCCAATTCTTCAACGGACGAAAACTACCAACTATTCTTTCCCTTAAACCGACTTGTTTATTCTTCCAAATTGCGTATGCAGCCCAAATCGGTAGTTGCAGAACTCCGATTGCAAACAAACACCATCCAAATACTATGTCATAAAAAATAAGATATATAAATATATAAATAAATGTATTTATTAGGAAACTATATTAAATTACCGTAAGCAATATCCGGATAAATATAATCACGATATTGTAATGGCTTCATATCGATAATAGTATAAAGTAATATAACTATCATTAAAATTGGTGTAACAATTCCCCAGCACAGACGCCAATAAATTCCAGTTTTTAATCCTAACATAAATTCCACGTCCTTACAAAATCGATTGACCCCATAAATCCATCCAAATCCAATTAGTTGGGCAACAGCTAATACAAGCGCCACAAATGAGGCGCCAAAAAAATCTAGCAGATTTAATAGGAATTGTCCACCTGGTGTAATGTATATACACCCGATACAAAATCCGATGGTTGATATAATCATGGCGGTTATTCCAGGTTTGATGTGCGGAAATTGATCTCGAAGCACTGTTATTATTACATTAGTCATACCAACATTACTTCCGATACCCAGGACGAAAAGCATTGTAAAGAATAGAACACTAAATACTTGAGGAACATATTGAAATTTTGCAATCGCGTCTGGATAAGTAATAAATGCTAAACCCATCCCACCTTTTACGACATGCTGAATATCTTTTGTGTCTGTCTCATAAGCTAAATGTCCGAGTATTCCGAATACAATACAGCCGGCTAGTAATGATGTTAATGTATCCAATGTAGTGACTATTGTAACGTCCCGATAAATATTATGCGAAAACCGATTATAGGACGAGTACATGATAATGTTGCCGAAACATATGGCAAGTGAGAAAAATACTTGGGTTATGGCGGCGTACCATACTTTGGGGTTTAACAGCTGATCCCATTGTGGTTTAATGAAATATAGAATACCGTTAAATGCACCTGGTAGTGTTAGAGCTCTTATTAAAAGCACTATCATTACGACATATGGAAATATCGCTAGAAAATATGAAGCTTTTCCAGAGCTTTTGACTCCTCGTATTAAAACTAAGGCTACGATAGCCCAAGAAAAGGCTAGGCAGGCAACTAAATCCCCGTTAGGTTCACCAATGCCATTGTGAATTGTATCCTTTTCACGTAGTACTTCTTTCCTGGTAATTGAATAAAACTTTGAATATCATACGAGTATATATAGCGTTATCTAATCAAATACTTACAAGAAGAACAACTCAGCGGATGAGCTAGTTCTATTATGGCTATACACTTTAGACGAACTTTTCGAATCTACGCACGATTCATTCCAGCTAGGATTACATTCCGACCAAGGCAACGTACTGCTCATTGAATAAAATATATATCGTACGGTCAAAGCCATTAATGATGCATAGTACGTACAAACAATTCCAGTTCCCATTACCTGTCCATATCCAATACCTATAAATAGGCGAGAAAATAGAAATTTTTGTAATTTAAATAATTTGTCTATGTTTCTGGTGTGAATGAACTTAAAGGAAAACCGCACACAAAAGAAAAATTGGATAATTGACGATAATATGACATTTTTGTTGTTGTATATATTAAGACGTTTCGATTTTTCTTTTATGTTCCGCACGATTAAGACATAGTCTTCTATTTATTACATGCACGAGATAACATAATTCCATAACTCATATACGAAGCCATACATTTTTTCTAAAACATATATGTACATATAATATATACATATTTATGGTAGGTTATACCGTTTACACATACCTCTTAAAGCTGGAGAGAAATCAAAAACTTTAATACTTCCACGACTGGAAAATTGTCCAATAATCATTTCCAAGTAGTACACAGGTTTTCCCACTAGAATTAGCACAATAATGTATGGAATAACAAAAGCACCTCCACCATTATCAAGTGCAGTAAAAGGAAAACGCCAAACATTTCCTAATCCGACCGATAGCGCGATACATGAGAATAGAAACTCAATATCCTTATTCCAGGTATCTCGAGTATATTTCACATCTTTATCACAATCACTGGTAGTTTTATAGTTACCACTATCAATTTTAAAAATAAAGTTCGATATTTTTTTATTTAACGAATTTTCACTAGAATTAATTAAATCGCTGTCGTTACTCATTTTAAATCGCTTAACTTAACTCTTATAACTTAATATTAGATATCCACATTAATTGATTGTTCACGTCTTAATGAGATATCAAACTGATAAAATTTTGAGTTTAGTTTGTAATAAATCAAATTAAAACCATATAAGTTTTTACTATTATATTAGTGGTTCATGTTTCAAGAATATAGTTTTTTTAACCGCATTGGGTAAAAGAAATTGACTGAATGATATAAGATCCTACATGTGAAAATTTGTGTGTAGTATATATAAAGAACATACTTGTATTTATGTTTGTTATTGGATTGCGATATAAGTTTAAAGCGAATTTTACTTCAAGAAATTTTATAATTTTATGTCACAATTCTGATATTTGTATGGATCATTTTGATACAACCTAATATTATTCACACTCTCGCGCGTCAACATTTTATGTATTTTGTATTTACCACGTGAATTATATATATATATATATATATATATATATATATATATATATATATATATATATATATATATATATATGTATATATATATATATATATATATATATATATATATATATATATATATATGTATATATATATATATATATATATATATATATATATATATATATATATATATATATATATATATATATATATATATATATTTGTGTAAATAGCTCACTCGACACTCTATATGTAGAGCCTAATTAATTAAATCAATTGATGATGTTTTAAATAAAAATTGATCAATTCAATCAATTAGATTAGGAACAAGTAGTTAGAGAGACGATGTGTTCAGGGTTGGATCTACAATAAAGTGAATATACGCATATGTACATATATAGTTTCAGGATAGCTTTCACTTTCAGGTAAGATAATCTGTGGCCAATAATTATAGTCTAAAACATGAAGTTTTAATTAGGGCAAAAACAATATTCAAGCTTCACAAATCATTAAATATTTAATAGCCCATATAAACGAGATCTCGATGAGTCACACTGAACACCAGCTAATTTTTTATACTTGATTATAAAGTCGTATGTCTTATTATTAATTCTTAAACGAATTTGTTTGTACATTAATGATTTCATTTTGAAAATTCCATTGTTTTAATATCACTGTTCATGATTTCTATTATGCATCATCTTAATTAAATTTGGAAAATTTAGAAGTATAAAGAATATTTTGAAACATTCATTTCTGATTAATGCGGATTTTACTCCAATTATCCTCAATAATAAAGATAAATGTAATATGTACTTATAAAATAATTATGGTAATACCGGTTAAGTCGTTGCGATCTGATGATTTTTAGGAACGTCGATTATGAGTTACTTCCTCGATTTTGATCTTCATGCTCCGCGAGGTCTCCGTACAGTTTTTTTATTTTATTAAAACGGTTGGAACCTACAGAGGTTCTACACCCAATGCCACAATGGGTCGATGTTGCAAACCTAGAGGATCTATCCTAACTCGCAAAACCGCATCCTAGCAAACTGTAAAAGTTTGAACCAATAAATCGATAATAATTGATCTATGTTCAAAGATCCTTAAGAGAACACTTGGGATCTAGCTTCGACCAGGTCGGACAGCTGCAAAAGTAGTGTAGATAGTCGTCCACTTCTTCCAGACAGTCGTCACAAAATCATCCTATAAGCAAGTCTCATGCGTTGGAGATGAACCTTGAAACGTCCATGGCCCGTAATAAGTGCAACCAGAATTCTAAGTTGGCTCTTTTTTTAGGTTAACACATATTTAGTGAACGTTGGGTTCAATGATGAACCGTTTCGCCTTTTTACAGCTAAGTGTAGAACGCCACTGCAGTCCCAGTTAAGCGCACTTGTTAATAGCGTCCTTACCACCACTGAAGGATAGAGGAATTGCTGTCTCGAGACCAACGAATTTATTACGCGATCCAGCTTTCGTTAAAAAGTCTGCTCACTTCCCACAACGTCACAATGAGCAGCACTTGATCCTTACTCTCGTATTAGAGCAAAGGATATTAATGTAGCGTTTGCAATCTTTGACCAGTTTAGATGTAGTCAAATGATTTTTAAGGCTATTGAACACGACTTTACTATCCGTGCAGATATTAATATCCTTCTCTAAATCACTAAACTTAAATGCGTCAATCGCACTATGGACAGCAGCATAGGATAGACTCCATAGCAAGAAGGGGATTAGACGACATAGCGAAACCATTTGACTTCATCAGTCATTGTAAGACATTGGAACGGTTACATAAGTTCGGTTTCTCCAAACAGTTTGTTGCCTGGTTTAAATCATATTTGAGCAATCGCGTTCAGTATATTGAGCTTGGAAATAGAAAATCAGAAATAATTAAAGCAACAACAAGGATCCCATATTGGTCCTTGGATCTTTATAATTTTCATTAGTGATGTAATACAGTACTCTAAGTCGAAAACATCGTTGATACCATTAACTACAGAAAGACTTCGACAATCTAGCGAAATGGTGTAAGTCTAGTCTTCTCAGCCTCAATATTAATAAGTGTAAAAGTTTATCGTTCTCAAATACATGGCATACTTACTTACAAAGTTTTCGAAATTAAAGACTTAGGGGTTACCTTCGTTGCAAACATGAGCTTTAAAAATCACATTGAGCAATGCATCGCTAGAGCTAATTCCATGCTTGGTTTTAAATTAACCGGTGGACTGGGGATATTTATGACCTAGAGATAATAAGGTCCTGTATTACGCTTACGTTAGATTTCAACTTGAACATTGAAAATATACAAAGTTTATACGCTATATAACATGGAAACAGGGGTGGTATTATGACCACGTTTTGTCGCACCATGTTTACCTGAAGCGTTTACCACCATATCTTACTGGATGTTAAACCTATCGCATGACAACAATGGATTATAGACGAGAGCTTTTAAAATGTTCTTTTGTTGAAAATATTTTACTTGACCAAATCGATCACCATCTATACTCGAATCAATTAAAATACAGACACCGTGTAGGAATTTGAGAGATCATGAGTTTCTTCATCTGTACCAACAAAGAACTAGTTATGGTGACAATGAACCGGTAAACATGATGTCGAAGAATTTTAATAAAATTAACCATCTATCCGACTTTTGTTTAAGTAAAACGTTTAAACGTTTAAACGTAGATTAAAGCAACATTATGCGCTAACATGAAAATATTTTAAATTTAATTTTTATTTTTATTTTTATTCAGTTTTTTAATGTTGATTCTGTTTGACCTCTTCATTGATGAATTTCAGCGGTAGTTATTCAACAGCCAAATCCAGTCCACATCATGACAGATTTAGCATTTTGGCTGCTGGCACTGTTGCTGTTGACCAAATACTTTTTATCGATTGCCACATTAGGGAGTTCAATTGGGTCTTCTATAATTGTAAAATTGTGTGCTTCTAAATCGTTAAAATAAACAAACGATTTTTATTGCAAAAATATTGTATTTTTATTTTTTGTCCTTATTAATAAAAAATATGTAAACGTAGCTTAAAATTAAAATAATACTATACAAATAAATTAGCCTTCTAAATATAATACAAAGAATGCAGATCCAACCGCACAAAATCCTGTAAATGATGACACATAAATCGCAGCGGTTGCTGTATCAAAGAGATTGATTAAATTACCAACCGTCAACGATGTAAAAATTTGTGCAACAAAGATCATACTGCCTACGATTGCAATATCTGTGCCTAATCCACGGGTTTCTGTCGATTGGACACTTTCACCCTTTACTGATTTAAATGAATTTTTCGAGTGATATTTCGATACTAAAATAAACGGAATTGTAAAGATGACCGCATATATAATACCGGCTGTTGTACTTAGTATTAATACTAGTGGTTTGGTTGGGAATAGTGCTAAGAGTAGCATACCAATTGAGAATAGGATGATGCTTCCAATATAGACGTATTTTATTTTGTATTTTTTGAGTAGTCTCTCAATCACCCATGAGTATCCCGAACAGGAAATTGCATAAATTGATAGTCCGGCACATCCAAATCGGACTCCTTCGTCAAAAAGGTTATAAGCGTACGTGTTTGGATCGGCCTATAATTATATACAATTATATGATTAGTTTCGTATAAAGTATATAAATAATTTCAAATTTAACTTACATTTGGATCACCTTTAAATACGACTTCCCCCACAAACGATGTGAAATAAAGACAATAACATAAATGCGCCATCCAGCAGAAAAAATTGGTTAGACATAATATTCGGATTGATTTGGGCATGTATACTATACTCTTCAGATATTCACCTAAAGAGACCGCTTCTTCTTCTTCATCCTCCTGGACCATCATTTTTTCGGGATCTTTCACATTTTTAGTATTTAGCGATTTGATTTCGAGTTCTTTTTTCACTGCAACCTGAGTTACTGGTCGCAATAATTCATCTTTTTCTAATAATGGTAATGGTATTTCCCTGAAGCTGGTCACCGTGAATACAAAACTTAAGCAGAACAGTACGGTAACAATAGCAAATACTGTTTGAATATTTCCACCAAATAATTCTCCAATTCCAACATAATCCCAATTGATAGCTCCAAGTCCATAACCAAGACAACCACCTAAACCGGCCATAACCGAAAATGTGCTTAAACATTTTGCGTGATCATTTGGTACACTAACATCGAGTAAATAGGCCCGAGACGGTGTTTGACATGTGTCTGCATCCAAATCCAATAGAATTACGCCAATGATTGTGAAAACGGCAGCCCAGACACGTATATCTTCAACAGAACTCGATGTATCGTCGAACGATGAATCATCGTCTGACATATCGGTGCCATTTAATATCTTAGCTAATTCACCCACATCCGCTGCCAGAACTTCAACCTCATCGCCAAACCATTGGCCAATTGTTGTGCCCCATGGTACCAAAAAGAGTCCGAGTAAAATTCCAACCGATAGTAATATAATGAATGGTCTGCGACGTCCTAGTTGAACGCGACAACGATCACTGATTGAGCCGAGAATTGGTGCGAGGAAGAATCCAATAAGTGGCGAAAGACCCCAGACAAGTGACATATCCTTAAAATAGAAAGAAAATATTTCAATTTAGTGAAAAATTCTGGTTTAGTGTACCTATATATAAAAAAAATGTTAGAAAACTATTATTATTATTAAATTTTGCTGGAATTAAACACATGCGAGATCTAATACAGTCGAAAGCAGGGCAGCTGCCGATGAAATGTATGTTATCATCATCAATATTCTTAAGTTATCCTTTTTTAATGAAAGGGCGTACTGACTCAGTCACATATCAATTTCCGGCACAGCATGGTTTAAATACACTAAGAATTAACCTATGTCCCTATATAGTACCGACTGCGGTCCACGTCCCAACACATTTCAAGCGAAACGCCGATGAGCAAGCTGTGCTAAGAACGAAAGACTGTAGTTGGGGCAGAGAAAGAATAGTCACCATAGCCAGAAGCGGAGTCGAAGACATGGCTATAGTAACAGCTCTACGTACGATATTTTACAAACTATTGAGTTGATTTTACATGACTACTGGCCACCAACCAACAGACGCATATGTTAGCATTGGTAGAACCGGTGATTTGTACATAAAAGAAAGCATTTTGAGTGATAAGCCTCAAGAGTTACCAAAAGCTCTTCTGCATTGCCAAAAATTCGCTGTGAATTTTTGTAGTTTATAATCCTGATGATACTTCCAAGAGAATTTATTATCTAAAATCATACCGAGGTGTTTGACCTAGGCTGAGCTATTAATCTTACACCCAAAAAGAGATCGCACAGAATATGCATCAGTATTCCTACGTCTAGTGAATACAACCAAGTCAGTTTTAGAGGGGTACACATGTAAACCCTTATTAAGGCACCACTGTTCTACAATAAGAAGAGCGTGTTGCTCTAAATCAGATAAGACAATGCTTACCAGAAACTGCCAGACCCACGTCATCAGCGTAACTTTGAACGATGAGGCCGGATTCCATAAGTTTTACAAGAAGCTCGTCAATGACCAAAAACCACAGCAGAGGTGAAAGCATCTCTCCTTGTGGACAACCCCTGGCAACTTTGACTGAAACCGAAGTATCATCTAGCTCGAAGATAACGATGCGAGTTTTAAGCATAAATTCAATACATTTGACATTGGTAGATTCGATACCAAATTTAGTACAGACAGGCATTAGTAATCATATCCAAGAAAGTCCCCACAAGAAATTCACTATTACATAGTGATCTTTCAATCCTATAGTTACAAACTTATGAATCTATCAACAATCCTTTCTAAATATTTGAGAAAGGTTGATGCCAGGCAATTAGGCCGAAAAGACTTGGGGTCGGTATAGTTCGACTTGCCAATTTTCGGAATATAAATAACTCTACTTTTGCTTCAAGATTGTGGAACAAATCTAAAAGCAATGCAAGCCTGAAACAGATGCAGTAGATGTTCCCTATATATGCAAGCCTGAAACAGATGCAGTAGATGTTCCCTATATAAGGGGAAATCCATGCTGTAATTCAGCAGGACAAATACCATCAGGACCAGCAGATTTGTAAGATGCGAAGGAGAATATACTCCAACGCGAGACCTCATGAATTATTAATCAACAAGCTAAATCCCAATCGGGAGTTTCAACAATAACGTTAGAGGTTTCGACAATATTATCGGAATTTAGAGTGCTACAATCCAGGGCATGAGTAGAAAGAATTAGCTCACCTACTTAGAGGAAGTAAGCTTACCATGGGGTAGTCGAAGTGAATCGAGTCTACACGTATTATTTCTACTCAAGGTTTTGTTTAGTCTAGCTGCAGCAATTAATTTCCTCACACAAATTAACCCATGATGACCTCTGTACAGATCTTAACGCTTTTTTAAACACGTTTTGTTCATCTAGGAAGCTGTCTCAGTCAGCCTGAATATTAGTTCTACTGGCTTTATTCTTCAGGCTCCTAGTGGTTTTTCGTTACCTTTTAAAATCAGAACACCAAAAAGGTTTGTTCCTAGTTTTATGATTAATGATAAGTGAACACGAAATCTCGAATGCAGTTGAAATTACTTTCACCAGTGCAGAAGCCTGCAACTCAATATCCAGAGTTGAACAAATTTCCTTACGTATGTTTCAAGTATAGAATCAAGCTCAAGAGAGAATGAAATCCAATTCCGGTAAGGTTTTGACTTCCTATTACGGTAAGGTTTTGGCGATGGTCTTTTAAGGTTGATATTGAAAGAAATACACCTATGATCAGAGGTGGGAATGTCATTCGTCACTCTCTAGTGTAAAATTAACTCAGTAATGGACATATGGAGTTAACAAAAGTTGGCCAACATTGAGAATATCAAGTTATATCGATAAACGGAACAGCACATTAGCATCACAACCCATTAGTAGAGAAAATTTAGAAGGAGGAGGTGTTATGGAAACGTAAGGCAGATACACTGATGCAATCATCAGTACAGTGTCGGAATTAAAACAATCAATAGTAATTCAATGAGAGAAGCGTTTTCATTATTTGAGAAATAAATGCACGCTCTGGTTTTCGCGGCAGAATTTTTAGAAATAATTCTACCACTAGAGGTGTTGAGTCCAGAAATAGAACCATCATAAAGATAGGGTTCCTGAATTAAAGATAGATCTGTATGCGATGTAGCAAGCAACTACTTAAATTCAAATGAAGCTGACTTGCTATGTTAATCTGTTTTTGTTGAAAACTAAATATTCAACTGATACGTTAACCCTGCAGACCGTATTTTATAAATTGATTGATGGCGCGTCGATCGCACATTTCATATTAATTCATTTGCAAAATAATAGATAAAAATAATTATACTTGTTATCGTAATTGTTTTAATTTTTTTTTTGTTTTAAATAATTTTTAGTGATAACCAATACGAGTATATGTATATATATGTACTTACTTCATATGGTATACCAATTTCTAATAAAATTGGCGACACGAAAGCAGTTTCAGCGGCATACGCAACTTCAATCCCCAATATAATGAATGACAATCTTATCATTTCAAATCGTGACTTCTTTCTATATTTACAAACATAATAAATAAATATAACAATAATTTAATTAATTAAAGTGAAAACTGGCAAAGTGCATTAAAATATAATGTTTTATAAACAAAACTTACCGAAATACATGAGAATAATCCACTTGTTGTTTTCGGGCATATTCTTCACGGCGTTTTTGTAATTCAAGCCGTAATGCTTCGTGTTCACCATTTTGTTGTATCAGTCGTCCACCGGCCATAATTTTTATTACTAATTTTATTACTCTAAAAACACAAAATTTTAATATTCGTATTAACATTTTTATTTAATTAGAAAAATTAAAATAAATAAATAAAATAATAATTTCGTTAGTTTTTCATTCGCGTAATACGTTTTTGCCACTCATGTTAACATTTTTTCAAACAGTGAATCAAATATTTGTATCGTCGGTTGGTTTAATTGTTTTAACTTTTTTTTTTTTTTTGTTAATTAAAATTAAAATAAAATATTATTATTTTTAAATTTAGTGCATAAAACATGTTCAGGTGAATTTATGTGTTTGTTAAGACAAAAAAATGTATCACATTATCTATATGGGTGGCATTGGGAGCGCACACGGGATACACTGTGCGCGAGTGCCCGATAAGTCATCATTAAATTGTAAATTATATTACGGTCTAGTATTTCGAGTACGACTATGATAATAAAGTTTAGCTACGTCAAAGAAATGTCTGGAAATGACCAAATAAATTTCAAATTATATTGCGCGCACAAACATAAAAATGTATAAAATTAATTGTAATTGCGTTATCAGCTATCTTTATTACCGGTATAGGTAATTGCCATATTTTTCGTTATGATTGTATAAGTTCAAAAATGTATAGTGGTTTATTCGTTTACCAGTGCGGTAGGTCATAGATTAGTTTTATAAGAAATCTTCCGAATAAGAATTAGACGGTTCATCTAGGCGGCGTCATTCTGAAACTATTGTATACAGTAAAATGTTTGGAACAAGTTGGAAACTATTTAACATATATGGACGCTACTGTACAGACTTAACTGATAAAATAAATTGGTTATATAGCGCTCATATGACTGCGCGCGGTATAACATTTGATTACTTGATACTGTATATCTATTGCGGAAAATTTTTTTTGGAAAATCAGTGTTTAGTATATGTATTTACATATGTACATACATACGTACATATATACAAAAATCATTGATTTAATTTTCATTGAATAAACAAAACCAAAAATAAATGTATGTACATATATTCTTAAAGATAATCATTTTAAAATTTATAGATATATATTATCGAGTACAGTTGAACCACTCATGTTTTATATACACACTCAACTTAAACTATAATCGGGAAGTACATATTAGATGTATAAGAGGCTATTAATAGGTGTTTATTTATAAATGCGGAAATTGCGATTTTAAGTAAGTAAATTTCATCTTTTATTTATACAGATTTATAGAATTTAAACCAATATTGACTGTATGTGAAATATCCGATTCGATTCGACCACAGCAAATAGTAAATTAATTTATTTATTATTGAATTGAGATAAACATTGAGCACAGATTTATTTTCTTATTGTATAGTATATACGCATACATAAGTATTAGTATGTGCACATCTAAATTTATATGATTAATTTTATTCACGCACTGTATATATATACCTACACTTATTTAATGTCTTATTATTTATTAGATAAGATATTATATTTTATTCGCCGTAATGTTGGCGCAAAAATATACACGTTATTTATTCATTACTTTATGTATGATCACTAATCACAATACTAAATACAAAAATTAGGCTTTGCTATACGCACCACAAGTTTAGATCAATATAAGATCAGATCAAACATCTCTTATCAATTAAAAAATTGATTTAAACTAAATGAAAATATAAAAATTTATTTTCTTAATTGATACGATTGTTTTGTGTGTGCGTGTATGCGTATGACTAAGAATATTTTCCATGATTTCAGTATTCAAAAAATAGAATATCATCCCTCAATAACTAATACATATACTAATCACGACGAACTATATAAGAAAATCAAAAAAAACTATTTATGTCTATCTATAACTGTTTACATAATATCTATATATTATGTCTACGCAGATAACGAAAGTAAGTGAAACTGATAGTGTTAGCCAATATTACAATTAATACATAAATAAGTCATCGATAGCGATGCGGGAGAGCAGTGTCGATCCGATAATATATATATATATATATATGTATATATACGTATACAAATTTAATTTTAAGTGGATCTCATTTGCTGAGGGGATTTAGTTAGTCTAAATTAGCCTTTTGTAATTCGCCTTAATTTCAGAAAAATTCAATTCATAAAATTATGCGGATGTGATAGACATGGTGTCCAGTGGAGTGGAAATATATTAGGCGAAACAATGTTATGGGGACAAACGAATTTGAATCATTTATTAACCAAAATAGATACGAAGGTATATAGAGCCACGGCTACATTGCGACGTTTTATTTTACCAGCCGCCAGCGTGTTATTTTATATCTACTTGGCAACGTTTCTTATATTTATTTATATTTATTTCTCAACTATGGTCGACTAAAAATAATATAATCAGTATTTTATTTATGTTAACTTTCAATAACAAAGAAAAGATAGAAGCCATCTTTAATATTAGAGCTATTTTAAATATGAGGGTTAAAATGGAAGAACTATGGAAATCCACTGGGCTTATAGTGCACTGCAAGAAGTGCTAATACTGCAATAGAGAGCCACGGTATATAAAGTGCCTTGGAAGGTATCCTGCTCAGGCGTGTCCACTAAATAGACATTTCCCTCCAACATGTGTGAACTGCAAAGAGCAACATCCTGCAAACTACAGAGGCTGCATAGTAGCTAATGAACCATAAAAAATTAGAAACAATTCACGGCAAAGTCCATCATATTATAAAACGCATTTACCACATCTTTATATCGAGTAAAGTAACTAATCGCACGTCGTTTTCGCAAGTGGTGGCATACAAAGTACGACCCCACACAAATCAGTAAATTTCAAAGAGCCCAAGGATACCTCTATGCTTGAAAAAATATTTAAAAGCATCGAAGCGCTAAATACACGGTTTATAAAACAAGCTTTCTAAATACTGAAAAAATTGATATATATTTAATATCAGAAAGCCATCTTACGAAAACCTCATATACCAAAATACGTGGTTACGTTTCTTATCACGCTTTACATCCGGCAGAAAGAGCAAGTGGAGGATCTTCAATATTTGTGAAAGAAAATAAAAATTGAAGAAGAAAGTATGCAAGTAGCTACTATCAGCATTCAACTTAACAACAACAAAATATTTAATGTAATTGAATATTAATAAATAAATAATAATTTATTGTCCTCCAAGACATAATTTAAATAAAGATGACTATAAAAATTTATTGAACCAGCTATAGTATTTAATTTTATCATTGAAGTTGATTTTAATACAAAAAATACTTTCAGGGGTCAAGATTAACAACTCTAACGGGTAGAGAATTATACGCCGCAAGTCGAGCTTATACAATTGTGAATTCCTTTCAGGAGGAAAACCAACAAACTGGCCAACTGAAAAGTAGAAAATATCAAAATCATACAAAATCATATAGGCCAATTTCTCTGCTGCCAGTATTTTCGAAAATCTTTGAGAAACTGTTATACAAAAGGATGAAATCTATAATCCTTAAGAGAAAGCTAATACCATCACATCAGTTCGGATTTCAAGAAAGTCACTTCACCATAGGCCAAGTTCACAGGATTACATGTATTATTGAAGATGCACTTAAAAATAAGAAAATATGATCAACAATATTTCTGGATGTAGCACAGGCCTTCGATACAGTATGGCACCCTGGATTGGAATATAAACTTCATCGAAATTTGCCAACAGAACACTTTCAGATATTGAAATCTTATATTTCTATCGGATATTATCGCGTTAGTGTTTCGCGTTAGATGTAGTCTTGTCTTTACTTTACACAACACAAGCGACTTACCAATCACAAGCGGGACAACAATAGCAGCAATCACGGAAGGTACTGCAATTTTAGCTACTGGTTATGAAGTAGTAGACGAAGCAACCAGAAAACTGCAACGGGCTACGAACCAACTAAGTAACTGGACCAAAAAATGGCGCATTAAGCCAAATAAAGAAAAATAATTTTACCAATCAAGATATATTCGACCGCAAAAGAGTATGTTTTACAAAATTTAAATATTTAAGTGAAGTGTTAAGAGTAAATAAGTGTTATGGATAAATTTTAATTCTGTATATTTGTATATACGTATATGCATGTACCAGTAATGCCCACAAATTTCATAAACATTGAAATTCGGCATTCCAAGCTATGAAAAATTATCATTATTCAATCGTGTATCCAAAGTTTCCAAAATTCTCGAATTAAAATTTAATTTATTTCTTTTGACTTTTTACATTAATGTAAATAGACAAAACAAATTAAACAAAAATCCAAACTTTGTATTTCAAACGTTTCAAAAATTTCATATTCGTTAAATTTTATCGTTTACATTTTTTTTAAATTAAACACAAGTTCAAAATCTAAATTTAATAAAATTCCATTTCAAAATTTAACGAATACGAACTAAGCATTGAAATATCATTTACAATTCCGAATTTAACGAATTTTAAAATACGAATATTTTAAATTTATATGCCAAACATCGATCTATGAAATTGCCGGATGAAATATTAATTTGCTGATACTAACGAACCCATTAAATTCGAATTCAAAATTTTCAGAAAGGTTTAAAATTTTCTTTAAATTACCGAAAAATTTTCAAATGTTAACTCGATTAAATATTTGTTCGATACAAAAAATTTTTAAATCAGATTATATTTAAATTAAAATTTTATTAACTTCAAATTTAAAAAAAAAATTAACCGGTCGAAGAATTAAAATTCCGATTCAGAAAAATTAATTTTTTTGAAATTTTCTACGTGCTATGCATTTAAATTTCGAAATATTGAAAAATTATTATTTGGGAAAAGGCAAAATTTGAAAATCTATTAATTTAAACTGGAATACCAGATTGGGAATTGAATAATTAAAAAGTCGGTTTCATTATTATTCGATCGATATTTAATAAAATTCAGAATTTGTCATTTTAATTCGAATTTTCAAACTATACTGGAATGTCAAATTTCATCCAAAAAATATTGGAATACAATTTTATAAGCCTTCAACAATGAAATTAAACATTAAGTTTTGTGATTTAACGATTTAAATTTTATAATTTTGATTTCAAAAATCTTTAGAAATTCGTAATTAAATTCTTTTATAAATTTTGAAATTTTTGATTTTAAAACTTTTTAGTTTTTAAATCATTCAAATCTGAATTCGAAATTTCTTTCCTAATTATCTGTTAATGAAATATTTAGAAATTTGAATTTTTAAAAGTTTCAAAATTCCCATATTTTCCAGAAAAGTTTTGTGTTGAAATTTTGAGTTATAATATTTTCAAAAGGTCCAAAATTCAAGTTAAAACTAATATTATTTGAATTTTTAAAATTATAACTGCATATTTCAACTCTGGAAAATTCGTATATTGTTATTTTCGTATAGTAGTTTTCATATCTCGCTGGAATTTTGACAGTTCTCGCGCAGAAAAAATATATCGGATACACAGTGATGTATTAAGTACAATAAATCGTGTTTATTGTTTACATTTTTATTTAAATGGAATAGGAACGTTTTTAATCACAAAATGATTTTATAATTTAACTTTATAAGAATCCCTGACACTTTTGAAATTAATATTTAATTCGAAAAACTAAGAATTAAATTGAAAACTGATTTTGCTTTTTATGTTGTTTTGGTTTTGTTCGACATGAATGATATTTGATCATTTATTTTCCCTAGTCCGTACCAAAATTAAATGTTTACATTGTTTCCAAAAGGCGTGCAATTTTTTTTTGACCTATTAATTTTCACTCGAAATATGATTGTAATAACATAAATACATAATCATTTTGAATGTTTTGTGTATTAAAACTGAAATATAATTCTTTTTATTGGTTATTTATTATTTTATTTAGGTTTACTACCTAAAATAAATGCGACCCATCAAAATTTTTATAATTTTTTTTTCTACATCACTGAAAGGTGCGCAGAAAAATTAAAAAAATGTTTTTTTTAAGATCTGAATAGGACTATACTATACACTATTTTTAAAATGCAGTAAATCAAATTGAAGAATAAGTTCAGATTTGCTAAATTATAAAAATATCTAAAATTGAAACTTTTATATTGTAATAATAAAAATTTTACACAAAATTTCAATTGAAATTAATTATTGTTATTTTCGAGTTTTCTAAAGTTTTAAGATATTTTGTACTTTTCACTAAAATTTTTATAAAGTTATAATTCAGTTTATATTTTATGTTCAGACTTGTAAAATTCAGTCTCAAAATTCGATATATTGAAAATTAATATTTCAGGAAAATCAAAATTTTAAAAATTCAATGATTCAAATTGTACGCAATTCTAGAATTTGTAAATTCAAATCGAATTTTCAATTCCGAATTTAATAAAGAACGGAATTTTTAAATTTTTAACGAAATTTTGTGCAATGTTGGATTCAACTGTTTTTGAATTTGTTTAAATAAATATTAAATTTTAACAAAACGCTAACAATATTCTAAATTTTACAAGTTTGAAATTCAATTATTACAGGAATAAAGTTTTTAAATTTCAAAAAATATTTTAAATTTTTTAAACTATCAATTTTGTATTTCATATTAAAATTCTGATATTCTGTAAGCGTTTTACATTTAATTTAAAAAATTAACCAACATCCAAATTAAAAACATCATAAATGGTGTACGTTAAATTTATCAGGTGCCAATCAGATGTATGCTTATATGCAGATGACATATGCGTGAATGGACTTAATAGCAACGGAATGAAAGAAATACTTGATCCGCTTGTAGAATTTACAGCTTCTGTTGGACTCCAGATCAATGAGTCCAAAACGTAATACATAATCTTTGGTTATAAGGACAATGGCACACCAGATTTTAGTAATGGTCACTACACATTTGAGAGAGTGAGGAGGTTCAAACATTTCAGCTCTCTTATTACGCACGATGACCGTGTGGGTGAGGATATTAAAGTGCGGCTGGCAGTCGCGCTCTGTATCCTCTAAGGCCACTGCGAAGCTGAAGGTTTACAAAGCGGTGATCAGGCCCGTTGTTATGTTTGGATGTGAAAGGGCGCTGATCACGTTCTGCGTGCTGAACCGGAACGAACTGTGCAGCGATCTCTGAAAGGAGAGCCTCCATATGGTAGGGGCAGAGGTCGTTGCAGGCGGCGATGGCTCCATGGTGTAGAAATCGACTTGGCTTCTTCAGGTTGTCTAAGACAGTATGAAGACCAAGCCCAGGATCGAAACCATTGGAGCCAGATTGTTGACACAGTAAGGAGCCAGAAATGGTCTTTAAACACTATTTTATTTAGTCGAGCAAACTGTCGGGAACATTTTTATAACTTCTAAAATTATTAAATTTATAAATATTTTATTGTTTTGTAAAATTAAATCTACTAAATTTCAAATTTATGTATTTCTTTGTGGCATAAAGGCGGATAATGTAATATGTTGATTTAAAAAAAAAGAAGACATAACTCAAAAAGAGTACATATTGATGAGTTTTGCCTAACAAAAGAGTGAAGAGTGCTAGTATCTTTAGAGTCGAATTGTATGGAAAATTTGGTTATAAAAATAACTAAATTGTCGGGAAAATAACTTTTTGGGGGACAAAATAAAAATCATGATAATCGTGATTATATAGTCGATTTCAGAGATTTAAAAAATAAATAACAAACCCAATGAAACAAACCTATCCCATAAATAAAAACTTACTTCTTGAGATTACAGCGCATAATTTACAACAATTTATATAGTTATATAGTGCCAGTTAAATTACTTATTGTTATACAAATAATCTTATGGACAAATATAATTACCTGTCGCGATAAGACAATAATTTTTAAAAGTAAATATTAATGTATAATTATAAAATAATCAATCAGTGGCTGAAAATCCAATCGCGTATATAATGATTAATGACGGTTATGTACTATAAAATTACTCATTATATACCTATATACACATTGCAATCTCATCGATATTTATACTCAAGTGGTTTATAAAAAATGCAGTGATTTGTGTATATAAATACGCCGGCACTCTATTGTATACGTTTTGATATAATCTAAATCATTAGACACGAGTATGATGGAAAATTTTTTCAAGAGTTTCCTTAGAAATTTTGAAAATCATTACCATGTGTGATGGTATGGTGCACATGCGTTTATCGGTCATTATTGTGTTATATAGTGAAGCACCTTAACAAAATGCAAACTTATCTTCATATATATATACACTTCGTACGTATAATTATTAATTAATTATTTCGTCTAGAATTTAAATCACATTTTAATCGGCCGATTTTACGTTTCGAGTGTTGAATATGAGGTGACTGCCACAGTACAAGTACATATTGTTTTCGTACTTATATCCTTCTGTTATCTTTATATCTATATGTATGTATATACATAATTTGAAGTTCGCCCTTATATCTATTAGTTTATGTATATACTACATTTATCGTTCGAATTTAATCACGACATCTTTTTGAAAATCTTGTTTGATAAAAGCAAACTTTTAATAATAAATTTATTGGCGCATTATCGCATCGAAACAAATATTTTGCTTGAGTACATAAATATTATGATTTATGAGTATATGTACATATATGGCGTTTGCCGGCCTTGACACAGAGTGACAATTAAATGTGTATTGAATTTTGGCGATAACACAGATCCATACAATTTATTATCATAAATTCGAAATTTTATTACAAAATGTTTTATTTTATTTTTACTGCGGCTGACACTAAATAATATTTGACAGTACCTGAATACAATCCCAAATCCGAAAATACAGATGACCGCAATTGTTAAATCAAACTTGATGTGTTTGTTTAACCAATAATATAATAGACAGCTCATCCTATATAGTTTTGCAATAATATCATTATGCACACATCATATATAGAGTTTAAATTTTTTCCGCCATTTGACAGCACGGTCTCAGTCAACTATGTTGCATTATATATGCATTTCAATTTGACCAAGAATTTTTCAGCGCCATATAAGTAAATAATTTTGTACTAAACACACATTCATTAATTATCTTAAATAATTACTCTAATTTACCTTGCATTATCTCAAAGAAACGTGATGATAATTTGATAATAAAATATTTGTGTTTTGCGTTTCATGACATTGTCTATATTTAGAATATATGCACTGGTAAACAATAATATTTGTATAATAAATTATATTTTGCTATATTACTGTTGGGAAATTTCTATATATGTATGTACAATAGAATAGATTTAATTAAGAAAAATATAAATGGAATGGAAAATTACCCGGTATAAGTATACCAAGTTTTAACTGACACAAAAACATCTTTTATGCGTGTCCGCTGAAAGTCAACATTATATTAAAATTTATTGACTTAAGAAGACTAAGATGCGAGATGGCGTTAAAGGACGATACGCTTTTTATGAAATTATGCTTCCGTGTTTTATGGTTACGTCATCGAATCAAACTTATTTTGTTTCAATGTAATTATTGCATTATAATCAATAAATCGTACAAGTGAAATGACGATATATATAAGCGATTACGGCAATCAATTGACGTTTTTGGTAAATTGTAGTGCGCGAATGGGAAGTTACTGCTGTAAATAAGATACTATAAATTGTGTCAATGACAGGTATATGATATCTGTGTACATATACATAACAACAATATGTTATTCCATAAAGCTCTTCAAAACTAATCGAATGTCATTCACATATGTCTTGCACAGTTTTACAATTTGAGCTTTGGATTGTAAATAACATACGCCACTTATACACACTATATGCCCTCAAATTTTCCGAAGTTATAGGAAATAATATGAAAATTGTAAGGTAACACATTTTACAATATGAATGAAGATAGTATAACTTACCGTTTGTAATCTAAATGATTTCTTTAATTCGACGATATTTATAACCACTTTGTAATTTGCTATTAATATAGCTTCGATTACTTAAACTGTTTGCACATAAATTACAATTACGATTATTGATTAAAAATTTTGAATTATTTTGTAAAATAAACAACTTTTGCATAACTAAATTCCTTTACGAAATTATAGAAATTAAACAAAAACACAAATAAAATTTGCTCGCGAACAGGCACACACTTTTATATATAATGTAAAGACTTTTCGCGGCTATAGCTGACTTTACTACTGTTTTTTTTTTAAATTAGTAATATCAGTCTATTATTAATCAGGTGAATGATAAATAATAAAATGAATTAAATTTTAGAAAACTGCTTGTTTTTATATAAAAAAAAAATTAATTTCGAAATGTGATGTCTGATATGATTTTTCGTTCGCTTTTGCTGTTTGTTGTTGGCGTATGGATAGATAGTATAGATAAACTTTGATTTTAGAGTATGCAATCACTACTTTGTATGTTGGTATATATACATAGATATACTCATTGCTCTCTATTTATAATTTAAGATAATAATTGCTGGTATGAGCATATATGTATAACCAATAATAGCGTAATCGATCAATATTTACAGAGTAAAATATTGGTTAAAAATTTTACTACTCGTTATTAATGGTTGGTGGCTTTAAGTTATAATTTAATTTTATCGCTTCGCTGAGATTTCATTTTATTTAGGCCATATTTTTTTGATTTGGTAAATTATAATATAACTTACGACTGGGAACAAAGTTCAACTCTATATTCACTGTTAATGGGAATGAAGTACTTGTATAAAATCATGCTTTGATCACGAGCTCCATCAAAGTCACGCATATTAAAGGGAATTGCGAATTCAAACGCAGCCGAGAATTTCATTCGACACTTCATGATTTATATAATACCAACTCTATCAGGAAGTTTATTCTTTACGTATGTCAACACATGTTCGATAAGTTCGGGGCTTTCTGCGGTGTCAAATCGCCTTATATGATTGGGTATATTATCCTGTTGCAGAATGTAATTGGGTCCAGTCATTGAATTACCAGCCAACAAAATAACTTCGTTTAGAAGATTAAAATTGGTTAATGAATTTAATTTGTCCGAAAACATTGCTAGTGGTACTATACTCCATTGTATATGAGACACAAAAATGTATCATACAATTATTTCCACCATAATATTCCTTACGTCTTTTGCTTCAAAATAAAACATTTTTTTACCTCAACTGCCAGTTAAGAAGGAAACCGAAGATTTATCCGTAAATAAAACATTGGTCCAGAATACTAAAGGCTTATTGAATTGTAGTACATTAAGATTTTACTTCGGCTTCTTTGAGGCGGCAGTACACAGATTCTTAAAAATTGTTTATATTTCCAATGAATATTACAACAGTACCGCTCAAAAGTTAAAACAAAAGAGCAAAACAACCGAAAACCTGTCGTTTAGAAGTTAGAACAGATATGTACAATTTCGAGAACATCACAAATATAGTAATATGAATCAGATTTAATTCAATATATTTTTATTAACGGCTGTACATTTTTATATCAAATATTTTCTATCACAAATATTATGAATGATTATATCAAATATTTTCTATCACAAATATTATGAGATATATTCTTTCTGTTGGAATGATGAACTTTTGAGCCTATACTAAAAAGAGCCCCGTTTAGATTTCAAAGGACAATAAATCAATTAGCTCTAATAAATGTACAGTGTATCACTTTAATTTCCTGACAACATTAAATCAGAGATTTTTCTAGCAAATTGCTCAAACAAATTGAAATTTTTTTCTAATTTGGGATAGTTTGTTCCAGAATTCAATAAAAACTCCCAAATAAACGTTACATAAATATCCGGGCCAAGTTTATTGAACTTTTACAAAACCTAGAAATCCGTCACAAAAAAAGCTTCAGAATTCATCCGACAAGAGTTATCGTATTTATAAAATGTATTCGATCAAATCAACAAGTTTTATGATAAATTTAATTCCAATAGAATCTACCAAACGTTTTAAAATCAAAAAATAACGATAGTTGGAGGAAAAAAAATTATATTCGAAAAACAGCAATTGGTGATTTATCATTAACGGACTTACTGCTAAAACATCATAAAACATCATAAAACTATTTACAAAAATGAAGGTAGGATTGAATTAATACCGCAAAAAGGCCACGCAAAATTACCGAATGACTACGATAAAGGTGAAATTTTAAGACTTGTGCGACAAAATCCAATTTTAAGACTTCTGATCTAAAATCAAAAACTACCAGGCGAGCAATAAAAGAATTTGGGTTTATTAGCAGAATTTTCTAGAAAAAACCCGTTCATAAATAAAATTAATAAAAAAAATCCCAGTAGTTCGCTATAGAATACTGTATGCTAAGCCAGAATATTTTTGGAAAGATGTTATTTTTGCCGACGAAAGTAAATACAACATTTTTGGCTCTGATGGCAGGATTATCATATGGCGTAAACCAAACAACGAGACGGATGTGAAGAATAAAAACCTGTATGTATTGGTTCAGTAAATATACAGTAGGTAAAACAACATTTATTTGACAAAATTATTTTTAAAAATAACAAAACAATACACAATTCTCTGTTCATTAAATAAATAAAAGATAAACAACAAAACATTAAACAACAAGAAATAGGTATACTTTGTTGCGAAATCTCCTGATATGCAATATAATCAGGGTTGTGGAGTCGGGAGTTTGTCCAGTTTTATCGATTTGTGCAGGAGTCGGAGTCGGAGTCCGGTCGACCAAAATGTGTAAAGGCAAAATAAGCAGTTATTCTGGCGAGAAAAACAATGCTCCAGGCAGAGCATCAAATCTAAAACGTCACCTTCAACGTGCTCATTCTAAAATATTTTATGCTGTATATGAACCAGATAAAAGAAATATAAGAATAAGAAATAGTCAGGCTAGCAAAACTTCACATGGCCAATCTGAAATAAACAAATTATTTAAAAGCAACAACGTAACAGTGTGTATGATTGCTGATAATTTAAAAAAATTAATAATCGAGATGATATTCAAGACCTCAGTCCCTCTAACATTTTTTCTACTCCTGCGTTTGTAGGACTAAACGGAAAAATGGCAAAGATTCTAAATGTTTCTTTAGAACGAAACTACATCCGTGATATTGTACTAATGGATAAGCACACAATAAAAAGGAAATTCTTAAAAGCGTTCTTCGTGATAGATTTGTTTTCCTAAAATTGAACGGCTGCACTCGAAACAGAGTAAATTACTTTGCTATTAACAAATTATTAATAATTCAAACGAAGTGGTTACGCACACATTGGCGATAAGAGACACAGAAGCGCAACATAAAAGTATATGTATCTACAGGAATTAGAACATTTTTTGGGATTTTGGATGAATACGAAATAGCAAAAAGTCAAGTGCTATTAATCGTCACCGACGACTGAGATGAGACTGAAGAGACTGATGAGAGTAGTGAAGATGAAGGCAATATCAGAACAGACCAATATAGAGAGCTGGATAAAGTTATAGCTATAGCACAGCAAGACTTTCTAAAATTCATCATATGTGATGTGCTGAGCACACATTGCAATTAGCCTTTCGCGATGGCCTAACAATAAATCCAACCACGAGCCGTATCAATAATATTAGAAATTAAGTTGCAAATTGTTTATGTTGCAGTTGCAAGAACCCCTAAATTAGATGCTATATTGAAACGCCGAGCTGAAAATAGAAAATCTAGAAAATACTGATATACGACTTTGCAAACATGGAGAACCCATAGCAGAAGGAATAAAAAGTTCTTTGATTCGTAGAGAACATCAATTGGTTGACAATGATATACTTCTTGCTCCTGTGGTTAGGATTTTATTAACCGAACAACAAATATCAATGGCCTGTAAGGGAATTTGTGATTTATCTTTGCGTATAATTGGTTTCGAAATGGAAACCACTCAAGATCAAACACTTATTCCTAGGGAGACATCCGTATCGTTAGCAAATGATAGAGAGACTGAAACAGAGAAAAGCGACTTCGAAATATATCTGGATCAACCAGAATAATCAAAACGTCGTTAATTGGATCAGGAAGTACATATGGAGACAGAAGTTTTGTCAAAGGTAGCGAAATTTAAATTGGAATTTAACGTAGCTCTGAAAGAAGTTGAAAAGTTTAATCGCAACTCAAATTTATCTTGTAAAAGCGCTATACTTGGATACCCTCAAATAGTTCAAGGAGCAGCAATGATTGTTTCAGCTTTACCACCAAATCAGGTAAGCGTCGAGCGCGTTTTTTCTGCACTTCGCATAATAAAATCCGATTTAAGAGCCGCAATGAAGCCGGATCTTTTAGAAGCCATTTCATTTTTGAGAATCAATTTAAATTAATTAAAATTTTAGATGGTTGTTACACCACAAGTATATGTAATGAATTGTATTTTTATTTTTATTTATATTTGAAATATAATTTATTGGATTATTTAATTTAAGAGTGTTATTTTTATTTTTATAAATTACTACAAAATTTTTCATCTAACCTGAGCAAGAAACAACAAATTTTCGCTATTAATTGCAGTTATTCTAACAAATTTTCGTTACTTGTGTAGGAGTCGGAATCGGAGTCGACTTGAAAATATTTACCATAGTCGGAGTCGAATATTTTTTCCCCGACTTCACAACCCTCTTCGTGGTATTAAATATTGGCCAAATCTCAGAGAAGTTCCAGGTTTATGTCATATGTCAAAGTTTATGTTAAGAAGAACTCTAAGACAATAAAATAGTTCAACCAAAACGATAAATGTCTTATATAGTTATTGACGACGAAAACATCAAACTTGATATGGTAATGGTAAAAGGCGAATTTATGGGTTCATCGATATTAGATCTTTTCACAACTGCTGTGTAGTATTTTAGCGAACTATTGTAGTTAAGTAATGAGTTTAATATAAAATCTTCTGTATTTAGTGTAATTTTCATTATTAAACGACTGAACGTCTGATATGGCTATTCCATAATTACTAATAATATTTTCGTTTTGCTAGGGCTCCGAAGGAAAGTGATTGAAAACGGAAATTTTTACACCGGCAAATGTCGCATATTATTATTCCGCTACTGTATCCCTCCGGAAGAAGATGAGGACGGCAATGAAATTCAATCCGACGAGGATATTGAATGCGCCGTATATTTCTGGCAAGGTCGTAACGACTTAAATCCGATTGAAAATTTGTGTCAGAAATTAGAAACGGAGATCCGAAAACGTCCATAACCAGTAAAAATGAGCTGAAACGGATCCATAAGGAAGGATGGAACATAATTGGGGTAGATTAAACTAAATATGGTTCATAAATAAAATAAATCATATCTCTTTTATTCAAGTATTAGAGATCTTCTTTATCGACACATATCGGCTGGAAATTATCTGTAATTTTCAAATAACTTCAAATAACTTATAATACTACAAATTAGACCTGCAGATTTCCATTATAAACTCGTGTGACATCTTATCGACACAAATTAATAAACCTCTATTTTCCAGATGGCGCGCCAAACGTTTTTTAACAAGAATTTTTACGTTACCCATTATTATCCAAGTTATTTCAGCCGGGTATTGTCAATTTGGTTTTGTTTATTTAATTTTTCTTTTTTTTTAGATTTATTTACATTATTATTCAAAATTTCGTTACAAAAAATGGTAACATTGCGTTAGTACCATCTAGATAATAAAGGTAAACTACGATAAACTGCCATATCTTGATATGGAAATCTGCAGCAATTTCCCTTATAGTATTATAAGTTATTTGGTAATTTTAAAATTGTGTTATAGAAAGAGAAAATATACTTCAACTCTAATTCAAAATAAAAAATTATTTTCATTACCGATTTTTTTCGGCTGGAAACTATAGGCTAACTTTAACAGGGTATGTTGCTATTTAATTACATTTCTAAATAATCCAAATTCTATGACGGGATTATTGAGAGGTGACAGATTATTTTGTTTCCGTCTTCGAATGCAACCTTGAACTGTTGTTTAATTTTCTGTTGACTAAGTTGCTAATTAAAAAATGTTAACAATTGCGGAATTAAAATAAGAATTTAAAACACACGTTCTTACAGTCACTTTCGGAAAGATAAAGGGTGTTGATTAGATAATTTTGAACTATAACGCAAGTTCACGTTCTGCGTGCTGATCCGGAACGAATTGTGCAGCGATCTCTGAAAGGAGAGCCACCATATGGTAGGCGCAGAGGTCGTTGCAGGCGACGATGGCTCCACGATGTAGAGAACGACTTGGCCTCTTCAGATTGTCTAAGACAGTATGAAGACCAAGCTCAGGATCGAAACGGTTGGAGCCAGATTGTTGATTCAGTAAGGGGCCAGTAATGGCCTTTAACACTGTTATTATTATATAACGCAAGTACTGTCAAATATATACACAAAATAAGTATGTAGATATATTCAAAGCTAATTAATTATACAAAAATAAGTCGCTACATATTTAATTCATAAATTTATTTATTACAAAAAACCACGCCAGAGCGCCATTACTTTCAAACGTACAGATTTAATAATTTTTTATTTAAGTTATGTCTTTATAAAGTCTCCAATGCGAGAGATTATACAGCTTTTATTTTGATTTATTTTAAAGATTTGGTTATTAGGATGTTTATCACGACAACCGCTGATAGCGCTGTCGTCTTGTTCGACCCAAAAAGTACTTATTTAATAGTCATCAAAATAACTACACGTGTCCACTTAACACGTGTATATGGCATAGTTAATACACGTACTCCAAATATCTTCACAAAGGTTATAATAACTGCAACTTTCTTGTGGTACTAGGTCGACTACATCTGAAATAATGTTGGCTATTGATCATCAGTCCCCACCCAGGATTAGCTTGAGTAGTTCAATGTCAATATCGGGTATATGTTTACTGAGTGACTGTTTGATTATTTACAGCGGAACGTCGATTATCTATGGTCACAGATAGAATATATAATGTTATACCAGTGACAACTATAAGTTAAGTCTATGTTGTCTGTGGTAATATCCTATATATTTTGTAACAAATCGTTGTTGGCCCTCAAATTTTATTAAAATCATTTTTAACACATTTCTTTAATTCTTTGTAGTTCAACAAAATATTGAACATTATCTTTACCACCTTATACACATTCCAAATTTTTGTAAAACTTTTGTACCTCAATTTTCAGAGTTAAGAGGCATAAATTATTTTCACATTTTCATAAAAGTGGCTTTCAAAAATTCATCAAAAAAATTATTTGAAAATATATTTAGAGTCGTTAAAGTGAGGCCTTTACAATTTTTTGGTGCCCACCGAATTTTTAGATACCTAATTAATTAAATTAATTTTTTTGTAAAACCCAAATTGCATCATCTGTAAATTAAATGACTTAATATGTAAAATTTCCACTCATTGCGCAGACAGACGGAGTGAGACCATAAATGTTCTATTTAAAAATACAACTACGGTTTCTCACTATTTGAACAATAATTACCACTCCTAAGGTAATATATTTTAAGAACTTTTGTACATATGTAATTCACAAACCAAGAACCAAATGGTATAGTCCTTAATAAGAGACACATTTCTAAATTGCCATTAAGGATTATTTAAAGTAAATATCACCGTAAGAAAATATAACCTCAATAATCCAAATTGTAGGAATGTTCCTACAATTTGGATTATTGAGGTTATATTTTCTTACGGTGATATTTACTTTAAATAATCCTTAATGGCAATTTAGAAATGTGTCTCTTACTAAGGACTATAGGAGGTTCGATTCAAACAATAAACAATGTACAACTCACATTGAAATATATTATTTTAAATTTATGGCAATCATGTCATGCACATATGACCAATTTATAAGACAGCTCATATCGTCTTTACTATTTAAGATCAAAAATTGAGTTACGCAGTAAATTATTAAGTAATGTTTGTAATCAGATCTTTGAGAAAAGGATCCTTGTTCAACCCACACCTCTGATACCTATATATGCGGGATAACTTAACACAAAAAATAAAGAGGACAGTATTTTTAAAAACAAAACTGAAATAAAAGTTACCGAGGAGTCGAGCTAAATTTTTTACCTTCCGTGAAGCTATAGGTTTAACATATGGAAACGTAATTTATGTCTGACTATCTCATAAAAAAAAAGTGTTCGAGACTCTACCAAACGGAATAGTAGCCCTAACCAGTCACAGATCATTTGTGAAACATTATTCAACAAATGTGGATCAATAATCAGTGGTACATCTACGCTATATGAATATATCACCTAACTCACTCCTGTGGTATTCAATTGTGAAAATACACATTACGACTAATCAATCTGACATCATCCTCATGATGATGTAAACCAACGATCAACTGGGTAGAAAAACTTAATAGCAGCATATACTTGAACCTAGATGTTTGTTTTATAATATCCCACATTAAGGTGTAGAATTATAATAAGTTACCGCGGTGGCTAAAGTTAACCAATATAAACAAACGATGAACTTATTAATCTGTTATAAAATCAGTCGTTATTCCATGAACAAATTGACTGGCACTATTTTTTGACTGAAAAAACCAAGCTAGAAAAGTATAATGTAACATTTTACAAAAGACATTTAGACTAAATACTGTCTTTTTGCTAATTTCTTGAAAAAAATGTTCAGTCGATTTATGTTATGACTTGCCACTATAGAGCCACTGCGCTGCATTTAAGATCTTCTTTGGCACATGTTCTTATGATCAGCAAAACTATGGGTAACTTAGAACTCCAATACATGATATATATTCTCCAGCTTTAAGTAAAGTTTTAAACGACTTGCAAAACCGCTTCAGATTCCATCATAGAATGAGTTCGATCCGAATTGGCTGCCTTGATCTGTCATAATTTCAAGGGGAACGCAAAACCTTGATATATATTTCTCGACAAAAGTCTGAGTAATGGAGACCACGGTAATATCTACATAGAGCAGAAAATATTTCGCTTATTACGCTTATTTGATTAAAACTTAATTCAGATTCTCGTCAAACTGAATTTTTTAAATATTAAAAATTGTGAGTACCCTACCTTCATGACGTATCAACAAATTTATAAATATTGTGACCTCCAGTGGAGCCCAGAAGATTGAACTGTTAAAGAATAGCAATAAATATAGTTGAAATAATCTGATCCAATTACATATAGATATTTGAGTGATCAATTGCTAGGAGTAGACTAACCACTAACTATCGGGTTTTCCATTTGGCACTTCACAACTTTGAACTTTCACTGTGAACGCACCCTTAATCAAATAACCATTCTGTCAGTGTCAAAACATTCAGTAAAGGCAACATTTTCATCATGGTGAAGTGCACGAACGAACAAATAATTAAAATTTACTACAAAAATTCCGAGTCGGTGATTGCAACTTTCAAGGCGCTAATTCCAATTTTTGGTCGTAATTATCGTCCCAGCATTTTTGGCTAAAGGGCATCGTCAACAAACAGAATATGCGTTATTGCTCATGTGACCCTCCTGTGCTTCAAGAAACTCATCTACAAAAAGTAACTGTATGGTTTTCATGCTGATTTTTTTTTCGTTTATGAAAATGACCGTCACGTTACAGTCAATGGAGATCGCTACAGAGACCGTTTACAGCATTTTTCTTTTGTCAAATGCATGAGCCATAGACATTAATGATATGTGACAACCGATTTAGATCTAGAAATGGTCCTGTCAATTCAATAATTCAATTTTCGAGATATCTGAAATGGTTTTCGTTTTATTTAAAAAAAATGTTGTCAAGTCCTTATTGGAAAACCCTTTATATATCCGAAACCACATTAACAAGATAGAGTAATGAAAAGTGTTTTATAAGCCCTAAAAAGGAATTACGGCTAACCCATGAGTAAGGATCAGTTTAGTTGTAAAAATTTAAATAACTGACCATCTGGAAAATCTAAACTGGCCTACATATTTAGCGCATCTTGGTCACGTCACGCATTTAAGCTGCACATTCTCTAATCAGTATTAGACCTTAGCCTAATTATTGCCAAATTATTTTTAGAAAGTGTGATAAACGGATATCGATAATGATTTTACCTTGGCAATTTGCGAATACGTCCGGTGGAATTTTTTCTTAATCTAATTACTTAAAATTTAAAAACATGTAAACTTGAGGACCCCCCCCCCCCCCCCCCATACTTTTGCTCGAATTGGCATAATATTTCCACGCATCAACAACATATTTGTTTTCAATTTAAAACCGATATGAATTCTCTATCTATGATCACGAAAATTATACAAAATTCTATAAAAGCTTGCCTTGAAATTTTCGATTAACCTTGCCGATTATTTATTTATTCGTGCAAAATCAGTCACGTTAGATTTGTACAAAATTATAATACTGGTAAAATCGAGTGTTCGTGTTATAGTAAAACTCGCATTTATGATGATAACTAACTGGATTTGGACAGAATAGGATCTAAAATATTTTAATTTCCGAAACTGAATTGATCATTTTTATTTGGTAATTTTTATTTGATTTCAGCCGAAACTTTAAATGCCGCTATAAGTGGTGTCCATATCATATTATGTTTGCGGCCCGTGTCATTATTTGATAACGCGAATATACTTCAAATTTGGTTATACAGACTTTAATTCTAAGAATTATCAACTTGATTGGTTTTAATCGATTTTTGCACCTGAATATTATATCTAAATATTTGAAAAGTTTTTTTTTTAAATCACAGTCGTAAACAGTCTATACCATAAATGTTGATGTGAATTATGTTTCAATATGAGTGGTCTCCTCTATACTTAGACGAATTATACATTCAAATCAAAACACAATAATAGCAGTCGCTACGTAGAAAATTTGTAATCTGGACTAAAAATTTACCATGTTTGTTTGTGTATGGCCAACAAAATATTGAAGTCAATAACATTTGGTGACAACATGACTTAAGATAATTTTAATTACGATGATTAATTCGTAATTTTTGTCTATATATGTACGTATGTAAAGATACGCATCATGTCTGCTTGATAATAATTGTTAATGTTATTTATACAAAAAACCAAATCATTCATAAATAATGATGGGTTTTTTGTTGTATTTTATCACATGCGATCATAATCAGTTTAAGTATATGATCGGTCTAGACTTGGGGGTGATATATACATATATAAATAAATAATGCAGTAGAATTCATATGTAATTAGGTCCCCTTCGAATTTTGACCTTCAGATATTTAATGTTTACACGTTAACAGCCGATACTCAACATATTAAAAATTGAACCTGAAAATTATCGACTATAGTTATTTATATCATGATGAATCTGACATTAATAATTTCGTGGAACTTAAGATTTAATCGCACTCAAAGCAATTCCTAAACACTTCAAACTGACCGTGAACTAATTATTTCAATCAAAAAAAAAATCGTGATATCGTAACGTCAGAGCCAATGTAAATAAAATCTCTATCCGCGTACGATTATATTAAATTATTCCGTTCAAACATTAGCGCAGTGTTTATTGACTATTTATCTAGTTAGTGTTTTTAAGACAAATACAATTGAATCTATTCATTTTTAACTCCATTCGATATGTTTTAAAATATCACGTGACCTGATCTAATCTAATACTTTGGATGCATGTTCATCACAATAAAGTCACATATTGTATTGTGTTTGTGCCTTCTGCGATAAATTAGTAAATAGACTAAAATTTTCTTAAATCTTTTGCTATCAATTAATTGTACCACTTATTAAAATAAATTGATTAGGTTAATTAATTTGTAACATAAGTGAATAATAATAATAGACATTTCGATTTTAATATTCAAGTGATCCTTGTATACTATATACATATATACGTACCTCTGTATCATAGTACTTATCATTTTTATTTATATGTACACTTATCATTTAATACATTTTTGATACTGGGTTAGCGTACTTCGTGCAAATGATAATATTGATTTTAGGATTTTTGGCTTGGCAATTATACATATATACTCGAAGTACATATTATACAGAAATTTATTCAAATGTAATAAAAACTTTCCATTCGCCGATATCATTCATTTATTAATAATATTATTGTTGCTGAGTTATATCAATCAGAAAATGCTAGAAACTTATGTGAAAATTATCAAATATCAATACATAATATGTGTACGGTTAAGATAATATTAGATCAAGTATTATTGATGTTTTTATTTTTCCTATTTTTACATTTTTTTTTTATCATATACAAGTTATACACTATATATAAAAGAGAGCTATCAAGATTCTGAGGCCGCAAATAAAAAATAGTAAGTCAAGACAACAATGTTTAAGAAAAGATATAAATTGAATCGTAAATTGTTAATTTTTTTCAATTTTTCATTAAAAACAAATTAAATTTTAATTCGGAACCTAAAATTCTGAACTCTTGCCTTTAAGATGAGCCGTCAAAAAATATTAATTTGTTATCTCATCACGTGAAAAAGCCAATCAACAGTTTTTAACATTCAATTGAATTTTTTTTAAATAATAATGTCTATTAATTTACAATACACTCGTAAATGATTAAAGGTACTATTCCATGGACTGATTGACTGAGTTGACTGAAAAGATGATAGCAACAAAATTACATTAGAGTAATTGATATTTACAATTTTCATACATTCAAAAATTATTTTTATAGTGAAATTTTTTTCCATACACAAACTTTATAGTAAAATTCTCTTCCATGCCCAAATTTTAGGTATGTTGTTTGTTTGACTGCCATAAAAAGTATTCGATTTGATATTCACACTGCTAACACTCAAATATTTTTTGACTGAGAAAATTTTTTTGTTTCATTTGTACAACTACAAAATATAATTTCTTTTCTTGCTTTAAATTGACTGAGTCACTCAATCAGTCCATGGAATAGTACCTTAACAGAAATATACAGCCACAGAAATAGATATGAAAAAACAGGCAAAATTCAAGCACCACTTCAACAGTGACACAACTCAAGAAACATCATTTTGAGTCAATTAGATTCATATACATATTTTGATAATAACTTTTATTTCAGAAACTTTTAATAACTAATACCTTATATGATATTCTTGTTGAGAACCGAAACATTTTTAAAAAAACGTGCGGCCTCCAGAAAAGAGTATACATATTGTTTATAATGTAGTATACTATCCCGAGAAAAATGTACATTGAAACATAGGTGGATTCAAAAATAAAACCTGTTTTCTGCGAATTACTGCAGATTTCTTGATATCCGCAGATGAAACAAATGAAAACATATTTTATAAAATTAAAATACTTCCTATAAAGTTTCGGTAAGAAAGTAAAGTTTTCAATTTACCTATGCTAAACTTATTGACAAAGCCCCACGGTTCAGCATTACCATGTTCCGTGATGAACTCTTTTAAGCTCATTTAGCTTTTGTCTCTTATACTTTTAAAATACGCCTTTCGGTGTACCACACAGTTAGGTTAGGTTAGGTTAGGTAAGGGTGGCCGTCCTAAAGGACTAGCATAGACACAAAATTGGTCCGTAGCTGTACCACATTTGAGTTTCCTCCTTCACTCGCTAAACCATCCTGAGCTCACCAAGAAGCGTTTAAAGTCACGGATCTCGATCTTGCTAAGATCCGTGAGGTCATTCAATGGGGAAGTTCCCATAAATTTTGTTCTGCTGTACGCTAGACTAGGACAGGTGCAGAGCAGATGGAGTACGTTTTCCTCCTCCTCCTCATCACCACAGCTGCGGCAGAAATCGTGGGCTGGGACACCCAGTCTGCTCGCATGTATCCCAATGAGACAATGTCCCGTTATAGCTCATACGACCATACCAATATAGTGTCGTCGAAGCGATATCAGTTGGTCTGATCTAGACCGGTCAAGACCAGGCCAGATCTGCCTGGTTATTACACACGAACTGGCGTTAGACCATCTGACGTTCGTTTCTTTTATAGCTTCTTCCAGAAGCAGCAGTTTACATGAAGCAAGCGGTATTTTTATATCCCGCTTACTTTGGTTTATTAGGCGTGCTGTACCCTTGCGGGCCAACTCATATCTGCCATTACATTCCCTGCGATATTGAAATGCCCTGGCACCCACGTCAAGCGGATGTTGAACTGATCAGCCATCTCATTTAAAGATGCCAGACAGTTCTGGGCTACCTTCGACGTCAGGGAGTATGATTGTAGCGGTTTAATAGCAGCCATGCTGTCCGTAAAAATGCGAATATCCCTCGTAGATATTACATTATACTTCAACCAGTCCATGACTTCCATTATCGCGATCAGTTCAGCTTGAAAAACGCTGCAAAAGTCGGGAAGACGAAAAGAGAGGTTAACCCCTAGTGCCTCACAGAATACCCCGCAGCCAACCCCTCCATCCCTTTTTGAGCCATCCGTGAAGAAGCTTAGCGCCTCATTGTCCATAACCGTTTCGTTCACCCAGTCCTCTCTGGTGGGAAACTCAGTTTGGAATTTCATCTCAACAGATGGCAAGGGAATAGCATAGTCGGTAGCTTCCGGAATACCCCTGTTGCATAAGATAGATGAGTGCCCTGCATTATTACAGGTCCACATAGATATGGATTTGAGCCGAATGGCTGTGCAAGATGCAAGCTGCTCGGCCGCAATATCCAAGGGAGTAAGATGAAAGAGAATCTCCAGAGCTTGAGTAGGTGTGCTCCTGAGAGCTCCACTTATACACAAGCACGCCGTTCTTTGGACTTTCATCAATAGTTTAAGGTTGGCCATAATTTTTAACGCTGGCCACCAGATAGCAACCCCATACAGCAGTATAGGTTTGACCACTGAGACGTAGAGCCAGTGTACTATGTGGGGCTCCATACCCCATCTCTTTCCAATGGCATTTTTGCAGGAGTAGAGCGCTATAGTAGCTTTCTTTACTCTCTCTACGATGTTTGGTTTCCAGCTTAGCTTGCTGTCCAAAATTAGTCCGAGGTATTTTGCTCTATCCGTAAAGATCAAGCGAGTACCATTTAATATTGGCGGGTCACACTGAGGAAGTTTGTGCTTCCTGGTAAAGAGGACCAGCTCTGTTTTCTGTGGGTTTGCGTTCAATCCGCAGCCGCGTGCCCACTCAGAGAGATAGCCAAGCGCGCACTGCATGCGCTCACTCAGCGTACTAGGATATTTGCCGAAGACCGCAATAGCAACGTCATCCGCGTAAGCAACTACCTTGAAGCCTTGTCCTTCCAGGTTTAGTAACAGGTCATTTATGACCAAGTTCCAAAGAAGGGGGGATAAAACCCCACCTTGAGGTGTCCCTCTGCTCACGTATCTGGCGGCGGACGTCCCCCCCAGATAAGCTGTCACGATCCTGCCTCTAAGCATATGATCTATCCAGCCTCTGAGTGACCCGTCTACCCCCAGACACGCAAGGGCCCGAGTGATTGCCCCCGGTCTGACGTTGCTAAAGGCCCCCTCTATATCCAAGAAGGTTACCATTGAATATTCCTTATATTCAAGTGATTTCTCAATCGGGCCTATAAGGGAGTGGAGGGCTGTTTCCACCGATAGTCCCTTACAGTATGCGTGTTGAGATCCCGACAGCTCGCCCGGCTTGATTGAGCCTCTAATATGAGCCTCTATTAGTCTTTCCAGTGTTTTCAACAGAAAAGAAGATAAGCTTATAGGCCTAAAGTCTTTGGGATAGCAGTGAGAGCTCTTTCCCGCCTTTGGTATAAATATTACTTTTACTTCAGTCCATTTTTTAGGAATGTGACAGAGTTCTAGGCTGCCTTTGAAGATAACTTCCAGCCAGGGTAGGGTTAAGTCAATAGTGCGCTGGATATCCGCAGGGATAACGCCATCAGGTCCTGCCGACTTGTATGGCTTAAAGCTGTTTATTGCCCATAGGATATTCCGCCGTTTTACTATATGACTTACGGAGTCTATACCCCTATTTATCATGGGTCTCTCCGGAGCTAGTACCGAGCACTCCGGGAAATGCGTTTCTAGTAATAGCTCCAGGGATTCCTCACTACATGTAGTCCATGAACCATCCGGTCGTTGTAAATAGCCCGGAATGGAAGGACTAGAACATAGTACTTTGCGTAGCCTGGCCGCCTCCGAGGACTTCTGTATATTGCCACAGTAGAGCCTCCAGGCTCTCCTTTTGGCTGCTCTCAGCTCGTACTTATAGGTTTTCAGGACTTCCTTATAACAGTCCCAGTCCGCAGCAGCATTTGTGTGCCTTGCTCTCTTGAACAATCTCCTGCATTTCATACGAGTACCTTGGAGCTCTCTCGACCACCAAGGTGGCCGAGATTTACCCAAGGCCCTACTGATAGGACATGCACCTAACATGGCCTTATTAAAAGCATCAGATAGCCTGATTACTAGAGCATCAAGCTCCTGTGTAGATGCAGGAGGGTTTGGAACCGATACCGGTAATAAGTTACCCAGAATGGTTCTGAAACACTCCCAATCAGTTTTCCTCCTATTTCTGAAGGGTGGTTTGCTAGTGGGTTTTGTATCCACTTCGTACTGGAGATAACAATGGTCAGAAAAGGAATGGTCTTCGGACACTTTCCAGTTCAGTACCCTCTCCTTAATAAAATCCGAGACAAGTGTGATGTCCAACACTTCCTGTCTATTTTTAGTAATAAAGGTTGGTTTGCAACCGATATTACATATATTTAGGTTAGTACTTAAAATAAAATCAAGGAGTAACTCACCTCGCCTGTTTATATCTGTACTTCCCCAGATTGAGTGATGCGCATTAGCATCACTGCCCATGATGACTCCTACCTTTCGTTTTCGAGCCTCCATTATTGCACTGCGCAACCTACCTGGTGGTATATCCTCCTCCTCGTATGGTAGGTAGGCTGATATTAGCCAGAGATTTTGCCCACCCATCTCAATGCTAGCCACCACTACATCAGCGTTGCTGTAATTTAGTAGAATAAAAATATTCAGATTATTTCTAGCGAGAATGCAGGAACGTATCTTACCTTCATTTTTCGCGTGTAGTAATTTATATTTGGGAGTTCTGAGGCCAAGCACCCGGTCACCATTGACCCAAGGCTCTTGGACCAGAACCACATCAATGAACTCAGATTCCATTTTTAGCAGAAGGGCCGCCGAGGCGGCTTTACAGTGATGGAGGTTGATCTGAAGGATCTTAAGCATTAGATATTGCTTCCCTCCACCAATGTTGAGTCAGACTCCTCTGACGTCGATTCGTCCGTTTGGAGCGCACAGCTTAGTCCCAATGATCTCGAAATCTCCGAGTCCAGGGATAGTGTCTCCTGAGCGTCCTCCGGGATGCCGCGGACTTCTGGGTCACCAACACCAGGCGGGACACCACAAGTGGTTTCCCCCCCTGCTGCAGGTGCCCCAGCTCTGTCAGCCTCATCACGCTTATAGGTTTTGAGCGTAATCGCTCCAAAACCATAGCTGATTTGGCCTCCAGTTTTTGCCAAAGCACCCACGGATTCTCTGTCGATGATAATAACCACACAGTTAAGCCGTTTGCTTTCCCGAGTTTCTGGATTTTTATCTCTTTGATATAACTTGCGAAACTTACGAAACACTGTGATTCGGTTAAGTCCGGAGACCACCAAGACAATTTTGATTTACGAGCACGTTTACGTGGTATTGTAGCGCTACAGACTTTGATAATTGAACATGATATTATTTGTTCAACTCGATCGATATCGCTATCGATCCGATACCTTCAGGTCTTTTACCATGCTTTGTCAGCTGCTACTTAGTTGGTTGTAGAAACACTCTCAATTGGCATGCCTTACGGCACACTGAGAAACTTTCTTTAGATCGAGACAATATCTCTGTGGTCTTTTTATGTCCAACTTTCATGGACGGACCATCTTAAAATTTTTCTTAACAGACCGCCCGTCATGAGAATGAGATCAATATTCGACTCTCCCATTGTGAGAATATGTACTTGGCTGCTCATATTCGTTGATAGCGAATAAGCCACTTCTTGCTATAAATTATTCAACGAGAACTCGTCTCCCGTTTGTGTCCATATTGTGCCAAAGTTTGCACTTAGCATTGAAGTCGCCAGTAGTTATGTATGGTATGGCCCCTTAGACTATTCATGATTTTATCATGCCTTTATTCACATATTCCACCGGATCGTCTGAATATAGGAAGTAAATACTGACCAGATAGAAACTTCCTACGTCACATCTCACCCCTACACAAACAGTGTGTGTCGCAGTAGTGTGAAATTTTAAGAACATCAAGATCATTGTTGAGGATGCCAATTGCTGCTTTAACATTTTCATTGTTTCAAGTGATTATTCTTGTGTACGTCGTCATTCGACGTCACCTATAACCCCTTTAACCGCGTATGGTCAAAAGAATGCAGAGTTTGTCAACCGCTCCTTTTTCAATAGATTGTCTGATCTCATGCCCAACCGCTTTAGCATTTTGCATACACAGTTGGGCGATCTTCAATCGACAATTATTTTTGGTTTTCACTGTCACAAACAGTTCTTCATCTTCATCATTAGGTTCAAAGCCGTTTTGTGTGAGGTATAAACTTTACTACGTAACGAATGGTCAAAAGCCCTGTTTGCCTTTCGGCAAGAAGCGTATTTAGCGTCTTCCATCTTTTTACGATTTTTGGTCACGCCCATTGTCGCCGCAGTGACCACAAATTTTGTCAACCTAAAGAAGTGTGATACTCTACATGAGGACACAACGGTTTTTAATGACGATGTTCCCAGCAGTTGGCGACACTCCCAATGGACTGACTTGGCCATTTTTGGCTCAGTCATGAAACTTACATTCAGAGCTTTGTTTAATTAAAGGTTCTTTAACTGCCCCGATCGTTTCGGCGCTGTCTACATCATAAATGATTATTCTGGACACGCGCTTTTCTAATCGAGACAGGAAGAAATCGAAATCTTCCTTTCTTCCTGTCTCGATTAAAACGCCATCCTTGATGTTCGTGACTTTTCTAACTGAAACGTTAGTCACTGCCGGGTTTATAATTTCCCGCAGTTCATTTTAAACCTCCTCTCTATTTGTGAAGGAAGTTTCTCTACCAGCCATGGCTTTAACAGTGACATAACCTTTGATGGTTGCCACTGGATCTTTCTTTTTGTTCCTGCCACTAGGACAGGGACTTGAGGTACCGCATTTTTCAAAGTCTGCGTGTTCGAGATCTTTTTCTCAAATTTAAGTGTTTCAACTATTTCTGATCATTCTTGAAGCCGACCTTTAAGTCAGCGCCTACAGGATGTGTGGTGGATTCCTGAGATCCAACCTCCATAGCCTCGTTCTCATCAGTTTCAACTCGCTTGTTACGGTTCGAGGCTGATGGAATGGGCGATCTATCGACCGTCATTCTTCCCACCACCCTATCTACACTGAGTTCCTCTCTAAGTTGTAGAGGTACACAGCTCAGGATTACAGATACGCTTCTGTTTAGGTAGATAAGAGTAGTTCACTGGGATTAGTGAAATGGGACTATCTCTAATACTGGGATTTATCTCTAATAATAGCTTTAGCTTATTGCAAATAAAACGTCGCCTTATAAAATTGTTTACCAACTCGAAGTCGGACATTATTCATTTCAAAATACGTTGTTTAATTTACGATAATTCTCAGTAAATAAAACCGGTATTTCGGCTTAATTGTTATCATATAAGCTGCGTTACTTATGCAAATCATCGAATGACTAATAATTGTCAAAAATTTGTTGCCATTAAGCTTCATTAACTTTTTTCACTAATTTACAGCCGCCAAAGTTACATTAATTGCCACACGAAGGGTGCAATTTCCTAAAGTTGTATGATCTTCCAGTATTTGCAGAAGTATATTCTAATCCTAATATTTTATACGATTTTGTTTTCTTCATATTCCATTCAATTGGTTTTACCTTTCCTGTTTTTTGCAGCACTCTTGTCAATCTGGTTGCAATTTACTACTCATCTTCATTATTTACGATGGATTTTTTTGATCGACTATCGGACTCTCTAGATGAAGTAGGTTTCCCACGCGATTCGATCTCTCCATAGAAGAGATATTATTATGTTTTTTTACAGATAATCAGAGAATGGTGACTTTGGTAGGATTTATTGGATTCGCTGATACGACAAATTAAGAAGTGACACTATTAACAAGTTTACTTGGTGATTGTAGTGTTTTAAATGAAATCTTCGTGCCATTACAGGGTTGGCATAGTACGAAGATTGTGTAAGTTCATCTGTTGAAAATTCAATATTTTATAAACCTATTCATAATATTATTAAAAATCTTCAAAGCTTGGTTTCTCTTACCACCCATAGAAACTGGTCTGCAGGATCTATCTATGACCACCTGATCTTGATCTTTTAAATAAGTTCATAAGGAACTACGAGTATATTATTAGAAAAATAACAGTTTGTGTTGTGGTTCCATAAGGGCTGGTATTATCTACAGCATGGGCTTCCTTGTTTTCTGGTTTTGCACTTGTGAAACAAATTCATATACAACTATATTCTCTGTGGAATCATGTCCATTTTTCATTTAAACATTTACTCAAACTGGTACAACTCGAATAAGTAAGTAAATTGTTTTCTATTATGCTTCCCTCGAAACTGTCTTAAATCTAAATATTTATTGAAACCGTTACTCAATCTTTATAAAACCGTGACAACACAAAATATTAATAACAACATGACACTTTTTTTTAAGCAAAACTGTCTTAGCACGAAATAAATATTTAAAATGAATTACCTTAATTAATTAATCGACATTGCTCGTGGAATATTCACTGTTGGTCCACCTTTTTGAACTTTTAATGCACCACAAGCCACAATTGAAAATGTGTCAGTTTGGTTCATTATAGCTACCGTTATTTTGTATAAATCAGAAGTGACACTAGCGCTCTACTGTGGGTAATAGCAAAATATATATTGAGTCTCTTATGTAAATCAGTAGTTAATGTTATGTTGAACGAACATATAATGACACGATAAAACACAAAATCGAGAAGTGCGATGTATAGACTCCGAAACCACCATAATATATATTAACCTATCATTTTAGGCCAAAAATTAACTTATCTTACGAAAGGTACGTTTTTAAATTTTAAAGCCACACCAGTTTAAGATTCGAACAGTTTTTAACAAAATGTAAGACTCAAACGATTAAGTGTGAAAGTGTAAATTTGGCATATTAGTCTTAAGGAAAATATTGTATAGACCCTTTCCAGTTAAATAAGCATGTCTGGCGGAGACACTACCTATTAAAAATAATGGAAAATTTTGCCTTTAGGCTCACAAACCCGAAATTTTCAAAAATTTATCACTTGTCGATTGCAAAAAGGGATTCTGGCAGATTCCTGTAAGCGAGAGAACCACGGGGTAGGTATAGAACACTATGAGGTAAGTGTAGTTGCCTCCGAATTTACCTTTCAAATTAGCCTCAGCACCAGAGGTATCTCAGTATTACCTAGATGCAGTATTTCTTTAAAATGATCATCCGATTGTATACGCATCTAAAGCTCTTACGGATACTGAACGAAAGTATCCACAAATTGAAAAGGTGATAACAGTTATCAGAATTGCAGTAAAAAAGTTCAACGGTACATAAAACGGAACCAATATACCAATAGCAAATGAATCACAATCAAGACAAATATGAAACCAATGTTGTAGATCGAACTCTACCATAAATCTATTGAAAAGTTAGAATCATCTTCGACGTTGGCTCCTATTGGTGAAGGGTGAATTTCAAGGGTTTATAAGTATTTCCATCTCCTCCAGAGCGGAAACTCAAATTATCTAGTTTGACTGAGATTAATTTCTCAACATAAAAATTCCCTAGATTTATTGTATACACAATGATCCGGGACGCAAACCAGTACAAAAATTTCCCCATATATTTTTTTAATAATAGAAACGTCAAAAGTAACACATGCTTTCTGCTTTACTCTCTGTTATTGTCTTGCTAACACACAATGTATTTTTTTCAATGTGCAAAGAAAATCGAATTTATTAAATAAAATAAATATAATTAAACCTCAAAATTACTTTAAAGTGTTGTTATAAATATATGTCAATTACATAAAGTGATAAATTTAATTGATTAATTAGTGAATAGATACACAACTCGTTTTAGTGGCCGTGTGGTGTATATAACCTCAAAAATGAATAAGAAATCATTAAAAACACATTTTCATCCGTCTGATTTACAATTTTCCGTGTTTAGCAGCGTTGATATAATCAAATTGAGTGCCGCAAAAATCATAGCTCACTATACTTATGATCAGTTGGGCAATGCTATACCCGGTGGATTATATGATTTGGCAATGGGGCCGGCTTCGCAGCGGGATGATCCGTGTTCAACGTGTTTAAAATCGTATGCCCAATGTCCTGGGCATATTGGACATATTGAGCTCTGTATGTTAACTTTTAATCCATTTTTTATGAGAACTGTGCACAGGATGCTACGAATTTTGTGCCTTGAGTGTTTTAAAATACAAATATCGGCGCGAGTTTTAGAAATTCTTAAATTACAGCTACGGCTTGTAGATGCAGGATATATTACCGAGGCGCAGAATTTGGAGGTTTTCAAATCCAATGCCATTGATAATCAAATTCATGATACTGAAGAGGCTTTAGCCGAGCCGGCAGAGCGACGTGATTATGACAAATACTATGCGGATAGGGTACGGAGTTGTGAGGAGCTGTTGAATAACAAGCCTAGTAATTTTAATCAATTTAATAGCCGAAATATTGAAACATATCGTATGGGATTGATTGATTCGGTCGTCAAGGTTATTGTTAAGAAAAAGTGCATATTTTGCAAATTGGTCATCAAAAAAGTGAACGTTTCGTACGGTAAAATTGTCATAAATGTGTCTAAATCTGAAATGGTAAAGTTCTATAAAGATAAAACTGAGAATAGCGCTCCTGAGAAGATAACATCCGTAAACAAGGTGCTATTAGCTGACGAAGCTCGTGCTTACCTACGCAAAGGATACGAGCATGATGCGGATCTTTGGAATCTATTATTTCCAATATTCGAGAAGTGTTCCAAAAATATTATATCTCCAGTTGATATATTATTCATGGATGTAGTCCCGGTGATACCGCCAAATGTACGACCAGCTAAACGGATTGCCAATCGGATTTCCGAGCATATCCAGACCAACAACTATAAGGAAATAATTTTTGCGAATACGACGCTAAAATCCATTTTAGCCGTACTCAACTCGAAAAGCAATCGGCGGATTTTGAACATAACCCCAGACGTTACGAAGGTGTACGAGTCTTATGAAGGCGAAACAGGACACCATAAAATGTTGAATGCCTGGCAAGCACTACAAACTGTGGTCGATGCTACTATGAGCGCCCCCGAAACTGGTAAATCAAAAGGCTTGAAACAAATCATCGAAAGGAAAGAAGGTTTAATCAGACAGAATATGATGGGAAAACGGGTAAATTATGCGGCTCGCACAGTTATCACACCGGATCCAAATATTAACGTCGATGAAATTGGAATACCGGAACTATTTGCACGAAAATTAACATTTCCAACACCTGTAACCCCCTGGAATGTTAAAGAAATGCGGAAATTTGTTAAAAATGGTCCTAGTATACATCCCGGTGCTAATTATATTGAATATGAAAATGGAAACCGTGTTATAATTCCGGCGGATGATGAGGCCAAACGTTCGAGTCTAGCAAAATTGTTACTTACTCCAAACGAGAGTGGCATCAAAATCGTTCATCGTCACGTTTTGAATGGAGATCCGCTTATATTAAATCGACAGCCGAGTCTGCATCGACCCTCGATGCAAGCCCACAAAGCACGGATTTTAAAAGGAGAAAAAACGTTTCGGCTTCATTACTCGAATTGTAAAGCGTACAATGCCGATTTCGATGGGGATGAAATGAACGCTCATTTACCACAAAATCATTTGGCTCGCAGCGAGGCGTCCACCATTGTGAACGTTGCAAATAATTATCTTGTACCCAAGGATGGGACACCATTAGGCGGTTTAATTCAGGATCATATAATCGCCGGTGTTCGCATTTCGATGCGGGGACAATTTTTCTCAAAAGAAGATTACCAACAACTTGTGTACCAGGGATTAAGTCATGTTCGCGGCAGAATCACGCTACAACCGCCAACAATTTTGAAACCAGTAAAATTATGGTCCGGTAAGCAGATTTTCTCCACTATTATCATAAACGTGCTGCCCAGTCATAAACCGAAGATAAATTTGAATAGCAAGGCGAAAATTACGGCAAATGCTTGGGGAAAATACGAGAAGAGGATATATACAGCAGGGGGCTCAAAATTACGCGGCATCGAGTTGACAGAAGCTGAGGTTGTGATTCGTAATGGCGAACTGCTCGTTGGGGTTTTAGATAAAATGCATTACGGATCTACTCCCTATAGCTTGGTGCATTGCATTTACGAAATTTATGGCGGTGATGTGGCTACCCAATTCCTATCTTCATTAACACGATGTTTTACATTATATCTTCAATGGACTGGATTCACTCTCGGCGTGCGAGATATTTTGGTACTCTCGAGTGCAGATAAAAAACGGAAAGAAATTATCGAAGAATCACGTCAAATTGGATTCCGAACTGCGGCCAAAGCGCTAGAAATTTCAGAAGATTCGAGTATTGAACAATTTTCCGAGTGCCTTGAGGCTGCCTACGCAACAAATCCAAATTTCCGAACTGTGCTAGATCGTACCTATAAATCAGTACTCGACAGCTACACGAACGAAATTAATCAGACCTGCCTTCCGGCCGGATTATTAGAACAATTTCCAAATAATAATTTACAGCTAATGGTGCAATCTGGTGCTAAAGGATCCACAGTAAATACTATGCAAATATCATGCCTGCTCGGTCAGATCGAGTTGGAGGGTAAACGGCCACCATTGATGATATCTGGAAAATCCTTACCCAGTTTTGCGTTTTTCGAAACCTCACCAAAATCAGGCGGTTTCATCGATGGACGATTTATGACCGGAATCCAACCGCAAGATTTCTTTTTCCATTGTATGGCCGGTCGTGAAGGCCTTATCGATACTGCAGTAAAAACTAGTCGCTCCGGATATTTACAACGATGTTTGATCAAACATTTGGAAGGCTTGAATGTAAATTACGATCTAACGGTCCGCGATAGTGATAACAGTGTTATCCAGTTTTTGTATGGTGAAGATGGTATGGATATTACCCAAGCCCAATTTCTGAAACCATTTCAAATGGATTTTCTATATTCAAATTCAAAGGCTATAATAGATGAGAAAAATCTGGAAAAATTACAAAATTCAGATGTCACAAATAAACAGGTGCGGCAGTATATCAAGAAACAACTATCATGGATCAAAAAGCACAAGAACCATACGAAATTAACACACCATTCACCCTTCCAACAATTCTCGAAGGAGCTGCGTGACGAGGTCGAGTTAAAGAAACCCAATAAAATGGTAAGAACCACAGGAAGACGTAAAATTGACGAAAAATTAATAAAATTGTGGCGAAGAGCGGACGACGAGAAGCGTGAAGTGTACTGCAAACAAAATCGGAAATGTCCTGATCCGCTAATATCGAAATTCCGACCTGACAATGTTTTTGGCGCAGTATCTGAGAATATGTTACATCTAATCAATGAATACATGAAAAAATGTCCATCTGCTGATCGGCATGAGATCGAAAAAGTGATGTACACCAAAAATGTTATGTCACTCGCGTGTCCCGGTGAACCGGTGGGCCTATTAGCCGCCCAATCAATTGGTGAACCATCCACCCAAATGACATTGAACACTTTTCATTTTGCTGGCCGTGGTGAAATGAACGTAACTCTTGGTATTCCGCGACTTCGGGAAATCCTAATGATGGCTTCAAAAAATATTAAAACACCGTCAATGGATATTCCATTCCTTCCAATCAGTAATTTAGAAAACGTTGCCGAAAAATTGCGGCTACGTATGGTTCGCGTCACTTTAGCTGATGTACTCGAAAAAATTGAAGTTAAATCTTGTTTAAAAATACGGCCGTACAGAGCACGTCAGTATAATCTGAGATTCCAATTTTTGCCATACGATGGGTATGGGGATAAATTTTGTGTTAAACCAAAATTTGTGCTCAAGTACATGACTGATAATTTCTTTAGGCTCATGTTCCGTGCCATTATTAAAGCGGCTAAGGCTAAAAGCTCGCTAGTCGAGATTGATGATGATAAATCGAAAAAAGTTTCGAAAAAGCAGCAAAATCTAGAAGCCTTTGAGGATCAAGAAATTGATGCTAAAGAGCCAGAACGCGAAGAGAAACAAAATGACGATAGCTCGGAGGATGATGATAATGCGGATGATGGCGATGCGTCCGATCTTCGACGTAAAAAGAAACAAACCGATGAATGTGACTATGAAGATCCTGAAGAAGAAGAAGTGGACGATGCCTACGGTTCTGGTAATTTTTTTTGACATTCTATAATCGTTACTTTTCTAACTAGTATTGAATTTGGTTTTAGTTTATAAATTGTACTTTCTATTTAATTTTTAGAAAATGAAGGCAACTACGAAGAAGAGCTAGGGACCAAAGGATTAGATGAAGCCGAAATATCCGATGATACAGCCCGGACCGTTGTGGAAAACCACGAACTAGCCGAATCCTATATATATGACAAAGTGAAATATTCATGGTGCGAAATTACTTTTAATCTTCCAGTGAAAAATCGATCCGTTGACCTTGTCGTACTCTTAAAGGAAGTTGCCAAAAAAGCCGTTATCTGGGAGACACCAAATATTAAGCGGGCTATCACATATTCAAACAATGATAAATTAACACTCAAAACTGAGGGCATCAATATCATTGAGATGTTCAAGTATAGTAAAATTCTGGATATAAATCGACTGTACACGAACGATATACACGCCGTCTCGCAAACATATGGTATTGAAGCCGCGAGACAAGTAATCGTTAAAGAGGTTGAAAATGTGTTTAATGTGTACGGGATTCGAGTGGATCCACGACATTTATTCTTAATCGCCGATTATATGACATTCAGCGGTAGTTATAAACCGCTTAACAGGAGTGGAATGGAATCGTCCGCGTCACCATTACAGCAAATGTCATTCGAGACATCTTTAAGATTTTTAACATCAGCCACGGTGCAAGGTAAAGCGGATAGTTTGGAATCACCATCAAGTCGTTTAATAGTTGGACAACCATGTCGAAGTGGTACAGGGGCGTTTAGTCTTATAACTGAATATAATTTTTTGCAAAAATACCTTGAGAAATAAATTTGTCAAGTTAAGATGATAGAAATATATTTTTAATTGAATTTGTTTTTACTTTTGCAAAATTGGCTGGGTCCATTTTACTTCTTAAATTTAAATGCGTGCCTTTTCTTAACGTAGAACAACTCATCGCTATTTATGGAAAATATAAAACATTTCAAAATGAAGTAAATTTGTTTTTTTTATCATGCTCTCGTATAGATCCACTCATAATATTTAACTACATCGGTAAATAAAACTAATTCCGTTGGATCACATCGATCCATATTTGGTAGTGAAACGCCAAGCGATACAATTCCTTTGATGTACCACCGCATATCTTTCTGAAGTATTAATCCACCACCTGAATCTCCCGTACAAACATTAGTACCGTTCTGATATCCAGCACAAAAATTAAAATCATTCAAAAAATTGATAAAAAAATTTCTATTACTATTACGACACTCGTGGTTCGTCCGAATTGGTAGCGTAGCTTGGGCCAATTCAATTTGTGGTGTGTCATACTCATTACGACCCCAACCGGGCACAATCCCGATACTATCCTCGAATAAATTTGTATTGTTAGTAATACAGATTGGCTGAATAAAATCCGAGAATGTTATAAAATTCTTTAGTTTCAATATCGCAATATCATTCTCGAGCGTGTCACGTCGATAGTATTCGTGTGGCCAAACACCTGCCACCTGTAACTCATAAGTTTGTTCTGACTTTAAATTCAAATCAAACTTTCCAACTTCTACTGTTAATATATTCGGTGATGTCGTACCCAGTTCAGAATGTACACAATGCGCTGCTGTTAGTATCGTCTGATTATTGATTATAGTACCACCGCATATATATCGCTTGTATCCAAAACCCTCACGCCGATTTATAGCTACATGCCATGGAAATTGTCCCGGATATGTCGTAGCACCAAATGTAATGAATGGTTGATGTTTAATTCGTATTCGGCCGCATGTTAAAAGCGAAGTTTTATACTCGGCCCACACAATCGATTCAATCCATTCGATATAGCTCAGCGTTAATCGTCTAGCCGTTACAAGACTATCTCCATTAAAATCAAGTTTTTTCCTAAATAATCCGGTTACATAAACAGTATTCGAGGTAGCATATGTAATAGGTCCATTTAAATTAGGTTTAAATGTTTCTTTAACATTTTTCATTATAAGGCACATCATATTTTCCGTCAGCTTGGTGTAGCGTTGACATTGGGCTGCAGGCAGTAAAGTTCCACCATGAAAATCTAAAATTCAATTTAGTTGTTAAAAAATCGTTAAAGATATATACGACGCGAAATGCATACAATATTGTTGGCTTCTTTGAACCGGATTTTGTGGAATGCTGGTCAATGAGCTATCATGCTGCACAACTAGTTGATTTGACGGTAGATCACTATAAGTCCATATACATGCTGGTCTATGGTATACTATACTAAAAAACATGTGATTAATTTAAATTTTACGCACTAAATCCGTATTATACCGTACTTAACTTTCCGTGTCATTTTAAAAAGCACTGGTATGATCTCATCCTCTGGCACAACATCAAAATCATATAAAAAAACATTTAAAATCGAAATCAATTCATTTTTATTAAAAACGATATAATTAAATGAGCGAATTACGGCACGTTCACACTGTGTACTAGACAAAACAAATTGATCACTTATTAGTGTGCCTGAGCATCTTGAGAGTAACACTCGATTGATGCGCACTAAAATTGCAACAATTGGTGCGTCTTTTGATAAGTAATAGGCTGGTGAATTTTGGTAATCTGTGCACTCTAGAAATACAAATTTGAATACTTATAGTTAATTTAATATTTTTAATTAATTTAATTTATTAAAATATTTACTAATATTGCTAATCCGTTGCGACCATATTTCGTTCGGGAGCGCCGTTAATAGCAGAAATAGAGAAGTCTGTATGAGCCACATGTTGATGAATTTAAACGGAATGAGACACTGACACTAACTAATTACTCTTCTTATATACATGGTAATTTATATAAGTTCTAACATGATTTTAAATTGTACACAAATATTTGATGTTGACTTTATAATTGAAAGTCAATAGAGATATTTGTTCGAGATGTTCACACTTAAGTTATTAAATAAAATTCAAAGAAGATACAGTATGAAGTGTTCGTATATAGATGTACATACTGGGGTTTGAAATTACGCCAAACCAACCGTAGAATAATTTAAAATTTAAATACATATTTGTTAAGTTATGTCAAATAATTTATTCAAATAAGGTAACGTAAAAACCTCATCACGATTCAGGACTCTACTGTAAATGTTTCAAATAACTGTGGAGGTTCAACAATTCTATCAAATACGGTAAGCGTATATATTTATTATTATCTAACTAAATAATCAAAAATCTATAATTTTTGGAATTCCCTATATATTAGAATTTTCCATTTACTTAGATTTAATAAAATCCGCCTTGAATTTCAGCCATTTTTTAAATTTGAACTGCATTAAATAACTGAGAAAGAACCGAATTTGTTTTCAGGATTCAGAGGCAGGATTCAAAATCGATTCTTCATCCTTCATTTCGATCAAGATGATGCTGAACTACCTATGCATACATCATATATTTCAATAAGTTTTTGGTGAAATGGATTCTAATTTAAAATAGTTTGTATAAAAATAAAGCCAGTGGCAGTTATAGTTATATCAGAAATAATTCTAATTTATGCTGGATCATATATAGTATGTTTAGATCTTGAGAGTTGTTTTTATTCCTTAAGTCATTTCGGCCTATTACTTTTCTTAAAGCGTTAGAAAGAATCGTCGAGAAATATGTTACAGACCATACCCTTCTGGACTTCTAACCAGGATTGAAAATCTCTCAATAGTAAGGAGTTTCGTGTGCGTATCATTATAATTAATGCCTGTAATGCCTGCCTAATTATTATAATTAATGCCTGAATATTGTTTTAATTGTTTTAGGAAGAAAATCTTTCCATCATTGTGGAGGCATGGATAATTGAATAAGACTTACACGTCAATCCGTCTAAAACTGATTTAATTGTGTTTGCTAGGCGAAGGTATACTCTTGACTTGTTGTAAATCACTGGTCCTACTAGTATTATCTTATAGACTTCTTAATCAAACTTAATAGCCTACAAAATTTTGTTTGTAGCGGCATTACTGGAGAATCCATTCTCTCTTTGGCTCAGTTAGCCACTTTTATTCTAAGCACAGCTTGGTCTGCAGCATTTCGCTTTAACTCAAATTGGTCCTGAACCAGCGGCTCCTTTAACTTTAAAGAACTGCGGTTTGAAAAGACTTAAGGCTTCATAGTCTTGCGACTTGTACCTGTCGTAAGGTGGAGAACTTCATTAATGAGCCCATTTTGTGGTCAACTAAAAATTCTTAACCATTGTAAAAGGACTAGTTAAGAATCATTACAGCGGTTCTTACGAGACATGGAAGTTTTAAAGATTATTTACATCATATGGTTTTAGCTCAGGTGTTACATGTGACTGCCTTGATGAAGATTATGATTACCTTCACTTCGTAAGCAATTATCCAGCTTTCAGTATTGTTCGGTACCAGATTATCAACTTTAGCTCTTTGAGTATATTTGATATGGTGATCCCGAATTTCTATAACTTAAGCCATTGGGCTGTTTCAAATGGAAATCAGTATTTATTACAAGACCGGCCAAGCTCTCTACCAAAATACAGACGTGGAATTGAAATTTGCCGACAAGTAAAATCTCTTGGACTAACTAATGTTAGTATCGCGCTTTTTCAGCAAGGTTCTGGGCACGTCATCTAACCTCTTTTACCTCTTTATCCTCTTGTCATATCGAGCAGTACTATTCATATTTAAGTGTGAAAATCGTAAGTGCGATTTTGTTATGGTCGCCATTCTGGCGAAGTTGTTAGTATATTTCAACGATTCATTTTAATGTGTGAGCAGTATTCTCTAACGTTTCAGAAGTAGTAGCAGAATACTGTGAAGTAACCTATACAGATCATTTAAAAATCTGAAAACGCGAGTACTGAGAATACCGAAATTAATGTTTTATGTTTACGTCTTATTGATTGGAGATCCTAGGAACTTTGAGAACGATTCATTTTCGAGCGCATAAATACCTACGTTACATTTAAAACGAGTTATCGTTTTACTACTTCAGTGAGCAAACGTAAATAACGCGAAAGTCTGATAACGCTGACCACACACGTACAGGTGCATCTATTTTTGTTTAGTTTTACCTGATGTTTGTTAAGTGCACACACACACAGGTAAACCTGATGGAATTCAATTGTCCATATGTTATCGACAAGTAATGTATTAGCAGTTGTCGGCTTATTGATTATACAAAATCTAATTCTTATTAACTTATTAAAATTAAAATTTACAAATTATTGTAAATCCTTTAATGATGATGCGATTGGCTTGAGAATAGTGCGCTTGCTCTACTCGAAGAAAGAAAATACTTTCACTCAGACTTTGAATGAATTTTTATATTTGCTCCGGTTGCCTATAACACAGGACATAATAACTACACAGTTTTATTATACACACACTCCGGTCGACCTGTCCAGGTAAGCCTGTGCTTAATAAATTCATAATGTTTTTAAATTTTTGACTCGACTCTAACTAGATCGACTCTTTGCAACTATCGTTGTGACTTTTGAATAATCTAGCTACCCAATTTGTCCGAAAAGGCGCTGCCGGAAGGTGTTGGTAAAGTAATTCAGGTATAGAAAGGTCTCAGTATCAACAAACTTGGTTGATTCATGCAGTTAACAATTGATGCTGGAATTTTATCAGTATACATGACTAATATTCACATTGCCCTTAACTCAACTTTAATTTCTTATGTATATTCGATATTCGTAGCACCCGTGGTCGAGAGGCCCTCACATGTCTCGTAAACCTAAGTTGCACGAACATGTTTTCTAAGAATAAACGGTTGGATCGCTGGTTAAAAAAAATTAATTGTTTATAAAGTCAACAAAAAGAAAAATGGATACTGCCAAAACAACACCGAACCCCACAAGATACCCGGACACGAGATTTAGGATCGGCATGTGTAACATGCAGCCACTTAGGAAATCAGGAGCGTTGTAAGGCCTAATCACGTACATGAGCTAGATTTCTTCTTCGGCCGCAGGTAAAGAGAGGTCAACTTGTGTGAAAATGGTGAGAGAATGATGTACTTTGCAATTGCTCACGATCTTAAAGTAGCAAGTACATTCTTCCCTTACAAACAAATACATTTGGAAACATAGAACACATCCTCGCAAAATTTCTCGCAGCCAAATTGACCACTTGTTAATTTCAAAAGGGCAAGCTCGGGCTGTGCAGGTGTCAGTGCTGCTCAACAGACTTTAGGTATAGTGAAAGTCAGACCCAAGAATGATTGGTTTGATGACGAACAACGTCTTGCAGTTGAGCAACAAAATATATAGCCCATAGTGAAGTGCAACAACGTCCCATAATCGCGCAGAAAACAAAGCTACTCTTACTAGGAGGGCAGCGGAGCAACTTTGTAAACAGAAAAACCGAGAAAGGTGGAATGCCGAGGTTCTGAAAGTACAACAACAAAACAATGAGCGCAGTTCGCGTAATTTCTTTAAAAGAATTACTGGATTGTACCATACTTTCAGGCCTGAGTCATCTGCCATTCGTGACCGGAATGGAAACCTCTCGACATTATACTGAATAGAATCACCCCTTTTTGCCGTCCCCGATACTCTTTAATCTCATGGTAAAACTGAAACATCTTAGCGCAACATCTTATATCGCAAGTCCAATTAGGTACTTGCATATGCAGATGACCTATGCGTGATTGGACTCAATAGCAACGGAGTGAAGGAAATTCTTGATCGGCTTGTAGAGTTTTAAGCGTCTGTTGGACTCCAGATCAATGAGTCCAAAACCAAATATATGATCTCTGGATATAGGGACAGCTCCACACCAGATCTCATCGAGTACGCTGGTTCGGTCACGTTCTGCGTGCTGATCCGGCTGATTGTTGACTCAGTAAGGGGCCAGTAACGGCCATTATATACTTTTTAATATTATTATTATTATTCGATATTCAACAACGCGATAATTGAACGGAAATTGTTGTATTTGTCCTGGTCGGCTGCATACATGACAGGTCTATCCGAGCGTGGTTATAGCCGGCTTAACGTTAAGAAATGTAAAAATAAATAATTTAATATTGTATTAGAGATTTCGTAATTTACGAGTCAAGTTCGGTTATTATCGGTATTACATCGGCTAAGTGATTGTGAAAGAATGGTTTAACGATTTTTAATATCCATTTTCCAATTAATCTATATTATAGCAATGAATGGCAGAACCGTATTTTTGTTCTGAAATGGAAAGAACAAACGATTTCTAACATTATAGCTAATGAAATAATCTTTCAACGTAGAATATTCAAAGAGAAAATGATTGTTAGAGAGCCATGTTTTTCAAATACCTCACCAAAATTTAGAATTCCATGTACATAGCTCCCTGCAACTTTATATCACTCCTCGAACATTTGCCACAAACCAAAAAATGCGCACAAAATCAACTCAAACACCATAAAATCCTTCTATTCATCGAGAAAATCCAAACAGAAAAAAAAAAAATTAGTTTTTCCGACCCAAAACATTATATAAAATAAATTTTTCCAACGAAATCAAATCAGTTTCTTATTGAGCATACGCCATTTGGCGTCTTGCTTTTTTTTATTTCTATTATAAGTATTTTATTTGGAACATTAAAATTAAAGAAGATATTTCAGACAAGCTTTCCTATAATACAAAAAATAAAAAGAAATTTTCTATTTTATTATTTTTCCGTCATAAATCCTGCACATCACTGTAACATCCTATAAATAAAACTATAAAAGGAGATAATTTATACATAATATAGTGTTGTGAAATTGTGAACCGCAGACAGAGACTATTTATTAGAATTATGCAAAGTGAATGGTGTTTTAAAAGTGTGAAAAATTAGAAAATTATCTTAATAATTAAAATGTACTTGAGAAAAATGTTTTGCTTTGAATATGTCATTATCTTAATGTATTATAGTGGATCGTATAATTGGAATAAGAAAATTAATAAAAATCATATCGTAAGACAATTTTAAAAAAATTGTCTCCAGACATTAAATTTATGAAATTATTAGCTCGATTCGAAGGTACCATAGTAATAATCGTGCATCGTATAGTTGTAAAGTGGAAGGAGGTGAAACGAAAAACGAAAAACTAGGTTAGTTGGAAAATTTATTTATTTATTAATAATGTATTGTGGCTACATGTCTATTGTCTATAATATAAAGATGATTTGATAAACAATCCCTTAAGATTTAAAAAAAAATATCGTACAATTTAATTAATAATGGAGACAATTTATATAAATTGTAATTGCATTATATACGAGTATGTATACATAGATAGATGTTCCTATAAGTCATCGTTGGTGTGTATTAGTGAATGAAAATTTCTGTGTTTTTTTGTTGCAGGTAGCTTTTGTCTTTATTTTTGTTGACTAGACTGCAGACGTATTTTGCAGACAAATTATATGTAGAATATCTATTCTACATACATATGCTTATATGCTGTGTACATATATATGTGCCATACATATACACAATAAATGTTGAAAAACTATATCTCGTATATCTGTATAGAACAAAATAAAATGTTCGTGGAAATTCGACTTTTATTTTTAATTTTCTCGACTCGTGGAATGTTCACCCAACTCACTTATATGTTTTGTTTATTTTTTCATATCGTTATGGGAACGCGAAAACGCGTTGTAAAATACAAAATATTGTATGAAAATTATTAGAAATTCTAGTGAAAAGCTGTATTAATTACCTCCTTGACAAAGGATTAGTCATGTTGTTTGTGGGTAGCCCGCCTGTCGAACTCACTTGCAACTTACCTGCTGTTGTGTAATTATATGTTGAAATATCTACCGTCCAATGCCCCGAAGGAAAATTGAACTTATTTTTGACTAGAAAATTGGTAAATTTTCAGAGAAGACACGACATATAGTTGCAAGAAAGGTTTTGCATTATATACCAATTTAAGTGAATAGCTTGTTTGTATTGATTTCGGAATTCGTTGTGGTATTGGTCTATTACATATACTCGTACATACATAGCGAAATAATTATTTGTACCGCGCATACCAAACCTATATTTTTCATAGTTTTCGAAATGCGAAAAAGCCTAATTTAGGATACTTGATCAGTTCTTTAATTTTTATACATGTATGTCAGTGAGAGATAGTATTATTGTTATACGTTTTACTACTAGAATATTCTATAATATTTGAAAAGTGTCTGGACTAATCCTGAATATTATTTACAAGCATGCCAATCTAATACTCCTCGTCCAACATCCATTCGCCTTCATGAAGTCATACCCACGATGACTTCATCGACTATTTTTGCGACCAGTACTTCGTGTTGAAACTGAGTATTGCCGATCCATATCTTTGGAATCTTTTTGGCCGTTATGACGGCACCATCTCCTGTTGCACCATTTTCAGAAGTTTAATCTATTCGCTGGCTGTTCCCTTAATTAGGTCTTCTAGGACAAGCTGTTCCATTAAACCTTGATCGTCTCGTACTATATTCTCGTGGCAAAGATGAAGTAGTTACAGACTCCCTGTAGTCCAACTGCTGCTCTCCTGTTTGCTTGGTTCTCCGTGTTGGTCAATATATCGCTCTTCATGCGATCCTCGCTGACCAGGAGATGGTGATTTTACGCATCTCGAGATATAAGATACGTCTTTAAGAGCCACTATAAACTTCGAATACTATTGGTTTAAACTCCATCGCGGGTACTGCTTGGTCTTCTCCTTCCACTCCTGACACTCTGTTTGCGATTCTCGATTACCATCAAGAACATTTGGTTCCAATTCTCCACGTTAAAGCATCATCTTGAAGCCTAGCACATTTTCCAAATTTAGAACTTTTCTGTTACCTTCATCATTTTTCTGCTCCAAAGTACTTTTCCGTTATCGTTGAGAACTTTCTGTGCCACATTTTGAATATTTTCATTTTCTTCGAGAACTTTCTGCTTCTGACTTCTTGAATACTTGCCTATGGTTTCTGTTCAACCTGTGGAACCGTTAATTGCATTCTTTTCACTGTTCCCTGTAGAGCAATACACATCCTCTGAAATTCCTCGGACATTGATTGTGTTTTTCCCTGCATTATTTGTTCCGGTTCCTGAATCTTATCAACTAACCACTCCCTGTCCTGACTCCACTGTTGAATAACAGCTATTTATGCGCCATATACGTCCCATTCGAATTGGTCCGTCGGATCAATACCATTATCCGCATTGATTGGAAAAGAGTTGGCAATCAAATTGGGGGACCTTAAAACCGGACTAAATATTTTTAATCTATCACATAGAGTGAACTTAAACAAGTTGCCTTGTATAAAGGGAAATCGAAATCGACATACCAATCGATTAATCGGTAACTCCTATTAGCCACCCCTACCGACGCATTCCAATTCTTCTCGAAGACAATGTAGAGGCCAACATTGATGAATTATTAGAAAATGGTGTCAATGAACCTGTCGATGAGCACACTGGCTGGGTCTCGCCTATGGTTGTAATAACCAAATCAAACAACGATATACGAATTTATATGGATATGCGAAAGGCTAATAAAGCGGTACTTAGAGAAAAATATAGTATGCCAACATTCGAGGAGCTGTTAAAGAATGCCAAATTTTTCTCAAGTCTCGATATAAAACAAGCATGTCACGAGGTTTTGATAAAACCATAGCTTCACGACACATTACAACGTTTGTGACCAACAGAGGACTCTTCCGTTATTAACGCTTAATGTTCGGCACCAGCTGTGCACCGATGTGATGTTAACCAATGAATTAGAACTTTTAGGACACGATATATCCCCATATGGGGTTAAACCTACCAAAGGAAATTAGAAGCTTCTTCGGATTGATTAACTATGTCTAGATTCATATTCGACGTTGCAACAAAAACTTTCCCACTTCGTGAACTTATCAAATCAAATAAATTTGAGTGGACAGAATCAAAATGAAAGTCATTCAAAATTCTAAAAGAAGCACTTACAAGTGACTCTGCACTATGGTTCTATGCTCTGGAAGATGAAGTTTATGTAATAGCTGATGCCAGCTTAGTAGGACTAATAATCGCATACGGGCAGCTTAAGGTATCACGAACGAAAATATCACATAACAGAAAAAGAAGCGATGGCTCTCGTCTGGGCCGTGGAACATTTCCATAGATACTTATGCAAGAGTGGAGAGATGGGGGTTACGGTTGCAGGTCTATGATTTCCGAGTTGTATAGAAACCTGGGACATACAACATAGCGGATCCTCTTTGACGCTTGCCAGTGTCTTCCTTCTTTCTCTCAAAAGACCTTTCTGATTAACTAACGGAATGTTTCATTAACACGATTGTTGAAGTGCAGTCCAAAGCAATATCAATCTCCTAAATTGATAAATTTTCCCGGGATGATTCAGAAATTCATCTAATAAGAAAATGTTTAATTGACGATAAAAGTTGGGAAAACGAACCATCTATTCAACAGTATCGACCATTTAAAATGGAATATTGTTTCCATGAAAACATATTACTTCGAGGTACAAAGATTGTTGTTCCATCCGTTATCAGACAGCAGTTACTGAAAATTTGTCATGAAGAGCATCCAAGAGTAGAAAACAAGAAACATGCTCCGTTTCCTTCTGGACATTACCTCTTAGAAGTCGTTGACTATACTACAGTAGATTTAAAGAGGTAATAATCACTGAAAGAATCATCGCGAAAGAAACAATTGGACATCTGGAAAAACTATTCTGTTTATTGGGTCTTCCAAAAACAATAAAATAATAACAGTGTTAAAGGCCATTACTGGCCCCTTACTGAATCAACAATCTGGCTCCAACGGTTTCGATCCTGAGCTTGGTCTTCATACTGTCTTAGACAATCTGAAGAGGCCAAGTCGTTCTCTACATCGTGGAGCCATCGTCGCCTGCAACGACCTCTGCGCCTACCATATGGTGGCTCTCCTTTCAGAGATCGCTGCACAATTCGTTCCGGATCAGCACGCAGAACGTGACCGAGCCAGCGTACTCGCTGAGATCTAACTTCATGTACAATATCGGGGATCTTCATCAGATCTCTGATCTCGAAATTGTACAGAGCTCGGTATGTACCATCTATTTCGCGTTTTGGGCCGTAAATCACACGCATGATTCTTCTCTCAAATGTAAGGAGCCATCTCTCGTACTCATCCGTCAGCGCCCAACTTTCACATCCAAACATAACAACGGGCCTGATCAACGCTTTGTAAAGCTTCAGCTTCACGGCACTTGATAAGTGTCTAGATTTTAGCAGTGGCCTTAGAGGATATAAAGAACGACTGCCAGCTGCCAGCCGCACTTTAATATCCTCACCCACACTGTTATCGTGAGTGATAAGAGAGCCCAAATATTTGAACCTCCTCACTCCCTCAAACGTGTGGTGGCCACTACTAAAATCTGGTGTGCCATTGTCTCTAAAACCAGAGATCAGGTATTTCGTTTTGGACTCATTGATCTGGAGTCCAACAGAAGCTGAAAAGTCTACAAGCGGATCAAGTATTTCTTTCACTCCGTTGCTATTCAGTCCAATCACGCATATGTCATCTGCATATGCAAGCACTTGATTGGACTGGCGATATAAGATGTTGCGCTGAGGTGTTTCAGTCTTACGAAAGATGTACTCCAACATGAGATTAAAGAGTATCGGGGACAGAGCATCTCCCTGCCGAACACCCGAGTTAACTGCAAAAATTGTCGATAGCCTGTTCTCAACTTTAACACAGCATTGAGACTGCGTCACTGTCATCCTACACAGTCGTACCAATTTTGTTGGCATTCCTAGGTATTCCAGGGCAGACCACAAACTCTCTCGATTGATCGAGTCGTAGGCCTGCCGGAAATCCAGGAAAACCTGATGTACGGAGATGGATGTCTCATAATATTTAGATAGAATCATCCGCAGCGAAAAGACCTGATCAGTGACTGATCGATTCGGACGAAATCCTCCCTGATAGTCACCAACCAAGCCCTCCGCCAGAGGAGTGATTCTATCCAATAAAATGTATGACAGTAACTTGTATGCTGTGCAAAGGAGAGCTATACCGCGATAATTCTCACACTTCAAGCGGTCTCCCTTCTTGAAGATGGGGCATATCGCGGCCACTTTCCATTCATCAGGCATAACTTCGGTTCGCCATACTAATCGAATAAGGTCGAAAAGACAGTTCCACAAAGTATCCCCTCCGAATATCAAGAGCTCCGAATTAATGCAGTCCACTCCAGGTGAGCGGTTTCGTTTCATTCTCTGCATGGCCTTAGTGAATTCCTCATGGGATGGCTCCTCAGTAAAAACAAAACTCAGCTCCTCCAAAAACAATAACGGTTGATAATGGAAGACAAAATAATGATTGGCGAAAAGACTTACAAATCTATCTTTTAATGGATAGAAACACGCCGCATCCGGCAACAGGGGTATTGCTGTTTGGAAGACCGACTCGAACCAATCTTCCATCAATTACTGAAGCTTTGCAAGTAGGAAATGATGAGATGGTATACGTGACAACGATTTAATCTACAAAAATAAAAACAAAGAATCCAAAGAATACGCAGACTAAAAAGGAACTGACAGACAAGTTAAGTGCTCCATATAGTAATGAGAAATACAAAGTACTCAATAAACACAATGGTGATGTTACACTTCAATCAACCAAAACGGGTAACATCATCCAGAGAAATATCGCTCATTTAAAGTTGTATCCCTCCAGCGTTGTCAGATGAAGAAGACATTATGTATAAGAATGCCCCGTCAATCAAGCAAGCCGTCAGCATATGTTGATAACTGTGATCAACCTGAAGTGCTGCAGTGTAGTGGCCAAGATAGTCAACCGCCAGAATTAAAATGAAAACAGTTCCAAGCTATACTGCCGTAAGCCGTAAAACAAAAAGAGAGATGTAGTGGTTTACTGGGATGTTACTATGGTAATGGGGATACTAAGAATATAGATACTAGAGAGTACGAAATAAAGAACAACGTATAAAATATTAATTTAAAGTTGTTATTGTTTAATCCATAACTCAACAATTGGCAACCAAAACGATATATTCGTTAGATTCTCGCCCTCCTTTACATCACAATAAATATATTAAAGCAGATTCTCAAAAAACTTGAGAAATTCCAAAATAATAATTTGAATTCACACACAGAACAAAATTCACACTGTTTACTTGTGTAGTTGGTGTATACGGGGTGGACCAACAAAGACGACATGATGTAAAACACGAATACGTTTTTCAATAATTATTAACTTTATTTATTTATTTATGTAACAAAATATTCGAATTTTATCAACTATATGACTTCTCTCAAATTCCTTTTTCTAATTTCAACTTGAATGATCAGCTTTAGTTCTGTACCCCAATGCAATTTTGTTTATTAACATATCCATTTAAATTCTGCTTCATACACATCGCTCATTATATATGATGGTATAATCATGCCCAAACTTTGTTGAGTTGACATAAAAGAGCGTTCGGAAGAATAAAATGTTTGGATAATTTTGACGACGTTGTTGAACTTTGTAGATCGCCTTCATTAATCTCCACAAAATTTTATATAAGTTACGCATTTTTACCATCATGTCGTTTTGATTGGCCCACCTTATATATTCAAATTTTTCAATACAACACGTAAGTATCTTCTGCATATGTGCACTAAACGACTTACCGTTGAGTAGCAACTCAATAGCTAAATACATTTAATTCACATATACTAAGGCGTACATGAATTTAAAAATAGTCACTTGACATCACGTTAAATTGAACTGCGAAAATTTAATTTTGATGGAAAATAAAAAAATGTTTGTTTTTCCATATCCTCCTACGCGCAAAACCCACACTTTAATATTAATTCGTCTCGCTCGCAAGCAAAGGAAAATTGTTTTTCAAATTTTCTGAAAACAACATAAATACATATATGGCTAATATAGGACCGTGCAACCAGGTTCAGAATATTTAATATTTCTTATGATAATTAAATTTCTGAAAATTTCTGATCTGCCAATTCAAATAAATTTTTCTAAACAGCGTGTGTTTGGTTTTAATTCGTCACAAGAAAATCATAACAATCGCACGCATTTTCCCACGCTCAACTACGTGTCTAGGCTATTGACGAAAAATGTTTTTGACTTTCCGTGCCATAAAACAATGTTTTCAAATAACTAATTCTAAGCTATTAGAAATATCGAAACTGTATATTGCCTCACTATAGAATCAATTTCAATGTCTTCCAAGTCCAGAAGCATCGTCAAATTTGGTATTTTTCTTATTAAATTTGTTTAAATTGAGAAAATACAGTAATAATGCCGTGACCAGGTCAACGAACATAATACCTACTCAGAATTTATTCCAATTACAATCTTTAGATATAGAAGTTTAATCACATCGCCATTACAATCATGACAAATCATGTATACTATAATCTCTCTAGTTCTGCAATAAAACGGGCAACAGCTTTATAAATAACTCTACCTTTCTTCGGTAGTTCCTGGTAAAGATCCCAAATTTATTAATTCTTTTGTTTCATTGCAAATAAAATAGCGAACAGAAATTGCTAATCGAGCCAAATGAAATCTTCAGTGATGTAGTGATCACATCAAATTTACTCAAGTGTCTCCATGGCTACTCTCATGGACGAATACCTGCAAATTAAACTTTTTATGTTAAGAATTTCATAAACTCATAAATCCTGACAAACGTATATCCATAAAATATTTGAAAGATTGTTAGTAATGATGTTTAACAAATAATTACACCGACACAAAAATACATATATGTGTAATTAAGTGTTACGACACCTTCATACTTAGGAAACAGTATTTACATGTTTCAACATTCGATTAGAAAGAGGAATGGTTCCCTAATTTATTTTCCAGACATAAATATTGTTGAATGCCTACATACGTCGCCCACATTTAATATATTATAGCATATTTAATACTCGTTCATAATTTAGTACGTCATACATACCACATGATATATATACGTATCACACACACAATGTCAACGATTGAATATTAAATTGTATATTGACAGCAAATTTTCTCAGAAAGCATCCTACTGCGTGCCTGCGTAATGGTGCATCATGCGTTCAACTGTTTTGGTAAAATTTTCGATTTTTATCCATTAAAAAATGTCAGCGGATGAAATATGAATTTAATCATACTAAGGTCGCATAAATTCACAATGAAGAAAATAAATCTTATAAGGATTATCTTTATCTACATATGTATATATATAGTATAGTGCCTATAAATATAGAAAGAAAAACTGGTTTAGTCTTAACAACAGTGCATGTACATATACGAGTATAACAGATTGGACTTTATATAATCGATGGAGCTAAAAGATTAAATGAATTTCGTATATAAGAAAAACCAACCCTTAACTCATGAACTGAAACTCTTCTATAGTCGACGACGCTATAAAATAATTAAAATGATTTTTGTACGTCATGCGAATTAATAAATTATAATAATTGTAAACTTATATTTTTCCGGTTTGAAATCGCTGATAACGTAATCATGTATCAGCTTGAAATTTAAGCAATAAAAGTTCTATACATTTTTGATTAAATTGTTGATGTTGTTATACAAAGATTAACTAATTACTGATAATTAATTATGTTATCTGTAAATGCTATATAACTTTAGAAATTATATTTTATAACCGCGCATAGTCTTTTCTATTGTTTACAATTTTATCGCGGCCCAGCAGTGAAACCAATCCATATCAGTATATAAACTGTGACTTTATTAGATCGTTTATTACTTATTTTGGTATGCATCGTCTGCGCAAATTATTGGATTAATTAATTACACATTAGAATGCGGTATAATTCATTTTTATTAATATATAAGACGTTTGATTAGCAATAAAATGCACAAGAAGTGCACTTTTGTGCAATTGAATCGCAAGGCAGGTCAAAAATGGTCACAGTTTTAGTCTCACACTCCACGAATGGACATTTATCAAAAATCACCGGTACATGAATATAAATACTCATATTCAAACACAATTTTGAAATTTATGAAATATGCCTGCAAATAACAGATGTGGCAGCAAGTATGAATCGGTTAAAGTTTAAAGTTTAAATACTCATCATCAAACTTATGTACAAGAAAAATTTTGTGCTGTTTGAATTAGAATTTATTAAAACTAAATAACAGATGATTTAATTCTAACCAACCAAAAACGACGATATATACTTCAAAAGCATGTCATAATTGAAACCCGATGGAATAGCTGTTATAACTTAACTTAAACTTAAATATCGATATAATGAAAATATAAACGCATTGGAATTTGTCAAATTGGTATATTATGGTTGATAGGCTTGTCAGATATTACACTAAAATTCATGCTGGATGAATTATCTGTGCAAAATTCTTCACTTAGAATACTTTTTTAGCGTGAATTAATTAAATTCGAAGAACGTAGGAGTTAGAAGAGACTTGGGACCTATTTGGAATTAGTATTAAAATATTTGGCCATAGAAAAACCTACATGTGTGAAGTCCGAAAGAGCCTTTTCAGTAAATGTAAAAGAAAAGTTTCGTTAAAACGTATTTGTATATTTTTAATTGTGAATTATTAAATTTAATTTTTAAGAGAAATCAGTTGTTTTACTAACTTACCGGTTTCACTTTTAAATTAAATTTAATGTTAATTAGAGATCTATTGAGCTTGGCAAACAAACAAGGAATTTAATAATCGTCGGTAGTATTTGAATTTAAAAATATTCGATTAAAGCACAGTTGAAAAAGTAGGACTTGGGGGTTTTTATCTCCACACCATATAGCATATGACCACTTATTAGAAACACTCCAAAAAATTTGGATACTTTGATATAAGTAATATGAAGTAAGTACCTGAAGTACATTAAGTACCTGAAAGTCTATATTCTGAACGGTTTTCCATTAGACTAGACCTACATTTATTCAAACATTTTACGACAATGATGGCCTTTTATTATCAACACTCGAAAAAATTCGAAATAAAAACTGTCCAGTCCTCAGTATTTGAAATCCTATTTTTGGGAAAAGCTGAACGGTTTTCCGGTAGACCAGACCCACACATATTCAAAAGTGAAATTCTTTCTATCTTTGTCGACACCTACTCTAACATTTTACAGATATGATGGCCCCTATGATTAGAAATACACGAAAAAAATCGGACACTTAGATATATGTGTATTTGAGTTTTGTGATTTAGAATCAAAAATGTCCAGTCCTAGGTAACTGAAAGCCTATATTTCAGCAAATTTGATTAGTTTTCCGTTACACTAGGTCCACACCTCATAGTACTTAAACTGAAATACATATATCGAAGTATCCAAAGTTTTTCGAATGTTTCTAATAAAGGGCCATCATAGCCGAAAATATTAGAATAGGTGTGGGTATAGGTGTGGATATGTATTCAACGGAAGACCACTCAGATTTTCCGAAATATAGGTTTTCAGGTACTTAAGACTGAACAGGTTTAATTCATAGTAACAAAACTGAATTGAAGAGTTCAAATTTTTTCGAGTGTTTCTAATAAGGGCCACCATAGCCATTCTATATTTAAGGAGGTGTGAACATAATCTAACTGAAAACCACTCAGATTTTCCGAAATCTATTCTTTTTGGTACATAGGACTGAACATTTTTGAATTATAACAATGAAATATATATTGACGATTGTAAAAGTAGGCTAAGCTCCTCTCTCGGAAAAAATTATTATTAAAAAGAACGATCCATTTGAAGTTTGTGTTGTTGTTTTTGTATCCGAAATTAGGTTGCTGTGTGTTTTTAAACATCAATGGATAGATAGTTTTATTTTAGAAAAAATCCGCTACGTGGAATCCGTGATGCTCCAATCGTCAATATCGATCGAAGTGCCCGAATTTTTTCTTGGTTTTCTAGTAAGCGGCCATTTTATCCTAAAATGTTGAGTAGGTCTGGTTCTAGTCTAACAGAAAATCAATATGATTTTCCGAAATATGGGTTATCAGGTACTGGACATTTTTGTCTCTACCGAACTGAAATATATCAATTTCTCTGAATACTTTCATGTGTTTCTAATAAGTGGGCAATTGGATCGAGGACAAAAAGCCTTAATAAAAATTACTACATATTTTATAACGAGACTTTTATTATAAATTCACAATCACTTTGGCCCCTGTGGTCGGGGGTACTTACGTAAATCTAAATAGCTCGAACATGTTCTTCATGAAAACCACCACAGATTCGATTGCTTGTCGTAGGAAGCGACTAAACGGTTGGAGCGTCGACAAAAGAAGAAACTTGCTGGCCAAAAAGTGGACACAATTTGTCCCAAGGCTATACGTTGATCTACAGTGGAGACTGGATTTCTTCTTATGCCGCAGGTAAAAAAGACTGTTTTGGATTTCCAAGCAGTCAATAACCGATTGTGTAACCTTCGCTTACGCTAACGTTTCGATTGTGAAGGTCTGATAAATGAAGATAAAAAGAAACGATATCAGGATATTACAGTGCGATTTACCCTCTCTGACGCATTTAACTGCGGAGAGTATTCTGGGGTAAATTGCCGCTTGGCGCCGTATGTTTTGAGAAAATCGCCTAGTTAATTAGACTGGAACTGTTTCCCATTATCTGATACTATATGTATTGTGGAATCACAAATATGTTAAAAACGCTTTTCTTTCAAAAGGAAACCACACCCTTCTCAGTGGCATTCTTAAGAGGTTCTAGGAGAACAAATTTAATATAATGGTTTAGAAGAATTAATAGATATGTATTCCCATTTCCCATTTGTACTTAGGGGATATGGACCTAAAAAGTCAATAAATAGTCTTTGAAATGGTCGATATACTTCTCGATGGTTTCTTATTTCAGGCTTTGTACTATATTGGTTTTATTTTCTTGTAGGTATCGCGCAGTGTTTTACATAATTTTGAACATCGCATGCCATGGATTGTAAAGGGGATAAGCTAGCACCACCATCATTGGCTACAACCAGTGTAACGAGAGGTTCAAGATGAATTCTAGACAGAGTATCCGGAACGACATTTAGAGATCCTTTTCGATACTCGATATTAAAATTAAAACCCTGTAGCTTAAGGCTCCATCTTGCAAGCAGCTCTGATAAATCCCGCTGATCGGTTATTTTAGTGAAGGAATGCCCATTCCACATATGGTCTAAATTTGTTCACGCTCAGTACTACTGATAAACACTTAAGCTCAGTAATGCTGTACTGGTTACGCTGGAACAAAACACTCCCAATCCCACAATTACTGGCATCACATTGAATGTAAAAATATCTTGTAAAATAGGTACGCCGAAGTACAGGTACCGTGCGTTGTTAAGAATGTCTTAAAACTTAAGAGTTTCTACTGCCTGTTGAGCTTGTTCATTCCACATTAATTTTTGATTTCGTTTAAGTAAGTCAGTAAGTGGAGAACATATCGGGTGCGAAGTTGGAGATAAAACGGTGATACCACTCTTGATTACACCATTATAAATCACATGACCGAGGTATTTCGTTTCTTTCAAGACCAACTTGCTTTTCTCCACGTTTATAGCCAAGTGTTCCTCAAAATCTTTTATTTTTTGATTGTCGGTCCAACGGATTTTGCCAAAAGGCGTCCTTTAAATCAATATAGACGAGATGAACATCGTATAGTCTAATCTGCTTAATAATCCGGCTATTAAAGGCAAGGGATAGGCATCTTTAACAGTGATCGATATTATGAGAAACTAGATTCATTTTTCCTAACACATTTTTGGTTAAAGAGGGAAACAAATCGATAATTTTTCCAAGTTCAAGGCGGTTACTTGGTCTCTCTCTCTTGACGAACAACTTATTTTTATTATATTAATAACAGCATATTCACGGTTTCCAAGTGATCCAGAAAACCACCCCGAACCACTACAACCTTGCCGGCCGAAATAAGTGTTTTTGAATTCTTTGAAAACTGTTACAATGGAAAGACCTATATCTATACGCATAGCAACAAGATTTAAAATAATTTTGTCCTTTTGCATGACTCAAAATAAAAATAAAAACCGTTTGTCACTATAATATAGTTTGTTGTCCGAAAAATGACAAATTACATATTCCAAGAATTACGCATACATATATGTATATATGTATATATAGTTTGATCTACCTTCATTACGATAGTTTATATACGTATATATACAGCATAATCATGCTGATTAACTATTATCGTTCTGTATAAAATTACAAAATATTGAAATAGCGTGCATATAACTTATATATACATATGTACATATCCTATACCGAGTATCAACCACCCACATTTAATTAAATGTATTATATAAACGACAATATATAAATTCGAATGTTCGATTAAGTTCTAGTTGCTAGAGCAGCGATTGACATTATATTTGATTTGAGTATTTGACGTAAATCGATAAAAAAAAAAAATATTGGGGATGGGAATGGAGTAATATGTATACATAACAACTATGTATATCAAATATGTAAATTACATATGTACATACATACCCATACATACATATTGATTGATATTTATTATTAAATGTCTTATATAACTCAAATAACAATCTTATTATTATGTCTTCTATGTGTATTATACATAATATATAATTCAACTTTATAGGACTTTATAGATAGAATAAAATAGAAATGTTTGACCGACTGATATGTATGTACATACATGGAATGAGAGATATGAATCTATGGGGAATAAAAATGTTCTGACAGCCACATTTTATTATCAGCCTACACCATCCTCACATTTTCATTAAATAAAATGTACAGAAATCATTTTTCAAACGTATACGACACGTGTTTTTATTATGTATGTATATGTACTCTAATTAAAATCAGTTTCTTTTATATTAAAAAAAAAAATAAGAAAATATTGCACTGTATAGACAAGACAGCCTGAGCAATATTAAAAAAATACTCTTTGATCGTCCTGCGCAACATCTCGGTCGTAGTAAAATTATTATTAATGGCAGGAGACACACAAATCATTTAATTAAAATTTAAAAATCGTAAAAATGATGTACGACGTATGTATGCTTTAGAACGCCTTATACTGTGTGCCTCAAACCAAATTTCTAAACTAAATTTAACGTGTTTAAACCACATTAATAGGCAACGAACTAAAGAACGCATTAAAATATGACAACACGACCTAAATACTAAATTTCTACAAACAATAGAGTATAAGACTAAAATACTAAAAGATAATTTAAGAAACATTCACTATGCCATACACTGGGCGGGAAATCAAATTAGCCAACGATACCGTCAACAAAAAACTTTTGCCGTTCTCAACAGTCACCAATTTCAATTCAATACTCTGTATCATAAATATTCCCATCACAGATCACAAGATTTATAAACTAAAAATAAAATTGCGAAGGAAGTATCGCACGAAACGATTTTAATAAATCAACAACGAAATTTTCGGCCTAAACAAAATTTTGCAACACTCTTAATTTTGTCTCGATATTCGTCGTCATAGAATTATTCTTGTCTATGTCCATTTTAGCTATATTGGAGAAAACTGCAAGAAACGTTCAAACTGAGCACTCTTATTGTTCGCGAACACTTTAAACTATTTTATTAACATTGCACAATTTATTCGAAAATTTTCAGTTAACTCTTAACAATCTCACTGGTTCACTTGCCACTGGTTGAATTTGAACCGACTTTACTCTGCAACCTGGTCGCGTTTCTAACCCGTTCAATGCAACTCTCGAATCTTTTTCATTCTTTCTAAAGTCTTGTCTTATCTTAGTAGTGTGTACGAGGCTTACTAAAGTTAGCAGGAAAATTTCAGCAGATAAAAAAATCTGCTTTATCGACATATATTTTTGTAAATGAAAAATTATTAATTTCCAGAAATTATTAATTTGAATTTTTTTAAACTATTAATTATATTTCAAAAAATTTTAAAATGTCAACACAAGATTAGTGAAAAATAATTCATCTTTTACTATCACGAAATGTCCCATATATTAAAATTCGGGTAGCCGACTCTTTAGATTTGTCATTTTCCCGGCCTATTACTTTGGGTTACCATCTTAGTGAAGAACTTCCATGCTTCGTATCAGGTCATAGTGTGGGATCAGGTTAAAAATAATTAAAATTCCAACCCGTCGGTAGGTGGCACTTTTGTTTTGTCGTGTTACCTGGCTCTTAAATTGGGTTAATATCCTAATAGAGAACTTCTGTGCTTCGTAGCAGGTCATATTTTATGTTGGATCAGGTTGAAGACAGTTAAAATCCCCACCAATCTTTTATTCGTATGAAATGGCCCATATTCAAAAATTCGGGTAGCTGACACTTTTGATTTGTCGTGTTACCTGGCTATTAGTTTGGGTTACTATCCTAATAGAGAAGTTCTATGCTTTGTATAAGGTCAAATTTTATGTGGGATCAGGTTAAAAATAATTAAAATCTGGGCCAATTCATACGAATGGGCCATTTCATATGAATGTAAGATGGGTGGCGATTTCAATTATTTTTAACCTGATCCTACATAAAATATGTCCTAATACGAAACAAAGAAGTTCTCTATAAGGATAGCAACCCGAACTTATAGCCAGTTAACACTGACAAAGTGTCAGCTACCCGAATTTTTGAATATAGGCCATTTCATATGAATAAAAAAAATGGGTGGAGTTTTAATTATTTTTAACCTGATCCCACATAATTTATCAGATAAGCGACACGATAATTTGTCCAGATATGCATCATGCAACATCTCTACCTAAGGCTTAACATAAATTATAATTCTAAAAATTAATTTGAATGACACCAAAAAATCACAAAAATATTTTTATGAAAAAAAAAATGAAGACAGTTATTTCTAAATTAATTGCAATTTCAAACAAATAAATGTATAATTATGAATTATGTTGAAAATTTATATTTTTTCTGCTGGAAAATTTCTCCTGAAATTTTTCTATATTGAACCATAATATATGTCGATAATGCAAATTTTTTTCTGCTGAAATTTTTCTGCTAACTTCAGTAGTATTGTACGAGGGGAGTTCAATAAGTTCGGTAAATTTTATTAAAAAATATTTTCAGTTTTCAAAATAATCTCCACCCACGCTAATGCACTTATTACACCTGTCAATTAATTTGTGCAAACCATCAAAATAAAATGATTTCTCTTGTTCTTCAAAATATTCAAAATAATGAAAATCTTAGCCCCCTTAATTTTTTATTCAAATTTGTAAAAAGTAAATAATCACTTGACGTCAGATCTGAGCTGTATGGTGGATGCGGTATTTCATTGAACTTGCAATCTCGTAAGGCTGGTCGTGCAACATTCGCCTTATGAACTGGTGCATTATCATGTAAAAGCAATGCTTTTTGCTTGATTTGACCTCGTCGTTGTTTCCTGATAACATTTTTCAATTTATTCAGAAGCCCCGCATAATAAGCCCCTGATAATGCGGTCTTATGAAGTAAGTATAGTCAATCATCAAAATTCCATCAGCATCCCAAAGAATTGTAGCCATTATCTTATCTATCCATTGCATAGATTCCTGTTTCGACCCTGGATCATAGTGATGAATCCACGTTTCATCACCCATTTCTGTCTTCACTCATTTCTAAAATTACCTTAGAAGTTTACTGTCAACTGACAAAGAATACTGATTCCCCTCACAAAAAAGAAGGAATTCATTAGGTCCGTAGCCGATTAGATTTTAATTTTTTTAATTTATTAAAAATATATTCACGCACATCCTTCTAGAACTGAAACACCGCTAAGCATGCCCGAAGCTGATAATATTCATGGAGCGAACAACCTAGTAAGATTTTAGTATACTGAGAGATATGATCATATTTTTTTAGTCCAAAGACGTATCTTATGCATGAGTTGAATAATAACTGCATATGAAAATCTTACAAAATCTTATCGGTACAGAAAATGCGATAAGATGTACATCTTAACTAATTGAATGTGAAATGTTTTGTAGTAGTCCATAATAGTCTTAGGAGGAAGGTTATTATTTTGCAAACGTTTTCAACGTGATGGCCTCAAAATAAAGTTTTATCGAATTGTACACCCAGGGTATTCATAGTATCAGCATAAACATAAACATAAACATAAACGTAAATACAACAAAATGCATGCTGATAATATACGCATAAATCACATCAAGGATGTTATAATTGGTTCAGCTATATGCAAGGGGTAGTGCATCTATTGGAGACATCCCAATTCAAAATTGGAGACATCCCAATTCAAGTCTTCGTACCTCGTTTACTACCAACCGTTACTGACAATGAATTCAAAAACTTTATAAAAAATAATATGCGTATTGTGGACGCCAATTGCAGGATATATCTCATATATCTGCTTATTAAAGAATATAATTTCAATCAGAAGACAAATTTCCACGGAGTTCACCAGCAGCCTCGAACACGCTTGTAACCTTATCACCTAATAATTTCGATGTGGATGTTGACTCAAATTTCATCTATTTTCAAAACGTTCATGGCATTGCTTCAAAATCTGCTGAAGTTTATTATTTTGTGTGTGCATCAATGTTTCCGGTTTATGTAATGGTTGAAACTAATTTGAATTTGGATAATTACAGTGCGGAATACTTTCCTTCGGACTACTTTGTTTACAGACGGGATCACTCGGAGTTAAATAGTTCTAAATCTAATAAGGGTGGTGGGATACTCATTGTTGTCCACTCCTCCATCGTTAGTGATATATAGTTGATTGTGACCCAACTATAGAACTATACTATGTGTTAAGCTGAAGTATACTTTCATATCCAGAGTGTTTGAACCATTATGGGCGATAACGTGCTGATTTTGGGGGACTTTAATTTACCTAAGGTCAAATGGGTATATGATTGTAACGTTATATCGACTGTCGAAATTTCATGTATTGACTCCACTTTTGGATTTGTCCAGATTAATGATGTTCCTAACTACATTGTTAGATTTTTGGAATTATTTTTTTTACATATTCGATTAATTTATATATGATTGTTACAATTGAACGATATACGGTCGATGGAGATCAATCTGAACCAAGCGGAACTTTTACTGCAGTCTAATTCTATTACAAATAATTGTATGTCTAAATTTTATGATTTTAAACGTGCAGATTTTGATAGCCTGTTTCATATTTCTCATCAATAGACTGGAACGTCTCATATAATGACTTAGATCATGATGTACAAATATTTTATAACATGTTTGCATAATGGTACCGACAGATTCGTTTCAATTTCTGTTAAGAATAATAATCGTGGTTTAATAAACGTTTGATTAATTTAGGTAATCGGTAATCCAACAATGCTTCTGTTAAATTGGCCTTTTCTTCATTATCTAATGGATTTGATAAAATGTGCAAAATTCCTTACAACAACTATATCAATAAGGTTCAAAACGATTTGAAAGTAAATCCCAAATCGTTTTGGAACTTTGTTCAGACTAGGAGGAAAACAAGTGGTCTTCCGTCGACAATGTCTTGCAAAAATGTTACTGGTAATAATTCTGTGGATATAACCAATTTATTTGGTTCTTTGTTCCAAAATACCAAAATACTTATAGACTAGATAATGTTGATAAGGGAACATTTACGAATACAACATACGATAGTATAAATACCACCTTGGGTATATCTTATATTACCCCAAAGAATATTATTGAATTACTCTGTCAGTTCCAAGATGGCTGTGGGCCAGATGGTGTTCCTTCAAGCTTCCTAAAAAAACTTGGTTATGAGTTGGCATTTCCTTTGTCAATTTAACTCAATGAATCACTTTCGTCGGGAATTTGTCCAGCTATCTAGAAATCCTCTCATATCGTTCCTATTTTCAAATCCGGTAATAGGAACGATGTCTTTAATTATAGGAGCATTTCTTTACTGTCAGCGATCCCCAAATTATTCGAATCAATGGTTTTTGACCACATGTATTTCGGACTGAAGTCTGAACATATAGCTGATGAACAACATGGGTTTTTCAGTAGTAGATCTACAACGTCGAATTTAATGGAATTTTCCAAACGTGCTTTGGACGTGATTGAAGTTAAGGCTCAACTTGACGTAAACAAATAAAATCTCGTTGACGTCGACCGACAAGTCGTTTAACTCAATTAATCACGTTATTGTATTGAAAAAATTAAAATCTTTTGGCATTGCTCATAACTTGATAAAATGGATTGATTTTTAATTTACTGAACTTGGGCAGTTTGTAAAAATAAATGGCAGTTTTTATAATCTGGTTAAAATGCATTCGGGTGTCCACAGGGCTCCCATCTTGAACCCCTCATCTTCATTTTATTCTTAAACGATATCACTAATTGTGTTAAATTCACTAGTTGTATAATTTATGCTGATGACCTACAAATATTTTCGTCTACATGTGCAGGATGCAATTAATTTACAGAAGGACATTGATGCTATTATTAGCTATTGGTGTGATAATAATCTGTTATTTTTGAATGCCATGAATTGTTGTTTCATTAATAATGTAAACCTGTCTCGAGTAACCGAAGTAAGAGATCTTGGAGTCACGTTCACATAAACCATTTAATCGAAGCCATTTTCATTTCCGATCTTGTAAATGACAATATCTAGAGTTCATTCTTGATGATTTCGATTATATATTATAAATAAATCCTAATGATATTCTAATGCCTTGTTCCAATTAATATGCGAGTACATAAATTTTGAAAGATAATCCCGTTTTTAAGCCATTTCACAAATTTATTCTACAATAACTAAATAATAATAAAATGAAAAATTATTTAAATTAATTTAAATCATTTTACAATTGAATTATTCATACAATCATAACAAATATTTTGTTTTCTTAAATAAAACATAACAGCTATGTTGTACAAATACTCGTAAAAGCTATATTACGTAGATAATGTAATGACAAATATACTCTCGGATACAGATGGATAAGGATGATGAATATGATGGAGTGTAGAATTGCTATAATACCCGTATCATCCTTAAAACTAAAAACGAAAAAAAACTTCTCTGATTTCATTTTCTTTGTAGCTTTGTGACACTCTACATACATAGGTACATACATACATATTACTGTCATCCTACATACCGTAGTAAATAGAGAAAATGATTAGAGACAAGTTTAAAAATAGATTTTATTTGTTTACGTCATTATATTACATATGAGTATAGAGAGCTTTATGGTATGTTTCTTAATAAATTTATAGAACGCCATTAACGATGCAACCTTGTGAAGGCTTATCTCAAACCAATTAACTATACGGATCAACTCATTTCACCTTGACGAAACATTTCTTATACATAAATATGTACATATATATTCGCATATATAAGAGCTTTTCGCCGAAATATTATTATTAACGACGTCTATTGTTGAAACATTTTTATGGTACGAAATTAAAAGGAATTAATTAATTAAGAAATTTTTCGATAAAGGTGAATATAAAGTCTAGAGAATTAATTTTGATCAAACAAAAATTAGTTCTAATTATTATTGTCTAAGAAAGTGGAAAGTAGATAATTTAATTAAGATATTTTGTTGCAGCTTCAAAAATATTTTTGGAATTTTTGGTGGCGCACGATTGGTGTTGAAACTTTTAATGGGAATGGCTCGAACAATATAAACAAAAACTATCTTAATACATAATTTAAAATCTAATATTACCTTATAGCAATTATTAAAAGACAAAGCTTTTTGTCTTATTTGTTTTTTTCAACGGAACCATCGGACTAATGAATTTTCGTGTAAATGTTTTTTTTTTTTTTTTTTTGAAAATAATTCTTCTACATTTTACTGAAATTTAAGGGTTCAACCATCGATGTACTCCTTAATTTTGATATTTATTATTTCATCGCGCTTTTATTGTGCGTTCGATAAAGATTTATTTTAACTGATTTTATTCTAATTCTCAAAAGGATTTACTCTTTTGAGCCTTCTAAGTAAGTGAAGTAGCCGTTGTTCGTTGTTCTGACAAACCATGGTGCATTGACAATGCTTCTTAGTACTTTATTTTGGAATCGTTGAATAATATCCATGTTACTCAGCTTGGTACATCCCCACAGCTGTATATCATCAAGTTCAAACAGGCTTGAATATTTGCTTATAAAGCAGAAGCGTTATAAGACTAGAGTTTCTTCCAAGTAACCAATACATTTTATTGTATTTTAATCCCAACTGATCTCTTTTGTTTTTTACATGAGGTTTTCCAGCGAAGAAATTTGGAAGTGTTTGCATGTTGTATTTCTTGATTATTTAAAAATACTGATTTGTATACTAATCTCTTGTTCATAAAGTCGACGTGTACAGATTTAGTTGCATTTAATGTTATGCGCCAATTTTCTGTCCAGTTGTGTCCACTTGCTCTATGGCGGTTTATTGTATCTAATAGAGAAATTCTGTTATATCTGAGTTGTTGTCACCTATACTGCAATGATAACTGTGTTATCGACGAATTTGGCTATCGTGTTGCTTTCTGGGATTGGAACATCTCGGGTGAATAGTAAACACAGAAGTTATCAGTTGTGGTAGTTGCAATTTTTTATTTCATCGCACTTGCGTATCTTTGAATGAAATAGATATAGCATATTTAATTAAAACAAAAACCAAGTGGAATTGCTCTGAATGCGAAAAGAAAAAAAAGTTAAACCGGATTGATGACACCTGCGCAGCTTCACCTAAACAGCAGTCTTCAACATTGCCCAGTCAAACAAATGTCATGGATATGATGTATGAAGAATTAAAGCAGGTTAGAAAGGAATCTGCTGAAAACTATAAAGCCTTAAACGATAAATTTGAAATTAAAAAAGTTAAAAACTTAACCGAGGAAAACGCCAAATTGAAATGCCAAGTGAAGGTTATGCAGCAAAAAATCGCACGTGGATTTTTTTTGTCAAGTTTTGTCGTCGCAACACTAAGTCCGAGGTGCTTCAATCCAAGTTGAAAAGTAATCTTAAGGGAACAGCATGCGGTTTTCAAACGAATAAGCCTATATTCATCAACGAGTCATTGAGTTTCAAAATGCGGGAATTATACTATCAAGCTAAAATCTTGCAACTGGAAAAGGAGTATAAACATCTTTGGGTACGTAATTCTAAAATGTTCATGAGGAAAATTGATGGGAGTGAGAGACTAGAAATCAAGGACAAAGAAGACCTGCTCAATTTATAAATTAAATAACTTAAATTTTAAATTCTGTTGTAAATTGTATACGACACAATCAAATGGTAAATCTCTCATCAAAAAAAAAATTCCTCTATATCCAAAGATTAAAGTACCTTGTGGATAATCCACCAAAATTCCCGTAGCTTACGAAAAAATAGTGATAAAATATTTGCACATCTTAATTCATATCACCACCTGCCGGATATTATATTTTTCTCAAAGATTTGGATTGGAAGTAATGAGGTTTCTAGTTATAAGATTCCTAATTTTAATTTGGTTGATTGCTGTAACAATTCTTACTCATCCGGAGGTATAATTGGCTATGTGAAATCTGGTCTAAATTTCAATTTTGTTACTAAAACATTAAAAACTGCTGACGTTTTGAGGTTAAATATTTTAATCGACTCTGAGTGTTTTTGTGTGGTTTGCGTATATTGTTTTCACTTCTTTTCAATCTTGGAGTTTGTTAATGACTTATCTGAATGGTATCAGAAATAAAAATCTTATTACTATGGGTGATTTAAACATTGATATTAGAAATCTTACGAATCCTAATGTTAGTGTATATCTTCAAATGATGTCTTCCTTTGGGTTGAATTCGCTAGTCCAAGAGTTCACTAGAGTTACTGATACTACTTCAACTATTGATCATATTTTTTGTAGAACTAATGTTACCTCCAATCTGGTTACAAATGCGGAGGTTTTAGATTATAAATTATCTGACCATGGTGTATTATCGCTTGAAATCACAAAAAATAACCTTAAAAAATCGAATAGACCAACTAATATCCATTCTAGGCAGGTGATTGATCAGTCTAAGTTAAATAAGGTTTTGAGTAGGGAAAATGGGTTTCATGTTTTTATGCAAAAAATCCAAATGTTTTCAAACAGTTTTCTTCATATTTTGTCAACTCACATTACACACTGTTCTATATCTATAGTTCAACGTTATCACAAGCAAAAAACTAAAAAAATTCGCCCTTGGATTTCGATTTCTTTGTCCAAAACGATTAATTTGAAAAATAAACTGTTAAAAGCTCTATGTAAACAGCCCAGAGATATTAAATTAATTGATAGAATAAAAAAGTTAGAGAGTAAAATAAGTGAAGCAATTCCTATAGAAAAAGAACTTTATTATTACCTACGTTTTAATAACTGTAAAAACGATGTGAAATCTCAATGGCGACTTGTAAATGAACTTTTAAATTGAAATAGTGAGAAAGGTATTATTGAAACCATCAGACCTCAGAATAATAATATTCTAAATGATAAAGTAAATATTGCAAATGAATTTAATAAATATTTTGCCAACGTTGCTGAAGATCTTAAAGATACTATTCCGTGTGCAAATCAAGTGACATTAGAAGAATCCAGCTGTGAGGTACTTGATACCATTAATTCGTTAAATAATTCATTAGCATGCGGATATGATAAAATAAGTAACTCTCTGATCAAATATATTGGACCGCTTATTTCATCTGTTCTTAGTTATATTTTTAATCTTAGTATGTCAACCAGTGTTTTTCCTGATGTCTTAAAGAAAGCTGTGGTCATACCACTACATTAAAAAGGAGATACACTTAGTTTGGGTAACTATCGACCAACTTCTCTGCTTTCCGTTTTCTCTAAACTATTTGAAAAAATAATTAAGAAAATATTACTTTCCTTTTTGGCAAAATACAATCTTTTGTCAAATAGCCAATTTGGTTTCAGAGTTGGTAAAAGTACTGAAGCTCTGCTAGAGCTCACAAACAAAATTATATTTGCTTTAAATAACGATGAATCTGCTGCAGTAAGTTTTATAGATGTTACAAAAGCGTTCGACACTGTTGATCACAATTTATTATTATTGAAGCTATAGATAAAGCAGGGATACGCGGCATTGCAAATGAATGGTTTCTGTCTTACCTTTCTGACAGACAGCAGGCGGTAAAAATTGGGAATTGTATTGGCGAATTTATAAAAATTAAGTCAGGAGTGCCACAGGGATCAGTCTTAGGACTGATCAATCTTATTCTTGATCTATATTAATACTTTTTTCGAACTTAAGTTACATGGGCATTCAGTTGGTTTTGCTGATGATGTAGCGATGGTATATAGCTCCAGGGATAGTGATACTAATGTCCAGAAGATTAATAACGATCTTCGAATTCTGAGACTCTGGTTTGACGTACACTATATGGTTCTCAGTTCTAAAACGAATATTCTATATATTAAATTATCTGGAGTCGTGTCTAATCCAACTGATGTTGTATATCATTCCTCAGCATGTTTAAATAATAGTGTTACATGTTCAGACTATTGTAAAGTTTTAGATGTAGTTGAAGGTGAAACTGATCAGGTGATTTCAACACAGCATGTCATAATATTTGTATTTAAATCATAAGCTTGTTATATTGTTTAATTTTTTATTTTAAAATATTTAAATACTTTTTATATCTTAGTTTTAATCCTATATGTAATAAATCAAAAAAGAGAAGATAAATAAATAAATAAAAATTAAATAAATTAAATATGAAGTTGCCCAAGTACACTTCCTTGTGGAACTCCTGCTCTTATTTTCCTAATCTCAGAATATTCATCTTCTTGCTGAAGCCTGAAATATCTTTCCATTATATAAGATTCCAGTATTATGCTGTACAGTTTAGGTGGGATTAATTTGTGTTTGCAGTTTAAACCTTGTCAAAGGCCTGCGGTACATCAAGGAATACTGCGGAACAAACTTTTTTCTCTTCTAAAGTCATTTCAATAATATTGGTTATTCTATGCACTTGATCGCCCGATGAGAAAACCAAATTGGTGATACGGAATTAAGTAATTTTTTTCAATTATTTGTTTCAGTCTTTTTAATAGTAGCATTTCAAAGAGCTTAGACATTATCGGCAACGATAAAAATAAAAATAAAAATTAATTTTAAAATATTTTTATGTTGGCGCATAATGTTGCTTTAAGCCGCTCTCATGCATATATGAGTCTAAGGTTTATTTGAGCTGAACTCGAGACAAAGTCAACATAATAAAGTTAAATTATTTCCATCTCACTATATGAAATATTTCAATAATTTAGTTTTGTTATGTTGTCTTCGTCTCGAGTTCGCCTCAAATAAGCCTCATTCGTATGAGAGCGGCATTAATCTACGTTTAAAGCTATCTTTACTTAACAAAAAGTCGAATAGATAGCCAATTTTATTGAAACTCTTCGATAACATGTTTACCGGTGCATTGTCACCATAATTAGTTCTGTGTTGGTACAGATGAAGGAACTCATAATTTCTCAAATTCCTACACGCTTTTAATTTAATTATAATTCCAGTATAGATGGTTCATCGATTTGGTCAAGAACAATATTTCCAACAAAAGAACATTTTAAAAACTCTCGTTTATTAACCAGTGTTGTCATGCGATAGGTTTGACATACAGTAAGATATGGTGGTAAACGCTTCAGGTTAACATGGTACGGTAAATCCTGGACGTAATGCCACCCATCTTTCCACGTTATATAGGGTATACAGTTTTTTTGGAATATTTTCAATATTCCGGATTTGTTATATTCAAGTTGAGATCTGACGTAAGCGTAATACAGGACCTTAATTATCTCGAGGTTATAAATATCCCCCGTCCCCCGATTAATAAAACCAAGCATGGAAATAGCTCTATAGCGATGCATTGCTCAATGTGCTTAGTAAAGCTCATGTTTTCAACGAAAGTAACCCCTAGGTCTTTAATTTCGAATACATACTTTTTGTAAAAGTATGTCATGTATTTGATATTGATGTATAACAGGGTTAACTTTTTAATGGCCCGATAAATTTTTATACACTTGTTAATGTTGAGGTTTCGCTAGATTGTCGATGTCTTCCTGTAGTTTGTTGGTATCAGCGATGTTTTCGACAGTTCTGTAGATTTTGAGATCATCCGCAAATATTAGTACTTTAGAGTGCTGTATTACATCAGTAATGCCTTTGATGAAAATTATAAAGATCCAAGGACCAATACGGGATTCTTGTATGGTAGCAAAGGCTTTCCCAAAGTCAGTATAAACTACATAAATTTGTTTGTGTTTTTCAATTTCTTTAATTGAGTTGTTGGTAAATTCAATGAAATTTGTTGATATTGATCTTTTTGGCATGAAACCGTGCTGATACTGCGAGATAAATCGCGGAACCAATGATCTGAATGAGTTGCACACTACCAGTTCAAATAATTTGGGTATTGAAGGTATTGATATAATCGCTTTATAACAAAAAACATCATTTCTTGTTCCAGTTTTGAAAATTGATGTCACTCTGGTTATTTTCATTTCTGTGGAAATGCTCCTAATCTTAGCGATTGATGAAATAGAAGACACAGAGAAATTTTTAACATTGTGAAATTTTTTAATAATGAAGCTGTAATGTCATCAGGACCGCATCCATCCCCGAATACTTCTAGGGTTTTCATTCTTTTCGATGTCTTCCGTTTTATAAACTGATCGAAAAAAAATTAGCAAGCATGTTTGATATAACCTGCGGGTCATAAGATTTATGTTCCTTGAATATCATACAAGCTGGGTAATCATTAATTTCACGGTTTTCTTTAAAAAAGCTCCAAAAGTGTTTTGAATCATTTCTTATTTTTCCTTCAAATGGCTAATATAGATTTTATACTTTAACTCAAAGTAGCGCTCACAATTTTGGTTACATGCAGTGAATTTATGTTTACTTTCCTCAGAAAATAGTTTGAGACTTCTTTGCCTTGCCTTTCTTGTTTTTAATATTGATAAGCTTATAATCGTACCATGGAGAATACTTTTAGGTTTGGCCAAAGTATAGTGGGAACAAATAGATGATATACCCTTGAAAAGATTTTATACAATTTGTTGCTGCTGATAAGTTCCTTCTCCCAGTTAATCTGCTCGACATATAGATGAAGGTTTATTGTATCGGCTTTTCCAAAGTTGTAATACGGATTTCGGTTTTGGTGATTAGTAACATTAATTATGTCTATCGCATGCCAAAATTATTTCCATGGCTTGGTAGTTAATATAATTAATAACGAATGGTGATGGTGATTCATTTACTTTAAACATAACTGGTTCATTTGTAAAGATCAGGTCTAGGATACGGTCTAGACCATTATGTATCTGGCAAATTTATATCAAAAACAGTAGCGACAAGTACTTTATATTTCTGAACTCACGTTTAAAGGTAACATTTCATTCATTTCTTCGTCATACGACCAGTTAATAGAAAATTAAAATCCACCGTGATTAAGGTATGGTCTCAGATGGATTAGCAGCATTATTGATTTTATTATTGTCTCGCAGCAGGCAGCGTAAGATGATATCGATGAGGTAGGTGGAATATATACCACGTAACAACACATAATTGCTCGATAGACAGGTTAGATATTTCAACTAACTCACTTGATAATGATGCAAGGAAGGCTATAAGTACTCCTCCACCAGTTTCTTTAATGCTTGTTTGCGGCGAACGATAACATCTATAAACCACATACTGGCTTGGAAAGAATTCCGAACTCACACAAAATTGTGAAATTGGGCATCTTTGTGAATTATATTAAGGGTTCTGATTGGGGGCTGTATTGAATCCGGATGTCACAGTGACATGGTAGAGGTTCCGTGGGTTTGCAGTTAAGGCGGTTCGTATTAACGAATGCAACTAATGGCAGGTGGGGGTGGTCATCCACCCCCATCTGCCGTTAGGCGAAAAATTTATTAGTAAGCTCAATTAGAAGCTGACTAAGTACGCTCTTTCATTACTTGAATGGCCGTTTCAAGGATCATTTCCATCGCATAGGACTAGCCAGCAATGCCGTATGCGACGAATGCCTTGAAGATGATGATGATGATAGCATACACTTCTTCGGCCGCTGCTCTACTTTCGACTGTATTAAATCTTATGTGTTCAATCCGAGGACAATTCTTGTGCATCTACTATCCTTTTTGCCTTGGTTCACACTTCCCCAATTAGCTAAGCATACAGAACGCGTGTGCGTGGTTTGTTAGAATCCAAGGTTTGCACCATGGGCTATTTGTGGCATTGAGTGCGGAACCTTAATGGATTCCAGCCAAATAAAAAAAATGAAAAAAATGGCTTATTATGTCCAATAAAGTAGTTGGTGATTGATGACTTTCAAGTGGTACGTTTTGCTGTGCCTTCAGAAGCAACCTTCTTTACTGGATTCGTTACGATAGACTGTAGCGATTTTCAGCAGTTTCGAGATAATTTGCATCAAATTCATCTTTTACTTACACATGTGTCATTTATAAAACCGTGTAACCAGGTCTTTTTATGGTTATAGATTATTCCCAATTCATGTATTACCCAATTGCTACAAAAAATTTTCCCCATGATTAAATTTTGAGCTTGCTTACGTTTATGTTGTTTATGTCTTATACATAAACTATACCAACCAACACTTAATGATGTACCTACTGATATACGTAATGTATCAAATACTTAAGTCTAATAGCGATTAAATTTTAAACGCTATGTTACGTATATACACAAAGTTAAATATTTATGATTTATGTAATATAGTAATAATGTTAATCGAAAAAGGCCCTAATAAAGCATATAAAATAAATAAAAGCACTTAAAAAAAATTTCCGAATTTTCTTCGTATCTTCCTCCTCTTGCCTTTATACCATACAGAGATTTTTTGTTTTGTTTTGTTAAGTTGTCTTTCTATTAACAATATAAAATCAATAATGTGTAAAATTGATTTAGAGACGACATATAACATTTTCCCTCCTTCCGCGTCACTTACGTATAATCCGAATTGAGGATGGATATGTAAATGAAATGGTTTTTTCGATTGATGAAATTTTAACCGCGGAGTTCGTTCTAAAATAAATCAATATAAAATTTGTGGTTGTATATATGTAGGTACAGTGTTTGGAATAGTTAACCAGCTCGTCCATTAATTTGTATAGATAGAAAATGTAAATGGCATAGTTTTTCGGGGCACTGTATTTAGCATGATTTTGTATACAGCTTTCCACCCACCTAATAATGATAATCGAATCATCCCACATAATTTCGAGGCGACAGCGTACAACAAAATGGTGAAAATATATTTTGCAAAAAAAAATTGGGTTGCGCTATATACTCGTACAATAAAATATTAAATCGATAACATGAGGAGCTTTAATGTGACCACAACATTTATTGTGTACTCGTTATACATTTAGAACACGTGAAGCACGTGAGTTCAGCACCTCGTTTTATTTGATTTATTATTATTTTCATCTATAACGAACGAAATTCTATAAATGGTTTTTCTTTTTTGTGCGCTTATCAATTGAACTTTATGCCAAGTTATAAAATTTCTATATATTATGTTTTATTAACGAACACAAAAAAAAAATTGATTAGATTCAACTGAAAGATTAGAGAATCGAGTCAACAAATACCACAGCCTTCTACGCGATCATTAGCATATATATTTATATATTTTCCACCAACTAAACCTTGACAGTTTCTATTTTTAGTGCATAGATTACGTATATATTTGTGTAAGTATACGGTTTGGTTTTTCACCGTCATAATTTTCGCTTTCCATGACATCGATCGAAATATATATTCAAGGGTATGGGTAAACGCGGGCGCTTATAGTTTCTAACGCACTAATACTATTTTCCTATAATCTGTATAATCACATTAAAGGATAATTCTGTATGTTTGTGTTCAAATTAATGTAAATAAATCGGAATCATAATACGTATACGTCGACCTAATGTATACGTATACATATAGATACTAAATTGATTATATTTGACGTTGTTTACCTTCATATGAGTAAAGGGGGCTAATGTAAATTCGATAATAGTAATACGGTGTAATCTTATATTTATTAGGCATTTTTTTTTTGGATAAATTCTAGGGAGAAATCCTATTTAGCCTGGAGCCTGGGCCGTCTGTTTATAAATTTGGCAAAATAAACTCAGAGCTGAGATGGGCGAGGTAGATTACGCCGTGTGATATAATCGGTACTTGGCAGTGTAATTTGTTAACGTCGACAATTAAAATAATGTCAACAAGCCAGCGTTTTTGAATAAATATAACTAATTTCGGAGTATATTGAGGCGTAGCTCGAACTAGATTACGTATAGTATTTTGTAGATGTTTATTAACCTGATCGGAGTATGCTGGTTGTTGATCTGGTGCTTCTTAGAAAAATTCACATGGTGATTTTAGTGGTTGTTCAAAAACTAGTTCTACCAGAAATATTTAGTATGATCTTTTGGTGTAGCCCTCTTATCCCAAGAAGAACTATTGGCAGTTGCGAACTTGAATTTATTGTATCGCCTCTATAGCTTTTAGAGAAGCTTGTAGTGGGCGATTAAAATGTGCCATTTCGTTATATTGCGGGTGATAAGGAGTTGTCCGAATTCGATGTGTGGCTAGAAGCTTCGTTAATTCTGAGAACAGCTTACATTGGAATTGGCTTTCATGATCTATATTAATGTTTACAGGTACGCCAAATTTTGATTTAAAATTTTCCACAACAGCATTTGGAACTGTTGCGGCGGTAATAACCTACATAAGATATTTTTTTTATGTTTTATTAAAACGGTTAGAACCTATACTGGGGTTCCGCACTCAATGCCACAATGGACCCACGGTGCAAACCATGAGGATCTATCCTAAATCGCAGGCGCACTGCAATCTGAGCAAACTGTAAAAGTTTAAACCAAGTAACGGATACTAACTGATCTATATTCGAAGATCCGGAAGAGAACAGTTGGGGTCTAGCTCCGACAAAGGCCTGACGGCTGCAGATGTAGTGTAGACAGTCGTCCAATTCCTCTAGTCAGTCGTCACAAAGAGGCTAACACATATTTAGTGAACCTCAGGTTGGATTCAATAATAAAATGTTTCGCCTTTCGACAGCTAGGAGTAGAATGCCATTTCAGTCACAGTTCAATTAGAGTGAACTTCTTAATAGCTTCTTTACCACCATTGAAAGATAGCTTTTTTACCACCATTGAAAGATAGCTTCTTTACCACCATTGAAGGATTTATAGGATTTTGTTCCTATTTTAAATATTTGTTCGATCTGATTTGAATTTCTCAAAATGAAACACTTATACACCAAAATATTTTATTAGTTTATACAATTTATTTATTTAATTTATTTATTCATTTTAATTTAATTTGTTTATTAAATAAGTTTTATTTATAATTAATTTTGTATATATATATATACATATATAGTGTATTTATTTATTTATTTATTTTTAATAATCACCACCACTAACACTTGTGTTGTTTTTTTTTTTTAAGTTTTATAATCGTAATGGACGACAAGATTGTTGTTTGCGTTGTTGTGTTGTTTTTGGTTGTTTTCTTGTTGTGTGACGTCGCCTTCGTCTTCGTTTTGTGTTGAAGGAACACATGCGCCGGCGACGGTGAATATTGCACTTACGCATAAGTGTTGCATCACCGAACATTGTTGTTCGTGGTGATGTTGTTAGATGGCGATGGTTTTACTATAAATGTTTTATAGTAATGGTTCGGTTATTAGATAGTGGTGGTTGGATAGATGGATATGTGATGGGGTTAGTGAACGCTTAATTCAAATAAGTTGGTTTATATTTGAATTTCACTAATTGTTTTGTTTGTGGCAGAATCGAATATCGGTGAGTCGAATATTCGAGCTGCTACAGATTAATATAGTGCTTGCAATCTTTGACTAGTTTGGACACAGTCAAAGGATTAATGAATCAAAGGACTAAATCATTAAACGTAAACGCCTCAATCGCACTATGGGTAAGTGCAATTAATTCAGCTTGAAAAACCGTGCAGTGCTTGCCCAGACTATCCGAGAATCTTAGCTCATACTTAGGACAGTAAAATCCAAACCCTGCACTGACTTCCGAACGAGAGCCATCCGCAAAACAAACTACCGACTAAGACAGCTGTCTATAGAAATCCTGAGATAGCCACCATGCTCTGAGGGGAAAACGACGGAGAATGAATTGGTGAAGTTAAATTCAGGCAATAGCCTATCATTCACCATTTCAACCTCCGGAATATGTGACTTATACTTATTAAGAATGTGTCTATACTCCGTACAAGTCCCGAAGACATTCCATGTCCCAATGCACTTTAGTCGATACATGCAGCAGAACACGCTGTACTAAGAATGTGGGACTGCAATTCAGGCAGAATTAGAACAGACTCCATGCAAGAAGAAGAGTAGACGACATAGCCCCGGGTTATAGCCCTACATAGGCTGTCATCTGTAATCCATCCTTGCTACCGAAGACGTCATATTCACAACCGGCCACCAAACAACAGAAGCATAAGACAGTAAGGGTAGAACCAGTGATTTATAGATGAACGACATCATTTTGGGGGTCAGACCCCAGGAATTGCGAAAGACCCTTCTGCATTGCCAAAACATAGCAATGGCCTTTTGCAGCTTATAATCAAGGTGAAACTTCCAGAAGAGTTTACCATCTAGAATGAAACCTAAGGTGCTTAACGTGCTCTATCTTTGTGATCGCTCTACCAAAGAGAGAGCGGGAACAGACTGCACTGTCTGTATACGTCTCGTAAAGACAACCAGATCAGTCTTCGAGGGATTGACGTACAACCCCTTTTCAAGACACCAAACTTCTACCATATTAAGGGCGTTCTACGTCAGATCAGATAAGATCAGATCATAAATTGCAGCAATCTGGGTTATAAGATAACCCAGATTGCTGCAATTTATCAAGTAGTTCATCGATAACCATGAGCCACAGCAAGGTGAGAGAATCCCTCCTTGCCTAAGGGCCTAAAAGCCTTTGGGTCAGTATAATCCGACTTGCCAGCTTATGGTATGAATACTACTCTACTCCTGCTCCAGGCGCGCGGTACAGTGCTAAGAGCAACCCAGGCCTGGAACAGATTGAACCGGTAAGTGCTAATGTGAAAAAAACCATGCTGTAATTCAGCAGGGAAAACGCCGTCCGGACCACTCGATTTGTAAGGTGTGTGAAGCAACGCGCTAACATACCATAATTTGCTCATAATTATGTATAATATTGTACTTGAAATGAAGTACTAGAGTATATAGAATAATTATGTAAATACTAGAAACATAAAATAACATGAGATAAGGCAGAATAAGTTTAACCATCGACATCGATGGAACACAAATAAAACATATGTAATGGTCTTATATATAATATAATAAATAAATAACATAAAATTGTAAGGTGATAAAACTTAAATATTAATAATAAAATAAAGTTACAAATAAAAACTCTTAAAATATATATAAATAAATAATAAATAAATAAAATGTTTTTGTTTAACTTATAATTGTCGTGGTATTACCGCTCGGTACCACTACAATTGGTGACAGCGGTGGGATTTGTTATTTTTCACCGTTAAATAGTGTAAAAAAAAAAAACAAACTTTGGAAAATCATACGATCCTCCGAAGACAGTTAATTTAACATGTGCTAATAAAGTAAATAATTTTCACTAATAATAAATTCATTATAAATAAAAGAACAAAATAAAATTTTAATCAATTGTGATTTAATTTAAATGTGTGTGAACATATATAGTGAACTATTTTATTAAAAAAAAAAATTAGCTGAAATAAGAGCCGTATCTTAACTATATAACCTACATATATAAAAATGCTATCAAAAATAGTGAATTGTTCCACGAAACAAATAAATTAAACTGCCTGCATATTAATAAATTAAAATATATGATATGATATTACGCAAATATCTAACATATGTTATATCAAAGATGACTATACAATCCAGTCTACTCTAACCGTTCGAATATATCCATACATAGAAGGCATCATCTTTATGCAATAAACGGTTCATCATTCTTTTCATCAACTAAATTTCCGATATATTGATAAACCAATATCAATAAATGTATTCATTAAAAACGGGACACCATCAATTAACATTGAAGACAACATTGAAGTCATATGTTCCAACAACAACATAAAAATCATGGTAAATATTATATACATACTATAACTACATATATATAGTTATTCTGCGTTTAGTTCTAAGAATTATTATTTTCCTAATTTAATTTAACTTTAATTTATTTACAACAAAATTAAAAAAAAAAAAAATAATAAAAATTTTAATAACAATAAAATGTATTAAAATTGTTAAACACATACATATATATATATTTAATACATTTATATTGTTCTAATAATGAAATCATTGATAAAGCATAAACTTTCATACATAATTTATAAATCATAAAAAGAACCACGAGGTTATTTGTCCATTCAATTAAATATTATAATACTTATGGATTAGCGGTAATTCAAGTCGAACAATTTTCAGTTTTATGAATTGAATCTTTTTATTTTTTTCATAAAATAATTGATCCATACTTAATTATTAATGAGTTCATCTGATGCGTCTAGTGATGAAAATGACCATTCTATAGATTTTTTAACTCTACGCAATACAAAAATTGAGAAAGTTACTTCAAAATCACGTCAACGAAAAGAAAACGCTGAAGCTGCTAAACTTTTACCTGAGGATAACGAAAAATTTGATTCGACCTCTCAAAATATAAAACAATCCTCAAACATAAAGCTTTCCGATTGTATCAAGTTCTCTCACTAAAATTAAAAACAAATCAATTCTAATTTCCATCTTAAAAATATCCGAAGCTGAACATAATTTGAATAGTTTCAATCTTAAGGTTGAACCTTTATGTAATTACCATATATTTCATCTTCAGAAATGGGATGATGTACTTCATAAACGATTAGAAACATTGGATTCATCCATTAATTTGCAACATCTTAATAAGGAAGAATATAGTGAAATTATTTCGGTAATTCATGAACTTAATGACGTCTTTCATCAAGAGGGTGATCTTTTAACTATTACAAATGTAGCCACTCATGAAATTCGCACACTTCCTGATGTTAGCCCAATCCATGTTCGTCAATGTAGACACCCACATGATGCATTAACCAGAATCGCAATAAATAATTTCGATACTACCTATGATTGTCATGCGATTACACGATCACAAACTAAAAATTTAAACGATCACATAATAAACGACCTTTTCAACCTGAATGTGACGAAACCATTATGATGACGCCGAATGTAAACAACAATGAAACCGAAAAGCATAATGATTGTGTTAACAATCAGGATTCACCTGACTTTAATAAAATTTCTTACAATGAACATTTGGATCTTCCTTCTACTAGTAATAAGACAGCAATTAATGCTGATCTATCTCCAAATGATTCATCCATTTCTTCAAACACTCTCGATCTTAAAATAAATCATTCAAATGCAATAGAGAGCACTTTTTCTAATAGTAAATATGGTGAACATAAATCGTTTGAATATCCTACGAATAAAATTGATGTAAAATACATAAATAACGAAGCTGAAATAAAACAACTTATACTAGATTTCCACGTATCTCCACTTGGAGGACATCAAGGATTATATAGAACTTATAATCGTATTAAACAATATTATAACTTTCCTAATATGCACTCAACGATTAAAAATGTAATTTCTTCATGCAAGCAATGCCAAACTAATAAGCACTCCAGATTTACTAAGGAACCTATGAAAATTACTACAACGTCTTCAAGATCATTCGAAAAAATATTTCTGGACATAGTGGGTCCTATGGTATCTTCTTATAATAATAATAAATATATACTAACCATGCAGGATGACCTTTCAAAATATTCATTGGCAATTGCAATCCCAAACCAAGAAGCGAATGTTGTAGCTAAATCATTTGTTGAACATTTTATTTGCGTATATGGTATTCCTAACGAAGTTTTAAGTGATCAAGGCAGCAATTTTATGAGCTCAGTATTTTCCGAAGTCTGCAAACTACTAAAAATTCGAAAACTCTGTACAACAGCTTATCATCCGCAGAGCAACGGTTCCCTTGAAAGGTTCCATAAGACATTAGGCGAATATCTTCGTAATTTCTCACAAAGCGATCTGTTGAATTGGGACTTGTGGCTTCCGTACTTTACTTTTACATACAATTCAACACCTCATAGTTCAACTGGTCTTATGCCATATGAGCTAGTTTTTGGCATGAAGCCGAATATACCTACTTCATTATTTAATGAACCAGAATCCATTTATACAATAGATGATTTTTGTCAAGATTTGAAATACAGATTACAAACATCATTTTCCATAGCTAGAAGGAACATATTAAACTCAAAAGATAAATATAAACAATACTATGACCGTTCATTAAATCCCATTAAGTTTACCAAAGGCGATTTGGTTTTAATAAAAAATGAAGCACGTGTCAGTAAATTATCTCCTCTGTGGTTAGGTCCATATGTTATTCAAGATGTGTTATCAGACGAAAATTCCATTATAAAAGTTGGACGTTCAAATAAGACAGTTCATCATAACCGGCTAAAACGTTTTAAGACTGCCGAATAAAAAATATGAGTTATAATGTATGAAACTTCATATTTGTGTCAATGAATTCTTTAATTATAGATGTATAAACTTTAAATTTATCTAGTATTAATCTTTTAACTAAAATTTCTGAATTAACTTGAAATCATTAAAAATTTTGAAATATTAAACTTTGTAAACATTTAAATATTATTGAAGTCAATAAAGAATATTTTAATATTAAATTTTTTTTACTAATAAAAAAAAAAAAAAAAAAAATATAATAATAATAAATTTATTAAACTATTAAATTAAGTTAAAATGAATTAAATAAATTATAGAAATAAGAAAAAATAATTTAAAACATGCATAGATGTATATGAATGTAGTTATTAAATTAAAATTAAAATAATGTAATCTACATATGTATTATGAGTAAATTATCAATTTCCCTGAAAAGGTTATGATTAAATAACCTTTGTCTTTTTGAGGGAGATGTGAAGCAACGCGCTAACATACCATAATTTGCTCATAATTATGTATAATATTGTACTTGAAATGAAGTACTAGAGTATATAGAATAATTATGTAAATACTAGAAACATAAAATAACATGAGATAAGGCAGAATAAGTTTAACCATCGACATCGATGGAGTACAAAAATTAATAAAAAAAATCTTTATAATGTTCTTAAACATAATAAATAAATAAAACATAACATAAAATTGTAAAATGATAAAACATATATTTTTAATAATAAAATAAACTTATAAATAAATTAAAACACTTAAAATAATTTATACATATAAATAATAAATAATTAAAATGTTGTTGTTTTAATTATAATTGTCGTGGTATTACCGCTCGGTACCACTACAGGTGCAAACGAGAAACCACTACAGCGTAAAACATCAGTAGTGATTAGCCTACGGGCTAAGTTCCAATCCGGAGTACCGACAATAATGTCGGGTGGCTCATACCCAATGTCACACCCAGGAAACTGAACAGACAATAGTAGCTCACCGACTTCTGGCCTGCATACGAGGTAAGTTGGCCGGATGGTAGACGAAGATTATCGAGTCTACACGTATCATTCTTAGCCAGAGTTTTGCTAAATCTGGCGACAACAGATAAGCTGTCAATTTCCTCACAGAAGTTTTTCCACGCAGTCCTGTGCACTAGGTAGATAGGCTGATGCAATGACAAATTTGAAACGTGAGTCAGCATACACGAGAGTGAACAGCACTGCCGTAAGATCGGCAGTGCTACATTTATTAATTAAAGCGGCATCAATAGCATTAGAAATATAAATGCACACTCTGGTTTCTGACATTGTTACACCACTCCGCATCAACCAAGAAACCATAGAAGATGTCGGAAAATTCGTACAGATTGGTTGTACTGTAGCAGAAACAGGCGCCACGAAATAAGATATCAACCAACGTATCAAAAAAGCAAGAAATACCTTCAACATGCTCCATAAGATCTAAAATGCATCTGCCTTGTCAAGAAACACCAAGATACGGATGTTCCACGCCTGTGTAAAATCATTAGTGCTGTATGTGAAACGTGGAAACGCACACAGAAAGTTTCTAAAAGACAAGTATTTGTGAACAAATGCCTTAGGCGGCTAATCAAACAACTCGACATTGAGGAGATCAGGAAACGGAATTGGAGATGGATAGGACACACACTGAGAAAGGCACCAAATGACTAGGTTTCCATTGTACTAAAATCCGCAAGGAAAGAGGAAAGTTACAAGGCGAGCAAAAAAACGGTGCTAGCTGAAGCGAAACATCTCGGAATAAAATGGTGGGAAACTAAAAACAATAGCCCCAAATAAAGTAAGATGGCCCAGTCTATTTAGTTGACGCCCGAAACTTCTAAATGGAAATAAACGAAAATAAAAAAAAATTTAATTCCTATGTGTCAGATCCCAACTTGAATAGACCGTCAAGGTTCTAGTAACCTTTTTACGACGAACATATCCGCAGCATTGAGAACAGCCAAAAATGGCTTAATGTCAAAACTCGGAAAACATCAAAATGAGAAAATCAATGATTCAACGATTTGAATTATGCCAAAAATCAAAATTAGGGTGACGTCTATTATCCCCATTAACACTCCTGCCACTTGTCATGATTTATGAATTCACTGTACGGCAATGGTCTACAGATGATTTGGTTCCAATAAACTTGCCATTTTCATGGATTCTTTTGCAAGAGTAGATTTATTTGTATAGATGTTCACATTACGTTGTATCAATATGAGTCTCAATTCTTTTTACTGTTGAATTATACTACAATACTGATTTACCTAAAATAATGTATTGTGGAGCGGGGGGGGGGGGGGTAAAAGGATGGTCAATTTTAAACGCTTCAATTACAAAGCTCATATATTCTGAGCTTAATTAACCTGTTCTATCCGAAGATAGTGAATTATAATTTATATACAAATCCAAATAATCCGAAGGATTGATATATAAATTGGTTTTCGTCAATGGCGATTCGCGCTTGACTTTGATCGAAGTTTGTTGAGGAACCTCTGTAACCTTTCGTGAACTGAAGCATCGGACCATCCAAATATTAAATGATTTGCGAGCTTTATATACCAAAGTTGAATGTACACCATGTTCTAGTGAATTTTTAATTTCAATTTTAATTTTTGAAGTGCTATTTAAGAATGTTCAGCTGTATAGTTAAAGCTACAGTAGCGACGAAATGTTTCGCATTTTACACCTCTTCGCATATTAAATAACGAATCTTCTTCACCTCTAACATTGTATCAAAATCAAAACGATTCATACATAAATATTTTATAGTTCCAGCAAATTTATTTTCGTTGCCATACGTTTTCATCTTCTTCTTGTTTTATTTATTTTTTATTTGAGATAAAATATGTAGTTTCAGTGCTAAGGAAATCAACAGATTTTCGTGAATGTAGGTATGACCATGTTGCGAGTGAGGTTTCTTAATTAGTCTCGTTGAAGATGAAATTTCAACTATAGAACAAGCTGTCATTTCTATATATACTCGTAGTAGTAATTCGCTCGACACTGTGAATACTATTAGAACGACAACCGTCATGATAAGATAAGATATATGAGAGCCAGGTAGTGTTATAAATTTTTCAAGAGGTTTCGCGTGTTGTTGTTTTCAATTTTGATTCGTAACGGGGTATGGCTTTATCTGCGTGCTGATTAAAATAATTCCATTACTTAATAAAATCTTAACACAATATGTGCACATGTACATATAAGATTTTTGACTGTAAATAATTTAATGTACTCGCGTATTTATCGTTAATGCGATTTTTTGCAATATGCACTGGATTAAATATTAATTCGTTCAATAGAATAATCCCTTGCCCAAAGCTTACGATTTATAAAGTTTTTCACATCACATATGTATATGAATCAGACTACGCGTAAATGAGATAACGTTAACTATGTGGTCTAATTTAATTTAGTTTCCATAAATAAATTTATTACGTTTATCTTGGCCTCAGCAGCAGCATCATCATTTTGTGGTTTACTAATCAATTAAGAAGTATTTTCAAATCATTAGCAAATATATAATAATGATTTGATTGTTATCTTCTATACTAGTACCTGTTTCAAATGTACATTATATAAACTTATGAATATTTTGGATAGTCAGAAAGTCCTATGATCGAAATTTACGATCGAACTATATTTCTCATTTGAGCGACACGGAAATTCCAGATTTATTCCGCACACTTCCAATGATTGACCTTGCGATTTCTTAATAGTCATAGCGAACGCCAAACGAACAGGGAACTGAATGCGAGGAATTTTCGGAATTAGAACATCCTCTCCTTTGAATTTGCTCTTGATGATCGTCCCTTGAAACACGTTGTTCATCAGTTTTCTTCACAGCCAATCACGTTCCATTGCACAATTTCGGGGGGTTCAGATTGCGCAATGGATTCCATAGCAAGAAGTGGTGTCGAGGACATAGCCCCATAGTAATGGCTCCGTAACCGAGATTTTGTAGACCATTAAGCTTGGCTACAGAAGCATTCAGGTCAACCACTAGGCACCATACACTAGAAGCGTACGATACGATGTGTGATTTATAAATGAAAAAAACATACTACATAGGACTTAAATCCCTGGATTTCCCAAAAGCTCAGGTGATTTTTCCAGGAAAGTTTACTATTCAAGACAATACAAAAAGAGAGAGAAAAGATAGGTCAAGAGTATTCCTACGCCTAGTAAAGACAATTAAACAGATTTAGACGGATTGACGTACAGACCCTTCACAACACACCATGCCTCCACAATAGTTAAGGCTTGCTGAGTTAAGTCGAATAAACGTAACTCTGTGCACTGATGCCAGATTACTTTAGCTTAACAAGTAAATCGTCAATGACCGAAAGTCACAGCAGATATGAGAACACACGGCCCTAAGGACCGCCTTTGACAACCTTGACAGAAACTAACACTCTATCAAGCTACATCTACAAATTGCGAGACTTAAGCATGGATTTAATGCATAAGATAATGGTGCGATGAATACCAAAATTGGTACAGTCAGTATAGTGATTGTAGTAAACGAAGGGCTGTCGAAAGCTCCCTCAATATCCAGGAAAGTACCCACAAGAAACTCCTTATTATTAAGAGATTTTTCAATCCTAGTTACAATGTAGGCCGGTTTCACAGGACTTATCGTTGCATGTTACTGATTGGGGAGATGATTAGAAAATGGTCTCTAATGAATCTGTCGACGATTCTTTCCAGAACTTTCAGATAAGTTGAGCACGGTCTAATGGCGGCCGAAATGGCTTAGGGCCCGTAAATCGGGCTTACCAGCTTTCGGGATACAAACAATTCTATTTCTAATCCAAGATTTTGGAACAGTGCTAAAAGCGATGCACGCTTTTCGATCCACGCAAAAGTGGAGCAAATTATCCTGAATTAGAGGAAAGCCATGTTGCAATTCAGCAGGGAAAATACCAGGGCCGCCAGCCTTATAAGGTGCACAGGAAAAAAGGCTACAACGCAAGACATCTTCATTGATCAACTTGTGAGCCTTATTCCAGTCTAAACTTGCAGCAGAAGTCCTACTTTGCTTGACAGCAATATCTTCCGCGAATTGACGATATCACAACCAGGAAAATGAACAGAAAGAAGCGGCTCAACAATTTCCTTGTTAATTTCCTCGCAGAAGTACCACGAGGCTCTTTTATATTCGTTTTGTGTTATCAAGAAGTTAATCCAATCAATCTGTCGCTTAGATTTTTTTGCTCTGTTCTTCAGTTTTTTAGCAGCTTTCCTCAAATGTTTAAGGTCCAGAAAGATTTTATCCGAGTCTTTTGATTAGTGATAAGAGGACAAGAGTTTTCGAAGTGTTTCCGTGTGTCGAAAGTGCCCCTGCAATTGACGATGTTCAATGTCCTTACTCGATTGAATAACCCTCGGTGGGGTAAGTAAGGAACCTAGCTCGAGAGAGAAAATTCTCCAATCTGTTAGTTTTCTATTGCGGTATGGTTTCAGAGGTGCCGTAATCAGAGGTGAGACTATCATCCGTCACCCTCCAGTCTAAAAATGATGTCAATTATTTCCTGCCGGACAGAGTTAACAAAAGCAGGCTCCAATCTAGTATTGATAATTTCAAGCTCAGATGAGCTTATATAGTTAAACAGAGAAGAACTCCTGTAAGGAATTAAATAGAAATGCAGCCCATTGTCTATAATGATGAAAAAATAATTTCGAGTAGAGTGGTTGAATTTTTGAATGGTTCTAATTGTTTTTATGTATATCAATATGGATTTAGACAGGGTTCTGGGCACTGATCTCGCGTTAATTCAAATAACTGATTTGCTTTACAGAGCTGTCGACATTCAAATATATGTGTGTGGCCTATTTTAAGATTTCCGCAAAGCTTTAGATTCCATAGATTATAATTTACTGCAATAATTTTTATTGTTAAGGATTTCGTGGCATTTCTTCCAATCTGTTGGAGCGCTATCTTATCATAATAGAAATCAGACGGAATATTTTGATTTGAATAAAATCTCAGTGAATGCCATTCCTGGCACATTATGAAGTTCCTGTTTTTTCAAGTTATAGATATTATTACTGAACGTGCTGATACATATAAATACCTTGGAGTAATAGTTGATAAGCACACGGCCTGGGAAGAACACATTAATTCAGTCTGTTTAAAAGTTAACCCATTTCTATTTCTGATTAGAAAGTCAGTTAGTTCTGTGTCATTCTAAAAATGATTTACTATTATTGTTTTATCCATTTACGGTTTTATTATATTGCCATTGCAGCCTTTGGTTCTGCCGGTAAAACCCATTCATCCCATTCGGCCCATCAGTTCTACATTCGAGGGTCATAGATGTTTTCAATTTAATCACCGATCGTAATCGGTTGATGAAAAATCCCTTTTGCAATCCCGCCTCCGTTGGGATTCGAACCCGGTACCTCCCGATCCAAACGTCGCAGCTTTATTCACTGCGCTATTTCCTCGGTAGAACTTTAGGTATAGTCAAAATTAAACTAAAGAATGATTGGTTTGATGAAGATTGTCGTGTTGCTGTTGAGCAACAAAATATAGCCCATAGTGAAGTGCAACAATGTCGCACAATCACGCAAAAAAACAGGGCTACTCTTACCAGAAGGGCACCGAAACGAATTTCTAAACGGAAAAAGCGAGAATGAAGGCCGATGTTCTGAAAGTACAACAACTCAGCAATGAGCGCAGTTCGCGTAATTTCTTTAAAGGAATTACTGGATTGCACAATAATTTCAGGCCTGCCTTAACTGCTATTAGGGACCGGGATGGAAACCTCTGTGTCAACATCGAACCAGTACTCAACGCATGGAATGGACACTATACTGACCTGCTGTGTGTTCATCATGCGTCAGAGACTGTAGCTGAGTCACCTCCAATACAGACCTCGGAGATTTGCATTATGGGTACATCCCATGAGGAATTCACTGAAACGAAACCGCTCACCTGAGGTGAACTGCATTAATTCGGGGCTCTTGATAATAATTTAGCCACGAATTTTTTCCTAAAAAGTTCGAGCTTTGCTGAAAATGATAAATAGCCATTAACACCTCTTGCCCAAGATTTGGACTCAGGTTCAGATAATACATGATATAGCTCAATAAAATCCTTGTTCAACAAGCTCAAAAGGAATCTATTTTCCAGAGAAATAAATTGGCCCAGCATTTTTTTTATAAATTATTTTTGTTAATAATAACCATTAACAACCCTTGCCAGAGATTTGGACTCAGGTTCCGATAGTACATGAATGAGCTCATTAAATTCTTCGTCCAACACGCCTAATAGAATCTATTATCCTGAGAAATAAATTGGCCACGATTTTTTTTTTGATAGTTTCAGTTTAGGCGAAAATGATAAATTGCCATTAACACGCTTTACCAGAGATTTGGACTTAGGTTCCAATAGTACCTGAATTAGATTATTAAATTTGTCGTTCAACAAGCCTAAAAAGAATTTATCATCTAGAGAAATAAATTAGCCCAGAATTTTTTACTGGAAAGTTCGAGTTTGGCCAAAAATGATAATTAGCCATTAGCACCCATTGCCGGAGATTTGGACTCAGGTTCCGATAGTACATGAAACAGCTCATTTAATTTCTCGCTTGAAAGAAACGACGAATTTTTTTTCTGAATCGCAAACAGTCCATTTGATTCCTTGTCTAACAAGATTTTATATTTTAGTACTAAGAATTTCAATAGGAATCATATATTTTTCTTATTGGAATTTAACTAACACATATACAAAATCTGTGAATTTGTGAAAAACTTCACAAGCATTTTGAAATCATATATTGATTTTTGCAAATTGCAGTACGGCGCCCTTCGATATGGTTTAAGTTCAGTACTTTAGCATTATAAAGGATTACCACTATTATTTATTCAGCAATTACGCCGTTGGCAAAACTAGATTACCCAATTTAGATAAAAACAACAACAATAAAAATAACATTTTTGTATGCGATCCAAGAAATCTTGTGCCAACGATCTTAACTATAATATATACCGGTGGTTTTAAATAGTTTAATTGATAAAAAACCAAATATTATCGTTCAGATAATTATGGTATACAATATAATGGGATGTTGTGATGAATCATCTTATTTATACATCTTCATACATATATTCATATTGCGTAATTATCGCAAATTTCCGAAATATAAATTCAATGAACATAATTTACATAATTTTATTTTATATCTTTCCAGGTGGAGACGTTTCAACACAAAATATCTTTTCCCTCGAAAGAGGGACTATATTCTTACGACAAAACCGATCTGTTGCCATTGTATACTATAAAGCTCGTCTTAATACATAAAACATCTGAACAATTTATACAAAACAGTTCAAACGAGATCATCTGATCGTTTGTTTTGTTTTTTTTTTTTAAATTTTGTTTGTTATTTTTTTAATTAAACGTAATATTGTACGTGTGTGTATCGGTGAAGGGGAAATTTACGTGTACATATACATAATTTTGAAACGATCGGTTTTTTTCCGTTGTGGTGAAATCAACAAAACAATAATTAAAAAAAACACATACACGATAATAGAAAAACGCGATCTATATATTGAATCGACGTACTAACGAATTGAGTTCAGTTGAATTTAAAACTTTCGAGTGGAAAGAAGTTTAAATATTTAAAAAATTTAAGAGTGTTGCAAATTAAAAAGAGACAATATAATTTGTGAACGGTTTTTTTTTTATTTGTCTTGTAAAACAGGGCAAATAGAATTTATTTTATAGTTGCGCGCTAATTCTTGTGTCGTTGGAATTTTTGATAAATCGAAATCGTTTGGTGAATACAATTTCAGTCAAGTTTTATAAAAAAAAATTCAACAAGAGAGAGAACAAATTTCATTTTTAACGGGCTTAGGCCATTGTATGGGTAAGTTTCTTTGTTTTATGCATACACATATATTAGTATATAGTGTAAACATACCTTTAGCGTAATTTTAAAATAGAAAGTTTATTTATTTATTATTTTTTTTGTTTAATTATAAATCTAATTATTATATATACGAGGCCTTATTATAAGTTTGTTGTTGTTGTTTTATTTGCACAAAAAACTTAATGAGTTAACAATTTGGTGGCCGCATAATTGTCGTGCCAAGCTAATTTGCGTTGTTGCAAAAATTGTTCAACAATGCGTTAAAATGGCGTAACCCGTTTATTATTGCAACAATATATATGCATAACATACAATTTGCTCTATTTAAGTTGACTGACATGATTGGTAAATTGTGCATATGTATAAGTTATATGTATGAGTATATTGCAAATTTATTGCCGTCCTTGGCAAATTTTTTGTTTATTTAAAACAATACGTTGTGTGCAATAATCCAGGTATTTTTGGGCAATTTAAATGCATTTTTTTCAAGACGCAATATTTCTGGTTAAAACTATGTACGCACACATCAAATAATTGTGAAAACAGCTGGAACAATATAATGTGTATAATACAGTTTGTATAGCTGACTCAACCAGTTTTCTTTGTATATTATCTTAGTTGTAAACATACGTACGTACATACATACACGAGTTATGAATAATAATCATAAAAAAAACCAACATTAGCATATTGATCATGTGGGCAATTCACGTGATTCATAACAGGCGTATTTTTTCCAAAACGTGATTATCACGATATAAAAATTTCTGTTATTGTTTAGTAATTACAGTAGCAACCGACTGATTGGCATACTTTTTAGAAAGCTATATGATTTAAACGTTTCAACCTTTGTATTTAGTTGTTTGCCCATGCCTTTGTGTTGCTGCTATGGTTGTTCGTTCGTCAATTCAATCAACATTATAAAATATACATTTTTATGGTTTTATTGTATAGCAGAGCTGGTTCATAAAATATTGTTTTGTGTGGTATTTAAGATACGAATTATGCGGTAATAAGTTTTTTTTTCTAATTTCAAGTTTCCAATTAAACTTTTGTTTGAAGTACATAATATAAGTAGGTAGGTACATATAGCCAAAGATGGATTTAATTCGAGGTTGTATTTGTTAGCTGAATTGAATGTTGAATGTTCAGTTTTCCCTCCATTTAAGTAAGTTTATTTCATGGTTTGATCTTTAGACGACCGTGAAAAATTAAATAATCGATATGCTATAGTAACACAAATTTGTTCAACTTTTTTTTTAAATATTTTATTTATGATAACAGGATATCCTCTTGATGAAGTTTACAGCTTCGATGTTAAGATGGAGCCTCTCCTGGTGTTTTGACTACAGTTCTTTATGTCACTTACGACTGTGTCTATTTCGAGATCTCTATGAAGGTTACTATTATAAGTATAACAAGGGGCGTTACATTCCCACTGAGAACTTTATTTTGAAAGCGTTGAACTATCTGTTGATTGTTGGTTTTTATGTCCAGACCGGCTTGATGACTTGTTTATAAAGCATAAGTTTATTGTGAATGGATAACTGAGAGTTTCTACCAATTAACCAGTATACATTTTTCTATATTTTAATTGAAGCTCTTTTGCTGTCTTTTTCACGTGTACTCTCCACTTTAACTTTGCATCAAGGATCATACCAAGGTATTTTGCTTGATTTGCATGTGGTACAGGAATATTATTGAGAGTCACAGGTAGCGGTTCTATTGATCTATTAGTGAAGTTAATGTGAGTAGAATTTGATTCATTCACTTTAATTCTCCACTTAGTTTGAATGTGACTTCACTGATTGTGTCACCAACAGCTAAAATTGCAGTGTCATCTGCAAACGTGGTGGTCGTTGTATTGTTCGTCTGCGGTAAGTCGCTTGTTAATAGTACGATAAGGAATAGCCCTAAGACACTCCCCTGCGGGACTCCTGCTTTAGATTCTTTTATACTGGAGTAAACTCCTTCCTGTTTAACTCTAAAGTATCTTCTTTTCAGGTATGACTTTGTACGCAATACTCAAGTTTTTTCCAAAATAAATATTAAACCATATATCCAGACTTAGTCAAATGCCTGCGCTATGTTCACAAATATGGCTGAACACCTCCTGATTTTACAATTTCTGGTTTAATTCGTTTTAATAATAGTCTCTCAAACAGTTTTGACATAATTGGAAGATATTAGCCTGTACGAGGTTAATTCACTTGGTAGCTTAAACGGGGTCTGAAGGAAGGATTAATCATGTCAGATATTTTTTTAATAGCTTTATTAGGTAGTTGTTTGAGAATTTCTCCAGTTATAAATGTATATATCCTGGTGATTTTTTAAGTACTACAATGGTTCTTTATTTCTTGTTTCACTTCTGTAGCATTAGTTAATGGGATTTCCTGTCTCAGGATAGTTGTATAGTTTTCAATCCGCATATCACGTTGATTTAGTGTTGTTAAATTGGGCTGAAAGGTACGCTCGAGATGATCCGCGAAACTCTCTGCTTTTTTTTCTTTGGTTTTAGCCAAGCGACCATTATTTTTTCTTATGTGTGGTATGTGCATAACTGGCCTTTTCAAATATTTGTTTGCGCTTTCCACAATGAATAATCGCTATCTTTATGGTAGGTGAGAGATTGAATGAATTTATTGATTTATTTTTAAATTCCCGTGTTTCTCTGCGTATTCGTTGTGTTAAATTATTTAATCTATTTTTAACGGCTATGGGTCTCGTACATTGCCATTCCCTTCGGGTATACTTCTCCTCTCTATAACTAGTGGATTTAATTTCTATTGGGTAGCGTTTGTCAGTTATTTTTTTGTTTGTTGTGTTAGTACTTTTCCACGCTGCTTGCTGTATATCTTTGACGAATTTTTCCACCTCCTGTTCTAATGCTTCTTCTGATGAAAGTTGTGTGCTTAAAATGATGTTATTGTTTAATTCATTCCCAAAATGTTTCCAATCATTTGTTATCATTAAAATAGAGGAGTGGTCAGATGTGGAGTTAAATCCTTCCTGCACTTGTATATAATCAACAGGGATTTTTCTTGTTATAAGAAAGTCAATTAGGTCTGGTGTTTTATTTTGATCGCTGGGCCAATAAGTTGGTTTTCCAGTAGAATGCCAGTTGCAGCTGTATTTGATTATTGCTTGATGAAGCTCTTTCCCTTTAGTTGTTGTTAGTCTTGATCCCCAGTCTGTAAGCTTAGCGTTGAAGTTACAAGAAGTAAGTATAAGCATTCTCTTTGATGTTATATCTAGGTGGGCAATATATCCAATTGGGTTGGGTTGCCCAAAATGGCTTTTAAACGATAATTGGCTCACCCCAGAATCCGTTGAGCCAGCCCCATTAGAGGGTGGATTTGTCAGCTGCTTACTTGGGTTACCACCTGGGATACAATCACCTGAATTTGTGGTACTCATTGTTTGTTTTACTGGACATGGAGCATCTACCGCTCTGGCCAGTACGAGTTGGTAGTGAATCTGGTTTCAGTACATCATTTACTAAATTCTTGATAGTCGGTTATACCACCATATCTCGGACGCCAGAGCCTCGTTAGTTACCTGGCAGGATATTTTTAATGTGCGGATATAATCGGTCATGTCACTAATAGCACACGTATCAAAATCCAGGCTAAACCAATCTAATTCCAAGAAATTTCCCTCGCCTAGCAACAATTTCAAGTAAAATCTCAACAATCTAGAAATTTTTGCGACAATCTATTAGCAGAATATAGCGTTTAAATGTTTATTTAATTGAAACAAATACTGTAAATACTGTGAAATGTAGTTGCCTTGAAATATACCAAAAACGAATTTTGTCATACGTCATTGAGTATAGCATACCATTTTCAAGCCTTCACCGTCACCAATCTCGAATATTCTCTTGATATACAAATATTATGTATACCGAAATACACCTGAATACTTAGAAACGGTTTAATTTTTAAGAATTTTTTCTAACAACAACAAGTTAAGATTTTCCTTCTAGATAAATAAATTTGTGCACGCATTGAGTTGATGTGAAGCACCGCATAAATAACAAAAATATGGCAAATAAATGTTAATTTGGTTCATTACCTCATTAATGCCTGATAGTGGTTGGTAAATTATATAGGAGGCGATTAAGTAATTTTGATGATGACATAATTTAATAGGTCAGTTATCTATGTATATGTATATAAACGAGCGGAAGCTGAAAATTTTTACATGTCGTATAAAAATTTACGCAAAATTATGATTCATCAAAAATAAATTTTTGTACATTGAATCCACCATAATCGAATTACACTGAAAAATGATAAAGTCTGTAATATAAACAATAAATATGATAATTAGATTTATTTGAGCTCGTAAATCGGTGTACAGTTGAACCCCCCTACTCTTGTTTGTTTGTTTGTGTCACGATGACGTCAATTGATTATTTATTTGTTTCTATTTATTTTTAGAGCGGGCAAAAAAATCAACAGCAAATTGGGACGAGCCGGGCCTGTATAAAACTCAGGGCCGGAACAGTCTTAATGACTCAAGCGGTACTAAAATACTTTTCAATTCAAACGATGAAGCATGTGCCGGATATGTGCCAACGGTTGGCCGTTGGGGTAGCGAATGGCCAAGTTGACTCGCCGCTGGCAGCCTCGGGCACCCTCGAGATACAGAATTTGGGTCGGTTAATTATGACATTAGTGATAATCGATTGACCGACCCTGAATGTCACATATACGATGTGACAAAGGAATTATCATCATATGATGGCACCACCAATAGTAATAAATTGGTGACAAACGATGGCTACAATTTAACAGCATTCGATCAACGTGAAGGTGATTGGCCAATAAATCATCCGTTACCGTTGCCAGCTTGGTCGCCACGTACCAAAGAAATGATCGTAATCAAAAAGTTATGGCAATATGAAGATATGGTTGCCCAAATTGAAGTGCTGTTGCACCGAATGCTTGAAGAGACGCACTACGATACGGTGCACAATTTTTTGGATTTCCGTAAATCGTATCGTGCCTCATCCACCAAGGACCTCAAAACCTATTTCCAAAACTATGTACCGCCAGTAAATCGTCGTCATCACATGTGCGTAAGCCTAGCAATGGAAATTGTCCATCGCATATCACAAGTGCGGCCAGAACTCGTCGATAAAATGTACTTAGTGTCGTGTGAAGAAGCAGTCGATTCAACTCGTTCGTATATCGAAAACTGTGAAGAACGTAAAATCGATAATGCCCGATACACGCTAGAAAAAGAACATGCGCTTGTTGTGATGAAAATACAAGTTGCCGGTCGAGATGGTATGCTTGTACTAGATCCGGGTTATCATGTGGCACGAGCCGTAACCGTGATGCGTGATCAATGTTATCCACACACTGGATGGTTTACACAGTCGGATGAGCCACACTGTAAACGCGAGTACTGTTATAACTTTAGTCCGCACAGTGATAATTTTATCGAATGGGCTGAGCGTATGACACGTGGTGGAAAGGAAACGCATGAAGTATCATTGGTTTATGTGGAGCGACCGTATCAAACAGCTATTGATGTTACTGTGAGACGAAATCTTGTCTACAACTTTAGGTAAGCTGGTCACATATAACGGTCATTATTTTATATCTAAATTTTATTTAATCCGTCTAATTTTATGTATATAGATCACTTTTGGCTAGAGATGCAAAAGGTCGAGTATGCGCTGGATTATACTTCCCAGTCAATTCCAATTCAAGTGAGGCACAAATGACCCTGTTTTATGATGGGCCAAATGATTCAAACATCAAAGTTAAACAGAAAATTGGAGTATTTAAGGATGTTGAGAAGGTAAGTGTTTATAAATAGATGAATTAATGGTTTTAGCCAAGACTCAAACCAATGTTTGTTATTTAGAATTAACATTTGTAGGGTTCGATACTATATTATCGATTTTTTTAATTTCAGTTACCGGATAACGTTAAGGCACATATTGAGCAGCTAGCACCACAGCTTCGGTTTGATACAGAAACCCTTGTAAACATGTTACACGACATCGCTGAAGTTATTTACGATGAAAGTTTTGTCAAGCAAGTTCTTGCTATTGAGGACCTTATCACAGAGATCTCTGCTGATAATTAAGACACAAAATATATTTTTTTTTATAAATTTGGTTTTTGGTTTTAAATATTTAATTTATTATTAAATTATCATTATTCTATACAAATCTTATTAACATATTTCTCTTTTTTACGTTTTATTTCAGTAAAAAATAAAAAAATATTTGTAAAATATTTTGGGGGTTAATTTGAATGTGTTTCGATTATCGCGGTAATAATTCGGAAAAAAAAAAACAAATTATATCTAATAATCTAATCCTGGACCGAGTTATCCGAATTATTCAACTACACAATAATTTAAACAATTCAAACTAATTTTGATCAAAATAATTAGTTAACCAAAAGAAAATCGCGCAATTTATAAATCCTTTGGACTTTTGGATTATACATATGTGGTTGTATCATTCCTTTTTATATGGTGACCATACCAGTTCAAGAAATTGTACGTCTAGGTATTTTAAAACCGCTGCTACTGCTGCACGTACATATATATACATAATATAATCGCGTATATAGAGGTGGCGGTTAGAAAATATAAAACACGGGATGGATTTCTTGAAACAATGTGCCAAAAACCAAAAACCGAACCGGTAGATCAGTGTACGTATGGATCCAATGTACAAAGGGTTATAAAATAAAATAAAAGTAGAACATCTTTGAAAAATGGTACAAATTCACAAAAATCACGAAAACGTTCACGTGTTGCAAACATTAGCGTTTATATAATCTTATATATCAAAATTACACAAAATATCATATACTATTATATACATATATTCTAAATATAAATTATTATTATCTACATAAAAAATATTTATATATAATTAGCAATCCATAATTATGTTTTAAAATTTTTTAAATAATTTTATGTATTTTGCTTAAATTTTAACTTAACGTTTGTTTGTCCGTAATTATTGTTTGTCATGTTTGTGAATTTTATTATTTAACTAATGTTTTAAAAATCATTTTTAAATTTAATTATTTTAAACCAAAACAATTTTTTTATTAATTAATTTAATAAACATATTATAGTTTTGTGCCATACGTACAAAATCTAAAAAAAAACTATATTGAATAATTTTGCTTTTAATTGCTTGACAAAATTTTAATTAGATAATTCAAAAATGATTTAAATAAATAAAAAATAAAAAAAAAACAAATTTGGTTTTATTTGATAAAAAGAGAATATTTGTACATCTAAACCTGGAAGGGCAAGGCTTCAAGGTGGTTGCCTACGCGGATGATATTTCTATTGCGGTCTTCGGTAAATACTCGGCTCCCTCTCTGAGTGGATAATCAGTTGCGGCGTAAACCCAAACCCACAGAAAACGAAGCAGATCCTCTTTACTAAGAAGCACAAACTTCCTCAGTGTGATTCGCTGAGAGCGAAATGCCTCGGGCTACTTTTGAACAGCAAGCTAAGCTGGAAACCAAACATCTTTGAAAAAATAAAAAAAGCTACTGTAGCGCTCTACTCCGGCAAAAATTCCATTGTGGAAAGAAATGGGGTATGGATCCCACATAGTACACTGTCTCTACGTCTCAGTGGTCAAACCTATACTACTGTATAGGGTTGTCGTTTGGTGGCCGGCGTTACAATTTATGGCTAACCTGAAACTATTGATGAAAGTCCAAAGAACGAACTGCTTGTGTATAAATGCGGCTCTCAGGAGCACACCTACTCAAGCTCTGGATATTCTCTGTCATCTCACTCCCTTGGATTTTGCGGCCGAGCAGCTTGTATCTTGCACAGCCATTGGGCCCTCATCTATCGTTTGCAACATGAGTATTCCTGAAACTGCCAACTACGCTATCCCTTCGCCATCTGTTGAGGTGAGATTCCAAACTGAGTTTATCACCAGAGAGGAATGTTCAACCTCCCTTTTCGTCTTCCCGACTTTTGCAGTATTTTTGAAGCTGAACTTATCGCGATAATGGAAGTCATAAACTGGTTGAAGTATAATGTATGATCTGCGAGGGATATTCACAAAGCAGGCAGGATATAAAGGTACCGCTTGCTTCCTGTAAACTGCTACTTTAGGAGGAAGCCACGAAAGAAACGAACGACAAATAAGGTCTAACGCTAGTTCGTGTGTAATAGACCCAGGCAAATTTAGCCTAAACTTGACCGGTCCACATCCTGCCAACTGATATCGGTTCGACGGCACTATTTTGGTATGGCCATGGGAGCTATAAAGGGATATTGTCTCATCGGGTGCCCCCTCTCATCGGGAGGAGGAGGAAACTGTGCTTCACATGCTCTGCACCTGTCCTAGTCTAACGTACAGCAGAATAAAATTTATGGGAACTTCCCATTTGGACAACCTAAAGGATCTTAGTACGATCGATGTCAAGGGCCTTCAACGCTTTTTGGTCAGCTCAGGTTAATTTGATGAGTGAAGAAGAGGTAACTTAAATAAGGTACAGCTACGGACCAATTTGTGTCTATACTAGCTAGTTCATTAGGACGGCCACCCTAACCTAACCTATGTTTGGTTCAACTGAGTCCAAATTTTTTAATTATTTTGGTTTCCAAATTGTAATTCTCTATACCGTGCCTACTTGGAAATTGTTCGAATTATCTTTCCAACGCTTTCCAAATAATTAAATTTACAGTTCAACCGAATCAAATATACTTCAATAATCTTGTTTCTAAACTTGTATTTCACTCTGGCGTATGTTGCCAACTTGCACATCTCTTTGTGAACCAGAAAATGGAAATGGCTAAATTCCTAAGCTCTCTAGATATGTGACGGATTTATGAAGAATCTAATAAAAATTTCAACTGAATCCAGTAAATTTTAATTTTCTGGTTTTCCAGTAAGGTCAAACTTCGAATTGAGAACATTCTTTGAATTTCGAGTCTCCCACAGTGGCGTTTACTAGGTTACTAGGTTTTCAAGTCGATTATAGGTTCAAAGAAGGAATTTATTTCATCCGATCGTGCAACTTAAATAATGTGTATTCGCCCAAATGCTCAAAATATAGTGACACATTTTCAATCTGGACTCTAGGGGAATATTTTTCAAGAATCAGCAATTCAAGGTTTGTTTGTTTTAGATGGTTTTTCTTTCAAATGGGGTAGTTTAGTTATCAAACTATTTTAAAGAGGATTGAATTGCTCCAAACATGGAAAGTCCCAAAACCGGACGTCTGGCAGTCTTACCTAACAGCATCCGGATGGATAAGCCAAAATTCTGGTTTCACTTATCGTAATTCGATCCCACTGTTAAGGAAGTGGACCGTAAAAGATTTTGTAACCGAAAATTTTAGTATATCGAATGCCGTAGTTACCAAGTTGATACCGAACGAGCGAAAACTTGCCGACATAAAGTCAATAATACGGATTATCGGCAGAGTCAATTAGGTTAGGTAAGGGTGGCCGTCCTAACGAACTATGGGTAGTTCCCATAAAATTCATTCTACTGTGCCATAGACGAAGACAAGTGCTCAGCAGATGGTGTACTGTTTTTTCTTTTCATCTTCGCAGCTACGGTAGAATTCATAACCGGAGACACCCAGTTTACATGAGACAAGCGGTGTTCTGATACCAATCCTGCTTTGAGAGATGAGGCGTGCTGTGCTATGGCGGTCAAGCTCATCTTTCCTTACATTCTCTATAATATTGAAATGCCCTGGCAACGATCCACTTATACAAATGCAGGCCGTTCATGAAACGTTTCAGGGTTTCATAATTTTTAAGGCTGGCTGGGTTTTACCACAGAGACAAAGAGCCAGTGTATTATGTGAGCCTAATAACCTCATCCCTTCCAAATGGCATTTTTACAGGACTGGAGCGCTATAGTAGCTTTATTTACTCTTTCTAAGTTGTTTAGTTTCAAGTTCAGCGTGCTGTCCGAAATGAGCCCAAGGTATTTCGTTCTATCAGCAAAGATCAAGTTGGTACAATTTAGTGCTGGCGTGCCACAATGAAGAAAATTGTTTCTCCTGGTAAAATTAAGTCCGTTTTCTGTGGTTTCCCGCTTAGTCCACAGCCGCTGGAACACAGACGATCATGTTTTGTAAGTATCTGTTATATCCAGTCTCTGATTGACCCGCTTACCCCGAGACATGTAAACGTCTGAGTGATTGTCTCCGGTCTGACTTCATAAAGCCTAAAGGCTCCCTCTATACCCAAAAGAAGGTTACCATACACTATATTCCTTGTATTTAAGAAATTTTTCGATACGGCGAATAAGCGAATTGAGAACTGTTTTCACCGATTGTCCCTTACAGTACGCATGTTGAGATTCCGACAGCTCGTCCGGGTTGATTGAGCCTCTGATGTGAGCTTCTATTTACCTTTTAATGATTTTAAGAGAAAAGAGGATAAGCTTATAGGCCTAAGCTCCTAGGGAATGCTAGCTTTTTCCAGCCTTAGGTATAATGATTACTTTTATACTACAGACCATTTACTAGGAATATGACAAAGGCCATCTTTGAAGATAACTTCAAGTCAGGGTAGGGTTAAGTCAATAGACTTTTCCTCAAATTTATATGACTCTTGCGAGGCATACAGCCTTATTTAATTCAGGCCTTTGCGAACTCCCGTCGTTGTAGCTAATTTGGGATGGAAGGACTAGAAAATAGTACTTTACGTCGTCTACGGTGACTCATGTATTTTATCACAGTAGAGCCTTCAGGCCCTCGGTTTGGTACTTCTTAATTCGTACTTGTATGTTTTGAGGACTTCTTTATAGTAGTCCCAATCTGCCGCAGCATCTGTGTTCCTTTGTTGAACAGTCTCCTGCATTTCGAACGAGTGCTTAAGAGTACTTTCGAACACCAGGGTGGTCGATACTTAATCAAAGATCTTCTAAGACGACATGCACCTAACATAGCTTTGTTAAAAGCATCGGATATCTTCTTTTTAGAACATCCATACCATTAATGGTTCTAAAAGAGTCCCAGTCGGTTTTCTTCCTATTTCTAGTTGGTTTTGGTAACTAGTTCATACTGGAGATAGTAGCGGTCAGAAAAGATATGGTTTTCGGACACTTTCCGTGTTATGTCCAGCACTTCTTGTCTGGTTTTAGTATTAAATGTTGGCTTATGTCCAATATTACATATGTGTAGGTCGTCGGTTTCATGTGTAGGTGATCATAGTATTTGCCATTGTCCCGTATAGAACGTTTCCCCTTCACGTGAATGTTATTGGGTGTAGCATCCGCTTCAGCTCCTTTTAATACTGGAAGGCTACTTAATGAGTATTCCCATGTTACTGTGTGTTTTAATTTGTATGTTTATTTGTTAAGTATACGGATAATGTTGATTAGAATTTACGTACTTAACCTTATTAATATTGGTGAATGATCCAACGATGGGTCATAATATGTCTCCGATATTACATGATAAGCCTTTCTACATCTATTTGTTCTTCATGCCACCCTTAAGTATATGGAGAATGTCTTTCTTTAGAACCACCCTTCTCCTCTTCATCTTTATTATTGTCACACAGCGGTGCGAAACGATTTGGAGTTATTATTCCTGTTGCATTTACTCTTATCCTGAACAAAGCGTCGCTGGAACCTTTGGTAAAAGCCAACGGCTTCGATCAGCTAAGTCGATCGAATCCGAAATGTCCATATCGATGGGGTTACATTGTGCACTCCAGGTGGACTAGCAGGCGGACTCACTATCTGGTGGTGAGTCCGATACAACTGTGGTGGTATCCTCCACCACAGCAAGGTAGCCTTTGATGCTCTCCCGCTTAAAATGGAAGCTGAGAGGTAGATGTTGTTCTGATCCAGGAAGTGTAAAACTAACATGAAACTTCATTCAACTAAATTACAGCAACGCTGATGTATTGGTGACTAGCTTCAGGAGGAAGCTATGAGAGCAACCGGCTTTGACGGCATCATATTAGCATGGTCGCGGGAGTTATAGCGGATCACTGCTTTATAGGTAAACGTGCGGCTAGATGGTTCGACGAGTAGTGAGCCTTTAATCTACCTAACTTAATCCAGAACGACAGGTAGCAAATTTTTAATCTTTAAGAGAACCGACTAAACAATGGCTTCCCTTCTCTGGCTTTCGCATAGGCCGGTGAAAGTCGCCAGTACTATCGATATCCATATGGCAATCAATCATTTGTGTGTTAAGCAGTTTGCCCAGCTTCCTTGTGGAACCAACTATCAAGCGTTTATTCTTGTGGACAAATTAGTAAATTTTTCTGCTGGTAAAAAAATCGAATTTGAAAATATTTCGTAGCAGCAAGCTCACTAAAATCCGGCTAACTAAGATTATAGATGGTTTTTAATTTAATTCGCAAATTTTTAATAAATCAAACCCAAATGTTTAACTTGTTTTATAAACTACCAATATATTTCATGTTTCTTTTAATATTTTTGTTTATGATTTTTTAAATATTTAATATTTTTGTTACAGTTTTGGTTACAGACTTTTTTAATTTCAATTTTTCAATACAATTAATTAATAATCATAGATTTTCTATTTGAAACGAAAAACGAATATAATTTGAAAAAGTAATTTTTTAGAATAACAATCAAGTTTAAAATACATATTTACATTTAATTAATTATTTTAAGTACAAATTAAGGTGATGATTAATTGATCATTTAATTTAGAATTAGTATATCGATCTGATATATCTATAGCCCGTTCAAAAACAATTCAATTTATTATTTCATTTCTGTTCATTTGCTTATATAGTTTCGATTATCTTTGTTTTAATTTTTATTTTATATTTTTAAATTCTACAATAATACATTTTGTTTGACAAAATAAAGGCCACGAGGGACAGTAATCATAATATTTTAAATATGTATACGGGAGGAAAAAATGTTTTAATTAGTTTTCTAGTTTCGATTGTAGATTTTAATAAAAAAAATTCAAGTCTCATTAATTTTATAAAAATCCGAAAATACTTAAATTAGTTTTAAATATTTATTTACTGATACGGATATTTTGTCTTCTGCGTGGACGATCAAAATAGAGAGAATAAGTACACGTTTATAAACGTTAACATCTAAAAGCCAGATTCGTGTACAATGGCGAAATATATAAGCAATGCATAGGTTTTATAAAACCAATCATAATTGGAATACAATTTGACTCAAATTTAACAACCAACTTATATCATTTATTTTTAACTCAAATTAAATTGGCTGAACTTTGAATTATAAATAAATGAGAAAAATTGTAAATAATCTCTCTAAATGCGAAGCATTCGTTCGCGTTGGGCAATTAAGTGAAATTTTGTTATCAACAACTGACTGATGTTCTATATTTCGCCACTTCAGCTATAGAGAGGCCTGTATACAGAGAATTCGATTCTAATTTTAAATTTGGCTTAATTCTTGGTCCTATTAAAAAAAAAAAAATCACAAACATTTTGGTGCAGTACAACAACAACAACAATTTTCTCCCATTTGTTGGTGAAAATCGAACACTTCTATGTCTTGTGCATATGGTTAAGTAAAATTTGCCAATTCAAAATAAATATTTTGTGCTTTTTAGGCTATTCGTAAAAATAGTTTTGTTATACATACATGAATTAATGCTAAACACATTTTCCTAATACATTTCATTCCGTTTTTTTGTTTTATCCCGATTTATAATTTTAATATATTTATGTATGTAAATAGTTTATAGTGGAATGATAAAATCTGGTTATTATATAATACTATTAGTAACGGAAATTCTGTATAGAGTTTACACATTTAATAGAGAAACGATAATTTCTATTTATGATTTTGTTTTTAAAAAAATATAATTTTTTAAATAATTAATTAAGTTTATTTTGTTATTTATTTATATATCACACCTTTGACTGCATATTAACGATAGATATTTTAAGTAAATAAACGTAAAATAAAAATTAAAAATCTTCCAAGTAAAATAAAATTGATTTGTCATGAAAATGGCACTGTGGAAGACAACTAAAAACTAACACACATATCAGAGATTTATGATCAAGAGGAATTTATATGCTTACTGATCCTAAATATATTCATCAAACTTAACAACTAAATACAGCACTGTGATTATATAATTACCTCTCTGACCCTTTAATCCTCATTATTTACATTCGAGTTTTCCTTCAGCATACGATTCTCCTCGGGTATTCGACGCGACGGATAATTCCATGGCTGAATTTCAGCTGTACCATAAATCTGGAACATAATGTACGTCAAATTCGAGATAATAAATGCAATCCAAAATGTTGTTAACCACTCGGATTGCGATGTCGGATCATCCACAATAAATCCAGTTACTAGAGGTGATAAAAATGATGCGGTCATGTGTATAGTTTGTGCAAACGCCAATACTGGTCCAGCCAAATTTGGCGCTATATCAACAATATTTGCCATTGCCCCGGCATACGATGCGGTAATCAGAGGCACAGCCAAAAACCATAGTGTCAATACAATTGCCAAATTATGTCCGAAGTATCCGGCAATAAGCACCAAAATTCCCGGTAAATTTTGTGACATTGCGGTAAACAATTTTCGAACATTCGTAATCGACATAATATTCCGGGTCACCACAACATCAGCTATATAGCAAAACACAACCGCTGAAATATAAGACAATAAGAACGGCAATCCGGATAGCAGACCATTCGTTTGTATATCAAAACCGAGTATATGTTTCATATAGACGGGGCCCGACATAATAAATGTGTAATGCACCCAAATTCGACCAAATGTTGTAATACCAATCGACCAAGCCGGTAATGATTGGAATATAGATTTCCATGGTACTTTCATTCCTTTGCCATTTTTAATCTCTTGGCTTACATTAAGCTCGATATATTGTAATTCACTTGTGGATATACGAGGATGCTCGGCTGGTGTATTAAATGCTAAAAAGTACCATATTACACACCATGCCATACCTATGGTCCCGGTTGTGTAAAATACGACACGCCATCCCCAATGAGCGATTATAAAACCACATAATGGATATGTTAATCCGATTCCTATGCTAAAACCCTGTAAATACAAATAAACAAAACCGATTATTAAGGTGAGTTATCAATTACAATCATATAACACAAAAATATATGATATTCGTCAGGTTTATATTTTTGAATGAATTTGATGTTTATTCTATTGAAATTTAGATGTCTCTCATGTAACTTGAATAATTATACATATTACGAAAGCATGCGTAAATCTATTTAACATTCGTGAGGTTTACATTTAAAATTGTAGTTATCCTATTGAAGTCTAGATGACTCTGATGTAACTCTTTTTCTATTAACATATTATTTTGAATTTGTCAGGTTTTAATTGGTGAGATGGTATATTTTAGAGAACAAAACAAAAATGTTTAAATAATATCTCACCTGAAAACTAGACATGAATCGACTTCGCTCCGCCGGTGGAATCCAAAAACCAACTATTGCATACATCGCGGGCCATGTTAAGCCAGACGCAAACCCCTGTATTGACCGTAGCACTATCAAAGCACCGTAATGGAATGACGCAGCATATGGAATGCCTAAGCTGCATATTGCTGTCGCAAATTGTGACCACCCAAACACTTTCTTCGTACCAAAAACTTGTGTGGCAATTCCTCCCACCACCTTAGGAAGAACCACCGAAAAATAAATAAATATCGATTAGATAAAAACCCGAAAATAATCGAATACATCTGATGTAGAGACACACTCACCTGCGATATTACATACCACCAATAGAACGATCCTAATATAATCGATTGAACTTGAGGCGACCAATCAAATTGAGTATCTCCACCATTCATTACAACTCTAGTTAATTCTTCTAGTGGTAATACAGTCTAAAATTATTATCTTATAGCCACCAAAAATGCAAAATTATATAAAAAAAGATTTAATGAACTTTTGCCTTACGGTATTTTCGATTAGCGATGCTACTGTGGCATTCGGATCATACGAGGACACCGCCGTTGTTAGTATTGTTGTACTATCGTTTAACCCATTGAGCCACGTTCCTGGTGATGCTGTTGTTGTGCTCGTGGTTGTGCTGGACAAAAGTGTTCCATTTGTTGTCGTATTGTGTGGTTTTATCATGACAACCAGGGCAAAATTTATATCGTTACGCATCATAAACGACACCAGAAATCCAGACCACGATAGAAAATATAAAACTAAACGGGCTGGTATTCGATCTGTAAATAAAAAATTTAAAATCATAAAATTCATTTGTATTAAATAATCAATGTCTAACAATCGCGAGGAAAAACAAAGCTGCTCTTGCTCGGAGGGCACCTAAGCGGATTTCTAGACGGAAGAAGCGTGAATGGTGGAAGGCCGAGGTTCTGAAAGTACACAACTCAGCAATGAGCGCAGTTCGCGTATTTTCTTTAAAGGAATTACTGGATTGTACCATATTTTCAGACCGTCGTCAACTGCCATTCGGTACCGGGATGGAAACCTCTGAGTGGACACTTTACCGACCTGCTTGGTGTTCATCATGCGTCACAGACTGTAGCTGAGTCACCTCAAATACAGACTACGGAGATTTGCATTGAGGATCCATCCAATGAGGAATTCACTAAGGCCATGCAGAGACTAAAACGAAACGCTCACCTGGGGTGGACTGCATTAATTCGGAGCTCGTGATATTCGGAGATGCTCGGTCCCCAATACTCTTCAATCTCGGAGTACATCTTTCGTAAAACTGAAACACTGCAGTGCAACATCTTATATCGTCCATAATTATAGGACTCCAGATCAATGAGTCCTAAAATAAAATACATGATCTCTGCTCATAGGGACAATAGCATACCAGGTTTTAGTAGTGGACACTACACTTTTGAGGAGTGAGGAAGTTCAAATACTTGGGCTCTCTTATCACTCACGATAACAGAGTGGGTTAGGATATTAAAGGGCGGCTAGTGGCTGGTAGTCGTACTTTTTCTCTTCTAAGACCACTATTAAAATCTAAACACCTATCAAGTGCAGCTGAAAGCGTTGATCAGGCCCGTTATTATGTATGGAGTGATAGTTGGGCGCTGACGGATGAGTACGAGAGATGGCTCCTTACATTTGAGAGAACAACCATGCTAGTGATTTACGACCCAAATCGGGAAGTAGATAGTACATACCGAGCTCTGTACAACATCTGATGAAGATCCCCGATATTGAACAGGCAGTAAGATCTCAGCGAGTTAGCTGGATTGGTCACGTTCTGCGTGGTGATCCGGAACGATTTATGCAGCGATCTCTGAAAGTAGAGCTAAGGCGACGATGGCTTCACGATGTAGAGAACAACTTGACCGCTTCAGATTGTCTTAGACAGTCTGAATGAAGACTATGCTCAGGATCGAAACCGTTGGAGCCATATAGTTGACTCAGTAAGGGGCCTGTAATGGCCTTTACAAAACTGTATATTATTATTTGCCCGGTATCACAATCGCTCAAATTCTAGACCGTCTCGATTAACGGAAATTCTATCAAACTTCCTTCGTTCATTCGGATTTCAAAGTGGCTATACATTTTAGAGATTGTAAAATAAAAAACCATATGCTTTAGTTACCACATAAATTATAAACAACTACTTGTATTTGACCGTGACAATGTTGGTAACATGGTAACAAAAATTAATAAAACAAAAATTCAGAATCATCCAACAGCAATTTATTTACCCCACATGTATAAAACAATAAATATTATTCTAAATAACTATAAAACAATAACATAGTTTGTGTTGTGTATAGAGTATAGTAAATCAATAATGATTAGCAAAGCTAAATCGTCTGCTACATAATACCTTATACATACTGAGAAATCAATTGAAAACCGCAACAATTAATTGTTTACAATCAATATTTGCCTTTATGGAAATAGATACATTTTCTAACCTCTTATATTTCATGTAAGTATGACTTTAATAATCAATCGCGAGCAAAACGTGCACACGCGATTTTTCTAAGATCGCCAAAGATCATTTCTAACTCGTCTCTGTATCGCATAAATTTTGTCACTAACCATGATAATGGCGGTGATTTAATCGACTTCATTAATTTATTATTTATAATGTTTAATTCATTTATTCGCGTTTCTTTCAATTGCAATATATCTAATGTATTTGTGTCGTCCATTAATTAATAATTAATTCTTTAATTAAAACATTGTACATACGCTTGTGGGAAAGAGTATATATAGAAGGATTTTATCATTATAAATCGCTTGTTTGGTTACTTTTTATTAAATTAATTTGCTTCATATTTTAATTGAATATTATTTAATTGAGGAATATTCATTAAGAGGTTGCGCACCAATGAGAGTTGTACCGTGTCTAGACGTAGATTATTCGGATGTTGAAATTTTCACTCTTTTTGTTAAGAGGTTAGTGGTAACCCAGCACCATCCTCGATGCCAGAGAAACTGATTGTCGCCCCATAGATTACAATTTGAGGAAATTACATTATGCCTCAACCAGGTAATACTCCATTATAACCAGGTAACCTCCTCAATCCTGATTCTCTTGAAAGGGGCCTGTTATTAAATATTTTCGAAATCGATTTTTTCAACAACGATATTAACAATTTTGATCACCAAAGAACACATTGACTAAATGGTTTTAATGTAGGCGCGGCCCTTCATGTTGGACCCTAGCATTAATTGCCCAAACCATTTCAACATGTAAGAAAATTTTTATAAAAACATAAATCCATTAAACAAACAGTCCACTGTGCATTGTGCCGCACTTATGAAAAAACATTTTTCGTGTGTTTTCTAATGCAAGTGCTTGAAAAGTCAAATAAAATCTAGTATCGAAATTTTTTAAAATCCTTTACGAAATTTATAAAAAATTACGAGACATGTGTGCCCCCGCTTTTGTGGTCGAAGGCATACCTAGACAAGAGATTTAGGATCAGCACGTGGACCGTGCTATCACTTAGGAAACCAGGAGCGTTGGAGGGCCTAATCACATGTATGACGGAGTTTCGGCTGAAACTCGCTGCTCTTGAAGAAACTCGCTGGCCTAAAAAAAGTGGATACCATGTGACTGTTTTGGGTTTTCAAACAGTTTTGGATTTCCAAGCAGTCACTAACCGATTGTGAAGTTGGCCAACCTGTCGATGATCTGTGCACACGCGCCGACAGAAGTCAGCCAGATGAAAGATAAAGACTAATTTTACATATTTTACATGACTTGGACGATCTGATGGGATACCCAACCCTATACCCAACACGATGTTAGAATGGTAATTGGATACTTTAATGCTAGAGCAAAAAACAGACTGATTTGTGTGAAAACATAGGTCCGTTCTCCCGACACGAAACTGCGACCGATAATGGCGAGAGAATGATGTACAATTGCTCGCGGTCTAGAGTAGCAAGCACATTTCCCCCTCACAAACAAATACATGTGGAAACATGGACACATCCTCGCAAAATTTCCCGCAGCCATATTGGGCACGTGTTAATTTCTAGACGGTGAAGTCGGGTTGTGCAGGATATCAGAACTTATCGGCCAGCAACCAAATTCGTAGGCAGCGATCATCATTTGGTCGCTGCAAAGCTACGATGGAAGATTTCGTACAGGTCCGGGAATACAGTGAAAAAACGCATAGAACGTTTCGAGTGTGAAGGTCTGATAATTGAAGATCAAAAGAAACGATATCAGGATCTTGTCAGCAACAGCATTGAGGAAGCTAATTGCCAGTCTGACTGTGTGAAATCTGCTTGGGTGGTACTGAGAACTTCGGTTGTCAGTGCTGCTCAACTGATTTTAGGTATAGTCAAAGTCAGATCCAATAATGATTGGTTTGATGATGAGTGTCGTATAGCAACAAAATATAGCCCATAGTGAAGTGCAACAAATCTAACAATCGCGAGGTAAAACAAGGCTGCTTTTGCTCGGCGGGCAGCTAGCGAATTTGTAGACTGAAGAAGCGTGAATGGTGGAACGCCGAGGTTCTGAAAGTACAACAACTTAGCAATAAGCGCAGTTCGCGTAGTTTGTTTAATGGAATTACTGGATTGCACCATACTATCATCAGGCTAGCATCATCCGTCATTCGAAACCGGGATGGAAACCTCGGTGTCAACATCGATGTAGTACTCAACGCATGGAGATGACACTTTACCGACCTGCTTGGTGTCCATCAGGCGTCACAGACTGTAGTTGAGTTACTTCAGAAACAGACTGCGGAGATTTGCATTGAGGATCCATCCCAAAAGGAATTTACTAAGGCCACGCAGATATTAAAACGAAACCGCTCACCTGGGGTGGACTGCATTAATTTGGAGCTCTTGATATTCGGAGGGGATACTTTGTAGAACTGTCTTTTCGACCTTGTTCGATTAGTATGGCAAACTGAAGTTAGGCCTGATGAATGAAAGTGGCCGCGATATGTCCCATGTTCAAGCAGGGAGCCCGCTTGAAGTGTGAGAATTATCGCGGTATAGCTCTCCTTTGCAAAGCATACAAGTTATTGTCCTACATTATATTGGATAGGATCATCCATTTAGCGGAGGGCATGTTTGATGACTATCAAGGATGATTTCGTCCGAATCGATCAGTCACTGATCAGGTCATTTCGCAGCGGATGAGGTAGGGAGATGTTCTGTCCCCGATACTCTTGGTTTTCATGTTGGAGTACGTCATTCGTAAAACTGAAACACCCACCGCAATATTTTATATCGCCAGTCCAATCAAGTGCTTGCATATGCAGATGACATATGCGTGATTGTACTAAATACGAGTAGCAACAGAGTGAAGGAAATACTTGATCCGCTTGTAGAGTTTTCAGCTTCTGTTGGACTCCAGATCAATGAGTCTAAAACTAAATACATGATCTCTGGTCATAGGGACAATGGCACACCAGGTTTTACTAGTGGTCACTACACGTTTGAGGAAGTGAGGAGGTTCAAATATTTGGGCTGTCTTATCACTGACGATAACAGTGTGGGTGAGGATATTTTAAGCACGGCTGGCGGCTGGTAGTCGTGCTTTGTATCCTCTAAGGCCACTGCTAAAATCTAAACAAGTTGGAAAATGTGCCATGCGGCTGAAGCTTTACAAAGCGTTGATCATGCCCGTTGTTATGTTTGGATGTGAAAGTTGGGCGCTGACGGATGAGTACGAGAGATGGCTCCTTACATTTGAGGGAAGAATAATGCGAGTGAGTTACTGCCCATAACGCGAACTAGATGGTACATACCGAGCTCTGTTCAATATGGAGATCAGAGATCTGATGAAGATTCCCGATATTGTACATGAAGATCTCAGGGAGTACGCTGGCTCGGTCACGCTCTGCGTGCTGATTCGGAACGAATTAGGAGAGCCACCATATGGTAGGCGGAGAAGTCGTTGCAGGCGACAATGGTTTCACGGTGTAGAGAACGACTTGGCCTCGTTAGAGTGTCTAAGACAGTATGAAGACCATGCTCAGGATCGAAACCGTTGGAGCCAAATTGTTGATACATACTCTCGTATGGCCTTTAAAAACTATTATTATTATTATTCAAGAACTTGCCTGAAGATATTGGTGAGAGTAAAGAAAACCTTTGGTGTTCATCGCCAGTCACAGTTTTTGTCTCGCTTGAACATAGGCCAAAAAACTATTTAAATGCACAACATATATTGATATTGTGATAATAATGACCCCTGGAAGATGTAAATTCTATGTGGGATGCAGTACACTATTCTTCTACTACATAATCATTCAATTTTCTATAGTTTCGTCATAACTCTATAAAAAATAAATCAATGTTATGATCTTGCAATTTGTTACCTTCGGAAAATAATTTTTCAAATAACAAGAGTAACAATGAAAATAATTGCTTTGCTCCAGTAATTAATCGGTTGAGAAGTAATTAATTATTTACCATTTTAAAATTAGTATTCATCTTAATGTTTATAAAATATTAAAAATACAAGATATTGTCTGCAGAACGTGACCAAGCTAGCGTACTCGCTGGAATCTTAATCCATGTACAATGTCACAGATCTTTTTCGGTGTTAGATGTATGTCTCGTAATATTTAGATACAATCATCCGCAACGAAATGACCTGATCAGTGACTGATCGATTCGGACGAAATCGTCCTTGATAATGGTTCTGCGTTTGAATAATTTCGAGGAGACCGCTATCAGGTTTTTAATTCTACGTCATTTATGATGATCTTGACAAAAAATCATTTTTGGGATAATCCCTTATCTCTCCAGTTCAACTAAACCTCCATCCATATGAGTGTAGAATTATTGATCCTAAAAGAATATAATTTTTAATTTTAATTGAATAGAATCGAAAAGGTATGTTTTAGCGTGCAAAATACAAATTTATAGAGAGAGTGTTTCAAATTCGAACTAGAGTTAGCTTAAGTGATGTTAGAGTAGTTGCTTCAGGATATTTAGACCGGTGACAGTCCATTGCGATACCACAGAATCGTACTTCCTCTTCAATTCTATACTTTAGAATTTTTAAGATCCGAGAGATTCTCCATATTATGACCTTACACCTAAAGTGCTTATGCCTTCATGAGCATATAGAAAGATAAATTGAGTCTCTTCCTGCTCGTTGTTCATACAGCTTCTACATAAGTAATTAACTTCCAGACCCATCTATCTCGCATGTTCTCCAAAAAAGCAAAGTGCTGGACAAATCCCTATATGGCCGAATCCCTAACAGCTTTTCCAAGGTTTTCAACAGGCCGATTTATAAGGTTTGAAGCAGTTTAGCACTCAAATGATCCGTTTTATACTCACGAACCGCTGTATGCGTCTCCATGAGTACTATGCTCTGTCGTAAAACTTACACTATATGCTGTCAAAATGTCCAGTTTAATTAAATAACTAAATTTCCGATACAATTTTGGGAAGTTCATAAAAAAATTAAAGATTGAAAAAACCTAAGGATTTGAGACAATTTTAGAATTAAATTATCAAAACCATTTTCGAAATTCGTTAAAAAATTTCATAAAAAATTGATAAAATTTTAATTATTAATCAATATATTACTATATGGTGAATTTTCTGAATTTACTAAACGTCAGATTGAATTAAATTTCAGTAAAGTAAAGTTTATTTGTGAGGAATTGGATGTTGCAACGCGCAGTAAATTTCGACATTTCAAACGAAACGTGAAAATAAAATACAAAAGTTGTGAAGATATTTCTAGTCGCAGATTGAGGCACATTGCCATGCTGTATAATATAGCAGAAAGAAACGTATTTTTTCTGCTGAGAATTTTCTGCTATCTTATACAGCATCACATTGCCATGGTACGATTTAAAAAAAATTGGCTTGAAGTAAGCTGTTGGTATGCTAATTTCGAAACCAAAATTCTTTGATGTGATACATTTTTAATTTCGACATACCAGACTTCGCGCATTATCGCGATTTCAAATTTTCAGATATACCACAAATGGTGGTATGTTTGGTTCTAATCCTAATAAATTTTATATTTTTAAGTTATCAGAATTTCCCGAGTTTTATTTTTATTTTTTACTGAACTACCACTGTGGGCAACGATAGACCATTTACACCTTAAATCAGTATCTACTAGAATCTACAACTTGTAACTCCGTAATTTATAATTTTATCTAAACTCTTTAAGTTAAATTTAAAATCCATATCTTCCAATACATATTTGTATAGTTACTACACAAATTTGTTTTATCTTTCAGCTTTATTGTCTCAAGACAGATCATAATTATTTGATGTTATTTGAGTTAGTAAGCTTAAATAGTAAATAAGCAAATATTTACTAACACATTTGTGTAATATTAGGCAAATATTAATTAACAACTGAAATGTTTTATAAAATGATGAAAATAAATTAAAATTCAAGTGTTTTATTCTCATAATTCATATAGACATATTGATAATACTTAAATAAACTAAACCACTTGTTTGACATTATTTTGGTAAGATAGTTAAAGTTATAGAATATATAAAAATTATTGAATAAAGATTGATGACAAATTATTGTAAAACTATCCGAGTGCTTTAAACGGATTGATTTTAATTTTGAGATTAATACTAAATGAACTTAATTATTTATGGCGTAATGTGGCGTCTTATTATAAAGAATATTTCTGCAAAATAAATATACGGGCCATAGTTAATCGAATTATCATCTGTTCTGATGGACGATTATGTCAACCATAAAATGAACGTAGCGCGCGTTGAATTTCACGAACTGAACCATTATTTTCAAAGTAAATTTGAATAATTCACAAACGTTGCTCTGACGTAAGTCTATTCATTATGAAATGACAAAACAAACTAACCAAAAACCAACTGTCAGCTATGTCAAATCGGCTGTCACTGAAAAATGTTGCCAATGTAATGTTCTATACCTCGAAATGAAACACCCTTTACATACATATATAGCTAGCAAGTAACAATAAAATTAGTTTTCAGAATTTCCCTCGTAACACATATTCCGTAGACATTTTCTAGCATGAAATGGTTATATATCCGTTTATCGTTATAAAGTTTCGTCATATCGTTGGCCATTAAAATTTGTTTAGGTAATTTTATTATTGATTTTTGTTGTAATCTATTATATATTACGATTAAAGGTAAAATTAATTTAATTAGATGGACATACATATATATGTATAGTTTAGGTTGAATGAACCAAGGATTGAAAAATAAATTTACATTTTTTATGAACTAATTATAGGTATGTTTATAAAATAATACATAGTTGAGTTCATCAATGGACGCGTTTAATCTTACTTATGGAGGAAATATTTATGGACGTATAAATCACTTCAATCAAATATCGCGTTTTATATTTTCCACGAACGTATTAAAAAAAAAGTTGTTACACAATTATTTTATATTCCATAGATAAGTGTTATAAAATAGTGCTTTGTTGTAGTTTGAACGGATATAATCATAACCCGGTTAATAATTTTTTATGTTTGTTTGATAATTAAGTGTTGCAGTTTTGCAAAATGTTGATTAAATGAATAATTTGATTTCAATATTGTATTTAAAGATTAGATGGAACAAAAAAAATGCCACGAAGATACAAAATGACACATAACTTAAGTTTCTGGGCTCTCAATGTGAAAAACGCTACTCCTGGTTAATTTATTTAATTTAAAAAAAAACTAAATGTGCAGATTAAAGAGGCTTAGGCATAGTTTGTAGTAGAAAAAGAATCTCCGAAAATTTCAGGACAAAAGATGTGACACATTTGAATCTTGTTTATCATCTAAACTTTCCGTCATTAAATATTCATCTACATAGAAGATTTCAGTTGACATAAATAATCATCCTCTTTATAAGTGGTTCAAGTATATAAGAGATAAACCATCGCAAATAGGTGCAAAATCGCAAAGGACTTTCAGCTTTGATTGAACTGTTTGGACAAAAAATCATCTAGAGTCTGAATGTCCATCTACTCGGACCTGTCGCATTTGTGGTCAACGCCATTACTCACTACTGCAGGAAAAATTATAAAACAGCGCAACTATAGCCAACATCAACACTTATCAGTAAACAGTTGATACACAATAACCAAACAATGATGATCCAAAAACCTCAGTGAAGACAACTGGTAATTCCGACTGACAATTACCCATTCATCCAATTTTTCTAATCTACACAAATGGCAATCCAGCTCCTTAAACCTCATTAAATTCGGATTTTACTTTATTAAAGGCAATTTTTATCACTGATGCTACTGACAATGTAACGGACAATTCGAATCCTGAATCTATAGCTTCTAGAGTTTTCAACCTTTCTCTGATCTTGCTACCAACTGCAAGAATCATGGTGCAGGATATCAGAGGGTCTGACCAAAAATTCCGTGCATTAACTCAGCCGCCGAATCCAGTTTAATTACTGGAAAATGTGTCCAATCTCTCTGGCTACAGCGTAATCATGCCTGTCCGAATATCAAAGGCGTAGGTTCTATAAACGCTGGTAGAATAAAGGATCTTTGCAATTGGATATTAAGTCCTTAGTAGAACCTCATTTTGAACTACCATCTTGACCTCCATGACACATTCCAAAAATGCTGGGAGGTAGAAGATATTGGGCCACCAACAATTCAAAGCGAACATTGGTGTGAGATTCATTTTAATTTCATTGCTGTGAGATTCATCAAAACTTTTTGCAATCGGTTCCAAAAATTCCAAGAACAAAAGAGAGAGTACACAAAATTTATGAGTTAATATTTAGAGTTGGGTAATACGTCTCTTATTCCTCAACATGAAATCTCTAATAGCTCTACGTCAAGAATATTCTATCTTCCACATCATGCTATGATGAAAGATTCTAGTTCAACAACCAAGTTACGAGTAGTCTTTGACGGTTCCTTAAAATCTTCATCAGGAGTATCATTTGCATACTGGACCCTCAATTCGGCAAGAGGTATTTGCTATCCTTATTCGATTTAGGAAGCATAAGATTGCATTCGCAGTGACATGGAGAAGATTTTTTGGCAAGTCCTTATGCACGAAGAAGACCGTGATTTTCAACGCATTGCTTGGCGTGAAAGTCCAAATGGTCCGAAACTCATCACAGTGTTTTCAATATTTCAACACTGTATCTCCTATTTAGAATTTCTGAGATGATTTTAAAATATGTAAAACATGTCGACCTAACATATAAACATAATGACTTGGATAAACAGTTGGCCAAAAATAGTTTAGTATTTACGATAATTTCCGAATTTCTGAACGATTTTGACCATCACAGTGTTTTAAATATTTCAACACCGTGTCCCCTATTTAGAATTTCTTACATGATTTTAAAATACGATAACGTGGTGGTCTAACATATAAACATAATCACTTGGATGAACAGTTGGCAACATAGTTTAGTATTTATGAGAATCCCTTATTTGGAATTCGGATACGATTACATAATAATTGAAAACTTAAATGCGACAATACTTCCGACGAGAAAATATTAATTTTTTATTTACAAGATAATTAATTTAGAGCAGATTTGGGTAAAAAACCTTTTTAATAGGAAGTTACAAAAAACTAAAATTTTTGCTTACCTGATAGCGATGAATACTTTTGAAAACATGGTCCACTACTCGTCTCGACATCGACTTGTTTTAAATTACTGTGCATTTTTGTTGAGTTACGCATTTTAAATTCACAATTATTTATAAAAAAGTAACTTAATTTAAACTTTACAAAACTATATATTTAAAAAAAAAAATTAAAACTAAAACTAAACGACGATATTTTTTTAACAACAATATTTTTTTAACTTAACTAATAAATACAAAAATTAAACTTGTACATTAATAATTATTAAATTTTACAAAAATATTTATTTGTAATTATATAATTTCATTTGTTAAACTTAATTATTTTATAAACAAACCAAACATTTTGATTGATGTTTTTTGGATGAGCTGTTTGTTGGCGAAAAATGATGTGCTGTAATCTGAAAATAAAATAACAAAATTTGGTTATTTAATATAATTATAAGAGTATGTAGATTAGTTAATAAAATTATTGGATTTTTTTTTTTGGTAACGTAATTTGCATAAAATTAGAATACTAATCACAAAAAAACGGTTTCCTTAAATATTCTCTCGCCGATAGAAATTTTTCGGTTCGGTGAACACACAGGCACATCATTATTTTAATTCTACGTAATTCGTATAATTTATATGATTTGGTGATTAAATGTACACATCATTGATCAGTAATCAATTCAGTGAGTCGTACATACTTATCTACGACCTTAGGGACGCTACTGAATATTTAAAAAAATTTAATTGGTTATATAATTTTTACATTAAGTCCTATTCCTAAATTTCGTCAAATCTGAAAAAGTCACCAAATTATTTAATTTTTTAACCCGCGAATTAATAATTCCAAAATTGTTTAATTACTATTTTAGTTTGGATAAATACACAAATTTATAAAATTCTAGATTGAGTCTGAAATTCACGAATTTTGAAATTATAATTCTGAATTATAAATTTGAATTAATTAAAAAATTGACAAATTTAGGTTTGGGATCCTATTGTAATTTGTTAGAACCAAGCTTTTTAAATATTGGATAAGACTTAACTTTTCCATAAAAGGTATTACTTTTCAGTACAAGTATTATCTAATTTTAAAGTGAATAATAGATGCATTTTACGGACTGGTTTACTGGAATATTTTACGTTATACTAATAAGAATTAACTTTATTTTAAGCTAATGCTTACTCACAATTATGGAATTCGAAATGAAAAAACACGTTTTGTTTTCAGGACAAAAGTGGTATGAACATGTGAAAAAGCTCAAGAGTAAACAACATTATTTCAACAAATCCTAGCTTATTGGGCAAGGAGAAAAGCGAAATTTAGTGCTCACCGCACTTTCATTTCACCATCAAAGAACAATTTTACTGACATTAATCCCTCGACATCAAACAAACCTTTGTCCTTTGTCTAAATTGCACTGTAAATTTTCTACATGCATTTTGTATATAAGATTCATAATAATAAACAGTATATAAGTACTGGCCCCTTACTGTGTCAACACTCCGGCTTCAACGATTTCTATCCTGTGCTTGGTATTCATACTGACTTACACAACCTGAAGAAGCCAGACGTTCTCTAAACCGTGGAGCCACCGTCGCCTGCGACCTCTGCGCCTACCATATGGTGGCTCTCCTTTCAGAGATCGCTGCACAATTCGTTCCGAATCAGCACGTAGAATGTGACCGAGCTAGCGTACTCGCTGAGATCTTACTACACTTGCACCCAACATTCACATCCATACAGAACAACGGACCTAATGAATGCTTTGTTTAGCATCACTTGATAGGTGTTTAGATTTTAGCAGTGGCCTTAGAGGATATAAAGCAAGGCTGGCAGCTGCCAGGCTCACTTTAATATCCTCAACCACATTGTTATCTTGATTGATAAGAGAGCCCAAATATTTGAACCTCCTCTCTCTTCAAACGTGTAGTGGCCACTACTAAATCTGGTGTGCCATTGTCTCTATATCAAGAGATCATGAATTTTGTTTTGGACTCATTGATCTGGAGTTCAACAGAAGCTGAAAACTCCACAAGCGGATCAAGTATTTCCTTCACTCCGTTGCTATTCAGTCCAATCACGCATATGTCACCTGCATGGGCAAGCACCTGGTTGGACTGGCGATATAAGATGTTGCGCTGAGGTGTTTCATTTTTACGAGAGATGTACTCCAACATGAGATGAAAGAGTATCGGGGACAGAGCATCTCCCTACCGAACACCCGAGCTAACTGCAAAAATTCTTGATAGCCTTGTTCTCAACTTTAACACAGCATTGAGACTGTATCACTATCATTCTACACAATCGTACCAATTTTGATGGCATTCTTAGGTATTCCAGCGCAGGCCACAAACTCTCTCGATTGATCGAGTCATATGCCTGCCGGAAATCCAGGAATACCTGATGTACGGAGAAGGAATTTGCAGTGCCTGATCGATTCGGACGAAATCCTCTTTGATAGTCACCAACCGAGCCCTCCGCTAGAAAAGTAGTTTTATCTAATATAATGTAGGACAGTATTGTATGTACAACAGTACAACTTGTATATGCTGTGCAAAGTAGAGCTATACCGCGATAATTCTCACACTTCAAGCGGTCTCCCTTCTTGAAGATAGGGCACATCGCGGTCTTTTTAGGTAATACATATTACCTATATATGAGCTAATTTACCAGTTTTTTTAATTCCCACAAATCACAATGTTTTCAAAACTCAATTCAACATTTACATCTATCTTGTACCAAATTTTAGTTGAGTTTGATAAGCACTCACAAATTCTCATAAACCATACGAGAAACGCAAGTGCTTGGTAAGGTAGACTAAAGTTTAGTATCAGTTTATTGCTTATTACTGGCCCCTTACTATTTCAACAATACAATAAAACTCGATGCATGCAGTGAAAATTTTGTTATCGTAATGTATTGCATTTTAAATGTCACAAACCCTGTTGATGTAGGGTTGGTAGTTATATTGGCGGCTTACCACATCCTAAATCAGCGGTACATATATACATATTACCGTTTGATTATCGGTCGATTTTTGGCAGGTTCGAGTCGAGTTTTGAAAGTTAGTTCAGCTTGAACAAAAATTATAAAGATACGAAAAATAAATTGTTAAATTATAATATAAACTTCGAGGGGTTATTGTTCGATTGACAGAGCTCCCCAAAAATTAAACTAAAACGTATTTCAACAATTCTGGAGACGCGCTTAACACGCGGTTGGATTGCGTTATTTTGACCGAAGCAGTACGTGCATATCAGCGAATTTTGAATTGTTTGTACCTCACATAAATTTCATATTGATCTAATTAAAAACTAAAAATTTTGTTGAAGAGTACTATTTAATCCAAAAACTTTATTTCCCATTTTTCTTGTTATTTAATGATAATTTATATAAAAAAATAAAACTTTATAAAACGAGTTTAGTTAATTAGATAAAAACGAAAATTAAAATGCCAGAAGTGTTTGTACCTATACTGTTTTTGCTGCACAATTGTTTGTACCTGACAAAAAAATGAACGAAAAACATGAGGGGTCTCATTTTAATTTAAAAATCGTTCTACTCGGTATGAAGTATTCCCTCCTTTATTGGAAATAACTTCTTGAAGGTGGCTCGGAATTGAATTCACTAGATTTTGGAGGATTTCTTTTGGAATTTGATCCCAAATAGTTTTTATTTCGGCAATGGTTTCACTGCAACTCCAACGGATTTAAATCTGGGCTTTGAGGCGGCCAACAAATGGTTTCTTGATCCAAATCTCGTAAAAATTTCATGATCATTCTGCTCTTATGAATTGGTGCATTATCTTGCTGCAAAATAAAGTGGGGCCCAATCTCCTTATCCCCGGAAACAAGAGCATTATCATTGAGTACGTGTAAATAAGTACTGGATGCTAGTTTTCCAGGCAACAAAATCAGATCACTGACGCCGTTATATGAAAAGCAGCCCCATACCATCATTTTTCCTCCTCCACTATGGCGAGTTGGCATGATAACGCTGCGTGCGTCCTTTTCTTTTGCAGTAGAATAGAAATATTTGTTGCCGTAGGTTCCGTCTAAACTGAAGCTGGACTCATCGGTCCATAATACGTTCCGCCCAAATTCCACGGGCTTAGTTAAATAACTACGCGCAAACTTCAGTCGCTTTTCTTTATTACGGGCGCTTATAAAAGGCTTCTTTTTGATTACGTACGACTTCACATTAGCTTCACGAAGCCGTCGTTAGGCTAATTTTGGATTTTCGGAGGTTATTTATGTTACTTTGAACAGACTTGAGGCTTTCCTGAGGATTTCGCTTTAATATTGTAACTATTCTATTATCCTCTTTAGTAGTTGTGGCTCGTTTTCTACCCCTTCGTTTAACATTTTTCAAGTTATGTTGGCACTTTGATTTTTTGATTTGGTAGAGTACCGAATTCTTATGGCAGTTGTGAATTTGGCCAGTTCTTTAATTGGTACTGCAGCGGAATACCCAGCAACAATCGCTGCACGCACTTCCAATGAAAGTTCTGTTTTTTTATCATTGTTTAAAATATGGACTGCATTATTGTAGATGAAAATGATGACTAAATCAGCACAAGAAAAAACAAGTGAAAAAATCTAGTATGCCCGTTGCGATATTTAATTATCTGTACATACATACATATGTGCATATCGGTATATTTTGTTCTTTTTATTTTTATAAAATTCAAGATAACTAATTTTTTGCTTTTACTGTTTTAGTCCTAGTTTTGAAAAATTATTCATTTAGATATAGGGCTGCTCCATGGAAGCGGATTCATTGGATCATCTCTGCAGGCCATAAGGTATACAGTTTTATTATTATTATTTTGTTAACGATCAGATCTGTTATTAAGTTAGTTGGAAAAGAGGTGAATTATTAAACTAGAATACTATAATTTATTGGTTTTCATTCTAAATTTATTTTCATGAATTAATTTTTAAATTAATCTTAACACATATTTTTTCTTTATTTATGATTTAACTAAATATTAGCTTTTCATCACAATTTACCTAAAACCTAATTAATAGAATAATTGTTAAATTTTAGATTGTATTTATTTATTTACTATGAAACTCTAAAGTCGAAGACCATGGATTGTGAGACATCTGGTAAGTATGAGTCAGTGATTTTTTTATTGTGGCCACGTGAACGATTGCGCACCAGACAAGCACAAACCCTACGACTAAATTTACCTCCACCGCCTGAGCTCAGGTTAAGAATGGCCACGTGCTAGTCTCGCAACTTATAAATATGCTTCAATATTTTATGGTAACGGATGTCTAATTCCATCTCACATGGCATCCGCTACAACTCCACCGGTCTCGATCCTACGATTGGTCTATGCACTGTCTTAGGCAATCTAACCCGTGATAAATAGGAGTGTACGCGGGCCCGTAATTTATATAGTAAATAGGCAACATATCCTATTGGCAATAAATACCTGGCCTGATGGCATTATCCATGCGGACATCCAGCGAACTATTGACTTATACCCGGGCTGGAAGTTAACGTAAAAGGCAGCTTAGAACTTTGTCACATTCCTAGTAAATGGATTGAAGTAAAAGTAATATTTATACTTAAGGCGGGCAAACGTTCCCATTGCTATCCCAAAGACTTTAGGCCTATAACTTATCCTCTTCCCTATTAAAATCACTAGAAAGGCAAATATAGGATTACATTGGAAATCAAGCCGGGCGAGTTGTTGATCGGTGGAAACAGCTCTCCATTCCCTTATTGGTCCATTGGAAAATGTTCTGATCAACGCTTTGCAAACCTTTTGCTTCATGGTATTTGAAAGGTATTTAGATTTTAGTAGTGACCTGACCTTAGAGGATACAGAGCACGACTACCGCTCTTTAATATCCCCACATACACTTTTATCGTGAGTGATAAGAGGAGGTAAATATGTGAATCTCCTCACTCCCTCAAACATGTAGTGACCACTACTAACATCTGGTGTGGCAGCGAGCCTATAACCAGAGATCATGTATTTTGTTTAAACGCAAATTATAAATTGCCAATACCATGCATAATTTAGTGTAAGTAATCGATTTTTACCATACATGCAGATGATGTATACTACGTAAAACGATCAGGGTTCAAATTTCTAAAACAAAATGTTTTGAACATAAATGGTGTGTTAACTCACATCTCGATCTGAAGAATCAATTTTATCTTAATTTGTGAATACCAAATGAAATTTAAGCGCATAAACCTGATTTTCAAAATATCATTTTCTGCATCAGTATTGCTGCGGGAAGTATTGCATCACGTTTAATCACTGTATTATACGATCTTTCTAAACAACATATATATAAATCTAGTTGAACTTGTCTTCAATTATAATTTAAATAAAATTCTTATTTTATAATCATGATAAATTTATTTAATTAATAAAACTATCTTAAATATAGAAGGCGCTTAACTATCTCTATTAATATAACAGAAACGTGTAACTTCTTATATGAGATTAGTAAATTTTACTTTAAAATATTTTATCTTATTTCAAATAAATATTTTCTTAAAGTGATATAACCTTATATAAGGCTTAAACAATATGTCAAAATATATGATTATAGTTCTTAGAAAATGTACGTGATATCAATTAAGCCGAGTTTGAAAATATATGTTTTACGCATAGTAATTATTACTCAGAACATTTCTAGATAATTAAATTTATATTTTTAGTTCGTTTCTATCAAATTTATAGTAAATTTATTATGCAAACATATTTTTTATTATCACGTACAATTAACACCTTATTGTAATTTTATATTATGTAGCAAGTAGAAATTGTTGTTTAGCTCGGAGTATGTACATATGTAATTATATATATGAAACATCAATAGAGATTATACAGAAGTAATTTAAATGTGAAGTGGAATGATAAGTTGTACAAAATTGGGAATTCCAAAATATATTTTGTGATTTCGTAAACATATACTAATTTATGTGTATATTTGATTCGTGGAATCGTATAAACCTAATAGTTTTTTTTAATCGTTTCTTCACAATACATTCACTTTACAACGATAACCAAATTCGCATGATAAAGGGTTTTCCAATAAGAGGTTTCATTCTGATATTTAAAAAAACGAGTATTTTTAAGAGAAATCAATGAATGTTTATTTATTTCATTGTAAAGAGGAAGGTTTGCCATTAACATTTGAAAACGATATCAGCCAAATAGCCGCCACGACTACGCCTGCAGCACCATATCCTTTTCATGAAATTTTTTATGAACAATTCGCACAATTGCGGCTGTATGTCCTCGATAACTTCACGAATTCCATCTTTAAGGTATTGAATCGATTGTGGGGCATTGGCATGCATAATTTACCTTATCTTTCACGTGGCCCCAAAGAAAAAAGTCTAAAGGTGTTAAATCACAAGATTTCGGTGGCTAATTGTGATCACCTCTTCGAGAAATAACACGATCACGAAACTTTTTTTGCAAAATTGCGATTGTTTCGTTGCTTGTGTGGCACGTAGTGCCGTTTTGCTGAAAATAAACGTCGCCCACATCAATATCTTCCAATTCCGGCCATAAAAAATCATTAATCATAGCTCGGTAGCGCAATCCATTCACCGTAACAGTTGCACCATCCTCATTTTCGAAAAAGTAAGGTTCAATCACACCACCAGCCCAAAAACCGCACCAAACAGTGACACGTAGAGGGATGGAGAGGCTTTTCAACAATCAATATGGATTTTCTGAGCCCCAAATGCGACAATTCTGCTTATTAACCTAGCCTCCGAAGTGAAAATGGGCCTCAACACTCAAGATGATTTTTCTTTGAAAATCCGAAAAATGTTGATGCATTTGAAGGACCCAATTAGCGAAGATACGACGTTTATGGTAATCGACCGGCCTGAGTTCTTGTGTTAACTGAACTTTAAAAGGCTTAAGACCTAAGACTTTATGTAAAATACGGTGTAATGTCGTTTGTGAAATGTCTAATTCCAAAGATCGACGAAGAATCGACAAACCTGGGTTTTCTTCAACCATTCGACCTACAGCAGCATTATTTTCAATTGTTCTTGAGCGACGGTTTCGATTCTTCACAACACTAACTTGTCCCAACAGTTCAAATTTTTCCACCAGTTTCACTATTGCCAGCCGAGAAGATGCTTCACGACGACCAAAAAGTGCTTTAATTTTGCGAACTGTGACTGCAAAATTTTCATCATTTTTGTAGTGAATTTTAACAATTTCAATGCGTTGTTGAAGCGTGTATCTTACCATTTTTAGTAATGGCGTAGATTTTACATGCTAAATGTCAAAAGATGACAGCTTCAAAATTGACAGCTGCCCAAATAGCAGGCTATTCAAAATGAAACCTCTTATTGGAAAACCCTATATAATAAAATTTGAAATTTATCCACTTCACAAATCAACAGTTACTAAATTAGATGAACTATTAGATGAACTTGAGAAATTTTTAAAATTAAAAATTAATTAAAATTTTGCTTTGTAAAAATTAAGTTGAGTCAGGCAGTTACTTATACTTGATTGATTGATTTAACGAAAGTAATCAAGTATTTTTTAAGGTTTTGATATAGAGAATTAAGTAATGAGGTCAACTATACATATTATTATGATCATGAATTCTCGATGATTTTTCTGGTTCTACTTGAATTTGATGCATTCACGCTACACCGATCGGAAATACATTTTTAAGTTTTAATGGGTTCGACCAAGTTGAAAATAATAGTTTAATAAACAATTGGCAAATAGATAGCAAGCTACACAACAAGACTGATGAACACATTAAACGAACCACAAGTACATATTCAACGAACCATTTAAATAAATGTAAATGTTCAACAGGCCTTCGATATAAATAAAGGCAAATGTCACTTTCCATTTGGATCTCTCCCGACAAAACAATGTATACACCCAATTCTTTATGGAAACGTAATCTTTACGAACGGTTTTTTTCAAATGAAATATCAAGGCGATGTTGAACTCAGGCGATATTTTCTAGGTTTTACTTGATTTTTTTAAAATTTTTCCGGAATGCCAAAACAAAAGTTATATAGGACAGTACCAAACTTGTTCGAATGTTTGACTTCAGAAAGGAATGTGGTGTGTAATAGTAAAGTGCCTTCTAAAGTACATAATGTGGCATATAACTGTGAGATAGCTAATAGTAGTGATGTGTTGGTGAAATAGTGTCAGATGACAGCGAATACGATTCTTTTATGAACAACAGTGAATTTGAGAGTGATGAAATTGAAAATTATGAAGAGTATGAAACACTAAAAACAGAAAATATTGAATATGATATTTTAGAGTGGAGCGTTACAAAAAATATTTCAAACCACAGTACGAATGCACTACTCAAGGTTCTAAGAAAGTATCACCCCGATCTACCTAAAGATGTTAGAACTTTGAAAAGAACCCCTGCTACAAACAAAAATATTGTAACAATGGCCAGCGTACCCTCATATCGGATTAGAAAAACGACTGAAGTTATTCTTGAATAGTACTAAATTCGGAAGAAACACAATAGAATTTGATATTATGGTATAGACGGGATTCCTCTAACCAAAAGTTCCACCAACCAACTTTGGCCTATTATTGCGAATGTTGTTTCGCATAGAGCCCTGTTTCTTATTGGAATATTATACGGGTATAAGAAATCTTATTGTGCTGGTGCATTTATGATACCTTTTATAGATGAGACACAGAAATTGTTGGAAAACAATTTCCTTATACCATAATAGGCTGATAAAAATTAAAATCAGAGCTTATGCGATGCACCAGCAAGGTCCTTTCTGTTAGGTACATTATTTTCTATATTTTCTTACTTTCAGTATCTAATGGTGATATTCTAGTTGCACTAAGTGCACTGTAAAACAGTGCTGAACAGATGAGGATTATCGTAAAAACGTTGATTTGGACCATGTTAAATTTAATAATGGGATTGAACGTTTTGTCTATTGGTTGTTTGACTCAATTTCCGATAGGAAAGCGATAAATGATGAATTTATTATTTAAAGTGAGAAAACAGGAATTTTCATTGAAAAAGAACACAATCGAAAGCATACATGGAAATTTATTAAGTCTTCGAAAGTGCATACCAAGGGAATTTCAGCGAAAAAACGAACATTTAATAAAATCGAGTACTGGAAAGCTTCTGAATTTCGTACGTTGCTCTGCTACACTGGCATGTCTGCCTTTAAAAATTTTGAAAATATTTTGGTATTTTATATGGAAATCAAAATGTGTCCTATAATATGCATAGCTTGCTTCACATCACACAAAACGTAGAAAAGGTTTCATTTTGAATAAACTGCTATTTGGGCAGCTGTCAATTTTAAAGCTGTCATTTTTCTACGCCATTACCAAAAATGGTACGATACACCCTTCAACAACGTATTAAAATTGTTAACATTCAATACAAAAATGGTGAAAATTTTGCAGTCACAGTTCGCAAAACTAAAGCACTTGTTGGACATCGTGAAGCACCTTCTTAGCCGGCAATAGTGAAACTGGTGGAAAAATTTGAACTGTTGGGACAAGTTAGTGTTGTGAAGAATCGAAGCTGAAAAAGGTTTTAGGGATATCATTAAATTCTTGTTCCACATCCTCATTATAATTGAAAATGAGACTTCAGGGAGTGGTGGATTCTATAGCTATATACAAGTAAAGTTAAAGTTAACTTTAGTCAAAATTTAAACTAGAGAGATTTTGGGGTAATGTTCAAAATTTATTTGGATCCGATGATAACGGAATTCGAATTCAAATAGAGGTAGGATGCAAAAGGGTCTCGAATTAAATCGGATTTGTAATCAAAGCAAACTGTGAAAGACTTGTGAGAGCCTTCAACTCAAGTAAAAATTAAAGAAATGTTACAGGGACATAAGATGGGCCCTCTATTTAGGACCCATAATTCGGCACTGTTGGCTTCAAAAATATTATACTAATTAAAACCTATCCAAATCCTCTGCTATGTAAACAAAGGCGTTTGGAACGGCGCGTTCTAGTAATTGTTGAAACTCAACTAATTCATATGAATAAATCTTTGTGGAATTCAGTTTGTATAATGAGAATGAGATTGTAAAATCTTTCATATATAAATCCTATAATGTAAAATCATTGTAGCATTTGACAACATTTTATATAGAGATGGTTTTTATTCATCAAACGTATAATTTTTGATTTTAAATGGATCAATGAATTCATACTGACCTAGATTATGTTTTAATAAAAATATTTACTTGGCAAACAATTGTGTCAGATTTTAAGGTTGGCATAATTTTTTTTTGTGCACATACTGATAATAAAAGGTTAATGCAGTTTTCGAAATATTTGGCGAACTATATGCATTACACTAAATGGTTGTTGTTGATTGCGAATTATCTATAATCGAATTAATTACCTGGAACATAACCAGGCGCGACTTGTTTATACTGGCGAAGATAATTACATGCAAAAATTGTCAGTCATGCGAGAGTTATAATATTAGTCAGAAAAAAAACGTTTTGTTTACAGGCGCGGTTATTTATTATCTCGCACTATTTTTATTATAAATGACAAGATTCCTTTAAAACTAGGATTATGCCTAAACCAGGCTTTTGTTAATCAGGATTTCGATACGCTTGTTGGCGTCGTCACGGAAAATATCGTCGCAGTTATATTATACTGTTACAGAAGCCTCAAGAATTTCAATTACACGTTCTCCGTTCGCAGCAATCAGTCATTGCCAGAACGAATTTTTAGGTAAGATTTGGTACTACCTGAAGTAAACCACAATCAGTTGGTGATGACTTTACTAGAGAAATTGAGTTCTAGTTATGCTCAAACTCAGGGCCGGATCATAGTATGCCTCAAAGGGACCCGGGATGCAAAGTTTTAGTGCAGACTTTATTGAATTATACAATAATTATGTCTTCTGCGAATCATAAAGATGTCTACGTACTTATAATTCAGACTCGTGGCATACTCGTAACAAGTTTAAAAAAAAAATTACATTTGTTAATTTCGATATAACTGTAATATTAAACGCTTATGAAAATCTCCAATTTATGGCGGATACTTTTAGAATTTAGAGCATTTCGCAAATTGTTACAATACTATTTAGCACGTGCTCAATTTCCATAATAATAACTTGTTTTGGAATAATTTTGACGTACGGGAAATAATTTGCACTTCCATTTTATGCGATAAGTTCATGTACTGTCCGAATTCTCTTATAATTTTAACATTGTTTACATAAAATGTAACGTGAACAGTTTGAAATCGTAAAATTTCACTCGAATACGTTGGTGACTAGAAATGTTGTTTGGCGGTAAATTATTATTGTACATGTAATGTTTACAAATTTCGGCTAGACCATTTTCAACTGACTCGTGCGCTCTGTTGAATAGTCTTTTAAAATATTTCCAGCACAGAATTTAGAATCGCAGACATGTCCTACTCAAATTAATATGTTTTTCTTGGTTAGCAATAAACAATTTACAAGTGCGGCGTTTCGTTTAAAGAAAATTATTTTTAGAGATTTTACAAATTTCCGTAAATGTTAAAAACCGTAAAATGTTAATTTTTAGAAAATTTTCGAAATAATACGTAAGACTTCGATGAATCAAATTTCTTCGGATTTTAAAATATTTATCGACATTTATAAAATTTCACGAATTTCAGGAAAATTTTATATGATTTTATGATTAATTTCTGTAGGCTGTAGCCAGTTCATATATATTTTGAGCCAAATTTTTTCCAAATTTCGAAAAAAATTAAATAAAATCCAGAATTTTTAAAATTCGGTTGTGAATATTAGGATTATTTTAATTGTATTGCTTCAATTAATTCAACATTTATACCGTACATAAACTTATAATTCAGACGTGGCTGATGTTATGGCGTATTATAGATCGCAAAATAAAAAAAAAATTAGTATTTTTTTAAATTTAATTTCCAAATTTCCCGAAATTTTTTAAATCACAACACGAAATCAAATTTGACGTTTACAATTCTGAGTTTTAACTTAGGTTTGAAAAAATAAAATTCTTGAAAATTTTATATTTCTGAATTAAATTTTACATTCGAAAAGTTTCGAAATCGAATTTTCAATAGTCGAAATTCACAAATTTAGAGAAAATTTACTTTTGGAAATTGATCAATTTTCAATCGAAGTTAAGATGCTCGTAGCACAGTGATTATAATTGTGAGGTGGAGATCGGGCCCAATCCAGGTTAGAATTCGAAAAGAGGCGGGATGCAATATAGATTCGAATTAAATCGGGCCTGTAATCGAAGAAAAGTTTTGGTAGAAATTTGGGCATTTATTTATTGCTGTAAAAATGTAACTAAATATGGTTTCATTTTATATTTGGAACAAGACTGATTTAAATCAGAAGATTAGTTTAAAAAAAAATAATTCTAATAATAACGACGTAAAAACAAGTTTTTTTTTCATATTTTATTCATAATATATCAATCTTCAATTTATGTAAAAGATTGTATTTTAATAAAAAATTAAACGCAAATCTTGAAAATCTTGAAAATTCGAATTATATCGAAACCTTGTAATCTTGTTTGTGTTTTGTATAAATACAACCTGTGTTAACAAAATGTATTATTTAAAATGCATACTGTTGTGCAAACTTTGTATTGACGTACAAGACTAATTTCAAATTTTTCGCATAGATACAACAACTTTTTGTTTTACTCGTTCAGTTTGCAGTTGTTAAATTATTGATTATGTATATTTTGCATGCAATTAATTTTCATATAAAAACAATAAAAAAAAATACTATTCTGCAACGTTTTTCTGCAAAAAAAAAAAATCATACAATCAACGCAGGAAAAACATGTAAGTACATATCGTTAGAAAAAAAAATGTAGGTCAAGGAAATCAATTTAAATGAAATGAATGAAAATGTATATAAGTTGTACAACTTGTTGTTTATCCTGAATTATAAATTAATTTACGATAAATATTAGAAAATAGTAGTCGAAACAAAAAAATTATATGTTTTGGTAAAAATCACTACAATAATGCGTATATACCACTTCAACCAAATCCAACCAAATTAATGCTGAATCATCGTTTACTATAACTACTCAAGAATTTGTTTGATTTGGATTTTAAATTTCAAATTTAATTTAAATTGAAGTAAAAAATAAATATTTTAACAATACTCATGATAATTTTATTATTTTGCGTGCGATACATAATGCTATAGCGCGTACTCGTATATATAGATTATAATATTGTACATTATGTTATCAATAAATAATTTTGAATTACATTATGTATATGTTAAACTGAAGGTCAGCATGGTTTAATAATTAGCAGAGTTCAGCATAAAAATTAATTTATTTGTTATTGTTTGGAGACAAAAATAAAAAAATATGCTAAATTGACCGAAATATATAGAAATTTTAAATTGTTTTGTAATACAATGCCAGTCGATAAAAATTTCAAAGAAAAAGGGTTTGATATAAAACTATGCGATTATTTAAACAAAATACGACTTAATTGATTTTAACATTACATGAATTAACAACCGCATTGATTATATAGAAATACATAAGACATCTAAAAATAGACATACAGTATTCTGTGTCTATGGGAAATGCGACAAATAATTTTAAAAAATATATTTGGATTGAGATCAATTAATATAAATTATTTAATTTAAACATCATTCATCTAATCTTTATAATTTAAGACAATGTAATAAATAATATAAAAACAGACTGTACTTATTTAGAGAATTCAGAATAAGACTTATTTTTGGCAATACCGATTAAGTACTCGAAATACTGATCAATTAATTGATATAAACTAAATAATGCGATAAAATGAAAAAATAAAGAATTTACCAGATAATAGAACACTTTAATTAAATGTCTTGTGGTTTGAATATGCGCTATATGGTATATCATGCTTCCTAGTTTGCTATCAATATGTTAGTTATTTGTTGCTGACCTTCATACGAATTACAACTCAATGGAAAAATTAAGAAAACCATTTTCCCCATCAGTAAATTTTCAATGGTAATAATGATGGGAGAGCGCTGTGCAATAAAATGCGGGCTATCATAAAAAAAATTAAGTTGATTGGGTCTACAGAGCAGTGCTGTCGAATCCAAAATATTTAGAGGAATACTTTTCTTACTAAAAAAGTAACGTCAACAATTTGGGTATAAATATTTTTCTTAGATCTTGAAAGGGCGAATATTGGCCAGGAGGTACTGAAAACTTCGGTGGTCAGTATACTGCTCAACAGGCTTTAGGTATATTGAAAGTTAGACCCAAGAATGAATGGTTTGATGACGAGAGTTGTTGTGCAGTTGAGCAACAAAATACTCGTATAGCCCATAGTGAAGTGCAAAAACGTCTCACAATCGCGAGGGAAAACAAGGTTATTCTTACTAGGAGGGCAGATAAGCGGTTTGTAGACGGAAAACGCGAGATTGGTGGAAAGAAGAGGTGGTGAAAGTACAACAACTCAGCAATGAACACAGTTTGCGTAATTTATTTAAAGGAATTACTGGTATATACCGTACTTCCAGGCTAGCGTCAACTGCCATTCGGGACCGGGATGGAATCAACTCTGTATCAACATCGACACATGGAATGGACACTTTACAGACCTGCTTAGTATTCATCATGCGTCACAGAATGTTGTTGAGTCACCTCAAATACAGACTGCGGAGCTTTCCATTGAGGATCCATCACATGAGGAATTCACTAGAGCCATGCAGAGACTAAAACAAAATCGCTTACCTGTATGGCCCTATTCTGGTTTTCCCCGGGAATTCGGAATTGGGAATTTTTGACGTTTTTCTAGTAGTTTGGAATTATTTTTTCCCAAAGTGAATTCTGGCGATTGGGAATTTTTTTCAATGGGAAAAATAATAGTTCCATATTATTACAGTTTAGACGTTTATTTTTCCCTGCATACTTTTTGGGGAATTAGATGGGAGTTTTGAATATGATATTTCAAAATCTAAATAAAAAATAATTTCAATGATTTCAAGCATTAACGTTTTAAATTTTTAAATTAGAATCGAAAATCTATGAATAATTTGAATACTTGTATATCACAAATAAGGAGAGCCACCATATGGTAGGCGCAGAGGTCGTTGCAGGCGACGATGGCTCCACGATGTAGAGAACGACTTGGCCTCTTCTGATTGTCTTAGACAGTAAGAAGACCAAGCTCAGGATCGAAACCGTTGGCGCCAAATTGTTGATTCAGTAAGGGGCCAGTAATGGCCTTTAACACTGTTAATTATTATTATATCACAAATAATTTACGTAATGGAATGCCGATTAAGGTATACATATTCGGCACTAGTTGCTCGTCTGAATGGCGAGACGTGAGTTCAATACAACCGATTACGCCGGCAAGATTGAACTTTTCATAGAATCTGAAATGGAAAAGTTATATTAGAGTTCGAAAAAACTTACTTTTAAAAAGTTAAAACAAACACTTATACTGTTTTTGACATTATTCATTTTCGTTAGCGATTGTGGAAATTTTATGTATATCTTCATTAAATTTTCATCGACAATTAAAAAAATCGATTATACATTGAGTTACCCCACTCTGCGATACGTAATTTAGGTAATTCATATACCAACTCTGTTTTGGAAAGTACCTAAGTACATAATATATGTACATATAGAAACAAAGCTTAATTAGTTTGTGTGTAAATTACGTTCATGAAACGTGTACAACAGTTAACCTTGAGTCAAGAAACTCAGCGCAACTAGAACGCGAATTTTTTTTGGTATAGTTGACACCCCATAAAAGAATCAATTTCTTCTTTTAATGCCAAAACCAAAAAAAATGGAATAAAAAGTTGCGAATTATTGTATAGTTGGGAATTTTTGAAATATTTTTGCCCAATTCCCAAATCCCGGGGAAAACCAGAATAGGGCCACTGCGGTGAACTTCATTAATTCGGAGATCTTGATATTCGGAAGGGATACTTTGTGGAACTGTCTTTTCGACCTTATTCGATTAGTATGGCGAACCGAATTAATGCCTGACGAATGGCAAGTAGCCCCGATGTGCCCTATCTTCAAGAAGGGAGACCGCTTGAGCTGTGAGAATTAACGCAGTATAGCTCTACTTTGCACAGCATACAAGTTACTGTCCTACGTCTTATTAAATAGAATCACCCCTCTAGCGAAGGACCTGATCAGGTCTTTTCGCTGCGGATGATTCTATCTAAATATTATGAGTTATAAATCCCCGTACATCGTTCCCCGTATTCGTACATGGGGCAAACCATTGATGTATGAATCATATTGAAAATATTTGGATTATTACCGGAACACTACATGAATTAAAGGAGCAAATTCAGCTGGCTTAGAATATAGTATTATTGATGATGTCATTGGAAATTTGATTGGCTCAATGAATCAGATGAACAGCAGTACAATGATTAAATGATGTTACAACCTAAACTCTACTTTAGAGTAATGCATATAAACTGGTTTATACCATATTGTTCATTTTTTAAATAATTAAAATAACTAATTAAAATTAAACAAATCAAGCTGCGAACATGGCAATAAATAATGGTAGGTAATTTAGTGTCAAACATTCCGAACTTGTCACTAATTTGTTGATCGCAACATATCCTAAATTAATTCCTATGTATGTATATCATAACTAAATTCATGAAAGACAAAATAGTGCTTAATAGACATTTTATTAAAATTAATTTCCTAAATATTCACCAAAAAAACAATGTATGACATTGACACTGAAATAGAACTATAAGTACAAACAAACTAAAATTGTTAGCAACAAAAGTAATAAATTAAATTCGATTGACGCATCGTTTACATATATATATGTATAAAGATGTATCTCGAGATATCTTATTATTTGTTTACTTCAGTTGAACCAATACAATTATTTATGGTTGCATCAGACATTTTTAGGTTTCTGCATGACGACCATAATATGTACATATATAATAGATGAAAACTTACATTATTAACAATTATTTTTAATTTATAAAATTTTAATTAATTAAATTTGTCACAATAATATAAATAAATATTTTTTTCAAGATCACAGCACCACATTCAAAACTATACTAACTAATATGTTATTAAAGCGTGTTTAGCGGCCAAACTCAAAATTACACTAAAATTGTATTTCGAAAAAAAACTTAACGTTATATTCTGGACAAAAAATTCACAATAATAAAAAACGTGTAAACGATAAAATTATAAGTAAATAAATTTTAATTTTGTTTTTTGGCGTTGTTGTTATTCGCTGAATTGACATTAAAACTAGATACATATATAATTATGTACGTGTACCTAAAAAATAATTGGACACAAAAAAAAATTAAAGATAGTTCAAGGATTAATAGCATTTCGATTAATATATATTCTATATATTGTCAAGGCTAAATTTGTTATAATTTATGAGTCACGATTTCTCGTTTGCATATTGATTGTGATCAAGGTAAATCGTTGATAATCCATGAATGAATATTTTTTGCAAAATCGCAAAACTTACATTTCCAGTTTCAAGTTTAATCCTTTTAATGAAGATTAATGATATTCGATTTGTGACTTATAGTTTCTTTTAATATTATAGCAAAGAAATTATATAATTTGTTAGTTTGAAAAAGTTCTTTTATACGAGTTTACAGAGTGGGACCCATACAAGTGTTATATACCTAAGAAATTTTTTCAATATTATAACCAGTTCTATAAGGTTTAGATTTTATTCACGTTTGTCGTCGTGTTTAAACCATATAGCTGGCTTCTCAAAGGATTGGGCGGAATTCTGGCAGAAAGATTAAAAATTATTTCTAAAAATAAATCCAGATAATTTAGAAGAAGCTAAGTGTAAAATTTCAGTTGTTCAAGCTGAACCAACTGGAAAGAGAGAAACAAATTTTATTAAAAAATTAATTGCTTGCTTTTAATCTGAACATCTGACATGTTTCATCAATTTAAATAAACACTACCACAATACCCTTTACTAGTCGTAGGAGGCCACCCGCATCCGTACAAAAAATCTGTTTATAAAGTAAAAAAAGAAAACCGGATACCGTAAAAAAAACACTGTACTTGAGCGGGGAAGTACCTGGAGACGAGATTTAGGATCGGCACCTGGAACGTGTAGTCACTTAGGAAGCCAGGAGCGTTGGAAGCCCTAATCACTTCGTTGCACTTCAAGACACTCGCTGGGCTAAAAGTGGAGACCATGTGTCCCAGGGCTATACGTTGCTCAGTGGAGATGACTTCGGAAATATTGGAGCTGGATTTCTTCTTGGGCCGTAGGTATAGAAGGCTGTTTTAGATTTCCAAGCAGTCAATAATCAATTGTGTTACTTCGCTTGTGCATGAAGTTAACCAACCTGTCGATAATTTGTGTACACGCACCCACATAAGATAAAGACTCATTTTACAATGTCTTGGACGATTTTATGGAATGTTTACTCTAACACGATGTTAAAATGGAAATTGGGGACTTTAATACTAGAGCTAGCAGAAATGTAAACATAGGTCCGTACTCCCGACACGCAACCGATAATGGTTAGAGAATAATGTACTTTGCAATTGCTCACGACCTTAGAGTAGCAAGCACGTTCTTCCCTCACAAACGGAACTTGTCGCAACCAAATTTAAAATGTGTTAAGGTAAAAGACCATAATTCGGATCGCTGTACCAATTGTGGATCGTTCAACGGTTTTTCTGTTAAAATAAGAAAAATATTCGGGATTTACATGTATTGGTTATTGATCTATATGTAATGATGTGTTGAGCTGCAGGTGTTCAATTTTTGTCTCATTTAACCTTGAATAACTATTAATTTTATTGCTTCAACGTGCACTACATCGTATGGCAGTTGCATTAAAGTGCTTTGTGTGATATGGTGTTATAAAATCAGCAAGGGAAGTGAAGTTATAAAATAAGGTTTTAATCAAGTTTTATTCTTTATAAATAAGTTGTCCAGTAATTAAAGGTATGTAATTAACTTTTACTTAACAAAGAAATGATTATTTTTAAGAAAAAGCGTCGATTTAGTTTAATTTAACTAGATCCACTTTCTATGCAATATATTTTCAAAATCGTCCAATTGCGGATCGCTAGATCCACTTTTCGGCCGCTAACACAATATTTTTAATCTAAATTTACTATATTATAATTTCCAATAAAATTGAAAATAATAATATCAATTTATAGTTGACAATTGTTCTTTTAAAATGAGCTAAGTTGGACCTACATTTTTTTATGCTATTTTATATGTTTTCTGCAGGTAAAGTTACATATTATTATAAATAATTGGAGTATAAAACGAGTATACAATATGATTAATTACTAATTAATTAGAGAAAAAATCCTAGATCTAATTTATACCAACTGATATATCTAAATTATTTTAATTGATAATAGTTTCCACCTAATTTTCATTAATTAAATTTAATAATGAATTTAAAGTTTTAAAAAATCATGTTAATGGCTCAAAAGCAGACCGCGCGATCCGAATTAGGTTTTACTATTGAAACATTTTGTACTTATTGAAGATCGTGTTAGTTTATTTTTTTATTAAAGGTAATTAATTGTAAACCATTCATAGTTAGACAACTAAAATGGTTCCTAATAAATCATGTACAGCTGTACAAGTTACAAGGGATGGATTACAAAATGCTCTGGAAGCAGTGAAATGTGGTATGACTGTTCACACTGCCAGCAAAACTTTCAAAGTTCCAAAAACCACGTTATATAACCATTATATAAAGAATCTGAGCGCCGATATAAAACAAGGTGCTCCGAGCATTTTATCGAAAGATCAGGAAAGATATTTATGCACCTGGATTGACCACATGGCAAAAATGGGGTTCCCTATTTCTAAAGAAATGTTGTTAGATTCAGTTCAATTGATCGTAAAAAATTTAAAAATTTCAAACAATTTTCGAGGTGGCAGACCAGGTAAACTATTTTCAGCTGTCTTTTCTCCAGTTTGTATTCCAATTTGTCTAAACATGAATTTGTTTTATTAGGTCGCCATTGGTATAACGGATTTTTGAAGAGAAACCCTTCAATTTCTAAACGTGTTTCACAATATTTAACAAAAAATCGTGCGCAAGTCAATGAAGCAAAAATTAGAAGCTGGTTCAAGGAAATAACATTATATTTAGAAACAAACGGATATCTACCTATTTTTGATCATGCCGAACGAATCTTCAATTGTGATGAAACGGCGTTCTTTTTAAGCCCCAAAGAAAGCTCCGTTTTGGTAAAAAAAGGACAAAAATCCGTTTATTCGTTTGTAGCAAATGACGAAAAAGAAAATGTAACGACGCTCGTGATGGGAAACGCAAAAGGAACACTTGGTCCTCCAATGGTAGTATTTCCTTACAAGAGAATCCCTCTTAATATCGCTAAGAGCATGCCAGATAGTTGGGGAATCGGAAGAAGCGACTCCGGCTGGATGACCGGCGAATTATTCTTCGAATATATTGCAAATATATTCTACCCATGGCTAGTTAGAGAACAGATACAATTTCCTGTTGTCCTTTTCGTAGATGGTCATACTTCACATATGACCTTAACCCTTAGTGAATTTTGCAACACCAAAGAAATTATATTAATTTCCCTACTACCTAACGCAACATCTATATTGCAACCAATGGATGTTGCGTACTTTCATCCCTTAAAACTAAGCTGGAAGAATGCTGTAAAAAACTGGCGTATGGAGCACAATGGCTCGCGGATTCGGCGTGAAGACTTTGGGCCTTTGTTATCATCCATTTTGGGAAACGTACGCTTTCAAGAAAATTTAAGAAACGGTTCCAAAGCGTGCGGGTTATATCCTCTCAATGCCAATGCTATAAATTATGAGAAATTCATTAGCAATGAACTGAAACCATTTATACAAAATGACAGGCAAAATAATGGCCAACAAAGCAATATTGATTTAAATATATTAAGCTATCACTTACGAGCATCTTGATTGTTATTTAGGCCATTTGAAATTAAATTTATTTGAAATGGCTCTTCTATGCAATTCCTGGACTGGATCCAAGGAGGATACAAGTTTGTACGAATATTGGAAAAATTTAAAAAATAAAATTGCTGCAATTAATAATAGTGCACCAAAACGAGACTCACGGTGAGCCTTCCTACCTTAATATTGGAGATACGTTAGACAACAGTTTATTAGGCATCGATGATATGGACGTTGATCTAGATGGTATTTTAGGAGAGAACTCTGCTCTAACTCTAAATGTAGAATTCGATGGGTCGGTAACAGTCGAAAATGAACTGACTCCCAAAAAGTTAGACCAAAGACTAAATACCGATTTACCAACACCGTTCAAGCAAAACCTAATTTGGCCAACACCGAAGCTAGAATCAATGTCATGTAGACGAGAAAAGTTACCAGCAGTGATTTCATCCCAACAATGGAATTTATATTGGAAAAATAAAATAGAAAAAAAGGAAAAGGAAAACACCGAAAAAGAAGAACGGAAGCGACAAAGGCAGGAAAAAATTGCAAAAAAACGCAATCATTGTACGGATTCGGGAAAAAAAGAAAAAAACGAAACTGTAACATCAGCGACTACTACTGATGTTGATCTTGAACTTAAAGTTCAACAATATGTTATAGTAAAATATGAAGGCGAGTTGTTTCCAGGAATAATACAGAATGTAAAAAATGACGAATATTATGTGAGGGTGATGTGTATGTCCGGGAATCATTGGAAATGGCCGGATAAAGATGATGAATGTTGGTATAGCAAGTTGGATATTATCCAAAAAATTGTCGAACCAGTGTTGATCAACGCGCGAGGGGTTTATACCGTCCAAGAAGTAAACTTGTTGCGCCATATAAATAATTGAATAAACCTCTATTAGGTAGAGCATAAAATACAAACATAAAGTAATTATGTACAAATAATTTTGAAATTTGATGTGATATGCATAAACTTTTATGCAATACTTTATACTTAAATATTTGTTTTGTTAAATTTTTATTTTATTATTAAAAACATGAAGTTTTATTATTTTTTAATCATTCATAGTTTTTATTTACTTACAATTTTTATGAAATAAAGAACTGTTTCATATGGAAATAATAACTAAAATTATTGACTTAATTTACACTGAGATCTACATTAAAATCATAAAACGATCCGTTTTAGCCGCATGTAATTTTAAAGCGATCTACAATACGGACCGTCAAGTAAATTCACATTTTTGCGAAAAATTGGCGTTTACTATTGCAAAATGTAGGTTTTGAAGGCTTTTATTTTGAAAAAATATATAAATTTATTTAAAAATCGAAATATTTGTTTATTTCCTATTGTTATAAGTTTTATAAAACCCATCAAATGCTTAACTTGAAAATAGCGATCCACAAATGGGTCCTTTACCTTAAGTTTCATAGGAGCGGGCTCGGGTTGTGCAGGATGTGAGAACTTATCGGTCGGCAACCAAATGCGTAGGCAGTGATCATCATTTGGTCGGTGCAAAGCTACAATGGGACGTTTCGATTGTGAATTCACTAGGGCCACGTAGAGATTGAAACGAAACCGCTCACCTAGAGTGAACTGAATTAATTCGGAGATCTCATATATTTGGAGGGGACCTGAGACATACCCTATACTCGTTGGCCTGAGGCATACCCTATTCACGATAGACGTTTGTCAAGCTATACGTTTCAAGATTTGGGATACCTTTTGAAATCACGATAGTCCAAGGCGCAGTCCATTCGAGTCCAAGCTCTTCTCTGAACTTACGCATTTACTAGGAGCTCATAGAATTCGTACCACTTCCTATCATCCGCAAGCAAATGGTATGGTCGAAAGATTCCACCAAACACTTAAAGCTTCGCTCAAATTTCGAGAAAATACCATTAACTGGAGCACTGAGCTTCCTATCATCTTACTGGGAATACGAGCAACAATAAAGGATGAATTAAAATTATGTAACAGAGTCTTTACGGTTTAAAATTAAAATACATAATAAACAAATAAAGAATTGTATTTCTTCCCGTAAGAAAATGTTGATCACAATTTATTATTTTTTTTTTTTTACTTATGTGATAAGTATTCGGTTAATCTCTTATTTTAAACCAAATTTTATCAAGATTTATGGATTTATGTGATAGTGTCTACCGTATAAATAAGAGTGTTTATCTAGTGATTCGGAAAATTAAAACAAAAAATTCGATAGCATATAATATTAATGTTTTTGCGCTTACCAAATGGTGGTTCTCCTTTCAGAGATCGCTCCACAATTCGGTATGTATACCATCTACTTCGAGTTTATGCCGTAAATCGCACGCATGATTATTCTCTTAAATGTAAGAAGCAATCTCTCGTACTCATCCGTCAACGGGTCTGATCAACGTTTTGTAAAGCTTCGTTTTTGTAAAGTTTAGATTTTGCCAGTGGCCTTAGAGGATACAAAGCACGACTACCAGCCGCTAATCGCGCTTTAATATCGTGAGTGATAAGATAGCCCAAATATTTAAACCTCCTCTCTCCCATAAGATAATTATTAAGTTATGAAAATTTTTAAAAAAATCACTAGAAATTCTTTATTAAATATTTGTATGTCGACGAAAGATAATTAATCAACGTATAGAAATCCGTTCATAATTGAACCAAATTGATTCGAATTCGTATTGCACAATAAAGGAAATTTTGTAACGTATCAAGTAGACACGAATTCGTATTTAAAAATACCAATGGTGCGAATTCGTACAGTTTGTATACGAATTCGTATTCAGGAATAGGGGCCCAGAACATCTTATATAAAATCACAGATGCCCATCTTAATGTCAAAAATACCAGTCGGCCAAAAGTGAAATTATAGCTATTCAATTGTTTTCACATACAACATCCAGTGCTATAAAATCAGGATTTTAGTGATAGTGAAATTGTGCCTGTGATAACGGAAAAAATACATAAAGGTATATGTTTTGAAGATGAAAATGCGCCTGAACCATATGAGACAGAATTAAACAATATCGAATCCCATGAATTAACCTGTGACGCTTTCGAAAACTTAGCTGACTTCATAACAAAAAAATGTACCTTCAGTATGGTGAAATATCATCTATCGGGCCAACCAAAGTTCATGGACTTGGGTTGATAAATTATTGTTTTTAGATCAAAATTATATTTTAGAATTAAAAAATTAAATTAATTATTAGAAAATCAAAAAAAACTATAACTTATAAAAAATATCTCATTATTGTTTCAATTGATTTAAAAATTCCCCAAAAAGTTATGATATACTTATATCCATTTGATACAAAATGATCAAATTTCCAGATGACGTCACACCACCATGTGTGTTCTATTTATACCATGGTTCAAAACCATGTTGCAATTTGAATATTTGGCGTGTGTGTGTGCATATGTGAACAATTTATTTATAAAGCAATTAAGAGATAGATTGATTATAAATATTTTCATTAATGGCAAATGGCCCGCTTCTTTTACAAATCTCAAAATTTAATTAACATATAGCTTCTAGGTGACTTAAACTTTAAAAGATTTTTTATTTTTTTCAGGTCAAATCAATTACAAAAAAATAATTTTGAGTTGGAATTGTATTTTATAAGTATTCGTGGAGTTTAGTAGAAACGGATTAAAGGATAGAAAGTTTTGCTAAAAATCATCTGAATCGACATTTTTAATTTTGGTTATTATGTCATGTGATATTATCATAGGAAACGTATTTTAGAATTATTTTTTTTTTAGAAATTCTAATTATTTATAATTGCTAATTTTAACAGCTCTAATAAATCCGGATTTGTGACAAATTGTAATTGTCTCCGAAAAATACTGAGATATTTTGCTGAGCAACGAAAAATTAATCTCCATGTATAACGTCTGTATGATACTCGTAACATTTTATAATTAGATCTAAAGACTTAGTATTTCATCATACAACTGGTTTCGATTATTCTCAATTTTTATTTGAATTTTGCAACTGAAAAATGATTCCTACTTTGGCGAAAATACTTTTTATCTAAAATGTTAAAATATAAATCTACACCTAACGTATTACATATTGAGTAATTAGACGCTATCACACGAATACTTAATAGTCGATCGACTTAACATGCTTTCGTTTGATTCTTTTGGCCTCTAATAATTTTGGTGGCACGATGAATTTAGAACGATGAAATTTTAATTTTGTAGGTATACAAGAGAGTCAATTAGATTTTTAAAATTAAAACGTTAAATTTTTGATTACACAGAAGTGTTAATGAATGAATATATATTCCTATGGCCATATATTCATATAGTTTGTAGACAATAAGCTTGTTCGAAGATAGCAAATTTACGTTTACATAAGTAACAGCAACTTTAGAAATTTTATGGAAATCAAAGAGAACTAAGAGACATTTACAATATACCACCATGTGGTGGTTCGTTGGCTACCGATTCAATAATGTGCAAGCTACAGTTCCTAAAACCATTTTCGTCCTTTCCGAAATGTCCATCTTTAAAAAATCGAAATTTAAATGAAACAATTTGTCAAAGGTCGAAATGAATTTGCTATTGCCAATTGCACAAAAAAAATTAAAATAAACTGAATTGGTGTTAAATTTGAAGATTTACTAAAACAAAAGAAAATTTTAGTTCAGTTTCAAATATATTGAGCTACATTCGGTATGTACCCAATTTTGATATTATTCTCACATAATTGGGGCTTTTATTGGCAAAGAATAGAGATTTGATCTGAAATCTCAGAGCGATCACGGGTGTCAATTGAACGTGTCAATTGAGTCGAATATTTCGTATCTTGCTGAAACGAAATGACGATTAAGTCTATATTTCATATAATTATCACTTTTGAGAAAAGCTAGTTCGCCTACATTTAGTCGGTCGATTGCAAAAGTCCACTGCACAAAATATGCTACGACAAAATTGTTCTACATTTCATCCAATTTGTTTTTGTTTTTTGCAAGTCACAAAGGGTTGATCAATTGGCCAAATTTCGACTTATTTCGTCTCTAATTTCGTCTGTTTAGGGCCAGAAACCCAAAAATTAGTGGGCCAGGCCATGACGTATAAGTACGTTTTCCTGGACTGATAATATACTTCAACCATAGTAGTATTTGCTTTAGAACATGAAATCAGTTAGTACGTATATTGAAAAAATGTGTGGTTAGAATGCTCAATATGATTAGCAATTATTTTAAAATTCGCCAACTTTAGAGTCTTCTTTAATGGTTTATTATTTATTATTCAAGTTATTTATTTTATTTTATTTATCAAAATCTATAATCGAGCATTAAGATCTGATTTTCCGATCGCTTATTTCAAACTTAAGTAAGATATAGCTGTGCATTAAGGTTAGACCCACTATAAATTAATTATTGACCAACATCATAAACAAGTTATTCAATTGCAAGTTGTATGATTATTTTAAAAGGTAATCCCAAAAAACACATTTGCCAGATATAATTTAGTTTTATATATTTATTGAACTTGACCCATAAAAAAATCGTCAGTTCTTAAAAAAAATTTACTAAAGCCGTAACTTTCTAACGTAAATCAACTGCAATTTATTTGTAAGTATAAGTATGTATAACATGTATTTCATAATTATATTTATATAAAACAGATATTCGATATACTAGAATAAAGTCCAATGTCAACTTTTTAACCATGTGCAATTATTAAATATTATTTTCTTAAGTATGTAAGAAAATACGAAAACAAAAGTATCAAATCATACATCCATTTCCGCGAGTTACATAGTTTATGGTCGCCTACGACTAATTCCAAATCTTTTAATTTGATTCTATAAGTATAAAAACACAATTCAAGGAAATCACACATAAGTATATATAGCCAAAGTACATAATAGATAACGCGTAAGAAATATACATACGTTTATCATTTTTTATTTGGCGTAAGTACTCATGCACGTTTTTGATTTACAAACTAAAATGTGTCTAGTCATTCATAAATTTGTTTTAAGTAAAAATAAACTCGTGCTTAAAACTATATAAATTTTATATTTTGATGAATCTAAAAATAAGCCATATATACATAGTGGAAAATCTCTGACATCAAATCGATAAATTAACATATTCGCATTCGCTTTTATGCTAATGTTTTTTTTTTTTTTTTTATGTATTTTCAAGCATGCTTATAGTAAGTGATTTTAATGTTTGGTTAGTTCTTCACTATTCTTATACATATATTGAACGATTATTGAAATTGGAATTATGTATATATGTATATACTCGTATATATACAAAAAGTACAATTTCGCAATACTACATCATGAATTTTATATTTTATTTTAATGACTAACGTTCTCAATTATAGAACATAAATAGACTCGTTAATTCAATAGGCGTCTATATGAATCACACTATCGTTATCGATTAAAAAAATTATTTAAGATCGCAAATGTAAATCAATCCCCCCATAAAATAGTTTAAAATATATAATATGTTTTAGCGACATAATGAAATATGATTTTATGATAATCGCGATCTCAGAAATACATGTATGACGTATATGTATGTATATTAAAACCACAAACTATTTTTTAAATAAACGATGTTGATTGTTATCCGCCTGTAAGTTTGAGTTTGAATTCGCTTATTTTATTTCGTATGTACATAAATAATATATGTAAGTTATGTACATATATTAGAATTAGCACGTAATTTTAGTGACATAAAATACACTATTTTATTGCCCTTACGGGTTATGATACGTAAACATAATCTTTTTTAAAAATAACACCTGGTTAAAAGACACGACCTAAGTAATAAAAATCGCGGTTAGTTTTTATAGATCATAACGACATAATTAAAAAATTGTTTGCTCTGTCATTTGGAATTGCTGTATATTAAAAAGATATTTATGTGGAATTCGTAAATTCAAAAAATCATCAATATAAGCCAGATACACACATTCATAAATATGAATGTGTGTATTTGGCCGGATAGATTTAAGCACCAAATACACAAAATTATTGGAATTATTGGATTTGTAAAACCATACCAATCAATTTGCAGTACCCAGCCAGCATCTTAAGTGTATTACCAGTGACGACATCATCAAGGACATCATCACAAGTCAACAGCGGGCAAAAATCTTCACCACGCCGTTTTGATTAAGTTAATGATATCGTTCTTTATAGTAAAATTCGATTAATTTTGTGATTAATTGAAAACATTTTTTTATTTTTTAAAATTTATTTTAATTATACACTTACACCATAACTACTACAAATTGAAAGAATCAAATATTGGATCAAAGTGGAATAAAACGCGGAATGATCGATGCAAACATCAACATTACTGCAAATACTGGTGCAACACGTATCTTATCAATTATTTTCTCAATCGAATTTCCACATTTCAGTCCCTCAAATCTATCTATCTGGTGTAAAATATCGACTGGAGTCAACCGAGCTTATTACATTCCCAATGAAATGCGTCGGAGTATTTTCGAAAAGATACACGGTTTGTCTCAGGTATACGTACGTACAACCCTCAAATTTGTTGCATCACAATATTTTTGGCCAAGTATGAGCATCGATACGATGTCCTAAGACCTGAGTTCCTTGCCAGAAGTGTAAAGTTAACAGAAATACACGTTCTGAACATGGACGTTTTGACATCCCGTCAGGCAGGTTCGAACATATTCACATAGACCTGATCGATCCATTACCTCCATCTAAAGGTAACATATACATAGTCAGAATCATCGACAGATTTACGCTCTGCCCAGAATCAGTAACCCTGCCTGATATGAGAACATCTACCGTAGTTAAAGCTTTCGCAGAACAGTACATTTCGAAATTTGATGTCCCACTCGAAATTACGACTGATCAAGGCAGTCAATTCGAAACCAATCTTTTCAAAGAACTTACAAAATTGTTAGGTTTACACCGAATACGGACAACGATATATCATCCACAGGCAAATGGCATGGTTGAAAGATTTCATCGCCATTAAAAAACCTCGTTAATTGGAGTGAAGAACTCCCATTCGTAATTCCACGTCTTCGACAGATCCCACTTCACTGGTCGAAAAATTACGTGAGTCGATGCGCAACATTGTTCCCAAAGATAGGCGGAGTAGCCCAAGACAATATTTATATTCCAAACCTAACGGACTGTGACAAAGTTTTCGTGCGGGTGGATAAAGTACAAATAAGACTGACACCACCATATGAGGGCCCACTGTTCAACGAAGATTCCGCAAATTTTTCGTAATTGATCTCAAATGAAAAGAATGTATCAATTTCCATCGAGTTACTTAAACCAGCCTACATGACGAACTAAAAATAATGCCCTAATTAATTTATTTGTATATAATAATAAATAAACCAAAAATAGTAAGTGCATATAGTGAGTTGTTTAATTAATACATTTTGGAGTCAGATCAGCCAAAATCCAAAAGTAGTGTTTATGGTATATACAGCCACATAAACCCCACACTTCCTTTCCTTACGCCAATCCCAGCCAATCCGAGTTAATTCGCACATTGTATAGCTGAAAGTCTGAACCGACACAAGCAATGGTTCGGCCCGTAAATTGTGTACTCTTAAGTCAGACATATGTTTATGATCATCCTGGCCGAAATCAAGGATGAAGAATCCTTGTTGTATCTTGCCTTTATTGTGACTAGTACTTCCCGATCTATACGTCACAAACTTTAAAAACTAAGTATACTAATTTGTGAAATTTGGATATTGAAAAAATTGGAGGAATGCTCTAGAATTAAAAATATTCCACCATAAATTGAAGATTTTCATGAGTGTTTAACATTCAAATTTCCAAAATTTATACAATTTTATCTTCAGAATCGTATATGTGAAATTAAGTTACGAAATTTGTCGAATTGTAAAATTTAATTAAGTATATTAAAAACTACCATGAATTGGTAAATCTCAAGAATTTTTAATTTTTACGAGTTAGAATTCTGAATTGTAAACGTCAAATTTAATTTTTGACAAATTTGAATAATTTGTTTTCTTTTAAATTTGAAAACAATTTCAAGTTGACGAGTGAGTTGAATTCTCAATGCATTTCTTTGTTATGACAAATGGAACTACTTAAACCTGCAGGCTAGCAAGTTTTGTTCAAAGCTTATACAACTAAATTTTAGAAACTATAGTTATTATGTTATTCCAAAGTCAAGAATTTTACCAATATACATTTTAATTTTATTCAAAGTGAAATTGCTGTGTCTTAGTTAAATTTGTGTTTAGTTAATCCAAGACTTTAGATAAAAAATAAAAATATTTTTTGAAAGCATGCCCATTTCACAATTTTCTATATAGGTTTTCGGCTAGAATTCATGCGGATGTGCAATAAGATATAAAATGTCAGTTCTAAGACCTTTCCCACCTATTCAATAAAGTTGACTAGGGATTTTGGTTGCCATAATAATAATCAGTTTTTAAAGGCCATTAACTGGCCCCTTACTGAGTCAACTATATGGCTCCAACGGTTTCTATCCTGAGCATGGTCTTTCATGATCATGGTGGTTTTCCTTTTAGAGATCGCTACACAATTTGTTCTGGATCAGCACGCAGAACGTGACCGAGCCAGCGTACTCGCTGAGATATTATTTCATGTAAAATGTCAATACCTAGATTCAGAGATCTCATGAAGTAAAGGGATCTTCATCAGATCTCTGATCTAGGTATTGTACAGAGATCGGTATGTACCATGATTTGGGCCGTAAATCACACGCATAATTCTTCTCTTGAATGTAAGAAGCCACCTTTCGTACTCATCCGTCAGTGCCCAACTTTCACATCCAAACATAACAACGGGCCAGATCAACGCTTTGTAAAGCTTCAACTATACGGCACTTGATAGATGTTTAGATTTTAGCAGTGCCCTTAAAGGATAAAAAGCACGACTGCCAGCTGCCAGCCGCATTTTAACATCCTCAGTCACACTGTTATCGTGAGTGATAAGAGAGCCCAAGTATTTGAACCTCAAACCTTACTCCCTCAACCGTGTAGTGGCTACTACTAAAACCTGTTGTGCCATTGTCCTATAACCAGAGATCATGTATTTGGTTTTGGACTCATTAAACTGGAGTCCAACAGAAGCCGAAAACCTAACAGAAGCATATTCAAATCATAAAATTGTTTTAAAATTTGAAGTATCCATCAAAATTCAGAGAAATAAAATTGAATGCAATTTACAAAATTTATTAATATTTAATTTTGAAATATTTTGAAAGCCTCAAATGTTCAGCGCAGAATACATTTTTAAAAATTGATTTTTTTTTTAAATTTTTTGAGGAATTTGGAATTTTTCTAATATTTAAACATTATAAATTTTATTGGAAATCCGATGAAACTTGATTCATCGAAGTTTTGGAATGAATAATAAATTTATTGGAGTCTTTTAAAAATTCATGCAAATTTATTAAATTTTTAAAATTATGTTTTAAGTTTTTTTATTTCGGGTGTTATTCCGAAATAGGAAAAATGATCTTAATTAAGAAAGAATATTCAAAATTTGGTAAAATCTAGTTTATGAATTTTGAATATTGCAAAAATTGGAGAAATACTCTTCAATTCATTTCCCGCCATAAATTGGCGAAATTCATGATCGTATACGTCAAAATTAATTTCAAAATTGTTCCAGTTTTAAAAAATTTGGAGTTTTTCAAAACCGAGTTATTATTTCAAAATTGTAAACGTCAAATTTGCATTTCGTCGAATTTTCAGAAAGTGATGCAAAAATTTACAACATTGGACACTGAATAAGTAGTTTAATTTTGTTCTAGAAGAAAATTCATTACATTCATGTAATTGACTTTTCATAAAATGTTTTACTAGTTTTTAGAAAAAAATCATTAAATCAGTTTCATATCGGGGCTCTACAATAAAAGGGCCGGGGTCTCTGCGGCAAGAAATAAATTTGGAACCGCAGCATGATACAAGCATCCAAAAAAATATCACAATTATTGGCAAATTATTCCTAGGATTTACTAACTCGGACGCAGACTTCAGTTAACTAAGGCTTTAGGTTAAACAATATGGAATATTTTTGAAGATAACAGTGCTTAGAGATGACCAACTTAATACTAACTCAGAAAACCGTAAACGGAAATTTAAAAAAAAAACACAATTAATGATAGTAATTCTATGTCACATTCAATGTCGACGGTATTCTATCATTAATTGTTAGGAAATGCAAAACTATTATATAAATAATCTCTGGACAATAATGGTATCAGGAAAATCAGTTGTGCTCTCATATTCTTATTTAATTGTATGATTATGTTTTCGACGGGTTATAAAATCAGATTTTGCATCTTTAAGAATTTCTTAATGTTTCCACGACGAAGACGACGTATATAGTACGACTATTTGGCTGTCTTATCTTACTTATTACAAATTATAATTAAATGATATCATCTTCAAAATATATGCAAATTTTAGACGAGTATAACAACAATAACTTTTAGTTTTCCGTATTTTAACTTTTTTTTTTTAATCTAAATCAACCCTGGAACTACTTAATAAAAGAGTACACGTGATTTTATACATAAATACATACTTAATAACAAATAACTATAAATAGTTTTTTATGCATATACCAATCGATTAATACACAAATATGCTAATTAAACAATTCTTTGTTTCCCTATACAAATATTATAAAGACTTTTACTTAACCTTTTAAGTATATTAGTCGTGGACGTGCTCGGTATTCTACTTATGTGTTGTGTTCAATTTTAATCAGAGTAGAATTTATATATTTCCTTGAACTCTGCAGTTGCTAAAGGTAGATGATGAATGATAAACAAACAACTTATTTGTATCACCCTATATGAACACTTGAGACACTTACTATGGAACTCATTATTCAATCACATGGCCTGAAGTATATAAATTCAGTGAGATTATGGTTAAACATTCAATTCCGATTTAAAATTTAACCAACATTCTGATGATTAAACGATGTTTGATTTTACAATTTGTTGCCTAGTTTGATTATGTAAATTAGGGCCAGATTTGCAAGTTTATAAAAATAACCCGAAATCCGATTCAATGAAAATGTGGATATGGCCCAATCGAATTAATACGAAATTGAAGAAATTACAGTGGAAGAACTTACTCGAACATAATAAAATTCACTTGGGTTGGAATGTACAATTTCTACATTCATATGAGCAAGATTTCATCAAAGGCTAACCTAGGCCATAAACGTTCTCTAGCAATCTAACCTACTAGACATTTTTAGTATTTTGGCCAACCCAATTATTAAAATTAGAGGTACTTAAGTATTATAATATTCGTTTTGGAACCATACAAATGAATTGCTTACCAAGAATATACAATGTAAGTAAAACTACAACAATATTTTTCTGACTGTTTGCGAAAATTGCGAAAATGATTTTTAATTTATGTTACTTATGCACATATGTATATGCAGAAATTACGTAACTAAATATACCTAAGACATAACAAGCTGCTGTTAATTGTGTTTTGGTCTACATTGACAATGAAAATACATTTTTGTACATGTTGTATTCAGGCTACAATGAGATAATTGTGAAAAATGTTTCCAAGGTAATTTTGAGTCTGCGACAGAAAATTTGTTCTACATTTTTTTTTTTTTGTTTCGTAAAGATACTGGATTTAGCCTAGACGATTTAAATCGATACAGTACATAGTGCGTTTGTACAGTGATTCTTAACATTTTCTATTTCACAATCACCTCTGAACTGTATTCAAATTCTACCCAAATTATATAGAATTTGAACAAAAAATGAGTGAGCATTTGAGGGAAGCTTTGAACTTTTAAATAGAAGAAGTAATATGTATACAATACAATCTACTTAATTGCGTGAATATGTTACAAAATTCAAACCTAAAGTTTATCAGACCAATAGAGTAGAGTAGAGTAGAGTAGAGTTTTCCATAAACGGTTTTTGAAGAATAGATTAAATTAAATAGGTAATAACTAATCACGTTGAAAATACCAAGGTGGCTAAACACACGATCTTCTAGACCAAGATAACCTTTCAGCACCAATTTAAAATTCAAATGATGGCGCTATCTAGCTATTTTCGTTAACAAACTACGTAATCCAGAAAATGTTCTCCTCATTTTTACATTTAGTCCAAATAAGTTTAATCGATATATTGCATAATGCGCTTTTATAGAATAGTTAAATGGCACAAGGCGTTGAGGAGGCGTAATCAATTTTCCAGTGGGAGCACATTTTAAGTTATAAAACAAAATATGTTAAAATTGTTTCAAGGCATGCTCTCTAAAATACCTAACAGACAAAACTTTCATTGCACGTGTCCGTGTTCGGTGATTAAAAGATTAAATCAATAATTTTCCATATTCCTATTTTAATTAAAATTTTTATAAAACCTAAAATCCCTTATTTATTTTTTACTTAATAACTATTTATATAGCTATGTACTTAGTTAAATATTGAGAATTGTGCAGCATAAATTAATCAAAATTTAAATGCGGCTTACCTTATATAAAAATGAGCTTTATTGAACTTTGTATTTGTATTTTAAAACAACAAAATATATAACATACATTTTTATTATTGAGGATAATTTTCTTATTATTAAGGAAAACACCAATAATTTTATTTTAATTTTCTCAACACTTCAATAGCTATTAAAGAAAAAAGCTTTTCTGGCCAATTTCTGAATTTGTAATATTCACTTAAAATTAGTAATCACTTGATTTTATATATTACAATACACAAAAATTAAGAAAAATTAAATAAAAACAAACAAAAACAAAATAATAATAATTTTTTACAAACGAAAACACAAAAACTCCGACTTTTCCATTCACGAAAAAAATATTGACTGAATTTTTCAACTTGACAGTTGTATTTGTATTTGCAGCAGCGGCAGGGAAGCGCAACGCAAAGTTCAATTAAATTTGATTTTGATGGTTTTTGATTTTCTTTTGTACACTGAACAGTATTTTGAAATGTACTAAACCAATTAACCTGAATGTTGATTATACAGTACACAACACATAGATGTCACTTAACCGATTTGTTACTTGAACAAAATTTTTATATTTTATATTATTAATTAAAATAAAAACTTGAAATTTTATTTATTAAATATATTTATATTTATTTATAGAAAAGTCTCATTTAAATATTAATTAATTAAAAATAAAATTATATATATGTTCTCTTACATTCATCCATATCTGGAATGACTGACATACATTTTAAAAAAACCAAAACATCAAAATTTTTGTTCTTTTAAATAAATTAAACAATAAGATAAATGAATCTCCGGATTTCCACTTTCTAAGAGCGAGTGTATTTACCCCAAATATGTAACATAAATACAGATGCAATAAAAAGTAATGACATTACGAGTACTGGAACTGGACCCACTTTGATGCCAGGCGAGTCGTCTGTGTAAAAACGCCACATACCACCGGAACCTGCTCCAGTGCCACGGGCTCGAGCTGCCGATGATGAAGAGCTAGCTGATGATGTGGTTTTACGTTGTTTCACTGTAGTACCACCGACTGATGGACGGGGTGCGCCTAACTTACTTGGTGAGCGGCCACCGCTACCAACACTCGTTGCACTTGCTGGAACAGGCTAAAAACATAAATAAAATAGTATTAAACCACAATCGACTTTAAATACTTGTTAAACTATATATTTTCACTTATAAATTTAATAATCTTTTTATTTCACATACATAACCAACAAATTTAATAAAACTTAAAAATAACATAATAACTGTATAAATAATATAAACTTACCATTATTTATTTCTATTTTATATAAATGTAATTTAAAATATAGTACTTGGGAATGAATAATTATATTAAATTGAAAAAACTATAGCAATGAGATGCTTACAGACCAACCACTTTTGTTCGTTTTCACTCCACGTATTGAACTGATCAAAACACGTAGCAGCGAAACGTCATCAGAATACAGAATTGGAAATTGACAGTCGTGCGAGTGTTGCATCATGGTAGAAATATGGTATTCAGATAAATTGGAGAGTATCAGTATAAATCTCCAAATGTTGTGATAAACGGAAATACATTTGTTTGATTGTTTAAAATTTTTAATTATTCCGTTCTGAATTTAGAATAAGGTTCTTATTTACAAAAAATAAAATGAATATTGATATAATCGTTTATCATTTATGAAAAAGTATTTGTTTTAGCATTCGATTCATAAACCGGGCTAATAAAATTAACAAGTTTTTCATACTATTGGGCATTGCTAACTAATATATAGATTCAACATATTATTTTAATTACAATTAGTGATATTCCTTCCGTAAGAAAATGCATTCATTCAAGTAACCTGAAACTAGGGATTTAAATTTTAACATGTAGTTATCAGTTTTACATAGATTTGACAAAAATATTCAAGGAAAAGCCAGCGTGAATTTTATTTGGTTAGCGTTAACTCTACAAAGAATCTTCTTCAATAATTTAATTTAACATAGGTGTCCACCCCAAGGTTAATTTCTCGGTACTGAACGCACCCTCATGACGTAAAATTAATAAACAGTAGAAGTGCAAGTGACATTTGGAAAGTGAAAATATTGCGGCATTTTAACATTATTTGTATAAAGAAATTATTGTTGTAATTTGAAATAATTATTTAAAAATTATATACAAAATCAATTAGGCTATATTTAAGTCGACAATGGCATTTAATTTTGGTGCCCCAAACACAGCAGGGCAGACAACAGGTTTTGGGTGATTACCTACTATACAAATTAAAAATTTGGAGGTTATGTTGCTGTGAATTTATTTGACATTTTTTATTAATTATAGACTTGGAGCGGGTGGTGGATTAAAATCATCTAGCGGATTTTCATTTGGCGCTACACAAACTCCAGCCGCTACATCCACAGCCACGACTGGAGGATTTTTTACTACTTCAGCGACAAATCCACCGCCACCATCTCTTGGTGGTGGATTTGGTGCAACGACGTCGTTCGCAGCTCCAATAGCTACAACGGTAGCTACGGGAACGGGTTTTAGTTTTGGTAAACCAACTGGCCAAGCTTCTAATTTAAGGTAAAGTCATTTTTATTCCGATTAGGAAAGTATAATACAAATTTGTTTTAACTTGTAGTTTTGCTGCTCCAACACAACCGATTGGTTTAGGCGCTTCTGCGAATGCCGCAATACAACCTGGATCTGGATTTGATTTCGGTATAGAAGAAATTTTATTATTATTATAAAAAAACAATTTAATTAAGCCCGGTTGTAACATTCGATAAAAATTTAATTTTGCGATGGACACTTCTAAACAATAATTATAAAATTATTTCTATTTCAGGAAAGTCTACCAATTTATCACTAACAACACCTGCTCTTGGAACTACAGCACCGAATGTAGGCGGTGGGACTAGTTTATTTGCAACTGGATTTGCTCAACCTCAAGCACAACCTCTTTTACAACAACAACAACAATTACAACAACAGCCACTAATTCAGCAACCACAATCGATGGGTCTTGGTGGAATCGATATAAACGCCACAAAACCAAAAGCCGTAGAAGGAAAAAATGATGTTAAGGTAAAGGAATCACAAGTGCCTCAAGAAATAATCGCATTAGTTGAGAACTTGGAAGCTCACATCAAGAAACAGAAGGAAATCAGTTCAGAAATTGCTAAGCCATCAACAAGTAAACTATTTAACGTACAATCTGAAATTCAAAGATTAAACCATGTGCTGGCGGATATTTCAAATTTGGTCGACAATAATTACACTGGAATAAAATTGTTACGGGTCGAAACAAATGAATCAATCGAAAATGCAGAAATGGCTCAACGCACACTAAAAACACCAGCCTGCTTGCAGTACGAGAATAACGCACCAATTAATTATTTCCTTAATTTAGTACAGAAATACGAGAATGATTTAGTTCAGCTTCGGCAACAAGTCGAGATGACCGAAAAGCATATGAAAAGTATGACGAGTTTTCAAAAACTGAGTGCCGAAGATCTCAAAAACGGATTACAACAACTACATGAAATATTTATATCGCTTGCGGCACGAATACATGACATACATCAAAAGGTTGAAGACCAAAAATTGCAGTACCTCAATTTACGGAAATTAATTCTTCAAGATAAAACGAACGTTTTTGAAGAGATCGAGAATGATAAAACAAAAACAAATATGTCAAAAGTATTTCCCGGACCGACACCATTTTCAGCCTTATCGGGAATCAATATTGGCGCTACAAACTATAATACAACAAATAAGGATTTGTGGCTACAAAATACGGCCACAGGACAACAGGCAGCAAACACGTTCGGAGCACGGCCAACATTTGGTGATTCGAATTATTTAAATTCGTTTAGTGGATTTAATCAGAATAACAATTTAACTGGGGATAGCGGATTCAACCTTCAGAAGCCGCCTCTAGGGACAAAACGGAATAAACATTAACGGCCATTTTTGTTATTTAATTTTTTTGTAATTTTTAATTTAGGTAAACAAAATTTTCCTAATCCAAAATATAGTTTCATATTTGGTTTTATTTAGCGTATTTTCATTATTTTTTACTTTTAAATCGGAAGCCATATTTTTCGACCAATTATCCTAGACCCCATTTCATAATCGTATTAGAAATTTGTAAGGTTTTTTCATCAAACGTCATTTTGACGTTTTATTTACGTACGATAAAAATATAAACAGGAATTATTGGATACATTTTTACATTTATTTATACATAAATACATAAAAAATGTCCGAGCGAAAAGTATTAAACGTAAGTATTCATTTTTTAATGATTCTGTACTTTTATTAAGCAAGTATTCTTCTGAATTACAGAAATATTATCCACCGGATTTCGATCCATCAAAAATCCCTCGCATGAAATTGGCCAAAAACCGACAATATACAGTTCGATTGATGGCCCCTTTTAATATGAGATGTGTTACATGTGGTGAGTACATATATAAAGGAAAGAAATTTAATGCTCGCAAAGAAGATGTGGAAAACGAGGATTATCTGGGGATTCGAATCTACCGATTCTATATTAAGTGCACACGATGCCTCCAGGAGATTTCGTTTAAAACGGATCCAAGAAATACCGATTATGAAATTGAAGCGGGTGCAACACGGAATTTTATGGCTTTGAAATTAGCCGAAGAACAAGCGAAAAAAGAGGAAGAAGAGCTTCGCGAAGAGGAGGCTAATAACCCAATGAAATTGCTCGAGAATCGAACACAACAATCAAGAAACGAAATTGAGCTGTTAGAGTCACTCGAAGAGTTACGAGATTTAAATCGTCGACAACAGACCATTGATTTTGATGCCATGTTATCACAGTACGATAATACTGAAACGGAACGACAAAAGGAGGAACGACTCGCCAAGCAGGACGAGGAATACATTAAATCGATTAAATTCGAAACGAAATCGAGTGGGTCAAAGCGTATTGCTTGCGAAGAGATTATCGAAATAAAACATGAACATAAAGAAGAGCCAGAAATAAAAAAGCCATGTTTAACCAAGTTGCCTATTATAAGCACGACTCACGCAAAATCAAGTAAAGATAATTTCAGTGTTGGCGGTATTCGTAACACAAAGAAAACGTTAAGCAATCTGGTCAAGAAAAAAGAGTCTAAAGTACCTGAAACGAGTTCAACGACGATCGTGGATACTCCTATATCACCTACACTACAAGTGCCAGCTGCGACTGGTAGCTTAGCCTTATTAGGTGCTTATTCAGATAGTGAAAATTCTGATTAAAATTGAAATTTGTTGATTTTGTTGTATTTTATTTTTGTTATTTACGATGAAAATAAAATTTTCTAAAATTTTAAAGTTTGTTTATTACAAGTTTGTCTATTATACGATAGATGTGTTAGTATAGGTGAAAATAAATTGTAACATATGGTTTCTTGTTTCTTATTTCGAATTAAAAAAAAATCGTTTTATTTTTACCTTTTCCCAAAAATCTAAGAATATTACAAGTTGACAATGTGTATACTTGTTCATGTTGATAATATTCAACTTGGCTTAACCTCACCTTATTGTAACAGATATGGTATGTCTGTTCTAAGTTCCAAACGCAATCAATTAATATCAGTGTTTTCGAGTAGGGTCAGTTTTTCTAATATACAATTTTTGAATTAGAATCTACATTATAGATTTAAATGGCTTCTACATTATTTAACAAAAATATTCAGGTTCTATAGTTCGTTTAGTTATACAAGAAGCTTACTTGAAACTTTCTAAAATTTCTATGTTTAAATTTATATGGAGGCTATTGGATGAGCCTAGTTTGTTATAGAGTTTTTTGTAATGCAGTATTCCTGGTTGTTTATATTTAGCCAATTGATTTGGTATACATCATAATTATACAATATACAAATTGTTAACCTCAAGAGATTGCATAATATTGCAAGAGGTCAATCGATGATTAGACCATGTAAATGAGGAGTTTCTTTTGAAATTAACCGATTACTCTAGTTTAATTTACAATTACTTTTGAAGTTTACGCAAACAAATTCGAATGAGATATTTTATTATCGCACAAGTCCTTATTTTGCAATCAAATCATTAATATTAAATAAGAAACTTATGACAGGTCTATATGACTCGAACAATCGGTCTGCGCTGGAATACCTAGGTATGCCAACAAAATTGATACGAATGACAGTGACACAGTCTCAATGCTGTGTTAAAGTTGGGAACAAGGCTATCAAGAATTTTTGCAGTTAATTCGGGGTTCGGCAGGGAGATGCTTTGTCCCCGATACTCTATAATCTCATGTTGGAGTACATCTTTCGTAAAACTGAAACACCTCACTGCAACATCTTATATCGCCAGTCCAATCAGGTGCTTGCATATGCAGATGACATATGCATGATTTGACTGAATAGCAACGGAGTGAAGGAAATACGTTATCCGCTTGTAGAGTTTTCAGATTCTGTTGGACACCAGATCAATGAGTCCAAATCGAAATATTATTACACGTTTGAGGGAGTGAGGGGGTTCAAAGATTTGGGCTCTCTTATCACTCACGATAACAGTGTGGGTTAGGATATTAAAATAGAAGGCTCCTTACATTTGAGAGAAGAATCTCAAGGCCCTAAACGCAAAGTTGATGGTACATACCGAGCTCTGCACAATATCGAGATCAGAGATCTGATGAAGATCCCCGATATTGTACATGGAATAACATGTACGCTTTCTCGATCACGTTCTGCGGCCTGATCGAGAACGAATTGTGCAAAGAGAGAATTGTGCAGGCGATGATGGCTCCACGATGTAGAGAACGATGAAGACCATGCTCAGGATCGAAACCGTTGGAGCCATATAGAGGATGACTCAATAAGGGGCCAGTTAAAGGCCTTTAAAAACTGTATATTATTATTATGAATTAGGATTCTTTAGTATATATATAGATTTTAAAAATTAAGTGAAGCCACAAGAAATTATATTTTAGAATTAAAAATTTACAATTTTTGGATAAATTAAAAAATTTAAGATTTAAGATTTTTAGGAGGTTGCTCCTAATTTAATTAATTGCGTCCGGTCCGGACTTCTCAAGTCAAATAAATTACGCACACACAAAATTTTATTATTTTAACAAATTTATTTTATTATGTATAAATTTTATATTTAGGTTACATGGTTTATTTATAATAAAACTTTATTATATTGATTTTTAACTAATTTAATTTATTTATTTATTTCAATAATTTTAAAATAAAAGTTTTAAATTTTAATATATATATTATTTTTAATTTGTCACCACCACGATTAAGTATCCAAACAAATTTTTATGAAATTTTTATACGTGCTGTGCACAAAAGTTTGTAATCGATGATTAATATTGAGAATGCGTTTTTTTATATAAAATGCAACCGGCCAAATATAGGCCGAAAGAGAAAAACTGGTATATATTTATATATATGTATTTTTGTATGTATATAAAGATGAGCGAGGAAAATGTGTGGACCGCGAGATACTGCTCAAATTTGTCTATGTGCGTGTCGGTCTGTACACGCGTGCAAAACCATAATCATCATGACGAAATGCATGTATATGAGATTTCGATTTTGTTCGGCCCAAATATTAGAGAAAATAGAAGTAATGTGCCGAATGATGATTGGTCAATAAAATATCACGCTATAAAATAAGAGTAAATTTTCGTGCGTAAATATTGTGCGCATAGGTATTCGAGAGCGTAAAAAGTATTTCTATATACATAGTATGAAAATAAGTTGTATATAGAATTTGTCGAATACGGAAATGCAAAATGTTCTATATACATAACAAGAGTATGAGTTGTATATAGGAAGTAAATAATTGTAATGCTAATGCGTTGCCTCTTCAATAAGTGGAGATGGGCAAACGCAAAATTGTAGTGATTACGATACAATTGAGATTGAGGCGATTGCCAGATTAATTGTATCGGTCGCTACAGGACTCCCCCGCAAGTGAATATCCCCTCCTTAAGACCTTGAATTATTTGGCAAAGTGTACGGCCTTATGTTTGCGAATGCCTGATATTTGATCAGGTGAGGTAAGTATGCCGTATGCCGGTTTGATTCGGTCAATTGAAATGGTATGGTTTTTACCATTAATTGAAACCGTGAATTGTTTGCGAAGACGGCGTATAACTTTGTACGGGCCTTCGTAAGGAGGTGATAAACCCGTGCGAACCTTGTCTGTTCGAATAAAAACAAAATCGCAATTGTCTAGTGATTTGGGGACAAAGATATTATCTTGTTTGTTCGAACGCGGTGAAGTTGGGACAAGGTGTTGCATGGTTTGTCGCAGTTGGTCGACGACTGTGTCTTCTGTTGGTAATGGTGGAAAAGGATTTTCTACAAAGAACTCACCGGGTAACTTGATGGTTTGACCATAAACCATTTCAGCTGGTGAGCACTTTAGATCCTCTTTCACTGTTGCTCTGATTCCGAGTAAAACGATAGGAATCTCAGAGCTCCAATTGCTAGTATTTCCTCGAGCCATGAGTGCTGATTTTAGCTGGCGGTGAAAACGTTCAACCATGCCATTGGCTTGAGGATGATAGGCCGTAGTACGTATACGATTTGAGCCAAGGAGTTTCGTTAACTCAGCAAAAAGTTTGGACTCAAATTGTGTTCCTTGATCGGTGGTGATATTAATAGGAACCCCGAATCGGGATACGTAGTTGTTTACGAATGTAGAAGCGATTGTAGCTGCAGACATGTTGTCCATGCAGTAAGCTTCTGGCCATCTAGTAAAGCGATCGACACAGGTAAGTAGATATTGATATCCCTTAGATGGAGGAAGTGGTCCTACTATGTCTAAATGGATGTGTTCAAATCGACCAGGTGGAATCTTAAATTGTCCGTGAGGTGAAATTGTGTGACGTTGTACTTTAGATTTTTGGCAGGATAAGCAGGAGTTCGCCCACTGGGTTACGTCCTTGGTTATACTAGGCCAAAAGTAACGAGCTGTAATCAATTTTCGAGTCGCACGGACACCCGGATGTGAAATATTGTGCAATGTGTCGAAGATAGTTCGACGTAGTGGTTCTGCGATGTACGGGCGATTATTTCCCGTTGATATTTCGCAATATATTTCTAGGCCTGGCAATTTAAAAAGATCTAGCTTATAAGATGTGCTAGTGGGACGTCTGGAACCAGAAAGTAAATTCTGAAGTTCTAAGTCATGTTTTTGTGCCATAATTATTTTTTGATAGTCGAAGTGAGTCTCGACTGTGGCCATTTCGTTGTCTGTGGTGCGGGAAAGTGTATCCGCGACCACATTGTCACTACCTTGCACATGCTGGATGTCGGTGGTGAATTGGCTAATATAATCCAGATGGCGAGATTGCCTCGGATTGCGTTCAGTTTTAGACTGAATTGCTCTGGTCAGAGGTTTATGGTCGGTGTAAATTGTAAACTCACGACCCTCGACAAAATATCGGAAGTGTTTGACTGCCTGATATACTGCGAGTAATTCCCTATCGAATGCGGAATATTTCTTTTCGGCATCCGATAGTTTTTTGGAATAAAATCCCAAGGGTTCCCATTGCTCATTGTTGTATTGTTGTAATACTGCTCCGACAGCAGTGTTTGACGCATCTGTTGTAATGCTGAGCTTTGAATCGCTCAGTGGATGCGCAAGCAGTGTTATTTTGGCTAATTCTTGTTTTAGTGACGTGAATGCCTGATGGCATTCGTCAGGCCAAGTGAAGTTCTTGGCTGTCTTGGGCATTTTGTTTAGATCTGCCAAGTGGTTGTGAATTGGTGCCAAAATATCAGCGAGTTTAGGTATAAATCGGTGGTAGTAATTTACCATACCGACAAAACGCTGAATATGCTTTATTGTTTGTGGAGCTGGAAACTCGGAGATTGCCTTGATTCGTTCGTCTGATGGCAAAATACCATCAGGAGTAATTTTGTGGCTGAGAAAGTCAAGAGCTGTTACTCCAAATACGCATTTGGCGGTCTTGATGTGTACATCAAACTTCACTAACCTCTTGAATAGTTGGTTTAAGTGCCGTTTGTGTTCTTCCTCAGATTTAGATGCCACAAGTATGTCGTCAATGTAGACAAACACGAAATCAAGTTCACGAACTACTTCGTTCATGAAACGCTGAAACGTTTGTGCGGCATTGCGTAATCCGAATGGCATTCGTGTAAATTCGAATAGGCCAAACGGTGTAGTAATTGCCGTTTTATAAACGTCTTCAGGTGCGACGGGAATATGGTGATAACCTCTGATTAAATCGATTTTTGAGAAAATTTTACAACCATGTAAGTGCATGGAGAAATTTTGAATGTGGGGTATCGGGTATCGATCAGGTGTTGTGACCGTATTAAGCCTGCGATAATCCCCACATGGTCTCCAATCGTCGTCTTTCTTTTTCACCATGTGAACTGGACATGAGACGGGAGATGACGATGTCCGGCAAATCCCTAATTCCACCATATGTTGGAATTCTGTAAGTGCTGCTTTGTGACGCATTTGATCTAGTCTACGTGGTCGTGATACCGGAAGATGGCCTTCCGTGACTATATGGTGTACCACGTTATGTTTGACTGGCGCGTTGTAGTTTGGCTCGGCTGTTAAAGACGGAAATTGCTTTAGTAATTTTCCGTAGCCATTGTCAATTACGTAATGAAGTGGTGTAGGTGTGGTGGTGTGCACCATGAAGGCATTGATTGACAGCTGTGTCGCTGAATCAACCAGCCGCCTACGGCGTAGATCGACAAGTAAGCCAAATTTCGCCAGAAAATCGGCTCCAATGATCGGACGATTCACATCAGCAAGAATGAATGCATGTGTGAAGGATCTTTTAAGTCCGATATTAATTTGGAGAAGCTTGGTTCCATACGTATTAATGCCGGAACCGTTAGCTGCCGATAAGACTAGATCAGGATTTTTTGCATGAGGAATTATACATTTACGAAAAATCGTGACTGGAATGACCGAAAGGTCAGCGCCAGTATCTATTAGAAAATTGAGTTTGGTATTCTGGTCGTATATGAATAGTCGGCAATTTGATTGGGTGTTAGTGGCCGACTCTACCCGATTTGTGAGGAGTTTTTTTTGGGACTGTCAACTTGCATGTATTCGGTTTGTTGTCCGAAATCACATGGTTTGATGCATTTTTTTGCGTCTTTGCCCCACCTGTGATGGTACCAGCATGTTGGATATTTCTTGCTGGGGCTGCGGCTATTTTGCCTATTTGACCGTGATGATGATGATCGACCCCTTGACCGGCTGCGTCGATTAATGAAAATCTGGTTAATTCGACTTTCCAGTCGTAATAACCTAGTTTCAAGCGAGTTGGTCTGGTTTGGATTTGTATTTAGCGGTGGTCGATATCGGATATCACTTGTGCATTGCGCTGAAGTTGACTGTCTGTTGATTGCCGAAATAGATAATTTTGGGCTAATTGCCTCGTGCATTTTGTCAGCTATTTTGGCGATGTCACCAAGTTTATTATTATCCGCTTGTCCTACCATTGCGATTTTTATAACTTCTGGTAGTTTCCTGATCCATAATTGCTTTAACACTTGGTCGGTGAGTTGACCACCGGCTAGCATCTGGATGTGGCGCAGGATTTCAGTAGGACGTTGATCGCCCATATCCTGTCCACTTAACAATTGTTCTAGCTTTCGTTCGGTGGATGGTGCTAACCGGTCGATAAGTGTTTGTTTTAAAGTATTATACTTGTTTGTTTCAGGAGGATTGGCAAGCAAGTCGGATATGTGCGCACTTGCTTGTGGGGACAATGCTGACAATACGTAGGCGAATTTTTTGTTATCGCTCGTGATATCAGATAAACCGAATATGATTTCGGTTGTGTTGAACCAGTTTGTAGGGTTCTCTAGCCAAAATGAGTTAAGCCTAACATGCGTTGCTTCAACGTGTTGTTGGAAGTTTGTGCTTTCGTCATTTTTGGCTGAGTTTTCCCCATTACCGTTCTCTGATTTTGGTGGCATTTTATTTGTTGCGACGTGTGTCGCTATTCTTATTCTATATGGTTTTTTTATTAAGTAAAAAACTGCTCGGCCAAGCGTTTTCCCTTCCAAGTACTTAGTCGGACCGAGCAAAAAAAAAAACTTTGAGTTCACCAAAATATGTGGTTCACCAATGTGTAATTAAGTTATTTTCGATTTTTAATTTTGTGAACTAGCACTTAAATTTAGATTTCACCGTCGTTGGTGTTTTTATTTGCAAAAACCGTTTGATATTTTAATTTGATTGGTATAATTTGATTTTGTACCAACGATGGTGATGATAGGAGTTTAATCGGAGAGAAACGACCGGGTGGAAATATTACAGGCAAAGTAAATCACGCAAGGCGGTGAGAAAATAAAACAATATATATAAAAAAAATTTTTACAAAAATACTCTACTCTACGTTATGAAAAAAATTATTTAACGTTAAATGTTGTGATAAAAATTTTTTTAAATTTGTATTAAATTTGCAAGAGAAAAAAAAAATGTTTTTGTAATATGTGTAAAAAAAAAACTTGCCACTGCTGATGTTATTTTACTGCTACTGCTGCTGTTGGTTCCGTTGCGGTGAGGGTCAGCCGCTTCACCGAAATTCCCTCGTTGCGTGGGAGGGGTTGTGCCCTACACACGTCTGCTGGTCCCTCGTTGCGTGGGAGGGGTTGTGCCCTACACACGTCTGCTGGTCCCTCGTTGCGTGGTGTTAATAAGAATTTTTATTTTATATTTGTGAATATATTTGCACTTTAGCTTGTTTAACTTGTTGGTTTAACTGTTACCACTTGTTGGTTTAACTGTTAACACTTGTTGGTTTAACTGTTACCACTTTTTGGTTTAACTGTTAACACTTGTAGGTTTAACTGTTATCACTTGGTTTAACTGTTTATTTATATGTGTGTTATTTCTTTACTATTTATTTTAACTATTTTAAATTCGGTAAAAACCGACGTTCGGGGTCACCACTTTAGGAGGTTGCTCCTAATTTAATTAATTGCGTCCGGTCCGGACTTCTCAAGTCAAATAAATTACGCACACACAAAATTTTATTATTTTAACAAATTTATTTTATTATGTATAAATTTTATATTTAGGTTAATTCATGGTTTATTTATAATAAAACTTTATTATATTGATTTTTAACTAATTTAATTTATTTATTTATTTCAATAATTTTAAAATAAAAGTTTTAAATTTTAATATATATATTATTTTTAATTTGTCACCACCACGATTAAGTATCCAAACAAATTTTTATGAAATTTTTATACGTGCTGTGCACAAAAGTTTGTAATCGATGATTAATATTGAGAATGCGTTTTTTTATATAAAATGCAACCGGCCAAATATAGGCCGAAAGAGAAAAACTGGTATATATTTATATATATGTATTTTTGTATGTATATAAAGATGAGCGAGGAAAATGTGTGGACCGCGAGATACTGCTCAAATTTGTCTATGTGCGTGTCGGTCTGTACACGCGTGCAAAACCATAATCATCATGACGAAATGCATGTATATGAGATTTCGATTTTGTTCGGCCCAAATATTAGAGAAAATAGAAGTAATGTGCCGAATGATGATTGGTCAATAAAATATCACGCTATAAAATAAGAGTAAATTTTCGTGCGTAAATATTGTGCGCATAGGTATTCGAGAGCGTAAAAAGTATTTCTATATACATAGTATGAAAATAAGTTGTATATAGAATTTGTCGAATACGGAAATGCAAAATGTTCTATATACATAACAAGAGTATGAGTTGTATATAGGAAGTAAATAATTGTAATGCTAATGCGTTGCCTCTTCAATAAGTGGAGATGGGCAAACGCAAAATTGTAGTGATTACGATACAATTGAAATTGAGGCGATTGCCAGATTAATTGTATCGGTCGCTACAGATTTAATAAGTTTAAATTTTTAAATTGAATTTGAAATTCAGAAGAGAATCGCTCATAGATTTTTGAAATTTTAATTAAAATTAAAATATTTAAAATTTTTACCTTGACCCAAATTCAAATTAAAAATTAAAAATTTTGGCTCACAATTTCGAATTTCAAACGTCGTTTTGAATCTCAGTTTTAAGTATTAATTAAGGTAACTTAAATTTAAGTTTTAATTTTTTGGAGATTATAATTTGATTTATTTTGAACAATTTTCAACCTGATTCTTTTTAATTTATAAATAGTAAATTTGACATCTATTTAATTCCTGATTTTAAAAAGAGTAATTTTAATTTTCAAATTAAAAAAATTTCTGTAGTTTTTAAAATTAAATTTTGGAAATAATTAAGTTTGTCAGCTCGAATTTCAATTTTTGATTATACATTTATAATTGTGCAATAATAGGTTAGATTTTAATATTTATGTGAAATTTGCGTCTTTAGAATTAAGCTCTGGATTTAAAAATTTTATAATAATTTGGCATCTCAAATCGTTGAAATATAAAATTTAGAATTACAAAATTTTTCAAGACTTAAAACTAAAACTTCTTCATTTAATAAATTAATAAATATTCTAAAACTGAGATATTTTAAACTTTTAGAGAACTCTTCATTTAACATAAAAATTCGATTTATATACTTAAAGAGCCCATAAAGTGCATTGTTTATTTTAAAGTTTCCAGATTCGAAACTTAATAATTTCGTACTTGTAAATTCTAGATTAGAAGAACATCAGATTTCAGAATTTTAAAATTTCCAACTTATAATTTTTAAAAGTTTCTTGAATATGAAATTTTTAATTTATACTAAAATAAAATTCAATCATTGGATTTTCAACAAGGTTTAGAGGTTTGTGAAGAAATAGCGTATATTTCGAAGTTAAAACGAAGAGTCAACAAACCTCAAAATTGTTGTGTCAAAATTCTTATGAATATTTACTATTCTTTAAACCATTTTCGAAAAACTAATAATTAATTTTTATTTTAATATCAATTAAAAATCTTATATTATAGAAATTTCTAAAAATTATAATAAATTGGAAATTTTAAAATTTCAGAGAATTAAATTGGAAATTTCTAGATTTAAAAGTAAAAAATTTAAAACTTTTGTTTAAACCAGTTTTTAAATTTTTCAATCAAAAATTGAAATTTTAAGTTAGTCTAATTTTAAAATTTCAATCACATAAACTCCTAGATTCAAAATTTAACCATTTCTCGATATTCAAATTGTATTTTCCAAAAATTGACGAACCTCAGATCTGATCAAACTCTAAATTTTGTGTCGCAATCTTTTTCATCTCGTATCATAATTCTATAAACTTAAACTCTACCGCTGAATACCGCTTATTGTGTTTAATTATTGAATTAGCCTTGTTTGTCAATTTTTAACCATTTTTAATGATGGTTTGGTAAAAATTTTTCCAAAGTTATAATCCTAATGGGGACGAAGGTCAAGGTGCCAGGTACTCTTGTTAAAATCATTCTATCCAAATGCAAAATCAGTGTATGCAGCCTATTAGCAGGCGCGGTCCATTATATTAGGCAAGGTGGACAGTGCTCACACCAATTATTTAGTGCCCCGAAACTTCATCAGCCAAGAAAAAATTATTCATAAAAACAAATCGATTAGCATCAACAAGCCATATACAGAATACTATTTAATACCAAATTACAGTCGACCCCGCCAGGCATTCATATAGCAAAACACACGAAAACACACGAATAATTAGGGCTGATGCAAGACAGTTATTCGTATGTTTTGCAATGAGTGAGCAAATCATTCCACCTAACTTACATCACCAAATCTGCTTGATATAATTATTTACAGGCGATAGCTTTTCTGGTACGCTTGTATAATCCAAACTTTACATTCATAGATAATATTTTTGAACGCGAATGACGCGCGTATTGGATATTTAAGCTACCTGCACATTTCAATAAATTTCTGCGTTGACGATTTATACTGGGTTCCTCATTCTAACTTTGTTTGAACGCGATCAACTACAAATATACACTGAGCCAAAAGCTTATGTAAAACCAACAAAAAACGTAGTGTAGCGCACCCAAGTAACTTGGCAATATTGATCCATCGAAATTTTTGAATAAATGATCAAAATTTATTTGTATATTAATTCACCTATAATCAATAAGGTGACTTATCAAAAACTTTGTTAAGTCATACATCGTAATTTTCTAACAAAATGTGCATTACATTAATTGTTTTGTACAGGTTGTTTGGTTATTTTTTCTGCTAGGAAACTGTATAATTTATCGTAGCTTTAGCAATTTATCTACCCAATATAATTAGATGAATTAGCAAAGCATATACTATATGATACACACAAATGCATGTATAATTTTTCTTAGTTGTTGCTAATTTTTCTCCCAAACTTCTTAGGGTGTTTAAACATGCATTTATACGAATGAACTAAATACTGAGCAGAATTATTATAAAAATATGATGAAAAACTAATCAAGATTAAGGTGAAATTACAAACCTGAAATAGTAATAAATGAAAATATATAATAAAGAATACTCATGAAAATTTGTAAAACAATAAATAAAATTTTACAAAAAACCTAATATTATGTGAAATTTCATTTATTGTTTTACAAATTTTCATGAGTATTCTTTATTATATATTTTCATATATTACTATTTCAGGTTTATAATTTTAGCTCGGAATATGTTTGAAAAACATTTAAACTAAACAACAAAAATGTATTAGTTTTATAAACCAATTTTATATATGCACCTATCAACAGTTATTTAGAAAGGATTAAATAATAATACAAAATCGTAATATAGCACATTATAAATTTTTATTTAATTTTCCTTACTCTGGAAACATAAAATTTAGTTTATTTAATTCATTAATCAGGCACATACAGTATTTAAATAAAATAAAATAATTCATTACATATATACTCGTACATATAAAGAGATTCAAGTTATGTATTAATTTTTTATATATATTTAAAAATAATTCTTTCTTTTTAGGAACTAATGTAAGAAATAAAGCAAAAAAAAATTAAATTTTATATGCAACTAAAACAAATTATATATACTTATATATATATACATATATATATATATATATATATATATATATATAATTTGTTATAATATATATAATATATATAATATAATATGTATATATATATATATATATATATATATATAAATATATATGTATATATATATATATATAAATATATATGTATATATATATATATATATATATATATATATATATATATATATATATATATATACATATATATATATATATATATATATATATATATATATATATATATATATATATATATATATATATATATATATATATATATATATATATATATATATATGTATATATATATATATATATATATATATATATATATATATATATAAATATGTACATATATATGATCATTATTTCATATCTGCTATTAATGTATCAATACTTGGATAATCTCCAAGAGTTTCATTAATTCCAAATAAAAATTTTTGAATAAAAATCCAAACTAAATTACTAGCGATGGGGTACTTTAAATTTAAAACATAGAATAATTTAAAACAATATTCTAATGCTGCGATGTATGTATTAAATTTAAATTTGATATCATCCATCACGACAAAAAAATCTTTGGAATCAAATTCATTCCCGATGACAACAATAAGCGGTTGCAAGCTAGATTTTTGTTCTTTGCAAGCATTCCGCATTTGCGATAACTCCTCATCTATTTCTTCGTATGACTGGACAATTAATTGAAAGGATAGCTGCGAATCTTTGATACTAAATTTTTTCCTTTTTCCAGATAAAACTATCGTTGTTGGAATTAAAACAGCATGCAAAAGTTGGATCAACAGTACATTTATTGAATCTGAAAAATGTGAATTTTTATAAGTAAATTAGATGCAGTATATTTTTATTTTTATTACCGGAATTAATTTTGTCTTTCTTTTTTATGAACTCACGAAGCTGATTTTTAGAAACAGGATCCTTAATTCCTTTTTGATAAATGTTTACTGCACTATTGCAAAATTTGTCCCATTGTAAATAAAAATTGTCCTTTTTTGAGTCAAAGTACTCGAAATCAATATCAACCTTTTCAAAGCAAAATAATAAAATATTAATATAAATTTAACTTTGAAATTTATTTAAAGCTCTTACTAATTCCGGTGCCTGTGCATATTTGTACAAAGGCCAATTTATTAAAATTTGAAATAAGTTTGCGTCAGTATTTTCATCAATCTCAGTTCGGCGAAAACGAATTGTCTTTTTCCACTTAATCAGTACTTCGTCCCACTTTCTTAAATGTTTTAATGTACTCTTCATTTCTTCCAACTCCTGTTGGGTGAAATCTGCAACAAAATATTATTAAAATACATACTAAACTATAAATATTGTAACTACATTTTATTAAAAGTAATTAAAATATCTTTATAAATTATAGTTACCTAGATCAATCGTTACATCAGTCGCCAATTTGCGGGTAAATATCGTTTTTAGTTTTTTTGGACTTTTCGTTCCTGTTGGACTAGTTCTTAACTTTTTTAAACTTCTTCTCCTACTTTGATACCTGTCCCAAAGCTTACCTTTTGGCGGTAAACTGCCTCTTCCAATAAAATAAGTTTTCTGTAAAATGTGTATTAATTACTATTTTGATTCGTTTGATTCTGTTTCTAACACTACCTGATTTTCAGTAGGAAACAGTTCAACAATTTGTTGCGATAAATGTTTACATTTAGCTACTGAAATATTTAATCCATTTTCAATATAAAATTGTATGACGCAGTGGACAAGATTTGTACGATGTTGAGGTTCTAATCTAGTGTTTTGGTGGTAGTAGGTTGTTAAATATCTGCCATTCTCTGTTTGAGTTAAAATATTGGCTACAGTTTTCTAAAAATAATAATAAAAAGGATACACATTAATATTTTTTTAAATAAAAGTTGTTTTTTTCTTACTTCTTCTAAAACTGTAGTATTTTGCTGCAGAGATGGTGAGGAACACAAAGACATAGAGCTTAATGATGATGGATTGTTACCACTCATAGTTTTCATCCATTCGGATATCGATGAGTTCATTGATAAAGTATCCTGCTCATACTCAGAATTTAATATGGGAAGGCCCTGTGAATGTATTTAATATAATACATAATATTTTCCTTCGTATAATTTACTTTTTTATACCATTTTTTTCTGCCATTCTGCTAATTTGAATTCAAAAATAATTTTTGAATTTAATTGGTCTGCTGAAAACAATTCCTCTATGTGTCTTCTTCTCATATATTTTAGTCCATCTAAAGTAATTTTCCTTGCTGATAAAAAATAAATTTATTTATATGAGTTTATATAACTTTATTCTGTTAATATAATTATTTTAGTTACAAATGAGTATCTGCTGTATTTCATCTGACAAACCCCAACTATTTATAAGTTCAGATAAAGACTCATCAGAATTCAGTGCATAATCCTGGTGGCATGCATTTTCATTTTCTGTATCCACCAAAATGATGTCATTTGAAGTTGAAAGAATTTCGTTGTCAGTCATAACATTATTTTGGCTATCATAAATTATGACATTGTTTATACCTTTTATTCGTACAAATTCATTTAACTGGCAATTATTTAAATTAATAAACTCTGATTCTAAGTCTACGTTGTTATTATTCATTTTTGGTTTTCCTACAAAATGTTATAATTTCAAATGAAATGAGTTTTAGCAATATTAATTAAAAAAATATATATGTATATATAAATAAAAAAATTGTGATTTTATAATTAAAATTTTTTGTATTGTCAAACTTTAAAAAAAAATCTTTTTTCTGATTAATGTTTTCCCATTTCTGGTTCGATTTATATGAATTGGTGGTCCATCAAAATATTTTACAGCTAAAATTATGGGTTTATAAAGATTTTCCGTCACAGGCAATATTTCATAGGAAACAAAGTGATCATTATAAACAACTGGTATACTTTCACATAAAAAGTATACTTTGTCACTTTCTAGTATTATAATTATTTCCTTAATTTTAAATAGCTCAGTAGAATAACCATCTGATTTAGTTAAATAAAATCCATTTCTATACTTTAGACCATTTAATGAAAGATGTGAGGAGATTTGAAAAGTATTTACTGCGATATTTAATTCACTGCATATAAAATCGATAAACACATTTTCAATTTGGTTTTTTTGGGCAAAGTTTAAATCAACATTTTTTTCTAACATTAATTTATTTGCAAACTGTAATTTAATTTTAGTCGCTAGAGTTAATGGTACGTTTTGTCTATTGGTAATTACTTTAGCGTAAGTTTTTATTTCGCGATGTTTTCCTTCAAACCTGAAACACCAGTAAAACTTTGGAGGTCCTGATTTTTTAATTATACGAGGATAATGAATTAAAAAGTGGTGTTTAGGTTTCAGTGTATCATCAAATAGTTTTACGTACTGATTATTATGTTGTTCTATTAAGTCAGCTAATAATTGTATCGTATCGTTGTCAAATTTTGATAAAAGCAATAAATCTACCATTTTAACAAAATTACAGACAAACAACCAGACTTTATCATTTGTCGGAATTAAATGACCTACCATTACAGTAAAAAAATGTGTAAATGTCCACATTTCTCTTGCAGATGTATTTAATTTTTTTTTCTTCAAGTGTAAAAGAGTTATATCTTTACTAATATTTCCTACTTCGGACTCACCATAAGAAAAATTTCGTTTTAATTTATTTAAAGATTCTAATGTAAATGTTCCTTTATTAATATAATGCAAAATTACGTGCGATAAGTTGTAATGACAAATTCCTTCGAATATGTCATGCATAATATCAACAGCAAAGTTTTCTGTGACATGAAATGAAGGAATATTATTTAGCAATGATTTGCCAGATACACCTGTTTCTGAAGAATTGTCAGTTATAATATCGTCTGCATAATTTTCTAAATTTCTTAAAGAACTATTATTTTCTTTTGATAAAAATCTAGCGGACTGCTTGGTTTCTTTGCAAAATCTGCAATAGCTGTTTGCTGAAAAGGATTTACTAAAATCTAATAAGTCCCAGATTATCTCCAAGAATCAGACCTAAAACAAAATAAACTTTTTTATAACCCTCAGGTAATTTTAAAGTTAAACCATCTATTTCTAAAGCAATTATATGTTCTATTAATGTACTCATTGCTAAATTATTGCCATATTTTTTTATGTCTTTAGCTTTAAACAGAGCAGCTGTGTATATTTCATTTAGTTTTGAAAGATTCTCAAGTGTTGGGAAATTATAATATACAGCTGTAATTGATTGGCTACCGGCATGAGAACCCAAAGGATTATTGATCTCCAAGTCATCTATATAAATAAAATACGGAATCAGGATTTTGTTTGGATATAATTTGCATTTTTCTTTCCATAAGTTGCCTTGTACAAAATTTGATATATATGTTACTTCCACTTTTAATTTTTCTATTTTTTCAAGGCAGGTTTTGAGAGTGTCTTTCTTTTCAAAGATTTTTCTAAATTGAAAGTCTAATGGAAGTACAATGCCCTTATCAATTACTTCATCATATTTGAGAATACCATGATCATGGACTTCTGAAACATGCTTATTTATTATGAATTCATGTGGAATTTGAAATTTATCGTAGTCTTTTAATACCTGCAAAAGCTTATATTCAGAATCAATATTTTTGAAGGGTTCTTCAAAAATATTTAAAACTTGTTCTAGTTTTTCACAATCAATATTGCATAATTCTTCAGCGAAAGATCTGATACTTGTTAAAATGGGAGAAACAATATAATCATTAATATTTTTCTGTAAATTAATTACATCTTTTCTTGTAAAATTATTGTTGTCGTGTATTATTAATGTAAATTTTACAGTGTTATCAAGATATTGAGTTTTCCATTCAGCCGCATTAAAATTTAAATTTCTTGATGGTGGGGGAGTAAAATTAGAGGGTGGTAAAGTTATTTCTGAAGGAATATTGCCTGTTTCAGATTGTGTAACATTTTGAAATTTTAATTTGGAAATAGTTTTTGATGGTTGTCCGTCATTATGACATTTAGTAATGTGCTTTTTGAAAGTGGTGCTCTTTTGGAAATATTGATTACACATCGGATGAGTACAGAAATATGTACTCTCTTTGTCACACCCATGTATTATTTTTAAATGACCAATTAATAAATTTGCACTTTGAAAATGTCGAAAGCATATAAAACAATTCATGATATAATTTATGATCCAATATTACCAAAATTTAACTTTGAATGTGTTGACTTTTTGCGAGTTTTGTCTTGTCTTTCGTGTTTTTGTAATGTAAATCTATTTAAAAACAAAAATTACACATTGTTTATATAGCTGAATATTTTTAAAATTTCGTGGTAAAACACAGATTCAGTAAAAAAAAAACTGGGATTATGGGTATAAAACACAAGCCATGAGGTGTAGTAGTAGTCCAAAGTAGTCCCATAAATTTATTAGTGAAGTAGAAACATCATACAGAATATTTATTTCTGATATTATAAAACTATTAAAAAATAAACCTGAATGTTGAGTTATCAATTTGAAAATTTTACAGCATAGTCAGACAACATATAAGTATATACTGTAAAATTTTTAGATTTATTTAATTACCCACTTTTGAGAAATTACAAGTTTATCCCAAAAATTGTTAGAATTTATAATTTTTTTTAAAGCAAATGTATTATATAATATCAGAAATAAATATTCCGTATGATCTCAGTACTTCACAAATAAATTGGTTGGACTACTTTGCCATGGTGGTGTTAGTGTGCGAAGTTCATCATGGCTTGTGTTTTATACAACACACTCCCGAGGGCTTTTTGAGACCTTGTTGTTAACACATAATATGGTAGCAATCCATCAACCGAATGCTTCAAAATCACCAAAGGCGCATGACTTAGAAAATTAAACAACACTTACCAAATTTTTTACTTTTTTTTAACAGTAAATTACACAGAAATTCATTAATGTGAATAATAATATCATGCAGTTTGTATTTTCTTAACTAATTAAAATTAATTACTTTTGTTAACTTTTTAGCACAACTGTCTCGATGAAAATTATTTTATCGAATGAATATGCTATAGTATATTAGACCACCAATACACGTGTTTAAAAGAAAATAATACATGAGAAAGAAAAGGAAAGAAGAATAACAACTGTAAATATGCTAGTGTAAATGTACAAGGCAATGTATGTTTGATCGAAAGGGAAGTGAAAGACAAAAATTTATACAAAAACTTGTATAATTTATTACACTACTTAGGCAGAATATACCTAAGTAACGCCAATATAATTTGGCGGTCAAAATGAATTCGTACTTGTTGCGTAGTCAATATATACCTAAGTACTAAGCCTAAAGTATATGTTTGTATGTATAAAATAAAAACCAAGTATATGAAATTAGTATTCTAAAATAAAACATAAAAATTTCCTAACTTGAAATCCCTTTTACAAAGTCAGAAGCAAACAATTATACATTTTTTATACAGAATCTGGGCAATTGATTTAACTAAAAATTTTATATGGATTTGCCTTAATTATACAATGAATTGTACAAGGTTGTAGTGAAGTAATTCTCTAAAACTTATATAAACCATACAAATTATTTTAGAAGATTCAACTAAACTTTTTATGCTTTCACCATGTACAAAAAACCCAATAACTTAGATAAAATAACCTAGTTTTTAAAACTCCATATAAAATATTTCACCAAAGCCATTTTAGGTGATTTTACTTTGGTATTTTCTCTGAGTGTATCAGGACAGCCCAGCACAAGTACATTAGCTAACTTCCAATGCTATCTAGCACACACCCAATTCAAATTGGAATAACACTCCTTCAAAACCATCAGTATATCTTCAATGGACTTGGATACGATGAAGTATTAATGTACCCCTAATATTGGTAGGAATCATATATCTTTGTGGCATAAAAGCTACGTTGATTTAAAAAGAAGAGGCATTAACTCAAAAAGAGTATATTTTGGTGACTTTTGCTGAACAAAAGAATAAAGAGTAAACCGAAACAAAAAGGGTACTAATACTCTTGAAAAGAGTATATCTGGTTTCCCTACATACGCAGCATGTTAACCAAAGTGAGCAGGTTATTGCAATGAGCAATCCACTTCCTTTAGAAATTCTGCAGTACGTGTTCAAATTCTATACATGAGTCTGTTTTATTCAAAGCTATATAATGATGTGTGATTTTATGGATTAGTTAGAGCTTTTACTACTTCATTGACAAATTACCGATTATTGCATGAAATATTTTTTATATAATTGTATTTTCTTCGAGAAATCCATTAAGCTTGCGATCTTTAAAATTTCTTTTATTCATTTTGAAGTTGAAATTTATTTGAAGCAATAAAAAATGGTTTTTAATTTATTTCCGTATATAAATAAATTTCCTTTTATATCCATTTTCATATATAGAATACATACATTCATACACATATTCGTATATACATACAACATTTCTTTTATATTCGCGCTCACACAGAGCTTTCAAAGTGAAAAATTAAGAAAAATGAAAATAATTTACAATATACACATAATAATTTTTCTTCTTGTTTTCTTTTTTTATATTTTATTTATATACATTTTGATAAGAAATGTGATTTTAATTTGACATTTGATAAAAATAAAAATGAATTTAAAAAGGAACTTTAGAGAGAATGGAATAAAAACACTGTGTTTATGTATGTACTCGTATACACACCAGTTAAGAAAAATTCGCAAATCATTTTTCTTATTATTTTTTGTTTTGTACCTAAATTGAATTTTTCTTTTTGTTGTTTTTGTGGAAATTTTTTTCCAAGGATAATACGGATGGCACATAAGTTATGGTTATAAGATTTATGTTCATTAGAAAAATATTCGATGAAAACTTATAAGCTCGACGTTGCGGGTTAGAAAATAAGTATATGTTGCAGTTATCTTATTTTATCATATGTCATTTATACATTTTGTGCCGTAAAAATATTTTTTTATTAATTCGATCTCTTTTGTAATATTTGTTTAGTGCTTTAGTTGGCTATATATATAGTACATAACACATACAAAAGTTGTGTACATGCATATATATAAATCGAACTAAACGAATGAACAATTTATATTTATTGCTATTGATAAGGATAACATAATAATTTTCTTTTGGTGTGGTGTTACTGTTAAAAGTTTTCTCCTTTATACCGTTAGTTTTGTATAAATTCAATTTTATATATAGTTTTATTCATTTAATGCGCTTAAGGTACTTCGAAACGTCAAGTTCTACAATGAAAAATAAAAACGAACTAAAAGATTTAAGAGTTTTAAATAAATTATCTGTCTTATATATCGAGTGAATTATACGGTTCACGAGATTTTGAACTTATTCTCTCTATATATCTATAGAACTTTCAGCTCGAATAATAATCTCAAAGTATTTCGAATTTTATACTTTTCAGTAGCTTGTCTTTTATCTAAAAATTTAAGCTACTAGTAGAATACAACCTGTGTTCCGGCTATACCTATTCAATGTAAATAGGTATTTTTGGTTCTGCTAGGTTTATGGACGAGAAAATCTCTTGGAAATAAACTTTCAGAAAAATTTCTATTATATGTTGTGATATTAACTATATCGAATGATTGTGGGCAGCCATCTTCAACCACGTACGGTAACCGTTATGTTTGCTAAACATTCAGAGATATCGAGTTAATACAGACTGGCTTTATACTCACAGTATTACTTTCTATCTTTATGATAATTTGACCTGAACCCATGAGGCCGACCCATTTTCTGGGTTATGTAATAGAATCAGAACTAACCGTTGTACAAGCAAGCATTTTGACTTCAATTTTGACTTGTGGACCAAGTCAAGGAAATATGTATTGTTATCAGTAGCTCTCATTTTTTCTTTTTTACTACTATTAGCACACTCACGGTTAAAACACAACTAACTCTTTCACTTTTTACTTTCTACTAACTCTATCGCAGTTAAAATCCAACTAACATACTCCTAACATTTTGACTCGTATTTGTACCTAATGTTCTAACCTTCTAGAATATTCCATAATCTTCGAGAGTGTCTAGACTATTCCTCTATCTAATTTTTACAGTTTACATTTACGATAGTTTCTTTACTCAAATAGAGATGTCGCTACCTAATCCTGATTCGTCCCGATCAGGATCCAACTCATCTCGCCTATATGGCGCTAATCGCTCTAAGTGCACCACCTTCAGTTTTCCTCGACTCTGTCCTTTCCTAATCCGGTAAACCACGTCGTTTATCTTTTTGATGACGATGTAATGGCCCATTCCATAAAGATTTGTACTTCGCTGTAAAAGCCCTCTTCTGTTGCAAATCGTTACGCCATATACTAAATCTCCTTCGTTGAAACTACTGTTATTTACGCGCATATCACTCTGAGCCTTCATTCGGTTACCTGACATTCGTTTTTTCCCCCGTGCAACTGCTTCTGAGTTCGATGGGCGCTCTTCCCGCTGATCCACTACTAATCCCCTGATTGTTGCTGCGGCATGATCTATACGAAGGAGCAACTCGAATATATTGCAATCCAATACTCCCTGGCTCACATCCTTCACGAAGCGATTCACCATCATGAAGTCCATCCCCAAGATGATTTCATCCTCTATATTTGCGACCAGTACTTCGTGTTGGAACTGAGTATTGCCGCTCCTTATCGATGCAATCTTCTTGCCCGTTATGAGGCACCCTCGTCTTTGGCCGTTTGTAATTTCAACTCATTCCGCGCTGGTTGTATTCTTCCTTTAATTAGAACATTTAATATAAACGTTCCAGGTGTTTCTACCCGTCTCCATCTTATTTCTCGACAGTCTCGTGACATGTGACCCGTTTTATCACGTGTCCAAAATTCTAATACTTTGGTTTCCTGTTCCTCTTCCTTAGCCAAAATTTGATGTTTACTACATAGGTGAGCGCGATTTTGATCTTCTCCATCTTACTTCACAGCAATCTCGTGAGATGTGGTGACCCCTCCTGCCTCATGCCCAACACTTTATTCTACTGTCACACTTTAAGTGACGGTTTTATGATGGCCTGTCTAGTCTCGTTTATTATCGCACAAGCGATGGTCCGTCAATGAACGCGTCCATCTTAATTCTCTCCATATAACCGGGTGACATATTTTTATGTGCCAAATGCACTAGCCGGTCGACCGCTAATGAATATTCTTGAAGAGTCTCTCAGAGTTTTTGATATCGACTCTTCAGTTCCATACGATAAATCCCTAGTTTATGATTGCTTCCATACTTTCGATCCAGCGCTTTCATTAATTCGTTGTAATTATGTCGGTCGTGTGTTCAAAATTGGCACTCACTATTGACAATCGTATTCCTGTTATGTATTTACATTCCTATACAAAGTAAAGGTTTAGTCAATCATTCTCATTCAGTTATTGTCCTAGAAACAATCAAAAATAGCCTGTATCGTAAATAATTAAGGTAAGCAGATTTGAAAGAAAAACTGATGGAGCACATAGTTTGTTCATCCTATTCCTCATCACCAAAGCTACGGCAGAAATCACAAATGGGGACATCCATTCTACTCGCATGTCCCGTAATGAGACAATGTCCAGTTATAGCTCCCACGACCATACCAATATGGTGCCGTCGAAGCGATATCAGTTGGCCGCATCTGGACCGGTCAAGTCTCGGTCAGATTTGCTTGGTTATTACAGACGAACTAGTGTTAGACCATCTGTTGTTCGTTTCTTTTATGGCGTTCTCTTGAAGCAGTAGTCTACAGGAACCAAGCGGTATATCCCGCCATGCTTTGTGGTATAAGGCGTGCTGATCCCTTGCTGGCCAGCTCATCTGCCTTTACAATCCCTATGACATATAAGTGCCATGGCGCCCACGTCATGCGGATGTTGAACTGATCAGCCATTTCATTTAAAGATGCCAAGCAGTTCTAGGCAACCTTCGACGTCAAGAAATTGGATTGTAGCGTTTTAATAGCAGCCTATAGAGAGGTTGACCCAGAGCCCCTTTTTGAGGTATCCGTGAAGAAGCTTAGCACCTCATTGTCCATAACAGTCTCATCCACCCAGTATTCTCTGGTGGGAAACTCAGTTTCAAATCTCACCTCAACAGATGGCGAAGTGATAACTTAGTCAGTAGTTTCAGGAATACGCCTGTTGCACAGGATATATGAGTGCCCTATATTGTTACAGGTCCACATAAATATGGATTTGAGCCGAATGGCTGCAGTGCACGATTCAAGCTGCTTGGCCACAAGATTCAAGGCTGTGAGATGAAAGAGATTCTCCAGACCTTGGAAAGGTGTGCTCCTGAGGGCCCCACTTATATACAAGCAGGCGGTTCTTTGAACTTTCATCAATACTTTCGGGTTAGTCATAATTTTTAACGTTGGCCATCAAACGACAACCCCATACAGTAGTATAGGTTTGACCACTGAGACGTAAAGCCAGAGTATTATCTGGGGCTCCATACTCCATCTCTTTCCAATGGCATTTTTGAAGGAGTAGAGCGCTACAGTAGCTTTCTTTACTCTTTCTAAGATGTTTGATTTACAGCTAAGCTTTCTATCTAAATATAGCCCGAGGTATTTAGCTCTATCCTTAAAGATCAAGCGAGTACCATTTAAATTAGCGGGTCACATTGAGGAAGTTTGTGCTTCCTGGTAAAGAGGACCAGCTGCGTTTTCTGTGGGTTTGCGTTCAGTCAACAGCAGCTGGCTCACTCAGAGAGATAACCGAGTGCACACTGCATGCGCTCACTCAGCGTACAAGGATATTTACCGAATACCGCAATAGCAACATCAAATCAATGAAAGCTTTTTCCCGCCTTAGGTATAATATTACTTTTACTTCAATGCATTTGCTAGGACTGTGACAAAGTTCTAAGCTGACTTTGAAGATGACTTCCAGCCAGGGTAGGGTTAAGTCAATAGTTCGCTGGTATCCGCAGGGATAATGCCATCAAGTTCTGTCGACTTGTATAGCTTAATGCTGTGTATTGCCCATACAATTTTCCGCCTATTTATCACGGATCTCTCCGGACCTAGTCCTCGGGAGGATTCCTGTATATTATCAACATGGTGGCCGAGACTTACTCAAAGGCCTACTGATAGGACATGTACCTAACAAAGCTTTGTTAAAAACATCAGATAGCTTGTTTACTAGAACATCAAGCTCCTGTAGAAATGCAGGTGGGTTTGGAATTTATACCAGTAATGAGTTACCAGGAATGACCCTAAAGCAATCCCAGTCAGTTTTAGTCCTATTCTTCATACTGGAGATAACAATGGTCAGAAAAGGAATGGTCTTCGGATACTTTCCAGTTCAATACCCTCTTCTTAAAAAAATCTGAAACAAGTGTGATGTCTTTAGGTCAGTACTTAAAACTGTATTTAGGTCAGTACTTAAAATAAAATAAAGGAGTAACTCACCTCGCCTGTTGATATTTGTACTTCCCCAAATTGAGTGATGCGCATTAGCAGTAGGAGTCATCATTGCCCATGATGACTCCTACTTTTCATCTTTGAGCATCCGTTATTGCACTGCCCAACATACCTGGTGGTATACTCTCGACACAAGGTTCCTGGACCAGAATCACATCAATGGACTTAGATTCCATTTTGAGCAGAGCTGCTGCTGAGGCGCTTTACAGTTGTGAAGGTTGATCTGAAAGATCTTAAGCATTAGATAGTGCTTACCTCCACCACTGTTAAAACAGACGCCTCATCTGAAAGTGAGTCATCCATCCGCGGAGCGCACAATGCAGCTCCATCGATCTCGACATATCCGAGTCGATGGACGGTGTCTCCTGACCGTCTTAATTGATGTTCTGGACACCTTGGTCACCAACACCAGGTGGGACTTCACAGGTGGCATCAGACCTGTGTGCTTCATCGCGCTTATAGACCTAAAGATTTTGCCAGAGCGCCCAAGGAGGGCGAGTCTTTTACAGTACAACACTTATTTAGTGAACCTCAAGTTTGGTTAATTAATGATCCATATCGCTTTTCGACAACTGGGAAAATAACGCTACTACAATCCCAATTCAAGTAAAGCGATACTTGTGAATAGCATTTTTTACACAATTGAATTATAGAGAAGTTGCTGTTTTGGAACCAACAAACTTAGTCAGTATAACCCCATTTCTCTCAATGACACAATGAGTAGGCTTCCAAATGACTCATAATCAACAAAGGAAATTAATGTAGTCCTTGCCATCTTTGATCAGTTTTGACACAGCTAAATAAATAATTATTGAGGGTAGTAAGTATTCTTCTCTAAATCACTAAAATTTAACGCCTATTGTGTGAGTGCAATTAGTTCAGCTATAGCCGAGTTGCACAGCTGATTTAGTGGCAAACTTTATGTACATATACCTGTATCGTCTTTGACTAATAAGTCTGCCTACCGATATAGATAATAACAATTAATGGTAATTTAGTAAAATAGCAAAAAATAAATAAATAAATCGTGTATATATACTCGTATGTATACAAATATCTTATCAATAGTATAATTATAATGAACTGATAACACACAAAAAATATATCATTCATTTACCGACTATGTACATACATTTACTCGGAAAGTATATCATCATGCAAATTACTAAATATACGTTGATATCTCAAATTTTGTAAATCACTTCGCAGTCACAATTGGATCACCGTGCGGAATAAATAAAATAAAAACCTCTGGGAAATTATTGAAAATTAGTGTAAAGTGTTGTACGGTGGTGTGCTATCTAATCTAAAAGTGAATGAATTATTGTTAGTTAATCGACAAGAAATTAAAGTGAAATATTTATTGTTTGTAATATTTTTAAGGTGATAATTATTTTAATATACATCGCTAAAGTGTATTTTGTGTAAAGTGAAATTCTATTGCGTGAAATACGTAATACATTAATGTTTAAGTGTATACGTGATCAAATATAAGATAAAAAAGTAATTATATTGGATATCAGTGATTGGATCTATAAATTCTAAAGATTAATGGATTAACATTATGCCGATTGGATTTCCGTATGTTATGGCCCAATTTTATAATGGAGAAAATTTATTCATAATTTAGGCGTGATCTGCGATGATACATTTTCTATTTTCATTTTAAAATGGAATAAAAATATTAATTGATAAACGAATTGTTCAAATTGTGACGTCACTTAATTGTACTATTATAGTACATAATCGCCATATTATAGCTTCCATGAAATATCGTTTTTTGTAAAAATATTTTATATTCTATTGAGGTAATTCCCATACTCCATGAATGCCGCTGATAATGTTGATATATGTATATGTTAGTTAATTATAGATATATTGGTAATAACGAACATGGGCATAAGAATGCGAATCGATTGTTTAAACTAACTAATGGAGTATTTAAATATCACATATGGCCGCGCAGATGTCTCATAAAACACTTAAATGTAGGTTTGAATAATATGGGAGACTGAAAATGTGATCGAAGAGGTTTTTCAAAAAAAGGTTAATTCAAACTTAAGTGTATCCAACTAGGTCTGATGAGGAAACAATTTCTAATAATTTCATTTCTAATGAAGATTAATACACTTTTGCATAAGTTTGAACTGATTTCCGAACTACTTTTCCCAATCCGACTCACGAACTCCCAAACTTGCATTTTGAACGCATCAACCACTTCTCCAGGTGTCGGAAAATATTCAATTGTTTCTGCCAGTATTCATGTCCAGTTTTTCAGAAAAAAAATTTGGGTGACATTGGAACACCCATACCGTCGACTGTTATTTGGCTTTGTGCTCATACGCATAGATCCAAGTTTCATCACCTGTCACAATGTTATAGACATGTTTTGAAGTATCGTGATTATATTTTTTGAATATTTCTTTCGACCTATTGACACGAGTTGTTTTTTAATCGTGATTATCAAATTATCCAATGAGTACAAATCTTTTTAACGGCCAGCTGTTCATGTAATATATGTTGGTCCTAATAATGCCCCAATCTCAGTATCAGTTCATGCACCAGCATCAATGTTTTTCAACAATAACCAATTTTGGACGACCTGCACGAAATTCGTCGTTGAGCGAACTGCGGCCACGGTTAAATAAAACGAAAATATTCTCGATTTAAAACCATATTTGCGCAGATATCAAACTTAGAGCATATTTCAATATAACAAATAAAAATAGCAGCGATATAAAAAAGTCTTCTGAGTAAAGCACTTAACATATTACCGCCTCGCCTCGACTTTTTCATATTCCACAAATACGAAGCCTATCACTCATTCATATTAGAGCGACGCTTCGTCGTTTTATTTTTGCAGCTGTCTATCTATTAGATATACATATATAAAACGGAAAACATTCAAATTAGCTGTAAGGTTGACAAATGACAGCGCCTTGCGCGACTTTGATTTGTTGAAGTCAAGTGTGGATCGCAGTGTGGAACGCATTGCGTACGCCTCGTAACTAATTTCATTGCATCAAATATTTTAGTTTTCAAAATTATCAATTATAATTTAATTATTTGATAATTATTTTTATTAATTTTTATATAACTTAACATTTTTAACCAAATAAATCTAATTTATAAAGTTAAATACTATAAATAAAAAAAATAAAATTTCGCAGCGCAAAGCCGAGCGTTAATATGAAAAGTGCTTTAATGTACCGTCTAAAATGTCAAACTTTACTATAGAGATGTCAGTTACCAATCCCGAAATATAAAAAGTAACCGAGGTATGAATAAAAAAAGTTTAAATTAAACATTCGTATACCAATAAATACCTTTACTATACCTATAGTATAAATGTCACTATCTATGCCCTAATTGAAGCCGCGTCCACACGGTAGGTAGGACAACATTTGTATTGGCTTATGTTTGCCAAATAAGCGGTATATGAAACGTACATCAAAAGAAAAGATCAACGTTGGCCGATAAATTTGTGTTTCATTCACACGACGTGACAAAATATGAACAAAAATATTTAGAAAGGGTAGTCCATTGATTTTTACCCCTCCGAGACATAGTACCCTCATTTCTTTTGTTCAATGAAATATCAAATAAATTTTTATGTTGGCACTTTTTATGTTGGTATAATGCCACCATATGGTAGGCGCAGAGGTCGTTGCAGGCGACGATGGCTCCACGATGTAGAGAACGACTTGGAGCCAAATAGTTGACTCAGTAATGGGCCAGTAATGGCCTTTAAAAAACTGATTATTATTGTTATGTTGGTATTTATGATGTGTCAAATTGACAGATACAATTGTTTGGGAAAAAAGTATTTTTCAAATCCAAAATGGCGTTTTAATGATATTTGAATTGTTGGTGTGTGTAAAATGAGGGATTACTCGATCAAAAAACCTCAAATAGATGAAATTTCCGAGAATAACATAATTTGGCCTTGAGTGCAATATTTTTTTTCATGCGAACCAGATGAGGGTGAAAAGGGTACCCGTTTTGCACTGAGTGCAATCCAGAAAATAAATGTCAAATTGATCAAAAGATACCGAAAAGTAACCTCAGAAATCGACTTTTGAGTTGCCATCTATGAAACATTAGCAGAAGCTTCAATTTTATTTTAGTTTAGTGTTTAGTCGATTAAAGCAAATTTTGCAGGCAATGTTATTAGATATTCGTAGTCATAACCACGCTGAGAAAAACTATAATAAAAATGTGGAAACTTTTGCATTTGGCATTTGTATAGAGCAATCTACAAATTTGAATAGAGCAATCTACAAATTAAAGGAAACATCGAAATAAGCTATCTTTTGTGCTTATTTTTAAGCTGCCTCATAACTGCGTCCATCGATGCAAAGATTAGAGCGCGAAACTCGGTGTGATAATTATGTATTTTTAATCACTTTGAGGTAAACAACAAGGGTGTAACATTTTTAATAAAAACCGTTTATCTGTCATATGTATAAGGATAAGATGCGGGCTATATCTAACCAATTAAAACTATAATTTTAATATTGTCGTTCCGTATTTCCAGAAGAAAATCTTCCAGTAAATCTCACACCGTTGATTTTTATTTAACCGCTGGGTTAGACTATATCCAGTTTACAATCATGAGGTCATGTTTATGGTTTGTGATTTTTCAAAATTGTTTTGTAATCGTCTAGTGGTGGACGTCGAAATCGTGTTTGGCTTTCAGAAACGTGGTAGGTCTTATTGATTCTTCTATTGTTTTTCTCAAGTCCTTTATACAGATTTTGAATCTATATAAACGTATCATGCCGTTGTGGTAATCTTGATCCCCATTTCCAGTTTGATTGCCAATTTTTTCATAAATAGTTTATCGGTTTTAATAATTTTCATAAGACCATAGATTTATGTCGCATCTCGATGTACCACCACTACAATTTGTATAAAACTCAATAAAATTGGGGGATGTGTTTTAGTTTTTCACATATGACTGAAATTTAGATCTACTAGATTGACTTTAAAACCGGTCTTATATTCTTAAAAAACTTACTTTAATATATAATTATATTCTACTGAAAATATGATATTTTTGTCTAACCTTGAAGGATCCAGGATTAAGTGGACTAACAACTGATCAATTTTGATATTCTGAATCAGACTGGAATGTTGGTTTTGCGCATCCATAATTTAGCCGTGCACCTCTCTGTTAGATGTTGTTGTACCATGGCTCTCGCTCTATTAACAGAAGTATTTAGAAAAAATGAAATCACAATAAGCAATAACCATGTTCTCGGTTTGTTGGCTAATTGTCTTTGTTATTAACCAATGTTTTGATTTCTTCAACAAATCTAGTACAAAAGCAGGTGAACACCAGAAAAAAGCAAGTCACCTGTATTGTACCAAACTGCAAAATAAAATAAAATAAATTGGACTATTGGTCTTTTTTCAAATGAGGTTGTATATAAACATAACTATATGTATGTCAAAACCACTTTCTGGCACAACATATTAATTTAATTAATATTAAATGGTTGGAAGAATTGCAGTTCCTGTGCTGAATATAATGAAAAGGACATAAATGTCAGCCATCGAAAGTCGTCAATGTGATGAATGAATGAAAAGTATCATTACTCAAACTACCAAAACCAATGAGGAAATCGAACCTATCAAGAACTATCATGCAGAAAATGTAACAAGAGTTCCAGGCTAATTCACCCATATATGACTAAATTGTCAACGATAATGCAAGATTTTAAAAATCAATTACAACAATGTCAAACGTCGTTTAAATCGAAACCACTTGAAGTATAATAATTTAAATTTGATCGATAACAATATATAAACATTCTAAACGTGACCGACATGACAGAAAACGTTTACAAACGTATTGTCAAAAAATATTATCACTGCAATGAAAACGACAAAATTTTTGCAAAATATTTATTTTATAAATCGTCATCAGCAATTAAATTAAAACTAAAACTACCATCTTCATCTTCGATGTACAAATGGTCTCCCATCAAATTCATTCCACCAGGAACTAATCAAATTTTATTTGAATAACTTGAAAAGGTATTTCAAAATATGTCAAGTCAATCCAAAATATGTACCTTAAGCTTTGATGAAATTTGCATTAAAAAAGATTTGACAGTAAAATTTTTTTTAGATCAAGTTGAAGGGTTTTGTGACGATGGCCGTCAAAGAAGGAATAAACTGGCAACATCAACATTATTTTTTATGCTTCACGGAATAATCGATGGTTGAAAATATGTATTTTTTGATCAACAGTTCTACAAATCAGAACTGCTGAAAGATAATATAAGAACTTGCAACGACACCTTGAAATTAAATGTTGTTATGGTAACATGTGATCAATCTGCTACTAATATCACTACGTATAAAATACTAGGAGTGACTCCTAAAACCCCTTATTTCTACGTCGACGAACATAAAATTCTAACACAGTTTGACTTACCAAACCTTAGTCACATAAGCGTTCTACGCAAAATTTTTGTATTCGATTGTTATCAACATGTTAGGCTGATGCTGAAAATAACAACATTTTGAACTGAACACGTTTCAAAAAATGAACGTTAAATTGGCAGCACAAATGTTAAGTGGATACTTCATTTTAGTTTCCTTGGTGTGATCTCCTTACAATGACTATAATTTTAGCTTCAATAATTGCAAAAGATTCCTCCCCAAAAATAATGGTTAGTTCTTTCTATTTTTCTGAATAATACTTTTGGCCCAATTCCGACAAACCATTAACTTATAGAACAGAAAATACATCAGTACATTATGTCTCGAAATAAAAAATTAACAGACAAAGAGATATTAATTGAGTTGAAATGAGGAAGAATTGGATCAATCTGATACTCTTCAAAATCATAATCCCAAGTCGAAAAAACAAATTATAACTGGATGGGAATAAAATGAGGACGACACGAGTATACATGAACATAGAGCTAATGCCGGCTCCGCTTTAGATACTATTAATATTGAACTCATTTCGATCCGCCTATGCCATATTTAGACGACGAAGAGATGATTAATTGTTGTTGTTTCGAAAGCTGTTGATGGGGAACTTTAAATAAATACCGAAATAGAAATTCGGATTTTAGATTTTACGCAATCCGACGCTTATATGACACTCACGGATAAAAATGATAAATTGATTGGAAGAAAAAAAACGATTGCATGCAAATTCCATATGAACCAGAGCTAGAAATTGAAATGGATAATTCGGATATAATTGGAGAACGATAACCTATATCTTATTTCAGCAAATATTTTAACGATGAGCTATATTCTAAACTATGGTATCCTATGCTCCAAAACAGCAATATATTAAAATCCATTGACGTAAGTGCAAATTAAGCGTTAAATGGGACCGATGTATGGGGGTGAATTTGAGATCAAATACGATGACCGGCAATCGTTTCTTTCAGTCGCCAACCAATTTACTACGTCCATTAATAAATGCCATCCGAACTCGCTGTAACCAACTATATATCTAGAAGAAAATGTGTGTGTGGACGAGTATATGATTCCATTTAAAGGGAAATTCTCTGCACAAGAATAGGTTAAAAATAATCCCTAACAATGGAACATTAAAATGTTTGTTTGATTTTCTATTATACCAAGAATCCAATACAGGTTTAGCAGACTACAATTTAAAAAAAATCAGCTTCGGTCACTTGGTGGTTCTGCATCTTGCAGCCAGAATAAGATAATTATTTTAGCAGTTACCATCTCTTCAACATTTTAAATGAAATGGACATTAATGCATGCGGAACCGTGCTAATAAATCAATTTTTCCGACCCAAGTTTACAGAGAATGAGGGATTTAAGAAACAAAAGGATATTCGGGGAGAGGATAATATGCAGAATTTTGTTCAAGAAGCCAAAAAGGTTATAATTGCGAAGTGGTTGGCATCAGTTTAACTAATGTGCTTTACAACCAATTATTATATCAAATATAACCAAACTTCAACTTCATTTAAGTAGGTTGCTTTTATTTATCATTATTTAAATAATATCCTTTTCCTGTTGAATTTTCGGCATAGTCGATGCTTGTAGGTGGTTTGATAGTGTGTTTGGTGGTTGTTAAATTTTTAATTGGAGTTTTTAATATCGAATTAATCAAATCCAACTTTACAATGTTACGAGTTGATCGTTGATCCTCTTTGCTGGTGTTGCTGATTTTGTCGTTATTTCTGTACAATTAGTGAATTCATTTTTATCTGGGCACCATGTTACATTTGTCAGAACTGAAAAATTAATATAAATGCAGTTTGACATTGATTGTCTAACTAACTTATTAAAAAATATGTACGTACAAGTTGAGTATAGAGTTTAGATAACTTTATAATTTACGGCATTATAGCGACCGACCAGAATTTAGGGTCGTATTGTGGTTTTATTAGATTTTTTCCCACTTATATAGATTGATTTTAACCAGGCAACCAAACGTTTAGTATCTTTGTCCTTAACACTTTTATAATAGGATGTGAAGTAATTGGGAATTTCATCAGCGGGTGCACAAACGCTAAATGTTTTAGCATTCGTATTTCTAAACTAAATATTTCTGAAGTGGCATATTTCCAAACAAGCCGACCTTTCTGTACTTTTCGCCAAATTAATTGGCCAAAGCGAAAGAGGAAATCGTGGAATTCTGTTAACGGAAAACATTTTTCAGTTGCGGATTTAATATTTTTTTCAAAATCCGAAATGATTCTCATTGGAGCTAGTCGAATATTGCAGTCGCATGTTAGTTTGCATAGTTCGTAAAAGAACTGAGAATAACATTCTTTAGTTTTGCTACTCAACAGGCAAAATATAAGTGGGACACATTGGTGCTCAACTTTTCCATGGATAGAGAAGAGATCTCGCATTAATAATGGAACTACATCGAAAGTTCCGTCCATTAGTTAGCATTCAGATTCACTTAAAATTTTAAGACTGTAATGTGTGCCAAGTATAACGTGCTCTGTAATGACCATATCTCAATAAATTTTGGTTTTTTGTTCCATTTCAGGCGGTAAATAAACCATGCACTCATTTGATGTGTGGACTCTCGAGTCCCTATTAATTTGCGACAGAGTGGCATTGGAAGTTCTGGCAATCGATTTTGTTTCCCATGAATTCGGACTGTGACTATATGTTGTGATGACTCTTTGGTCAACACAATTTCACCATTTAGTTTTTTGGTAACAGCATTTTTTTGCTCCTTTGCGTTATTTCGATATTTTGGAATTTAATATTTTAAAATTCGAGATTTTGATTTCGAGTTTTTGAGTTCGATATAACGATCGTCGGAATTTCATTTTATATTATGATTTTGAATCTACTCATATCCGTCTCAGGAATAGGAGAACTAGTATGCATGTCATGTGAGACTAAGCAATAACATGTCATAAATTGCTTTATTAGTTAATTTACGAAATAAAAATATTCTTTTTCTTTTTCATACACATTAGAAAACAATAAAAAGCATAAAAACGTATTTCTGTCCTAACAATTTATTGACATGTTTCCTGCTGGTCTTTTATTTTGTTATCGGCACTATTGATTCGAGCAACCAACAGTGAATCGGTTATGTAGACATTTCCTTTCAAATATCCCCAAATTTAACACCACTATAGATGTTTATGTATATCAATATACATAAACATCTAATGGTGTTAAATTTGGAGATTTAGGCGGCGAAGCATTAGGTACGTTGCGACGGATCCATCGTCCTGAATAATTTAAATACTTTCAAAAATGATTGCTTTGGTTTTCCATAATAAATTTTCTACTTATAACCGTTTAATGTATAAACAGAACTAAAGAGACATCGACAAGCGACGATGCCAGTAACTATACAGAAAGTATGCGATGCTCACACAACCAATGTCGGTGTTGACAGCGACATCACCGTCGAACATTTCATAAAATCTATTTCTAATTTTGTCGACGACACTACAGTGGTACCAGCTGTTTTTATATTTTTGGTTGTCATCCAAAATCGTTTGGTGTCGCTATTACTCAAAAGTTCTTTGTTTTCTCAAGAGATTTCGCCGAAAGACAAATGTATCTTGACGGTGAATTTGGTCGTTGGATTTTTGGTTCTATTTATACCTTTAGATAAAAAGTGACGAAACAATTATTTTAGTAAATCGTCTGTTAAATTTAAATCATATGAGTGAGTATAGTGGAATTTTTTTTTCATAATTTTGACCGAGCTACAAGCTCTACTCGTTTGGACTCCCAATGAGACACCCTGTATATACGTGTAAATTGGCATTAGGTTTATTGAATGATTATAAAAAAAATTGGCTACCAACATTTCTATTATGCTAAAAATGGGGCGACGGGTTTACGGAATTTTGTTCCCTTGGATTATGGTTTTCTGACCAACCTCCGAGTTTTGGTATCTTTGGGATATGGGTTATGTCTCTTTTCCTTTAAAATATGTTTAATCAAATATTAAATATAATTATACATATGTACAAACCTTTCTGGTCTTACGGTCCCCGAATTTATTTTTCGTTTAGGCGGCGACTCGAATAGAATTCTAAATTTAATTCCTCGAACAATTTAATTTTTTCTTGAATGCCGTCTAGATATGATTTGTAATTCAATTTGAAATACACATCGAATTCCTAGAACTAAAATATTTGTCTTCTAAGTTCAAGTTGTCAGAATTCAAAACTTGAAAAATAGGTTTTCAAATTACTTTTAAAATTGTGTTTTGATAAATTAAAATCGAAGATGAACATCTATGATGTTAAATGATTTTTCCTAGTAGGACGGAACATTAATAGATATTTTATCCAATATGATGTAGCCAATTAGTATATGTTACCGATAAAAGCGACATCCAGAAGTAGACGACTATATATTCAAGGGTGCATACTATATATTCTTTGCACCTTGTTGATTATGGATGTAGGCGAGTCACATTCTCACAGAATGGTATATTATGATCGTATAGTCCCAGCTAGTTATTTTTAGAAGGAAAATCAAAAATTTGTATGCTTTTGATTTAGCATAGTAAGGACTCCAGACAACCACACCATATTGCATCTGAGATCTCTGGACTCCCATTTAAGTGAAATATAATGTAAATACATAAAGTGAATACATAAAGTGTGTAGATCCTTGAAATCTTCTGTACATTGTATGACAAAACCAAACATGGAAATACGCTTTAGCAATACAGCTGTGTGTGGATATATCGTTTAAAAGTGACTCTTCAACAAAGGTGGCGCCTAAATTAGTAATCCCGTTTATTCTTTGAATTGCTTTGCCATTGGCTTTTTCTTACGGTGATACGAAATAATTTTGTATTTCTTGGTATGTAAGTGCAATGAGTTTTGATCGCACCACCCACCAAGTCGATTGAGATGATCTTGTAATTCGTCAACATCACACATTTGTTCTATTGTATGAAAGTTTTTTACATCATTGAGTTTTTTATTATCTTCGTTATTCGGTCGATAAAAATAATAAACATCCATGGTTCAATATGCATTTCTGAGGAACACCAGATGTCACTCTGATAACGTTGGATTTCTTATTATCAATTAACACATATTGCCGACGATTAGTTATAGATACAAGTTGAACCATTTAATGTTGAAAGAAAATCCTAATGCGAATAGACTTTGGCGTGTATTATGATGACAGACGGAATCAAATGACTTGCTAAAATCCGTATACGGTACATCTATTCATCAATTTGCTGGTATCACCCAGATTCGTAGATGTAGATCTGCCAGGCATAAACCCATTCTGGTTGACGGATATATGAGGAATTAGTGTGAATTTGAACGCATTGGATACAACCAATTCAAATAATTTGGGAATTGATCATGAAGTTGGTACTCCTCTGTAAGGTCATCACGTTTGCCCGTTTTAAAGATTGGTGTCATCTTTGAGATTTTCGATTTATCGGAAAACACAGCAGTGGTCAAGGAGTGATACAGTTTGCACAATGGATGTACTAAAATACTACCAAACAATTTTAACACAGAAGAGGGTATATCATCCGGTTTCGCGTAGGCCTTGAATATCCGATTTTTTTTAGATTTATAACCATGGAGGAAAAATAAATTCCATCCAATTCACAGCAACCAAGTAATTACCCAGCCCAATGTGGCTTGTCTTTTTAAAGTTGTACTTGAATTGTTGTATACGTATTCAGTTTTAGGTATACGGTCGAATACGAATCCAACGGTTGGTCGTTAACACCATTTGCGACAGATTGATTTAGTGAATCTGTTACTTTAAAAGCACCAAGTTCATTGGTGAAGACAAGATCTAAAACCCTATCTAGATTATTGGCAATGGTGTTAATTTGGTTTAAATTATAACCGATTATGGCATCAATAGATAAAGAATCACCATCTGACTTTATATTTCATGGTAGAATACAATTCAATTGAGGATCAAAATTCCAGATGATATTTGGTAGATTAAAGTCACCCAGTACAAGAACTAAATCAGATGAATTTGATTTGCTCTGACTTCCTCAATCGAGTCAACGCATGACGCATAGTAATCACTATGCGCATGAGGTGGTATATGAATACGCATTGTATAGATGAGTATATCTCGTTGATTGAACATATTCAGAGCTAAGAATTGCAGAATTCAAATTATATAGACGATTTGATGCCATTTTGCTAACATTCTGATAATAGAGCACACTTCTTTAGAAGCTTGAATTTTAGTTTTAGTTTTGAGAAGACCCGATGCATAAAGGATCGTCATCACTGGTGAGTGCGGGAAATTGTTTATAGTGGCGTTGTTATATTGGTAGGCCAGGTGTTTCGTAAAAAAGATGTTTTTTTGTTTATATATTCAAATTCCTTGGGAAAGAAAATTAGCATTGGCCAAGATTTGGAATTTAAGATTTGCGAAAAGGATCTATCATTAACACGAATGCGGTAGGAATACAGTTCTAATGGTCGTCATTCCTAAGTTTAGGAATCATTCTGATTGCATTTTCTTGTTCTAAATTAAACGTTTTATTGATGCACCCTTTAATTGTGAGTAGGTCGTCGGATTGTTCACTACTGGTGGATACTGCTGCAGTTGTTACAAGAATTTCCCACTGAGTTTCTTTAATTGTTCCTGTTGGGATAGTACAATTAGCATCATGAAGGGACAACGTTTTTGCGGCTGTTGTGCGGTTGTTGAAGTTGGTAATGATGATGTCGGTATAGCTGCAAGTTAATTGTTGGATTATTAAAAGTTGCTGTCTATTGTCTGAGATGCGGCCACAGATGATATGTCCGGCTTTTGATTAAGTTAATTAGTATTTGTTCGTTCTTTTGCAAGTGATCGAGTTATGCGGCGATCTATGTCAATCATAGGATGTGCATGTCTTCTTTGCGTTATTGGGAAATTTTGATAGTATTTTTTTTGCATTTGATGAGGCGCATTGTTACACATGAACCCATTGCAAGCAAAAAATTACTCGTCATTAAAAATTGAATTAAAACACATCCGAATTGAACGAATGTTAGTAATGATTTATATGGTTTAATATACTAGCCCATATACAAATCACTAATTGTTCGATAATGAAGACAACCTCTCATATAATGTAACTACGGTAACGCATATGCCTAAATTGAAATATTCCCACACATCTTAACATGTCTTTACAGAAAGATTCTTCACATCAAGTTTTCAACTAATTTTATGGGAAGAAAACAATTAGAGCTAAAAACCCCGTAGCGGATTTGTAATTTTCATCCCTCCATGATGTTATCAACTTTGGACAACGCTTAATTTTGCCAAGTAATCTATGTAATAGTTTAGGTGTCGACAACCACGTAGATCCCTCATTCTATTACTGCGCACAACCACCATTATGTGTATACACGGCTAACGACAAAATGATAAAAATACTTTCAAAAGTACTTCTAATGATCATAGATGGCCTGTATAAATTACATTTTAAATGGAAACATATTAACTAAAAGTTATCTTTGTTAAGTTTATCTTAAACTAAACTAAAATAACTTAGTATACAAATTACGTCCAATAAACGTTTGGCGATTACTTACGCGATTTGAAATTTAATTTTTTATTTTTATTTTCTAGATAATTATTTGCAATACAAGTGCTTGGGCCCGAGGACTTCCCACATACAGTATGAATGGATTCTTCTTACTTTAAACCTATATTCAACAAAGTACTGAAAATGACCAAATAAATTTACATTCAAGATGTTCCATACAATTTTATCAAATTTAGTTTTAATTTTATTTCTACTATGCTCAAGTATAAATATAATTCAGCAAGGAGAAGGTAGACCTATACGATAATATACAATTATGCATTATAATAACATAAACATAAATTGTTTCAATTTTAGCGTTTAAATTTGCGCCAAAGCCGTATTCCAATTCAATAAAGTTACGAGTGTGGTATCCGAGATTGAATCAACTTGTTACATCAATAAAAGTGGGCAATTCAAACGAAATACAAATGAAAAATAAAAATGATTATTGGTAAGTAAATTTTAAATTAAATCTATCTTCCAATAATCACTAAGATTAATTTTAATCTTAAATAAAAAATAAATAAACCAAATTAACAAAATCCATATTGTCCACCAATTGCGAGAATCACCGGAACCTGCTTAAAAATGTTATATTAAATCATAACTAATCATTGTTGACGATTATTTCATTTTATTTTAGGATACAAAAGTTGGAGCCGTGCACCACGTACACTATAGAAGCAGTAGTTCGAAATACTAAGTCTAAAATAGAATTTATTCATAGTGAAAATATTACAACCAATAAAGATTTTCCGCGTACTGATATAAACCAAGTAATCCCGAGTCAAAATTCTGTAAATATATCATTCAATTACACAAATTTCAATTGTGTGGAGAGAATAGAAATATCATTAAATGAGTTAAAGATTGCATTAATTAAGAAATCAAATTTGACGCAAAGCTATTTTATAGAAGAATTGGCACCGTGCACTTCATACAAATTATTAATTCAAACATATCCGGGCAAAGCAGGAGAAGTAACAAATGCTACAAAACACTTTACAACAGAGTCCGTGGAACGATTTTCTATAGAAAATATAGAATATGATGACCAGGCAGAATTACTAAGATGGACTTCCGATTTTGGACGAGAATGTATTAAGAGTTACGATATTAAAATTGAGAATGGTAATCAATTATTTATATATGTAATAGCACTAGGCATTGATACTTATAACAAGCATTGCAATATATATTCCAGATTTTGATGGGACTACTGCTTCTACATCCTCGGAGTCATTTAATTTAACTGACTATCCGGGTTGTTCTAAATTTAATATATCTATTACACCAAAAGGAATAAATGGCGAGGTTTTTAACAGATCTCAAATCGAAATACAAACCGGCATCAAAGGTATGTTGTATATGCATTAAACCCAATAAAAATTTCATTACTAATCCAAATTTTATTTTTCGTGAAGAACCCAGTTTAGCGGTAAATTTACCAGGAAATTCTAGTTCAGACAGTATTACGATCAATTGGAATAGCCCAAATGAAAATCCGGGCTGTGTCAAAAATTACGCTATTGCATATTATGGAAAAAAGAAGTACACAAATTTAACCACATATACAGTACAAAATCTTGAACCATGCCTTGAATACAGTATTCAAGTTTGCCTGATTATGATTAATGATAAAATTGGAAAATGTACAAATATTAGTATGGCTACGAAAATAGGAATTCCAAGCAAAGTGAATGATTTTAGAATTTTATTTTTAAATTCCATACGTATTTATTGGGGACCTCCACTTTATGGGGCAAATTGTACAAACAACTACAATGTAACTGTGAACGAGGAATCTGGTAAACTAATCTCCACCAGTTTTGTTTCTTCACCGGAATTTCAAATAAATATTAGTGAATTGAAATCATGCCACAACTATAGTGTTTATGTAACACCGATCAATCGCGATAGTGTCTTAGGTTCAACCGATTTTATTACGTTAACAACTAAGCCAACAAGTAACTAATTTGATTGTTTAGTTTTCCTATTTGATCCATTTTTTCATTAACCGAATATTTTAGAACCTAATCCACCAACCGCACCTTCGCTAAAATCAAAAACAGCAACATCACTGGAATTGCAATCTGATTATAATTCAGCGAATGATTACTGTCCGCTACGGGCGGCGTTCTTTGAATGCCAAGAAAAGGAAACAACAACTACAACGCAATGGGCAAATATTTCACTCATAGAGAACGAAAGACAATTCATCGGAAACGTTAGTAATTTAAAAGATCTTACAACATATATTTGTACGGCACGGGTTGCGAACGAAAAATATTTGTCTGATCCAAGTAAACTAGACGAATTCGAAACGAATGAAAAAGTTGCGGATCCACCACAAATCACCATAATTTCAAAAACATTTGGGTCATTTACTTTTAGCTGGAGGGACTTGGATCCTAGAATTAAACTGAAAGGTTATCATGTAATAATTAGCAGACTGGGTAAAAATTATCAGATGCCAGACGGTTGTCAAGATGAGCCCTATAATAAATCATACCAAATAGATACAAATTTGTTAAATTACGAAATCACAAATTTGAAGCCGTATACTAAATACACTGTTCAAATGGCCATTGAAAATACAGCGGGTATCGGTAATTATAGTGAACCAATTCATGTGATTACCGAACCGTACAGTAAGTTAATTTTTAGTATGTATGTAAAGTTGTAATTAAGCCAACAATATTTATATTCCAGTTCCACATCAGGTGATAAATTTTACAGCTAAAGTGAGTGAGAATCAAACGGTCGAGTTGAAATGGAATTTACCATGCGAAATTAATGGTCAAATAATTTCAATGGCAGGAATATTGTATGAGGGCCAACCAATAAATAATACGTTCGAATGGAGGTCGGTAATAGTTGAAGGGGATAAACTCTCCACAAACTATTACCTTGGATATAAATTAAAACCAGACAACTTTTATAACATTACAATTGAAATTGAGTTAAATAATTTTACTGGGCCAACGAATTTGACGTCGTTTTCGTTTAGCACACCAGCTGGAAGTAATTTTTTGTATAAAGTAATAATATTTCCTGCAAGTAATAATATTTTTGTTTTTAGTTCCCGAGGCATACAATTCAAGTGGATGGGGATCGATAGGGCTAGAAACTAATCCACCAAATAACGTTGATTTAATTATTGACAAAAATCTATTTTCATCGACTAATGGCAAAATATTGAAATTTACTTTTCTTATATCGGAGCGGGTAAGTCATATATTTGTAATTATATTTCTATTGTATATAACTATGTATGTTTATAAAGTTTTGCTACGATGATCCAACGCCGCATCAAATGTTTTTCATAAGTGAAAATGATTACACGAAATTGCTGACATGGTATGATTTTACGGATGATGAATGCACGGAGCAGTATCAACTTGAAGAGTATAGGAATGATTTCAACTTTGATGAAATCCCTCATTTTCATTTTATACTTGGCAATGAGACGTGTGATAAAGAAACAAGGGACCCAATGTTTTGTAATGGTCCGCTTAAATCAGGTTGGTATAACTGGACATATTGTTAAATGCGATGCAATATTCATTTGAATATTTTTAGATACTGACTATGCAGTAATTGCACGAATTTTTACATCTAATGGATATGCTGATACCCAGCCCATCTTTTTTAAGACGTCAAATAGTGCCAGCGGGATAATTGTACTCCTCATAATTTTAAGTATCATGGTGGTTGGCTTTTTTAGTGGCCTCGGTTTCGTGCGATTTAAATTGAAATATTTAGATATGCCTCTTTCCGCGACCGATATCCCTGTTAAATCCTTCCTCACGTTTTACTCACACATGGAAGTTAATCTAATTGTCAAAGAGTATGAGTCGTTTAATGGACTAGATTTACGAGAATATACAACAAATGAAGCTAAGACATATAAAGAGAAGAACAGATACGCAAATATATTGCCATGTAAGATTACACATCCATCCAATTAGCGAAAATGTTAAATATTTTTTATTTTCCCCATAGATGATCAAAATCGGGTGCTTCTTACGCCAAACGCTTATTGTACGAGCGATTACATAAATGCTTCGTACATTGATGGGTATAAACGCAAACATGAGTATATTGCATCGCAAGGCCCAAAACCGGAAACAAGTTATGATTTTTGGGATATGATTATCGAAACAAAATGCCACAAAATCGTAATGGTAACAAAATTAGTCGAGAACGGTATCACAAAATGTTTTCAATATTATCCAGATGAAAATGCCGAACTTCAATTAGGGGATATAACAATTTCCAGTGTAAAGGAGGATAATTTGGAAATATTTACACGGCGAGAAATAAAAATTACAAAGGGCATGGCAAAACGTTTAATTGTACAATACCATTTTCAAAAATGGCCGGATCACGATTGTCCCGAAAATGAAATGGATTTAATCAAATTTATACAATTTTTGAAATCGGAAAATAGTTCATCACATCCGATAGTCGTGCATTGTAGTGCTGGTGTTGGCCGGACCGGAACCCTAATATCATTAGATATGCTGATGCAACAAGTACAAAATGATAAACATTTGAATATATATGAAACAGTGAAAAAGTTAAGGTATCAACGTGTTAAAATGGTGCAAACCTTTGAACAATATCAGTTCTTATATAAATCGGTTGCGAAGTATGTACAGTGGAAATGGCCAACTAGAAAAAATTAGTGTTAATCGACACTAGAGTCAAACATATAACCTAGTCTAGATTATTTATTGCATTTGTGATTTATAGTTTCAGAATCTTCATTAAAAGTTTAATTTTATTTTAAATTGCTATAGCAATAATACTGTAATAAATTAAAATTATTTGTTGAGAACGTATACGCGATTTTTTTTATATACATATGTTGTTCGTTTTCTGAACCTATGTTGAAAAACTTAGGGCGTTGTTTAATTAATTGTTGATTTCCTTTTTTTAAATATAAATGTCAAGTCACCGCATAGTATTTATAATTTTTTATAATTTTCATTAACTTAATGAAACGTTAACGGTAATGAAAATAAACTAAATAAAATAAACGCCCTAATTTTTATCTTTATCCATTTTTTATTAAATATATTTTCTATATGTCATTTTTCTTCTATAAATTTTAGGATAAAAATCGCAAATTATCATGCCGTAGGAAAAATGGTTTTATTAAGCAACTTAAGGCAGAATATAAGCAACTTAGGGCAGAATTTATTAAGCAACTTAGGGCAGAATAAAATGTGTGCCCATTCTAGTCTATTTTTCGCTATCGGTCTTTTGATAATATTTCGTTTTAGATGGCGTTTACTACTAACATATACTACTGCACTATTATAAGCAACAAGACTCTACAGACTCTCAAGATTATAGATCGGAGTGAAGTTTATGCTAATTTAACAAATTATGCACTGCGTTCCAAAAGTATTCAAATCCTCACTAAATATTTTTTACTCACTTGGATTAATTCATAAATGTTTTACTAGATCCGGGTTAATATTTATAATTCATACACGATCATCTCAACCAGTTCAAATAAAATGTAAATTATATATTTGTTCACTGATTGACAATACAGCGCACGGAATAGGGGCAACTGCGAAAGACAATAATATACTGCCCATAAATAGAATTACACTGAATAAAAGATATAAAACACATCATCAGAGCTCACCTGACAATCAGCCAATCTATAGCACCTCGCCATATAATGAGCCGCCGAACATCTAAATTAATTAATACGTTTTGTGTTCAAAGTTTAGAGGGACTCTTAATTAAAGCCAATTCCGGATCCCTTTAAGGGTGAATTTACTAAAGAAATGGAATCTATTGTCGTCGAGTTTTCAATCAAATGTGCTTGATTTTATAATTACTAATATTTAAAAAAATACATTTACACAATGTTGGACCCCAATGATAAGGTTAACTTTTTTAGTGGATTGTGATGCTGGTTATAAGCTACAAACCCACCTTCAGGGATGGACACTTACGCATCATCTATTATTTTCTATACTTCGACGTGTCAACAACTGGTAGACAATGTCGATAATGTAGACATTTCTTATATAGTGATTATGTGAACTAGTGTTAACTTACCAGATCTCTTTAGAAAATCTGTCTTTTGACAGTTTTGGAATCCCGTTCAATGCATTCCATCCTATATACTTACCCTCTCAGAAAAATCACTTGGGTTAGAAAACTTTTAAATGATTATAGTTTTGTAATTTTGTTTTGTTTTAATCTCTACTTGTTAAAGGACTCAATTCTCTCCCGGCTTATTCCCAGGTAGCTTATTTTCGTCCTTGCGTTACGCCGTTTGCCAGCCAAATCGAGAACGCACGGCCAAAGGTCCGATTTGTTCCACCATCTATACGTTGTGTAGCTCCATGCCAGTCTGCACTGATATAAACTCTCTTCACTCTCAACAGAGGATCATAGATTTGTTCATCATCATCCCGATCTTGAAATCAAGGATGAAGAATCCCTTTTGTATCCCGCTCTTATTAGGATTCGAACCCGGTACTTTAACCACTGTGCTATTTGCATTTTCGTAATTTATTTCTAGAAATTTAGAATTTCAATGTAATCTGAATGTTTGCAAGATTATAGTTTTATTATGTCGTTACATATACTGTTTCGAAGTTCTGCTATAAAATAAAGCGATGGCCATAAATGTTTTTATGAATTTTTTTATAGGATTTAATACTCAGAGAATACCAAGGCACTACAACTGGGAATAGTTTTTCTCTGCTAAAGAAAGCGTACTAGATGCAAATAATACTCCTGCATTTACCATATGCGATAAAACCCTGTAGCTGCAGATGCTCCATTACCATAAGCATCTGTATTGCTACGATTATACGCTTGAATTTCAAATTCGTTATTATTTAAAATTAGCGATTTACTTTTTTCAAAACAATGCTGAGATGCTGAGTAATACAAATCTATAACTTCGCTTGACAAATTCGGAATAATTGGAATATCTTTCGTAATTTTTCAACAGACCCAAATAAAATTGTAATTCTGATAAAGTTTTTAGAGGAGGTGCCTCCTTTTAGCTATTGTTTCTATTTTTTCCGAACAAGGCTTCATTCCCCAGCTGGTCTCAAAAAATTTACCGGTTCTTTGAATTTATACATGTACCTACATATACATATACACTCATCCAAGCGACCCATCATCTCCCATAATAATTTATGTCAAACTTCAAAGCTAGAGACGGTAATTGATATATAATCTAGATAGCATAGTGAGTCTAGTCCACATGGTATTTTATCAACCACGGACTGAAATATAGAGGAGTGCTTTCCTGATAACTTCCACTCAGATCAATTACGCAGACACATTCGGTATTAGCACTATTTGCAAATGGGTAGATCCTCTATCTATTTATTTATCGTATCTGTACAATCAATACAAAGGCGAATATTACCGTTGGATTTAGGAACAACTACCACGCCAAACACTAAACCTCATTGGAACTAATCTTTCTAATCTTCAAAGCTAGAGACGGTAATTGATATATAATCTAGATAGCATAGTGAGTCTAGTCCACATGGTATTTTATCAACCACGGACTGAAATATAGAGGAGTGCTTTCCTGATAACTTCCACTCAGATCAATTACGCAGACACATTCGGTATTAGCACTATTTGCAAATGGGTAGATCCTCTATCTATTTATTTATCGTATCTGTACAATCAATACAAAGGCGAATATTACCGTTGGATTTAGGAACAACTACCACGCCAAACACTAAACCTCATTGGAACTAATCTTTCCCGCAAACTGACTCAATTTCTTCTTTGACATCAGCACGTCTATGATATAGGACACTATAAGGTTTGTAAAATTTGGAGGCCGCCTTCGATTTCACTGTTTCTAGCTGTCTTTGGTATTCTCATTAACTATTAACTCCAACATTGCATGGCTTTTACACTAATGTTCTCGACTAAATTTATTTTTGGCCCTGTTACAGAAGAAATAGGCCACTTTATTCTCTGTCATTATATTGTTTAGCACAAAAGCTGTTCCGCTCTTTCCATATAATCCTCATCATCTCTGAGCACATATATAACAAATAAAATGCTTTCTTATTATCAATCGGATTACAGATCGAATCACCGTTCCATTACTGCATTGCTGAGTATATCTAACCGAGCGCAGCTAAACCGTATTGCTTGGTTCATCCGGTTCTATAATATGTGTAATATAATTTAAAGTGTCCGTCAGCGATCCGTTTTGGTTTATGACGTTTATTAATGATTTATCCCTCGTGGTTGTCAATTGCGGGTATTTTAAAGTCAACAATAAATAAAATCAACAAAACACCGACCATCTAGATAGAAGTATAAGCCCCTACCTCTAATAGATTACAAACACTCACCTATTAGAACACCGTCTGCGACAAGACGGCAATGAAATGACCTCAAAATTTGTTTCGCTTGAGTACCAGAATAATGAACTAAGGATAAAATGCCAGTAATATGAGGTGCAATGTATTAAAGACCAAGTTATCATGGTAAACTTACAAAGCAGAATTGAAACACATGAAACCTTGAGGCAAATGAAACCTTCTATGTCTACTAATGTTCGAAGCCAGAGCCTATAAAATCTCAACAATGAATATTTTACGGAAGAAGAGGAGCTTGACAAGGGAGTCACTCAACCCAGACAAAATAAGAAAAATGTAAATAAAAAAACGAGACTCTCCAAAACGCCATCCCCAAGGGTATCTTGGGAACCCTTACCACCACCAATCAATGGAGCAATGTTAGAGATTTCGATATACTCAAAGCTGAAGTAGGGGCAGTGAGAGAGAAACCGGCTCAGTTTAAAACAATATCCAACAATGATATCAAAATAACAACGCAGTCTGAAAATGACTACCGTAAAATTAATAAACTACTCAGCCATTGCGATATAAAAGAAACTGAATCCAATAACAAGAATAGTACTTCAACCAGGTACAGGATCAAATCGTATTACGAGGTTTATCGTCTTCTACCGATCGCAAAGAAATCAAAGCGGCAGTCGAGGACCAAGGTAGACAATTAATAATGAGAATATTTGTAGACACTCCCCTTTGTTTTACGTAGACCGCAGTTGCAGGGAGAAAACAATAAAGATATGCACGGTAGTTAAGGATCTGCAAAAGAGGTAACCGGTATACCGATGTGCTAATTATAGTAGGAATAGTTCATTGAATCATCAATTTTGCCATATCAATCTATATAATGGTTATATTCGAATTAATTCAATGAATCTACGATCCGTAGAAAATATTACGTATAATTCAGCAAAATGGTTACTTATGTGGTCATCCGACCAAAGCGGGATTTCTTCCACAAAATATGATATCATTATAACATCGGATAACGAATTGAAATTGCACAACACCATGAGAAATGATTATGATCTACACTTTCTAAACACATGTTCTAAATATCAAGTTTCAATTACACCAACAGGACATGATGAATTAAAACGGACAATTTCATTCGAAACCGGATACGTCATTAAAACGGATTACATATCTGATAAATGTGGAATAGAAATGTTTCAGTTTGAGTGCTGCAATAAATAATTTAAGATCAAGCGATTCATTTTTGATCGAATTCACGAATTTAGTGGCGCCCAATATTATTGTAATTAAAAAGTGAAAAATGGCGCGGGCTGGTCTATACTAAGTTCGTATGTAATATTTAACACTCGAAAATACGAAAAATATTCAGCCATTGAGTTGTATTCAAAATTCGGTGTCATCAAAAGTAATTTATATTTCTTGGAATACGTCGCTAATGAATTTCGAGATAAGAATACAAAAGGCTGAGACCTCGAATGTTTTACCTGAGCACATTTTTAACAACCTAGAACTATATACAAATTACTCAATTCGAGCCGATGACACGGTTCAAATTTTTGTAACAACCGAACCTGACAGTATATGTAGCGTGTGCATCACCGTAAATTATATTTTTTTGTTTGTTTATTTGTTAATATTTATGTAAGCACATAATTCCAGTTCCAGACCAAGTATAAACAATTTAAAACTTGTAAACCGAACAAGCCCGCTATTTCAATTGAGATGCCGTGCACCACAAACGGATGGGTTAAAAGTTTTGTTGGAAAATTCCATATAATTAAACCATCTAAAGTGGAAGGATCTCATTTTGCTTGGAATCATCCGTTTGATAACACCAAAAATGTACACCACACATTTTTTTACACGGAAAATCGCATTCTGCCCAGACATTCTTATAACATAACAGTTGGCATCAACATTTATAATTTTGTAGGATCTCTAAATGAATCTACCATAGAATTTACTTCACCCTCCGAGGAAAGTAAACCAAACCAAATCGAAGCCGGAACAAATACCACATCAAGTGGCACTTCTTTAATTTGGTATATTGTGGGAAGAATAATTTGTATTGCTTTGGTTGCAACTAGCGGTGGTGGGCTGTGGAAGGGGCACCTATATTGAAGTTAAATATTTTTTGGGTTGGTATAAAAATAGCGATCCCGATAGTATAGTAAATTTGTTCGATCTCGAAAATATCGATTTAAGTACGATAAGAAAAGAGTGAGATACTTAGATATTACGCCATGTAAGTTCGTTACTGAAAAATTGAACACTTCGTAAACGATTTTATTACAGACGACTACAATCGGGTTATACTCACGCCGAATAACTATTGCACCTCAGATTATATTAACGCATCGTATATCGATGGTTATAAACACAAGAATCAGTATATTGCAACGCAGGGTTCCAAGGAGCAAACTGTTTATGGTTTTTGGCACATGGTGATCGAAAAGAAATATAATAAAATTGTTATGTTAACGTATAGATCCGCGAAAATAATATACCAAAGTGTTTCCAGTATTTTCCGCTTGATAAGGAAAAACTTAAGTTCGGTGATTTAACCATTCGGAATATGGTTGAAACTGACTTTCAGAATTTTATACGGCGCGAATTAGTAATTGGGAAGGTAATTAAATTGAACGTCGCAGTAATTTTAATATAATTAATTTTTTTTTGTATATAAACAGGGTCTAGCACTACGTTCAGTTATCCATTATCAGTTTGTTACATGGCCGGATCGTGATTGCCCTAAAAATGAACTTGATGTTTTAGAATTTATAGAATTTACCAAAAGCTGCGATAATAAAGCATCGACTCCGATGATTGTGTATTGTAGCGCTGGAGTCGGTCGAACTGGAACTTTTTATTGCGTTGGACATCCTGAGTTCGAAATGATAAATTTTTTAGTATTTTTGAGACAATTAAAAAATTATTGGTCAATATTAGTTTGTGTATGCGGCCATCAGTAAGTTCTACATAGAGAATATATATAGAATTTGTCAAAGTGTGCAAGTTGGTTATAAAAAAAAGATTTGTATTAACTAACTTTTGCAATAGGCAAGCCAATTTTGTTAAATGTGATAATCGAACAAAACAATATGAAAAGCCGCGAAATGTTATACCAACTTGTGTACTGTGCGGAGAAAAAGGTCATCCGGCTAGTTAGAAAGGATGCCAGGTGTATCAGAATTAGCTAAATGCTTAGCTCCCGAGAAAAACAACAGTAGTTCAGCGCCTACAGCAAAAGCCAAACAAACAAATATGATACTATTTCGCCCAGGTGATCAAAACCTTAAATAACAATCCAAATCAAGAAATCAGGCCGAAACCTGAAATAGTCTAACCAACTTATTTACAGTTGGTGATGTATTCGACGATAGAAACAATAATTACTGAACTGTATATACTCATTCAATAATTATAGCTATCAAGCTCTTGATAAAAAACAAATCATTATGCGAATACTAGGAACCTAAATCGGGTTTCGGTCACTATACATGTAACTATCATCATATTATTTCAAATAATTCATTCAGTTTTCAGACATCATTGGGGAATAAACTATATAAAGCTTAGAGTCTCACATCAACGGAATAATTTTAAGTTTTATTGTGATTGGTGATATTTAACGAAGATCCTCGGCATATTTTGATGAAAATGGAATATCAGTGATTTATATTTTAGTTTAGTTTGGTTTTGCTAAAGTGCACATAATGTATATAGATTAAAAATTAGGTGTGTGATTTGGTGATAAATTTCAATTTTATAAATAAATTGCATATACAAATCTGGAAATAACTGATGACATCATTCAAGTGTACACATAAACTATTTTATAAAATAATAGTGGATGTTATGAAAAATTGGCCATTTCTGAGATTATAGATGCCGTCACACGTGATTTCTTTGTGAATTTCCGCATTTTTCCAAATCTGTAATCCACAGTGCTATATATTAGTATATGATCAATGTATGTTTGTCTATATAAAAAACCAGTGATTCAGGTGCTTTATAGAATTTTTTAACATTGGCCTAAACAGAGTACCGCGTAAAATGAGTAATGCAGCGCTAATTTTAGTTGCTCTCGTTTTATTATGTCAACATTTATCATGCCAAGGTACGAGTTTGATTATTTAGTTTATAGCAATAGATTATAAAACTTATTTTTACAGATATTTTCGATCGGAAAGCAACAGCAGAAACAATAATTAAAGAGATCCAAAGAAATGCATTTTCTGCAGTCGTGTCATTAGAATACAAAAACGAAAGATGGATTACAAAAATTGAAATAAAACTAAATGAATTAATGCTTGATACATTTCAAATTTTGCGAGATCAATATAATATAAGCAATTTGGAACCATGTACAGAATATAATTTAACTATTATGACATTCTCTATGTATAACGTAATCGAAACCTCTCAACAATTTACAACAACAATTTCATCTGTAGAAAATATCGAATATAACGATGCCAACGGTTGGTTAACTTGGATGCGGCCCAGTTCTGCGGCAAACTGTATTTTGGGTTATTATGTATATTATGGAGAAGAAGGTGGATTCGTTTATTCTAAAGTGGAAAGAACTAATTTAACGGATTTAGCTGGTTGTTCAAATTTAAGAATACAAATTAAACCGGTTACAATGGATGGCGCTTACGGCGAATCAGCTACGAAAAATATTCAAATCGGTTTTAAAGGTATGATTCTAATTCCGCGAACATAACAATTTGCCCTCGTCTAACAGAGATTACACTAAATTTTATTAATATTACAGAGCCTAGTTGGGTGGAAAATTTTGAGGCCATTTCTACGAATCCGAATAGTATAAACCTCAGTTGGAATCGTCCAAAGGTAAATCCACAATGCGTTGATTACTATGCGATACTGTATGATGATGGACAAGAGCAGTACCCAAATTCAACTTCATTCACGATTAGCCAACTTGAACCCTGTAAAATGTATAATATCCAGATTTGTATTATTATGAAGATTAATGCAAATTGGCTGTGTGCTAAATATGCACAAAATACGGGATATGATACTCCTGAAATAGCATTGGATTCGATAATTCCAGAATCATCTTCTGTCAACATTTCGTTGAAATATACAAATTCGAATTGCATTCAGGGCATTCAAATTCTATTAAACGATGGGATTAACGCTCGAACTGAGAATCGTATTTTATCACCACAAGGCTATTATATAAATCAGTTGAAGCCCTGTACTGTATATACTCTGGTTATTACAGTATACAGCAACAATAGTTCTGGCAAATCTATCAATAAGAAATTTAAAACTAAATCGGTACTAATTGATCATGTAGAAAACATTAAATGGAACAAGCCGAAAACTTTACTAACTTGGGACCGACCGAATTATGGAGCAAATTGTGTTAAACATTATTTAATAAATTATGGCATCGAGACAAAAAAGACACCTATCGAGTCGTTTAATTTAGCAGATCTACCTGGTTGCTCGGGTTTTAACATAGAAATAACGCCGGTGGGAGAGAATGGGCCAAATGGTAAACCAAACTATATAACAATTCGAAATAAATTTAAATTGCCTAATCATGTGGAAAACGTAACCGCAACTTCTAATAATCCAAATAGTATTACAGTGACATGGAATATGCCGACGATAAATCCAGATTGTGTTAAAATCTACTCGATTGTATATAACAACATGAGTGTGTTAACCAATTCATCTATATACACTATAAGTAATTTAGAACCCTGTACAGATTATAGTATTACAGTTTGTATTGTAATAAAGGGAAATGGAAGTGGTCAAAATTGTACAAAACATAAGAAAAGTGTTAAAACTCAACCAGCCGTTTCAGAAATACTACTGGATTCGATAAGTTCAGAATCATTTGCAGCCAACGTATCGCTGTCATTTAAACAATCGAATTGTATTCAAAATATTCAAATTGAATTAAACGATGGGGTTAGTACACGAGTTGAAAACCATACTTTGTTGCAACACTATTATATAAAGAAATTGAAGCCCTGTACTAAATATAATCTGTCTATTAGAGCTGTAAGCATTGACAATAGTTTGGGCAAATCAACCAATAGAACAATTAACACTAAATCTGTTCACATTGATGCTGTACAAAATATGGAATTTAATAAGACAACAGATTTACTAATTTGGGACCAACCTAGTTACGGAAGAGAATGTATCAAGTATTATTCTATAGATTATGGCCGAGAGGTAAAGAAAACGTTTACCGAGTCGTTTAATTTAATAGATGTACCTGGTTGTTCAAAATTTAAAATTGAAATTACGCCGGTGGGAGAGAATGACTCAGAAGGTATAAAAAATATAAAAGAATTTCATAGCGGATTCAAAGAACCTAATCGTGTGGAAAATATGATCGCCTATTCACATGACCCAAATAGTATTACAGTAACGTGGTTAATGCCAATGATGAATCGAAATTGTGTTAAAAATTTCGCGATTGTCTATAACAATATGACTGAGTATACAAATTTATCTACGTACGAAATACGTAATTTGGAACCGTGTACAGATTACAATATTAAGGTTTGTATTGGTATGCTAAATAATGAAACCGGTCAGTGTACAGAGTATCCCAAAAAAATAACAACCAAATCGGTCTTACCAGAAATAACGATAGGTACGATAATTCCTGAACCATTTTCTGGAAGCGTGTCTTTAGAATATAAAAATGCTAATTGCATTCAGAAAATTGAAATTGGATTACTCGATGGAAAATTAGAATCATTTGGGAAATTAGATTTGCCAGCAGTGTATCATATCGATCAGTTGAAACCATGTACTATTTACAATATCAATGTAAAGGTCTACAGTGACAAGCATCACGAAATAGTGGGCGCCAATAAAACATTTACAACAAAATCTGTGCTGATTGGTGCTGTCGAAAATGTCGAATTTGATCAGACGACACACCTTTTAACTTGGACGAGGCCTGGCGTTGGATCGGAATGCCTTAACAATTATATAATTTATGATGGAAGAAATGCGGTCACATCATTCAAAGAGTCCTATAACATGTCATATATACCTGGCTGTTTAAATTTTACTATTGAAATTACACCGGTTGGAACGAATCGTAATAGAGGCATGGTATATACGAAAAATTTTCAAACTGGAATAAAAGGTGAGTTGGTGCGCTTAGCGTATACATTGTCGCAATTTAAAACAATTCTTATTTAATTACAGAGCCGAGCAGCGTGGAAATTTTATCGGCAAATTCTGTTAGTCCTAATAGTATTACAGTGACTTATAATATGCCGACCACAAATCAGAAATGTATTAAAAATTATGCAATCGTGTATAATGGAAGAATCGAGGCCACAAATTCGACTGAATACGTGATAAATAATTTGGAACCCTGCACCGAGTACAATCTTCAAATTTGTATTATTATGATAGATAATGAAACCGTGTCATGTACAGAACCTTTAGAAAAAATTATAACAAAACCAGATCTACCAGTAACAATAATTGATATGATAAATGCGGAAGCTTCATCTGCCAAAATTTCATTGGAATACCAAAATGTGAATTGTATTAAAGGAATTAAAGTTGGTGTAGACGACGAACGTTCTGCATCGTTTAGCAAATCAAATTTGCCGGCAGAGTATAGTGTAGAGCTACTGGAACCATGTACTAACTTTAATTTATTTGTAAAAACATACAGCTATCATGTTATCGAAATAGTTAGCACTAACAAAACGTTTACAACTAAGGCTGTACAAATTGGTGCGGTCGAATATATTAATTTTGATCAGAGAACAAATTTGCTAACTTGGAAGCGACCTCAGTTTGGTGCGGAATGTATTGAACATTATGAAATCAGTGATGGAGAAAATACTGCCTCAACAGTTTTTGAATTTTTTAATTTAGAGCATCTATCGGGCTGTTCCAATTTTTTAATTCAAATAAACCCGATCGGAGGGATTGATGGTAAAGGCAATGGTAATACTTTATATATCCGAACTGGAGTAAAAGAACCTGATCGTGTCGATATTACATTGACCGAATCTACCAGTCCTAATAGCATTACAGTAAATTGGAATATCCCACTGAGGAATCCAGATTGTGTTAACCACTATGCGATCGAATTTGGTGGAAGGACCGAGTACACAAATTTAACTACACATGCATTAAGTAAACTTGAACCATGTACCGACTACAATATCCAAGTTTGTGTTGTTATGATTAATAACCAAACTGGTTTGTGTCGCAATAATATTCAAAATGTTACTACATTACCAGCCCGGCCAGAAATAACAATAGGAACGATGAATTTGGGCTCATCTTATGCCAATATATCGTTAGCATATAAAAACGTCAATTGTATTTGGTATATTGAGTTGGGATTAAATGATAAAGTTGTAGATTTATATGAAAAATCTGATTTACCAAATTTCTATTATACAGGCCATTTGAAACCGTGTTCTAAATACAATTTATTTATTAAAACGCATGACACAGTCAATTCGAATGGATTTATTTACACCAACAAAACGTTTATAACTGAAACTGTTCACATGGATAAAGTAGAAAATATTGAATTTAACGAAATCAGCGGCCTTTTAACCTGGACGCGACCAGAAAATGGTGCGGATTGTATTAGACGATATGCCATCAATTCAAATGGATTAACAGATATTACACCAACCGAATCTTTTGACCTATCAAATTTTTCCGGGTGTTCAAAATATCGAATTGAAATTACACCAGAAGGAGACAATGATCTAAAAGGCAATAGTCATATAGTTGATATTGAAATCGGATTTAAACGCCCCGATTCAATCACAAATTTGATTGCATTTTCTAATAGTCCCACCAGTATTAGTGTGGCATGGAGTAGTCCAAAACAAAATCCAGATTGTATTAGAGATTATGCGATCATGTATAATAACAACACAGACTACACTAATTCAACAGAGTACACAATACATGATCTTGAACCCTGTTTTGAGTACAGTATTCGAGTTTGTCTTGATATGATGAATAATCAAACAGGAATGTGTACACACGAGAGTACAATAAGCACAACAATAGGAATTCCAAGCAGAGTGCAAGAACTCCGATATAAATATTCAGTAATTGAATGGAAATCGCCTAGTTATGCAAGCAAGTGTATTGCAAAATATCTGTTAACTGTGTATGACGAATTAGAAGGTCGAATCTTATTAGAAGAAACCACTTCATCTAACCTTGAAATAGTTGGTGGCACATTAAAATCCTGTCAAAACTATGCTGTGTCTGTGATTCCGATCAATGTTAATAACGAAAGTGGCGTTGAAGGAACGTCCACATTTAAAACTGAACCGATAAGTATGTGATGCTATACTTTGAGATAATTTCAGTTTGTCAATTACTAATTTTATAAATTTTATTTGTAGCGCCTGAAGCACCGTCTCGACCCCAGCTTATATCAAAAACTGCAACATCATTAGATTTACAATCATATTATGAAAACGATCAAGATCTATGTCCACTACAAACTGCAATTTTTACGTGCCATGGACGCAATACAGTTATGCATTGGGGTAATGTCTCATTGTCACAATACCAAAGAATTTTTTGGGTGACCCTACGAGATTTAAACGATCTAACAAACTATACTTGTACCGTACGAATTGAGAACGAAAAATTTTCATCGAATGAAAGTCCCGAAAGTCAATTTGAGACTGATGAAAAATTATCTGATCCACCAGACTTATTGATTAGTTCGATCAAATCAAAATCTTTAAGCGTTCAATGGACGGTTCCAATTCATAAAGTTCGAATACAATTTTATCACATCAAAATTAATAAAATTGGTAAACATTATGCTGTGCCTAAAGAATGTAAAACCTCACTTTATAGCGATACATTTACTATCGGTGCTGAAATGGTAACCCATGAAATAACTAGCTTGGAACCGTACACCAAATATTCGGTTCAAATGGCGATCGAAAATACTGCCGGGATCGGTGGATACAGTGATCCAGTTGAAGTACTAACCAACCCAGATAGTAAGTTGAATACATTGTCATCTATGTACCTACATATCTATACGCATAATATTTAATTGCAGCCCCAAATCAGGTTGACCATTTTCGAATAGATCGAATTAATTTAGATCACACTGTCGAGTTAAAATGGAGCTTACCGTGCGAAATTAATGGCCAAATGATTTCGATTAAAGGAACATTTTATGAAAGTCAACCACCGAATACGACTGTAATCAGCTTCGAATGGAAGTTGATATCTTCTAATGGTTTGTTATCTGCAAATTACTACAAAGAAAATCGAATCAAGCCTGAACATTTGTATAACATAACAATTGGGATTGAATTAAACGATTTCACAGGGCCAATGAATGAGACGACTATTATATTTACATCACCAGCTGGAAGTACATATACATATCTATAATTCATATAAGTATTCTGGAGATATTTGCTAACTAATATTTTACTTTAGTACCCGCAGCATACGCATCCAATAACTGGGGATTTGTATCACAGAAATCGAGCCCAGCGAATAATGTTACATTGACCGTTACCAAAAATCTCTTCCTATCGACTAAAGGAAAAATTAGGAAATTTACGTTTCTGATTTCGGAACGAGTAAGTTTTAGAACATATATTGGTTACTTTCAATAATTTTAATTTTCAATTGATAGAATTGCCAAGAAGATCCAATGCCGAATTATATGTTTTTCAGAAATGAAATTGATCAAACTAGTTTATGGTTGCCAACGTGGTTTGATAATGAGAATAGTGAATGCACCGCCCAGTATCAGATTCAAGAGTTTCGCAATGATTATAACATTGACGAAGACAGTAGTTTAGAATTTATAATTGGGAATGAAATCTGCGATGAAACAAATAGATATTCACGGTATTGCAATGGTCCACTTAAATCAGGTTTGTATATATAGTACTGCGATTCACATATTTTGAGTCAATAACTGGTGTCATCACTTTTCTAATTTTCAGGAATCGATTATGCTGTAATCGCACGTGTTTACACATCAATTGGATATGCCGATACCAATCCAGTTTATTTTTCAACAGAAAATAATTTTCCCACGCTATTTGTTATACTTATATGTATGATAATTTTTGGATTGGTTGTTGGATTTGGAATCATGTGGAATCGTCATCACCGGGGTAAGAAACCAATTAAACCACCAACACTAAGGACAGTAACTGATAATACAGAAAATGCAGTCACGCCTATGCATATCTACGACCGTCACAGAAAAATTGATTCAGATCGTATAATAGACGAATTCGGTTCGATTAATGCTTTGAATTTGAGCGAGCTCACGACAAATGTGGCTTTAAAGCACAAGAAGAAGAACCGTTATGCTAATATATTGCCGTGTAAGTTTAGGCACCATATCTATATAGCTAAATTCTAAATATAATGCAAACATTTTATTCCACCATATAGACGATCTAAATCGAGTATATGTCATCCCAAATATCTACTGCCCCACTGATTACATAAATGCCTCGTATATCGATGGGTATACACGGCCAGATGAGTATATAGCAGCACAAGGGCCGACACCAGATACTTGCTATGATTTTTGGAATATGATTATTGAAAAAAATTGTTACATAATTGTTATGCTAACCAAAATATTCGAAAATCAGATTTCAAAATGTGCCCAATACTATCCCGAACCGTGCGATGAACTTCAATTTCATGATATCAACATTACTAATGTTCGAGACCTTGATTTGGATTTATGTTCAAGGCGAGATATAAAAATTACAAAAGTATGTAATTGCAAAATAGTTTTAGGCTCTATGTAACTAATATTTGCGTATAATTTTTGTTTTATAGGGCCTAACGGAGCGTTTAATTGTCCAATATCATTTTCAAAAGTGGCCAGATCATGGTTGCCCCGAGAATGAACTCGATTTAATTGAATTTATAAAAATGATTAGAACGGAGAATAATACTGCTGAACTAAATGCACCAATTGTGGTGCACTGTAGTGCGGGCGTTGGCCGCACCGGAACTTTAATTGCATTGGATATCTTAATGCAGCAAATGGAAAATGGTGAGAATCTGAGTGTTTGCGAAACGGTGAAAAATTTACGATATCAACGAGTCAAAATGGTACAAACAGTAGGACAGTATGAGTTTGTGCATAAATGTGTTGCGCAGTATATACACCAGAAATGGCCAAATAGTTAGTTAAAATTATTTCTGGTGACGCTTTAACATTAAAAAATAAATTATTTTCTATATTCAAAATTAATTGTTTAATTAATAATTTTTTCTAGGCGTGACCATCGTCGAAAACTTTACATTTTTGATCCACCACCATACGCGTCGATACTATGGATTCGATCAGAATTTAGTTTTAGATTTTCTTTTTCAACATTATCTCGTCATTTGGATCTAAAATTTTTTTTATTGCCAGGTGAAAACATAGTGGTAGCAATCGTTCACGGCCTCCAGATAGTCCTCACATATAGAGCATCTCGTGTTAGTCCCATGCGTTTGAGATGCCTGGAGCGTTTCCACCCACATGATCCTTACTTTAGTATTAGAGCGAAGGAGATTAATTTAGTCGGTCTTTTCCCACTTTCAACACAACCAAAGGATTACTGGGGTTATTAAGTACAGAGAACAAAATTCTTCCATAAACCACTAAAATTAATCGCTTCAATCACACTTTGTGTGAGTACAATTAGTTTTGTTGGAAAATATAGTGTTTACTCAGACTACCCGAGCATCAATATGTCACATGATTAGGATAGTAGTATTTAAACCCTTGCTACCATAGAAGTTAATTCACATCCGGTCACCTATAGGATAGCAAAGGTTAAACGGGAGGAAGATGTTAAGAATTGACATAGGCCTTTGGCAACTTATAATCAAAGTGAAATGCCGCAGGAGACATATAATAAACCAAAGTCTGTAATATTTTCGGTAATTCAATTATTTTTGGAACAAAGAACTTGCAATCATGCCAATCATCGACAACTCAGGAAAAGCTGAAGCACGATATCCTTGGTTAATCCACTTTTAATCCAATTACGGGTAGGGGAATCGGTCGACGATGCTGTTCCAACATTTGAGAAATTTTTAAAGGTAAGTAACATCGGTTCTAACTAAAAATAAGATTCATTGCAAAATTATACTGACTCTAAAAAGAATCCTGCAAATTATCAAAAATCTGTAAGAAATACAATTAACTTCATTCATTCTTCCTTTTATTCTCCTCTCAATATCAACTGTAATGGTTTGGAAACATAGAATCTTTAAATAATAATCTTATAAGCTAAACTTAATGACTTAAACTTAAATAAAAACAAAAGAAACTAAAACAACTAATGTTGCAAGGCAATTTGGCAGATCTAGATAATTGTTGCCCAGAATGAAAAGAGAAACGGAACATTGCTTGAAATCGAAAGTGGGGGTAAAAATGCCCGCTTTTCAAAATATTTTTTTTTATACTAATTTGAATTTTCGTATAGATGTTAATTATATCCAAATGACGAAATTGTCTCGGATTTCTCTTACTTTTTGACTGGATTGCTCGAGTAAGAGGTTTATGGTCGGTATATATAGTGAATTCCACACAGAGAGAAAATTGTAGAAAATTTTTCTAAAATTATAATTGCTTTGCCTAAATATTATCTTTAATTTTCAGCCTTCTACATCAACTAGATAATATCAAGAAAGTGGGATTAGTAGATTCTACTAAAATTATTGTGTCTAAAGTAACTAAATTAATATTCGAATCACTTATATACTATAGACATTTTACCTACAATCAATTTTGATGATTTGACTAACAGTAGAAACAATATATGTGAAGTACCTATCTAATGTAGCTATTATTTCAATGTATAGTTTAGGTAAAATATCTAACTGTTTAGTTAAATTAGAAAAAATAAATTTAGGTCAATTAACCATAACAATAGTTATTAAATCTATCGTGTGTAGTCAAAAGACCTATATTAAATAGACATTTTTTCGATGTTTTTAGTAAAATTATCTAATTTTATCTTAGGTAAGTTATTAATATTTTAGGTAAACATTCCAACAATGTTTAGATAAGTAATACATATGTTTATAGTTGAACTATCTATTGTTCAGCGAGAATATTATGCCTATATTGCGCAGAACATAAACCATTTGCAAGTTCAATTAACAATAAAACAATATATTTTAATTTTTTTAATTCATAATTTTATAATATATGTACATATATTCAAACATCTAAATTTTATTAAGTAAATGGTGGTTTTAATTTAATAACATACCCGTAAATTAAATTATAAAACTTGGTAGGTGGGTATGTAATCTTGCTAAGTTTAAATACATCAATTATTTTTTGATTACATTTTAGAACTACAAAAGAATTTATGTGTTTATTAAAATGATCCACTAAGATTTTTCTTGTTATTAGTAAAAGCTCATTTTCATTATTTAAATAGATTATATTGGAAATTATATAAAAATTAACTTCATTAAAATTGTTGACTGTAATAACATCATTAATGACATATTTAGTATTGTGTAAACACCCATACTTAACTGAACGGGCATTTTTTAAATCTGCGATGGAAAAAATACAGTTATGATTCCTTATTTCGTAATCTAAATATTGATGTAGAAGAGGACGATTTTTATGAAGATTCGAAATTGGATTAATTTCTTTGCCATTCCTTTTCAAAAATATGTAATGCGCTAAATAATACTGCAGTTTGATAGAAATGCTAAAAAGTATATTTTTTCTAGAGCAACATACATTTGCGTATGTTTTTAATTGTTTATGTTTGGCTTCATTTCGCATTACCCACAAACCCTTAAGGGGACCGAGATTTTTGATAACGTACGGATAATGAAGAATAAAATGATGTTTTCTTATGAAATCAATATTGAATAGGTGTCTGTAAGCTTCATGATGAATTTTAATTATATTTTCTAGTTTTTCAATTTGTTCATCATTATATGATGGCAAAAGACACAATTGTACTAAATTATCTAGCTTTATTAAAAACTTCCACACCTCGTCGACGTCTGGAACTAAGTCTCCTATTATTAATGGCAAATAATGCACAAAACTTAACATTTGAGAGGCAGACATTTTTAATTTTTTGTTATTGATGTTATTTAAAGAAATTGGAGGTGCAAGATTAGACTTATCTAAATCATGATATGGAAAATTTTTAATTCTGTTATTCAAAACTGATAATGTTAAATACTGTTTTTCTATAATTAAGTATTTAAGAACAAGAGATAGTTCAATAGAACAGATACCTTCAAATAGGCCATGCATTATATCGACCGAGACATTATCAGCTATTTTAAAAGAATTAATTTTATTAAATATACAATTTTCAAAAATTCCAGTTCTAGACATATTTTTTTTTTTTTTTTTTTTTAAAAAGGTATTGGCATAGACACTCTTTTGGTCCTTAGCCTTACCTTACATTCACACAACATTCATTCAAACCATTCATTCATCCCATTCACACAAGTACAGTATACCATCTGCGCATTGCATAGCTCCATGTCACCCTGTACAGTGACATGAAAGATGGGTCGGCCCATGAGTTCTACATTCCAACAGAGGGTCATAGATGTTTTCAATTTAATCACCGATCGTAATCGGGAGATGAAAAATCCCTTTTGCATCCCGCCTCTGTTAATGGGATTCGAACCCGGTACCTCCCGATCCAAACGTCGCAGCTTTAACCACTGCGCTATTTGCTCGGTTCTAGACATATTGGCTTCAAATACATCTTGCCAATAGTTTTCATTAGTTCTAAGCAACTGTTTGTCTTCAATAGTTTGTATTTTCATTACGTCTTTGGGGCATTTGCATATTCTACAACAGTAAGTGGCGGAAAATGATTTTGTATATCCAAGAACTGTATTCAATCCTAAATTATCACCTACAATAGCAGCTAAGATAAGATGTACTGTTTGTTTATTTTCTTCTGTTTGAATTTCAATTCCTATTTCTTCTAAATTCTTTAAAATGTTGGACAGTGGGCCATAATTTTGCTCAACGCCATATGTTAAATTTTTGCTTTTATTAAGACAGCAAAGAAAAATATTATTTAACTTCGAATATGCATCTAATTCTAAAATAGGGAATGTTAAATAAAATGCTGATACTTTATGTATGTCGGATTTTGATCCGAGAGGATCATTGACTTCAAAGTCATCTTGATATAATAAGTATGGTATTACTATTTTTCCTTCGAAATCTTGAATTTTTCTTTTCCAAACTGCACCACTACAAATATTTTCAATTTTATTACTTTTAAGAAATTTATTTTGTTTGGCTAACATTGATTCTAACATATGTGGAAGAGATAGAAATCGTCTTAAATTCTCGTTAAGTGGTAACAGTATGCCTGTATGTCTGGAATTATCCACTTTCTGAATATTTAAACTATTGTCAATAACATATTCTTCAGGATCACTAAACAGATCTTGTGATTTTAAAAACTGTTTTATTTTGTACTCTGAATTTAAATCATAAAGAAATTGTTTAATTTTAATAAACTCGCTTGTTAACTGTCGACTGGCTTTCAAATCTAACTGCAGAGCTTCTATTTCATTTGTAAAACTAGCTAGCAGTGGAAGCAAAATTGTACTTATAATAACATTTAAGATTACGCTTTGAGCGTTAATTTGACTAGTAGCTGACAGAGTAATACTAGCAGAATCATTTAGTTGAGTTGTCTCTTGTATGTTGTTAGGCTTATTGTTTACTTCGACGTTATAAGGTACAATGAATGATTCGCCTGTTAAAAGTGATGTAGTGGGTTTATTCTTGTAATGCTGTTTAATAATATGTTTTTTAAATGCGTAAATGGACTGAAATGTTTGTGGGCAGTTTGAGCAAGTGAAATGAGAATGAGCTTTTACTTTATGAATAAACTTTAAATGATTTATGTACAGATTTACAGAATCACATTCTTTTGAGCACAGAAAACATTTATTCATTTTTAAAAGAATTAATTACAAAAAAAAACGGTTATTTCAAAATAAAATAATAATTTTATCTAAACTTTAAAAATATATAGCTATTCGACTTTTAATTCTTTTAAAAGAGCATTTAAAGATGTATTTTTTTTGGCTGAACTTATTTCATAAAAATGTTCTTCGAATAGCTGCCAAACTTGACTACACTCTTCTGCATATTTTAAATTAAGTACTTGGTGCAGTTGAAAATTTATTGAAATCGCCTTTAAATAGTTTTCGATTTCATATAAAATGTCATTAAAATAAATATAAAATTGAGTAATATTCTCCATACAGTCACCTATAACGATTATGGTTGGCTGCAAGCATATGTTTTTTTCTGCCGCTATCGTTTTTTTTAAGTCAAATGTTGATTGGATGTAAGTTTTATCCTGCAATCAACATTTTTTTATTAATTTAATTCTATTCTATTAAGTTTTACATTATTTTATACACTTACAACTAAATAAACCGCAAATGATTTTTGTCCATCTATAATTGATGGCTTCCACGATTTTTGTAATCCTTTGCCTTTTATAATTGAAGGGATTAGTAATCCGTTTAGAAGAAGTGTAGTTATGTAATTTTTTGAATCTGCAGTATATAACCTTATAAAATATTGCAGTACACAAGCGCTTTGTGCTATATAGTTATCGTCTTTGAAATGTGGGTTATTTATATGTGAATATGAAATTTTATTTAAAATAATTACACAAAAATAATAATTCAGTATAAAATACGTAAAAATTCAGTTATTACTATCCGCGGGTATAATCATTTGTACAGGAGTAGCCAAATATAAACAAACATTCAAAAGATCCCATATATAAAAAAAACGTGCAATACTACTAAAAAAACATACCATAATTTCTAATGGAATCGAGAGAATCTAGTAATCGCCTGCAATATGAATCTTTTATGTCCCGTTTAAAAATTTTAATAATTTTATCATAAAAGCCATCCCACTTTGAAAATAATAGAGTTGACTTTAATGGATATAGTTTTTCAAAATCCAGCTCAATCTGAAATAAAAAAAAAATGAATACTTGTATAGATATTTTATATAATCTTAAAACTAACCAGTGAAACTCCAATTTTCTGTTTTAAAATAGGCCACTGATGTAAAATATCAGTTGTTAAATTTTGAATATGGCTTCTTCGTAGTTCAAATGTATTTATCCATTTATCGATTACTAATGTTTCAGGACTAAAATTTTTTTGCAGCCAAACAAAATTATTGTGTTGATCTTCATCATATTGAATTGGTTGTTTATATGGTATAACAGCTTCGTCTACTAATTTCCTTTTTATTGGACGCTCAATAATTCCTGACTTAACCAATTTTTTTGATAGTGTGTAATATTTTTCTGCTAATTTGCCCCGTTGTTGGCCAGTTCCTAAATATGTGCACTGAAATAGTTTATAATGAATGTAATTTTCGTTCACTATTTTATATGATGTATACACTTACCTCATCTTCACTAGGAAATAGTGTGACAATTTGTTTCGATAACTCCTTATATTCTGCGTTTGCTATTCTGCGGTTTTAAAAAATTAAATATTCTGCAGCTACCTGTACTATGTACTGCCTATCAGTTTTCGTTAGTTGGTTTGTTTTTTTATAGTTCGACAAAATAAATGTGCCGGTAGGCTTGTTCGATGCCAGCTCTTTTTCTATATCCTAAAAATTCATAACAAATAATAAATAAATTATTGAATCAACTGATATCCTTTGTTTAATAAGTAATAACTATTTACAAAGTCTAGTTGAGAATTTATTTCGTATAATGAGTCCGAACTTGTACAAGGTAGAGGTGAACCTGAACTGCATTGAAACTTTGTTGACAGCTCTGGTGATCCAGAAATAATAGAAATTGGTAGTGAACTTAACCATGAATCGACAGTGGTTGTCGCAGCTGTTGATCGGCATCCCTGAAATAATTTTAATTATATAGGTATGTTAAAACTTGTATTTACTTATACTGTAATTAATAATACCTGCTCTAGTTGCCAAAGGTACAATTTTTTTCTAAATTTGATTCGTAAACCAAACAAACCATCTGGTATCAACCTATTTAAATCGTCACTATTTAGTTCCTTGAGCACATCAATGTCTATACCTTTACCTATTTGAAGTTTAAATTTTGAACAAAACAAATTATTAAAAATATTGAGGGTTAGTATATTTACTTTCTATTGTATTCATGAGCATCGAAATCACACAATTTAAAAAATATAAAAAACTCTCAAGTGCAAATTTATGAAACTGTATATATTAAATTATTAAAATGCATTATGAATGTTGTACACAAATAAAATTAAATAAAGGAACATATTTCTTACTTTGGAAGTTCTCAATTAAACTAGGAAAATCCCACTTCTCAAGAAGAGATTCGATTGTCTGCTCAACTGCTTGGTCAACTATATTTTCGAACGATAGTTCAGCACCTTCCATTTTTGCAAAATTACCCAATTTACCGTTGTTAATATACGTAGGAAAAGAATATTACAATAATCACAACGTCTAAAACTCACCTATGTACACATAATTAGACTATTTGTAAAATTTAATTAATATTAAATAATTACCGCTAGTTTCAATTGAAAGTATGTAATGCACTTTATTGTACTAATTCACTTTTTAACTGTTAAACACTGTTTTTTACTTAAATTGCACTGTTCACAAATATATTACTTTTCACAAACACTGTACAAACAATTACATTTATTTATTTAATTATGTTTAAAAATTACTCTGTCGCTCAGCCAGCGTTCTCGAATATTTATATTAAAATGATTTTTTTGTATTCTTGTTAAAACGTGGTTTTTAGTATTGTCTATATATTTTTAGGTGATTTTTAGCGTAAAATGGAAAATTATCTACTCATTTTCGAAGAATTATTTAAATTCAACTAGAATATTTAGGTAATGTTCGACAAAAATTATTAAAGTACCGTTCAATTGATTTTTTGATTTTTTACCAAGAATTTTAGATGCATAAATTCAGAAAATGTATCTAATATTTTAGATGACTTAATTACAAAGTTTATATTTTACATTTTAATTTAAGTTTTCTAGAAAAATAGGTCAAAACATGTAGGTTTTTAGCTAAATGTTTTAAAACTTTGCGGTATTGTTAAAATGTAGTATTATCTAAATGCTAATTATATAAATCATCTACCACCTAATATTTTTATAACTAAATATTTGGGTAATGTTTCTAAAATAATAGGCAAATCATGAATTTTATATTCATCTAAATGAAATTAGATAAAAACTCTATTGTATTTTTTTCTGTGCATACCTTCAACAAAATATCGAAGTGCTTAATTGCTAGATACTTTTTGTGAGTACTTTTTCGCGGCATCCGATAGCTTCTTAGAGAAAAATCTCAATGGTTCCCAAATATTATAGTTAAGCTGAGCTCGATGCATTAGCCGTAATACTGACCTTGAAGCATTCAGCGGGTGTACAAGCAAAGTAATGTTAGACAAATCATTCTTCAGCGAGGCAAATTCTTGGGCGTCTTGGGTTTTTTAACAAAAACAGCCAAGTGTGGGTGAACACGAGCAAGTGTTTCTGCCAGTTTCGGAATAAATCTACGGTAGTAATTAATGATATCAACGAAACGCCCTTAACTAAATTGGGTGCTGGAAAATTCCTAATGACATTAATCCTTTCTTCAATAGGTAGAATACCATTAGGCGTAATTTTATGACTGAGGAAGACAAGTGTGCTGGCACCAAATACGCATTTTGCACTATTAATATGAACGTCAAACTCCACTAAATTTTGAAATAATTGATCCAAGTTCAGTTTGTTTAATTCCTCAGATTCTGAAGCTATTAGAATGTCGTCAATATAGACAAATACGAAGTCTAACCCAAGAGTAACTTCATTCATATAACACTGGAACGTTTGAGCGGCATTTCTAATTCCACCGTAGCCTTCTTGGTCTTGACACTTGTAAACGACCTTCAGTGATAATATGGTATATTCATATTATCGCAAAATGGAATTCATAACTGGTAAATTATAATTTGGCTCGGCAATTTAGGCCGGATACTTTTTCAGTATCATGCCAAAGGCATTGTCGATAATAAAATGTAGGTATATGTCATAGCGATCCAGTGTGGCAAGGGTTGACAGCTTTGTCGCTGAATCTACTATAGCCGTTTATTTTTACATCGGCTAAAAGGCCAAATTTACTCAGAAAACCGGCGCCAATTATTGGACGATTCACAGCAGCTATTGAAAAAATTTGAATTACAAAACTGTTTGACTGGAATTATTGATAAGTCAGCTCCAGTATCTATTAAAAAATTTAGATTATTCCTACTATCGTAAAGGCATAATCTGCTCGTGGTCAGGGTGTTATGATTCGATGAATCTATTTCAGTCGCCGGCATGGTTTTATGCACTAATATCCTTGTGTACCAAATTTATTGTGGTACCATCACTTATTACAGTATCTCCGGTTAGTTGACGGAGCAATTATATTGTGCGGATTAATATGTTCGTGCGTATATCCGCTGATTTGGCTTCGATATCAACAGTGTCGGCATGTGCGACCATTGCTATTTCTAATTTCTTCAAGATTCTTCAACCAGAGTGATCGCAACACTAAGTCATTCTATCTGCCCTCAACAAGAATTTTAATGTGTCTAAGCAATTCTGTTGGCTTCGTTATAGTTTTCGTTCTGCCAACGGAGCCAATTGATCTAAAAACGTTTGTTTAATGGATTGATAGCAATTTTGTTTAGGCGGATCTGCTAGTAAATCGATAATATTTTATGACTCGCCTGCGAGGATAATGCGTTAAGATTCCCTTGCTCGACAACAGTTTCCAGTTTATCTGAGTTACTGGCTTGATCATCATTCAGTTCACTTGGATCAATTTTTGATGCCATTTTATATTTTCAATTTCGGAAACTAAGTGTCGCGATATCTTATATATAATAATAATATTCAGTTTTAAAGGCCATTACTGGCCCCTTGCAGAGTCAACTATTTGGCTCCAACGATTTCGATTCTGAGCATGGTCTAAGAAAATCTAAAGTGGCCAAGTCGTTCTCTATATCGTGAAGCCTTCGTTGCCTGCAACGACCTCTGCGCCTACCATATGCGGTGGCTCTCCTTTCAGAGATCGTTGCACAATTCGTTCCGGATCAGCACGCAGAACGTGACCGAGCAAGTGTACTCGCTGAGATCTTACTTCAAGTACATTATCGGGGATCTTCATTAGATCTCTGATCTTGATATTGTACAGAGCTTAGTATGTACCATCTATTTCGCGTTTTGGGCTGTAAATCATACGCCTGATTCTTCTCTAAAATGTAAGGAGCCATCTCTCGTACTCATCCGTTAGCGCCCAACTTTCACATCCAAACATAACAACGGGTCTGATCAACGCTTTGTAAAGGTTCAGCTTCACGGCACTTGATAAGTGTTTAGATTTTAACAGTGGCCTTTGAGGATACAAACAACGACTGCCAGCTGCCAGCCGCACTTTAATATCCTCACCCACACTGGTATCGTGAGTGATAAGAGAACCCAAATATTTGAACCTCCTCACTCCATCAAACGTGTGGTGGCTACTTCTAAATTCTGGTGTGCCATTGTCCCTAAAACCAGAAATCATGTATTTCGTTTTGGACTCATTGATCTATAGTCCAACTGAAGCTGAAAACTCTACAAGCGGGTCAAGTATATCTTTCACTCCGTTGCTATTCAGTCTAATCACACATATGTCATCAGCATATGCAAGGACCTGATTAGACTGGCGATACAAGATGTTACGCTGCGGTGTTTCAGTTTTACGAAAGATGTACTCCAACATGAGATTAAAGAGTATCGGGGACAGAGCATCTTCCTGCCGAACAGCGGAGCTAACTGCAAAAATTTTCAATAGCCTGTTCTCAACTTTAACACAGCATTGAGACTGCGTCACTGTCATTCTACACAGTCGTACCAATTTTGTTGGCATTCCTAGGTATTCCAGGGCCGACCACAAACTCTCTCGATTGACCGAGTCATAGGCCTGCTGGAAATCCAGGAACACCTGATGTACCGATATGGATGTCTCATATAATATTTAGATAGAATCATTCGCAGCGAAAAGACCTGATCAGTGACTGATAGATTCGGACGAAATCCTCCTTGATAGTCACCAACCAAGCCCTCCGCTAGAGGAGTGATTCTATCCAATACAATGTATGACAGTAACTTGTATGCTGTGCAAAGGAGAGCTATACAGCGATAATTCTCACACTTCAAGTGGTCTCCCTACTAGAAGATGGGGCATATCGCGGACACTTTCCATTCGTCAGGCATTTCTTCGGTTTGCCATACTAATCGAATAAGGTCGAAAAGACAGGTCCACAAAGTATCCCCTCCGAATATCAAGAGCTCCGAGTTAATGCAGTCCACGCATGATGATCATCAAGCAGGTCAGTAAAGTGTCCACTCCATGCGTCAAGTACTGCGTCGATGTTGACACAAGAGGTTTCCATCCCGGTCCCGAATGGCGGTTGACGTAGGCCTGAAAGTATGGTGCAGTCCAGTAATTTCTTTAAAGAAATTACGCGAACTGCGCTCATTGCTGAGTTGTTGTACTTTCAGAACCTCGGCCTTCCTCCATTCTCACTTCTTCCGTCTGCAAATCCGCTTAGCTGTCCTTCTATCAAGAGCAGCTTTGTTTTTCCTCCCGATTGTAAAACGTTGTTGCACATCATTATGGGCTATATTTTGTTGCTCAACTGCAAGACGATACTCGTCATCAAACCAATCATTCTTGGGTCTGACTTTCACTATTCTTGGGTCTGACCTTCACTATACCACTAAAGTCTGTTGAGCAGCACTGACAACCGAAGTTTTCAGTACCTCCCAGACAGAGTTCACGCAGTCAGACTGGTAATTAGATTCATCAATGTTGTCGCTGATATAGTGTTTTTTGATCTTCATTTATCATACCTTCACAGTCGATACGTACCATACGTTTCGCTGTGTTCCCAGATTTGTACGAAAACTTCCATCGTAGCTTTGCAGCGACCAAATGATGATCGCTGCCTACGTATTTGGTTGCTGACCGATAAGTTCTCACATCCTGTATAACCCGGACCCGTCCTTTAGAAACTAGCACATGGTCAATATGGCCGCGAGAAGGTCCGCGAGGATGTGCCCATGTCTCTAGATGTATCTGATTGTGAGGGAAGTATTCCTGCTTGCTACTTTAAGATGATGAGCAATTGCAAAGTACATCATTCTTATCAGTCGCAGTTTCGTGTCGGGAGTACGGACCTATGTTTTCACACAAGTCGGTCTGATTTATGCCAGCTCTAGCATTAAAGTCCCCAATTACCATTCTAACATCGTGTTCGGGTATAGATCCCATCAGATCGTCCAAGTCATTGTAAAATGAGTCTTTATCTTGGGGCTGGCTGATTTCTGTGGGCGCATGTTCACAAATTATCACGTAATATTATAGAAACTAATTACTATGTGCTACCCGACCAAATAGATGATGGTTTGTCCTTCAAACATTGGAAGAAAGTTAAGAATACAATTAAAAATTGTATAAGTCTAAAATAGACACCAGGGCATGATCTTATTTCTGGTAAAATAATAATGGAATTGCCGGACAAATGCATAAAACTAATAACATTCATATTCAACGCAATCATGCGGTTATATTCCTCAAAAATGGAAGATATCTTTGATCACAATGATACATAAAGCTGGAAAAAATGAAATACAGATTTCTTCATATCGCCCAATAAGAATGCTGCCTACAATCTCAAAGTTATTTGAAAAAAATAGTACTAACGAAATTGAAACCAGTATTAGAAGAACGACATATTATTCAAGACCACCAATTTGGGTTCCGAAACCAACATGATACCACAGAACAAGTACACAGAATTGTGTTGAGATCAACAGGGCAACATCATAATAAAAATCACCATTCCTCTATCGTTTGCGTAGGACTATACCCTATTGGCAGTATTTTCAGTACCTATAATATTGTGCACAACAACACGCAGCAGTACATTATCACCAATTCGGAATACTTAGCAGTAGATAATCATCGGGAAGAATTTACATTATTAACAACAGATGAAACAATGTCAACTATTTCAAAATAAACGATTTTTATGTGAAACATTGCCAATTTATAACGACGCAATGACTGACCAAAATCAATGCGAATTAGCGATCTTACAACGGGCAGCAAATCTCGAAGGGGCATGTACCATTAGGTCAGTTAAGAAAGCAAACCATTTGATTAAGCTCCATGTGACGAATCAGTGGATATACTCCATTCCAACTGAAACAACATTCGATATAGTATGTGGCCATAGCATTAAATCATTCAGTCTCCTAGGATCAGGAGCAATAGAAATCGAGGCTGGATGTGTGCTGCGCGACACAAATTTATACATCGTCGTAATCGGTTCAGCTTCCAACCACATCAACGAATCATTCCGCAGACCACTCAACAAACACATTAAACGGAGCCAACAACTTAAGGACAGTCATCACACGGGTTCGAAATAAAACGATAGGATACGGTAAATCTTCAAGATACGACGCAGCTGGAACAAGAAATAAAAGCGGTTAAGGAAAAAGAAGGACGACTACATGAGGGAAATTTTCATCACATACATCACTATACCATGATACACACAATATTTTGGATTGGTATAGCCATATGTATTATTTGGGGCATCAATTATTAAACAAAGGCGAACAACGCGCCCATCCCCTTCACCTCTTCAACGTTCGGAAGCATGAAATCAACAACAGCAGCACTGGCATATGCTAAATTTCCCAGTATAATAATCTAAATGGCGGCCCGGGAATATGTTGAGATCAACAGTGCAATACACAATTTTATTATATTTCATAGACACATATGTTGATGAAATATGATTTAATTCATCATATATATGTGTATACAACAACAACAATATAAGTAAAATAATATTAAGTAAATTCATAAATCGAAGCGAACTTAATTTTACAATTAACAAGCTGACATTTTACAAATTGTAAATACAATCAACAAAAACACATTTGAGGAAAAGAAATATTATTCTGCTGCCTTCTTGGACATTGCACAAGCCTTTAATAAAGTTTGGCATGGTGGGCTAATATACAAAATTAAAGAACTTCTACCGAAGAAATTTCACTCAGTTCTTGGAAACTAACTCCTTCAAAGGCAGTGCATGGTTAAACAAAATAATGCAACTACTTGTTTAAATGATATCAACGCAGGTGTTCCACAAGGGAGCGTTCTAGGTCCAATATTGTACTTGCTGTACACAGCTGACTTACCTATAACCAACAAGGTAGTCATATCAACCTTGGCCGATGATACGGCTGTCCTGGTGTCACACAATAATACCGAAACTGCGTCAAAGGAATAACAGATCATTTAAACAAAATCGAGAACTGGCTGAAGACATGGCGCATAAAAGTGAACGAAAACAAAACAACTCACGTCACATTCACGCTAAACAAACGCACTTACCCACCAGTGGAATTAAACGATATAAATATTCCTCAACTAGCCAAGGTCAAATACTTAGACATGCACCTGAACAGAAGGCTAACGTGGAAAAATCATATCGAAGCAAGGCGCAAACAAATAAATATAAAATTTTCCAAAATGTATTGGTTGATGGGAAGAAAATCTCAGCTGTCATTAGCCAATAAAGTTTTATTGTACAAAGTGATAATCAAACCCATATGGACATATGGGATTCAGTTATGGGAATCCACCAGCGCGTCAAACAGCGAACTCCTGCAACAAACCCAAGCGAAAATACTTCGTAGTATTACCAATGCTCCGTGGTACATTCGAAATAGTAATATACACGATGATCTTAGAATTAAAACTATTAGGAAAACCAACTGAATTCCCTCAGTGCGAAATATTACTCAAAACTAGAGACACATCCCAATGAATTGGCCAGGGATATATTAAAACAGCCGCGTGTTAGGCGACTCAGAAAAGCAGTTCCACTTGGACTGATGAACCTGTAAGTGGTCTTACATATAAATGAAATCAAATTATTTAAATAGTGAACACAACATTGGTTAAGACTTAAAATATGTAATAATGTTAGCTTAAGATTTGAACACTTCTGGTTAGTTTCTTTTGTAGAAAGATTCAAGAATAAAGCCATTGGCAGCATTTAAAAAAAACATTACAACAGCTTTTACGAATAGTTTTATTTATTATATTTATATTTAATTGTATATAGAAATTATACAAAATGTTTGTGCATTGCTTCTCACTATGTGGAAATAAGCTATAATGCAATATTGGGGTGATTCCAATACAACTAAAGTGAGGTTGCTTTTAATTGGTCGCTACAAATTCAATGTAGTTTGTAATGTACCTAAATGTGTGGAAAATTTATATAATTTCAAGCGGAATCTATCGATATAATGAATTGGTGGGTGATGATAGTAACAGCTCGAAAATCAATATGTTTTTTTTTGTAACGCGGCCGTATAAGCTATTCAGTTCAGAGAGCTCTTTTATATGCGCGTACATAAAAATATACAGTTCGATACAGCACAATATACGAATCACATTTCAACAAATTTTATATTCACGAAAATATTTTACGAGAATTTTGTGAACTCTAAACTGTATGAGTTTACTTATTCTGATATCAGTTTGGGCAAATCCAAGCTCTCTAAATTTTGCTTAATTTTATACGTGAATATGGATATAGTGGATTTAATTCTGGGAAATCTAAGAATTTTGAAAGTTTTACACTACATCTTTCCAAGTTTATTGACGTTATTCAAAAACATTCAGCCAATGAATATCTGCGCCTATCAGCATTATACAAATAACCTAATAATAAATCGATAGTTCTTTTAAGCGGAGCGGACATTTGAATTTAAACTGTTTAACCAAATTATTTATGTTGGTTGGTAACGTGTTCGACGGTATAGAAACAATAATCATTGAACTAATTTAATTTATAATTATATTTCCCACTCTTGATAAAAAACTATTATGCGAATACTAGGAACTAAATCGGATTTCGGTCACTGTGCATGCGTAACTATCATCATATTATTTCAAATAATTCATTCAGTTTTCAGACATCATTGGGGAATAAGCTATAAAGCTTAGAACCTCACATCAACGGAATAATTTTAAGTTTTATTGTGATTGGTCATATTTAACGAAGATCCTCGGCATATTTTGATAAAAATGGAATATCAGTGATTTATATTTTAGTTTAGTTTGGTTTTGCTAAAGTGCACATAATGTAGATTAAAAATTAGGTGTGTGATTTGATGATAAATTCAATTTTATAAATAGTTTGCATATATGTAAGTATGGAAATACCTGATGACATCTTTTAAGTGGTCGATAATCGATATTACGGCAAGTTATAGCTATTTGTGAGATTATAATTTTTTTCAAAAATTTCATTTTTTGTTTTTTAATTTGTAATCCACAGGGTTATAAAAATTATATTATGACAGTGCTACAATACGTACTAGGATGATTAATGCTTGTGTGTCTATTATTAATGTTAATTATTTACAACAAAATCGGATGCGACCAAGATAGAGATAACATATATTTTTGGCAGGAATGGCCATTAACGCTTCATTTATTATTTCCAACATCGACGTGTCGATAAACGTCGATAATGTAGACGATTTAGTAATTTAGAAAACGAGTTCAAAACTATGTTTCTTTAGGATTAATGCAATACGAGTGACAGCTTTATGCAAATTAATAAATTTTAATCTGTTTTCAAATTATAGGCTAGGTTAGAAATGTTTTTAATTATTAGCTCACGTGTCCGCATATAGATTACATGGAATAATCTACTTCGTCTATATATAGAAAATAAATATGTGCAATACAATTTGTGGGATGATACTCGCGATGTGAATTTAACTTTTTATTTTTATTTTATAGATTGTTTTTATTATAAATCAGTAGTTTAAACCTATATTCAACAAAGTATTGAAAATGACCAAATAAATTTACATTCAAGATGTTCCATACAATTTTATCAAATTTAGTTTTAATTTTATTTCTACTATGCTCAAGTATAAATATAATTCAGCAAGGAGAAGGTAGACCTATACGATAATATACAATTATGCATTATAATAACATAAACATAAATTGTTTCAATTTTAGCGTTTAAATTTGCGCCAAAGCCGTATTCCAATTCAATAAAGTTACGAGTGTGGTATCCGAGATTGCATCGACTTGTTACATCAATAAAAGTGGACAATTCAAAAGAATTAAAAATGCCAAATAAAAATGATTATTGGTAAGTAAATTTTAAATTAAATCTATCTTCCAATAATCCCTAAAATTAATTTTAATCTTGTCCCTCATATACTCGCATTTGTTTGGATTGTTTGCGTAACAATTTTACCAAGAGTGTGACTTTGTCTAATTTGTAGACTGATTTCTTTACATAAATAAAAAATAAGTAAATAAAATTAACAAACCAAAGAAACCAAATCTTCTATACAGAAATAATGATAGAGAATTGAAAAATTAAAAGAAAGAATTTTTTTGGTTTACTGTATAAACTATAAAGTATAACACAATGGTACAACACAATCCAAAATACAATATGAAATTATGAAATGGATTGATAGTTTAATTTATATTTGAATCTACTTTTAAGTAGTTTGGTATTTTTTTAATTAGTGCAAAAGTACGTATTTTCCAATAAAAATACCATTGTGGCAATTCTAGAAGAAATTCTTCGATAAAAATTACAGACCAGGCTCGAGAATGGTTAACAGTGTGTCAAATTGAAGCGCATCCACTGTTAATGGATACATTAATCAAAAAACGAATATGTAGTGCCTACTTTGATCCCAAGTTTATAGAAAAAAAACATACAAATAGAGCCATTCCATCAGGTAATTTACAATTCATTCCATCGAAATTTTCGAATATAAAAATTTACTATAATAAAGCACATCCAATCTCTCAACCATCCGATATAACGTTTTCCGAGATAGAAAATTTCCCAATATCCTCTAATAAAGCATCGTCAACTGCAAGTGATTCATGTGATTAAACAACAAATTGATGATCGAAGTTCAAAAACTAAAATCGAATTTACAGCAAAAATCTCTTAAAATTAAATATCTAAGTGCTAAAGTGTTTATGTTAAAATGAAAAACTGCAAATTTGTTGTATAAACATAAAATAAGGTAGATCGATGTACTTAATGAAAGATGTGACTTTAAGCCTACTGTTAAAATCATTTGTCGAAATGTTGGTTGCCCCAACTAATACTCAAAAATGACACTTTATATCAATGGAGATGGGAGATGGACTCAAACATGCCGTAGAAGCTTCAGATGTTAAGTTTGTTACATTAATTTTTAAACGATGAAATTAAAATCAGATGAAAATGGTTCTATGTCACAAACGGTTTGTGTGTTTATGGTTAGGGGTAGATTCTCGCAATAGAAATTTGCGCTAAACTACTATGCAACGAAAACCAATATATGTGGGTCAAATCTAATAAAAAACGATTTGTGACAAAAATTTGTGACACAGTTGGCTTAACAGTATCTGCGATAGTTTGTGATCAGGGTAGTAGCAACAATAGAAAATGCTACAAAACCTTGAATGTTACATCGGAACATCCATATTTTTACTATAATGCTCAAAAAATATAATGTGTTTATGACACTTGCCATTTAATAAAATCTTTGTCCAATAATCTATTGAATGGTATGAAATATTACTGTCCAGATGGTACTGTCTGGTTGAGGGGGGTTGAACAATTGTATAATTGGGGAAAAAATACAACAACTAAACTTTGCCCCAAGCTAACGTCGAAGCATATTTACCCTAATACATTCGAAAAAATGCGTGTTCGTTATGCCACACAAATTTGTAGTAGAAGTGTTGCAGCATTTAATTCGAGCCCTTATAAATGTGCGTTTGCAGAAAATAACAAAGTGTATCAAACGTTAAACGATTATTACAAAGAGGAACTAAAGTGGTAGAGTAATTGAACATAATTAGACCGAGTTGGTCAATTAACGAGTATCTTTTTTTTTAAAAAAAGGACTTGGCATAGACACTTTTACGGTCCATAGCCTTACCTTACATTCACACAACATTCATTCAATCCATTCATTCATCCCATTCACACAAGTACAGTATACCACCTGCGCATTGCATAGCTCCATGTCACCCTGTACAGTGACATGGAAGATGGGTCGGCCCATGAGTTCTACATTCCAACAGAGGGTCATAGATGTTTTCAATTTAATCACCGATCGTAATCGGGAGATGAAAAATCCCTTTTGCATCCCGCCTCTGTTGGGATTCGAACCCGGTACCTCCCGATCCAAACGTCGCAGCTTCAACCACTGCGCTATTTGCTCGGTAACGAGTATCTTACGCATTTTAATGTTTGGCTTGGTGTATTTTCCACTCAGAACAATTGTTTTTGACTTATTTCCGAAAAATTGATGACTATCTTATGAAACTTCTCCTCTATTTTCGGAATAAATAATTCATGCACCCACTATGTTCGAAATACTAAAATCATTTAAAGCCCAACTGTAATCGACAGTGAAATGGAGATAAAACTCAAATTAAAAATCGAAATAGCGTTCTTAAATATTTCTTTGATTTTATGTATTTTTCCTCACTTTTCTCGAGGAAAAACAAGCCTGCTCTTGCTAGGAGAGCAGCTAAGTGGATTTGTAGACGGAAGAAGCGGGAATGGTGGAAGGCCGTGGTTTTGAAAGTACAACAACTCAGTAATGAGCGCAATTCGCGTAATTTCTTTAAAGGTATTACTGAATTACACCATACTTTCAGGCCTGCATCAATTGCCATTAATTCGGAGCCGGGTTGGAAACCTCTGCGTGTCAACATCGATGCAGTACTCAACGCATAGTGTGGTCATTTTACCGACCTGATTGGTGTTCATCATGTGGCACAGACTGTTGTTGAGCTATCTAAAATACAGACTGCGGAGATTTGCACTGAGGATCCATCCCATGAAGAATTCACTAAGACCATGCAGAGATTGTAACGAAACCGGTCACCTGGGGTGGATGCATTAATTCGAACCTCTTGATATTCGGAGGGGATACTTTGTGGAACTGCTTTTTCGACCTTATTTGATTAGTATGGCGAACCGAAGAAATGCCTGACCAATGGAAAGTGGCCGCGATATGCCTTATCTACATAGAAGGTCTGATAAATTGATACGATTATACAGGATGACAGTGACGCAGTCTCAATGCTGTGTTAAAGTTGAGAACAGGCTATCGACAATTGTTGCAGTTAGCTCGGGTGTTCGGCAGGGAAGTTCCGTGAAGCTGAAGCTTTACAAAGTGTTGATCAGGCCCGTTGTGATGTTTGGATGTCAAAGTAGGGCGCTGACGGTTGAGTACGAGAGATAGCTCCTTACATTTAAGAGAAGAATCATGCGCGTGATTTACGGCCGAAAACGCGAAGTAGATGGTACATATACCGAGCTTTGTACAATATCGAGATCAGAGATCTGGTAAAGATCCCCGATATTGTGCATGAAATAAGATCTCAGCGAGTACGCTGGTTCGCTCACGTTCTGCTTGCTGATCGAGAACGAATTGTACGGCGATCTCTGAAAAGAGAGCCACCATACGGTAGGCGCAGAGATCGTTGCAGGCGACTGTGGTTCCATGATATAGAGAACCACCTGGCCCTCTTCAGGTGAACTTAGCTAGTATGAAGACGATGCTTAGGATCGAAACTGTTGGAGCCATATAGTTGGCTCAATAAGGGGCCAGTAATGGCCTTTAAAAATTGATTACTATTATTTACGTACTCGTATTTGTATGAGTAGCTAATGAAAGAAATCATAAATTTTGTGTTGTATTTTGTACAGCAACCGAAAAAACGCTTTTGAATGTTTTTTCTAACTATTGGTACCCGTCAGTATATTAGCGTTACTCGTCCTTTTTTTAAATTTTTGTGCAAATTGGAACATCTTTACTATATTTTATCTATGCTATAACTAATTATTGTTGACGATTTTTTCATTTTATTTTAGGATTCAAAAGTTGGAGCCGTGCACCACGTACACTATAGAAGCAGTAGTTCGAAATACTAAGTCTAAAATAGAATTTATTCATAGTGAAAATATAACAACCAATAAAGATTTTCCGCGTACTGATATAAACCAAGTAATCCCGAGTCAAAATTCTGTAAATATATCATTCAATTACACAAATTTCAATTGTGTGGAGAGAATAGAAATATCATTAAATGAGTTAAAGATTGCATTAATTAAGAAATCAAATTTGACGGAAAGCTTTTATATAGAAGAATTGGCACCGTGCACTTCATACAAATTATTAATTCAAACATATCCGGGCAAACCAGGAGAAGTAACAAATGTTGCTCGACACTTTACAACAGAGTCCGTGGAACGATTTGCTATAGAGAATATAGAATATGATGACCAGACAGAATTACTAAGATGGACTTCCGATTTTGGACGAGAATGTATTAAGAATTACGATATTAAAATTGAGAATGGTAATCAATTATTTTTATATTTGTAAGTAATAGTACTTAAGTATAACAAGCATTGCAATATATATTCCAGATTTTGATGGCACTACTGCTTCTACATCCTCTGAGTCATTTCATTTAACTGACTATCCTGGTTGTTCTAAATTTAATATATCTATTACACCAAAAGGAATAAATGGCGAGGTTTTTAACAGATTTAAAATCGAAATCCAAACCAGAATCAAAGGTATGATCTAATCTTGAATTAAAAAAAAAAAAACAATTTTTTTATTTTTAATTTTATTTTTATTTATTTAATAGTTTTTAACATTCAAGAGTAACTTAACAACTAACTTAAAAATATATTTTATTTATCACGTTGACAACTGTTATCGTCAGTATTGTGCATTTTATATTGCGCGTGGCTCGAATGGTGTTACTCGGTGCGCATTGAAAAGTGCTTCCCACGTTGCATGTTATTTTATTGTGGCGTCACATGCAGAGATACGTAACTCTGGTTTCTTTAAGAATACTATTCTGTACATCTAATGCCAACCCATAGACTTTTGTGCGTTCTCTAGAATCGTTCGATGGCAATTTAGAGTTGAAAACATCATCAAATTGATGAAATCTGCATAAATCAACACGTTTTCAAACTGCTCTTTTTATAGCACTCGAAATGCTCTTTTTATAGCACTTGTTTATGTGAAAACAATTGAGTAGCTAATTTCACGTTTTGGCGACCAGCATTTTTGACATTAACATGGGGATCTGTGATTTTATATAAGATGTTTAGTTCTGGGCCCCTATTCTATTGCGCAATACGAATTCGAACCAATTTGGTTCGATTATGAACGGATTTCTAGTGATTTAAAAAAAAATAATTTTCTTAACTTAATAATTAAGTTAACTTAATTAAAGAATTAAATATAAGTTTTATTAAGTATTTTAAGTTTTTTATTCAATTTACATAATTTTTCATATAATAAATTAAAATCTATAAATTCAATTTATTCATTTATGAAACTTCTGTTACAAATTAGGAGCTCATTACAACTCCAACGGAAAATAGGGCCTTGATGGTATCAACTTCTTTCTGGGCCTAGTTTTATAAAACCTGTCCAGAATGATCCCTTATTTAGAGAGACATAATAAAAGCCATCTTAATAAAATCAATCACCTCAAATCAAACAAACAGAAGTTGTCTAAGTTTTGGATTGTTAATGTCGGTGCGTTATTTTTATATGTGCCAAAATTCTTGGGTTTATGACACAAACAGTAAAAAGGAAATAAAGTGTTTTTATATTTAAACGTCAAAAACATATAAGTATCTATGGTTTAAAATTCAAAGATGTATAACCATACCAAATAAATTTCCCAAAGAATACATGACGCAGTGTAAAAATATTTAATTCGATCGAAATCAAAAATACCAATCCATTTTCGTTTCGTATAGCATTTTCGTATCGTGCGACGATACGTATCGTATTTAAGAATAGAGGTCCAGATGATTACGTTATTATTTTTTTCTTACAGATAAAACTAGTATCTAGGAAATGGTTTCTCAACAGCTGGATGAGATGAGGTACACCAGCAAATACGAATATACTTTCAAAGTCTGATCAGCCGGGTTTTGAAACAAAGTTCTATCTACTGAAATAACATGGTCCCTCCATAATCCTTGGTTAAAGGAAATATTGCGGTTGTCATTCTACAGTCGTGATCATAAAAAATTGGTTGCTTCTATGTTCCAACTATAGCTCTCTAACCATCACCACTTGAACGTAGATTACTGGCTTTAATGTTATGTTGTTGTGTTTATCGCATTCCTATTTCGACGTAATATTCATTTCATTAAATGAAGTCACACATATTCTTTCTCTTGTCGTCAACTGGTAATACTTCATATATTTTAATACATGCTCTAAAATTCCGGGTCGAACATTCAAAAGCCTTTGATGGTCCTGGTAACGGATAACCTTGTTTGTATAGTACCTTTATGGCCCCTGTGGTCGGGGGCACACTTGTCACGTAAATCTAAATTGCACGACCATGTTTTCCAAGAATACCACCACAGTATCCTTTGCTTGTCGTAGAAGGCGACTAAACGGTTGGATCGCTGGGCTGACGACCCGCATCCGTAAAAAAATAAGTTGTTTGTAAAGTCAAAAAAACTAAAAATGGATACCGACAAAACAACACCGGACCCCGCTCAAGTACACGGACACGAGATTTGGGATCGGCACGTGAAGCGTGCAATCACTTAAGAAACCAGGAGCGTTAGAGGGCCTAATTACAAGCATGAAGGAGATTCGGCTGGAACTCGTTGCTCTTCAAGAAACTCGGTGGCCTAAAAGTGGGGACCATGTGTACCGGGCTATACGTTGTTATACAGTGGAGATGCCCTCGGAAATCTTGGAGCTGGATATCTACTGGGGCCGCAGATAAAGAAGGCTGTTTTGAATTTCCAAGCAGTCAATAACCGATTGTATCCGTAAGCTTCCTTTGCACATGAAGTTAGCCAACCTGTCGATAATTTGTGTACATGCACCCACAGAAGTCAGCCAGCCCCAAGATAAAGACTCATTTTACAATGACTTGGACGATCTGATGGGATCTATACCCGAATACGATGTTAGAATGGTAATTGGGGACTTTAATGCTAGAGCTGGCAGAAATCCGACATGTGCGAGACCATAGGTCCGTACTCCTGACACAAAACTACGACCGATAATGGTGAGAGAATGAAGTACTTTGCAATTGCTCACGATCTTAGAGTAGCAAGCACATTTTCCCCTCACAAACAGATTCATTTGGAAACATGGATACATCCTCGCAAAATTTCCCGCAGCCAAATTGACCACGTGTTAATTTCACAAAGACGAGCTCGGGTTGTGCCGGATGTGAGAACTTATCGGTCAGCAACCAAATACGTAGGCCACATCATTATTTGGTTCTGGAACAGGTCGGGAACACAGCGAAACGCGTGGAACGTTTCGATTGTGAAGGTCTGATAAACGAAGATCAAAAGAAACGATATCAGGATCTTGTCAGAGACAACATTGAAGAAGCTAACTACCAGTCAGACTGTGTGAACTCTGTCTGGAAGGTTGTGAAAATTTCGGTTGTCAGTGCTTCTCAACAGACTTTAAATATAGTGAAAGTCAGACAGACTCAAGAATGATTGGTTTGATGACGAATGTCGTCTTGCAGTTGAGTAACAAAATATAGCCCATAGTGAAGTGCAACAACGTCTCACAATCGCGAGGAAAACCAAGGCTACTCTTACTAGGAGGGCAGCTAATTTGTAGACGGAAAAAGCGAGAATTTCACGCAATTTCTTTAAGAGAATTACTGAATTGTACCATACTTTCAAGCCTGCGTCAACCGCCATTCGGAACCGGGATGGAAAACTTTGTATTAACATCGACGCAGTACTCGACGCATGGAATGGATACTTTACCGACCTGCTTGGTGTTAATCATGGGTCACACACTGTAGTTGAGTCACCTCAAATACAGACTGCGGAACCGCTCACCTGGGGTGGACTGCATTAATTCGGAGCTCTTGATATTCGGAGGGGATACTTTGTGGAACTGTCTTTTCGACGTTATTCGATTAGAATGGCGTACCGAAGAAATGTCGGACGAATGGAAAGTAGCCGCGATGTGCCGCATCTTCAAGAAGTGGGACCGCTTGAAGTGTGAGAATTATCGCGGTATAGCTCTCCTCTGCACAGCATATAAGTTACTGTCCTACATTATATTGGATTGAGTCATCCCTCTAGCGGAGGGCCTGGTTGGTGACTATAAGGAGGATTTCGTCCGAATCGATCAGTCACTGATCAGGCCTTTTCGCTGCGGATAATTCTATCTAAATATTATGAGAGTTTCATTCCCGTACATCAGGTGTTCCTGGATTTCCGGCAGGCCTATGACTCGATCAATCTAGATAGTTTGTGGTCTCAATGCTGTGTTACAGTTGAGAACAGGCTAGAATTCTTGCAGTTACTCGGGTGTTCGGCAGGGAGATCCTCTGTTCCTGATACTCTTCAATCATATGTTGGAGTATATCTTTCGTAAAACTGAAACACCTCAGCGCAACATCTTATATCGCCAGCCCAATCAGGTGCTTGCATATGCAGATGACATATGCGTGATTGGACTGAATAGCAATGGAGTGAAGGAGATACTTGAACCGCTGGTAGGGTTTTCAGCTTCTGTTGGACTCCAGATCAATGAGTCCAAATCGAAATACATGATCTCAGGGTGTAGGGACAATGGCACTCCAGATTTTAGTAGTGGCCACTACACGTTTGAAGCAGTGAGGAGGTTCAAATATTTGGGCTCTCTTATCACTCATGATAACAGTGTGGGTGAGGATATTTAAGTTCGCGGAAATCTGATGAAGATCCCCGATATTGTGCAGGAAATAAGATCTCAGCGAGTACGCTGGCTCGGTTACGGTCTTCGTGCTGATCCGGAACGAATTGTGCAGCTATCTGTGAAAGGAGAGTTACCATATGCTAGGCGCAGAGGTCGTTGCAGGCGACGATGGCTCGATCGAAACCGTTGGAGCCAGATTGTTGACGCAGTAAGGGGTCAGTATAATGGCCCTTAAACACTGTATTACTATTATAGTACCTGGATGCATGAGGACCAGCCGAATGTTGGCAAATAGATGATGATATCTCATCTAACGACCAATTTACTCTTGCTTTTGGAGCTTTAAGTTTCCTGATTTATTCGCTCGTAAAAATGGCTTTATTAGAATTTTCCAGATGTCGCAAACTTTTCAATTCTTTTGCAAAATATTTTGATGGGACTGCGTTTGAGGCTAATATTCGTTGTCGAAAAAATTTTCTTTGGCATGTTTCAGACTCAAATCTTCTTCCGTGAATTGTAATTCGCAAATCCTTTCAGTATTCACATTAACCTTCTCTTTCCCGGTAGTCTTAATCCACAAATCAGAAAATGATGTTTTTTTTCGGAAATCGAAAAAACATTACTTTTCACATCTCGCAATTTTTTTTTGTGTTACTATTATAGCAATTTTGAACTGCACATTTTATGGTTTTTGCTAATTATTTATCACAATCTCAAAATTTTATATCGTTTTTAATTTACCACAAATTATGCTCACTTTTATCACAAACATTTATTATCACTTCCAAATTTCAATCATATTAATTCAATCATATAATTTAATACAACCAAACACACAATATTCCAACGATATGCTAATATCCAGATGACGTAATAAAAACCAAGAAGGTGACGCGTCGTGAGTTTCGAACATACCTATTATTCCTTATACAATAGTTTTGAACATAAATTTCATTGTAATGTTTAACTCTATATTTTCGACAAATCATTCAATTTTTGTAAAACAACTATATTTAAGGCCAGTGCCGAATTAAGAGTACTCCGAGTTTTAGGCCCTTTATTAAATCATTTTCGAATCTCATGGTTCAATCAGCATATCCAATTTTTTAATTAAAAAAAAAAAATTCTACTTGTTCTGTGACCCAATTCTCTCACAAGTCTTCCGTATTTTGCTTATTTGCTTCCTTGCCTTACGCCATTACCAGCCAAATCTATAACGCATGATTACAGGCCGGATTTTATTGGCACATTGTATAGCTCCATGCCAGTCTGTACTTAAATAAGCGATGGTTCGAATATGTTGATCATCATCCTGATCGAAATCAAGAATGAAGAATCCCTGTTGCATCTTGCTTATATTGGGATTAGTATACCCCCCGATCCAAACGTCACAAACTTCAATACTGGGCTATTTGCTCGGTATAATTCGAGTAATCAATAAATTATCTTACTTAATTTCGATTGAAAAGTTAAAACTTTCTCTAAATTTTTGAAATTCGAATATTGGAACAATTAGATGAATCCTTTAAATTTCAAAAAATGTCTACCATAAAATTGAGAACATGGGTTGTAACAGTCAAAAGTTGTAACATAAAAAAGTTGTTTCATAATTTAACAATTCGAACTTTATTAATATTACAGAACCTAGTTTGGTTGATAATTTTGAGGCCATTTCTACGAATCCGAATAGTATAAATCTCAGTTGGAATAGTCCAAACATAAATCCACAATGCGTTGATTACTATGCGATACTGTATGATGATGGACAAAAGCAGTACACAAATTTAACTTCATTCACAATGAGCCACCTTGAACCATGTCAAAGGTATAATATCCAGATTTGTATTATTATGAAGATTAATGCAAATTGGCTGTGTGCAGAATATGCACAAAATACGCGGTATGCTACTCCTAAAATAGCATTGGATTCGATAATTCCAGAATCATCTTCTGTCAACATTTCGTTGAAATATATAAATCTGAATTGCATTAAGAGCATTCAAATTGAATTAATCGTTGGGGTTAGTACACGAGTTGAAAACCATACTTTGTTGCAACACTATTATATAAAGAAATTGAAGCCGTGTACTAAATATAATCTGTCTATTAGAGCTGTGAGCATTGACAATAGTTTGGGCAAATCAATCAATGAAAAATTTAACACTAAATCAGTTCACATTGATGCTGTACAAAATATGGAATTTAATAAGACAACAGATTTACTAATTTGGGACCAACCTAGTTACGGAAGAGAATGTATCAAGTATTATTCTATAGATTATGGCCGAGAGGTAAAGAAAACGTTTACCAAGTCGTTTAATTTAATCGATGTACCTGGTTGTTCAAAATTTAAAATTGAAATTACGCCGGTGGGAGAGAACGGCTCAGACGGTACAAAAAATATAAAAGAAATTCATAGCGGATTCAAAGAACCTAATCGTGTGGAAAATATGATCGCCTATTCACATGACCCAAATAGTATTACAGTAACGTGGTTAATGCCAATGATGAATCGAAATTGTGTTAAAAATTTCGCGATTGTCTATAACAATATGACTGAGTATACAAATTTATCTACGTACGAAATACGTAATTTGGAACCGTGTACAGATTACAATATTAAGGTTTGTATTGGTATGCTAAATAATGAAACCGGTCAGTGTACAGAGTATCCCAAAAAAATAACAACCAAATCGGTCTTACCAGAAATAACGATAGGTATGATAATTCCTGAACCATTTTCTGGAAGCGTGTCTTTAGAATATAAAAATGCTAATTGCATTCAGAAAATTGAAATTGGATTACTCGATGGAAAATTAGAATCATTTGGGAAATTAGATTTGCCAGCAGTGTATCATATCGATCAGTTGAAACCATGTACTATTTACAATATCAATGTAAAGGTCTACAGTGACAAGCATCACGAAATAGTGGGCGCCAATAAAACATTTACAACAAAATCTGTGCTGATTGGTGCTGTCGAAAATGTCGAATTTGATCAGACGACACACCTTATAACTTGGACGAGGCCTGGCGTTGGATCGGAATGCCTTAACAATTATATAATTTATGATGGAAGAAATGCGGTCACATCATTCAAAGAGTCCTATAACATGTCATATATACCTGGCTGTTTAAATTTTACTATTGAAATTACACCGGTTGGAACGAATCGTAATAGAGGCATGGTATATACGAAAAATTTTCAAACTGGAATAAAAGGTGAGTTGGTGCGCTTAGCGTATACATTGTCGCAATTTAAAACAATTCTTATTTAATTACAGAGCCGAGCAGCGTGGAAATTTTATCGGCAAATTCTGTTAGTCCTAATAGTATTACAGTGACTTATAATATGCCGACCACAAATCAGAAATGTATTAAAAATTATGCAATCGTGTATAATGGTAGAATCGAGGCCACAAATTTGACTGAATACGTGATAAATAATTTGGAACCCTGCACCGAGTACAATCTTCAAATTTGTATTATTATGATAGATAATGAAACCGTATCATGTACAGAACCTTTAGAAAAAATTATAACAAAACCAGATCTACCAGTAACAATAATTGGTACGATAAATGCGGAAGCTTTATCTGCCAAAATATCATTGGAATACCAAAATGTGAATTGTATTGAAGGGATTAAAGTTGGTGTAGACGACGAACGTTCTGCATCGTTTAGCAAATCAAATTTGCCGGCAGAGTATAGTTTAGAGCTACTGGAACCATGTACTAACTTTAATTTATTTGTAAAAACATACAGCTATCATGTTATCGAAATAGTTAGCACTAACAAAACGTTTACAACTAAGGCTGTACAAATTGGTGCGGTCGAATATATTAATTTTGATCAGAGAACAAATTTGCTAACTTGGAAGCGACCTCGGTTTGGTGCGGAATGTATTGAACATTATGAAATCAGTGATGGAGAAAATACTGGCTCAACAGTTTTTGAATTTTATAATTTAGAGCATCTACCGGGCTGTTCCAATGTTTTAATTCAAATAAGCCCGATCGGGGGAATTGATGGTAAAGGCAAAAGTGATACTTTAGATATCCGAACTGGAATAAAAGAACCTGATCGTGTCGATATTACATTGACCGAATCTACCAGTCCTAATAGCATTACAGTAAATTGGAATATCCCACTGAGAAATCCAGATTGTGTTAAATACTATGCGATCGAATTTGGTGGAAGGACCGAGTACACAAATTTAACTACAAACGAATTAAGTAAACTTGAACCATGTACCGACTACAATATCCAAGTTTGTGTGGTTATGATTAATAACCAAACTGGTTTGTGTCGCAATAATATTCAAAATGTTACTACATTACCAGCCCGGCCAGAAATAACAATAGGAACGATGAATTTGGGCTCATCTTATGCCAATATATCGTTAGCATATAAAAACGTCAATTGTATTTGGTATATTGAATTGGGATTAAATGAAAAAGTTGTGGATTTATATGAAAAATCTGATTTACCAAATTTCTATTATACAGGCCATTTGAAACCGTGTTCTAAATACAATTTATTTATTAAAACGCATGACACAGTCAATTCGAATGGATTTATTTACACCAACAAAACGTTTATAACTGAAACTGTTCACATGGATAAAGTAGAAAATATTGAATTTAACGAAATCAGCGGCCTTTTAACGTGGACGCGACCAGAAAATGGTGCGGATTGTATTAGACGATACGCCATCAATTCAAATGGATTAACAGATATTACACCAACCGAATCTTTTGACCTATCAAATTTTTCCGGGTGTTCAAAATATCGAATTGAAATTACACCAGAAGGAGACAATGATCTAAAAGGCAATAGTCATATAGTTGATATTGAAATCGGATTTAAACGCCCCGATTCAATCACAAATTTGATTGCATTTTCTAATAGTCCCACCAGTATAAGTGTGGCATGGAGTAGTCCAAAACAAAATCCAGGTTGTATTAGAGATTATGCGATCATGTATGTTAACAACACAGACTACACTAATTCAACAGAGTACACAATACATGATCTTGAACCCTGTTTTGAGTACAGTATTCGAGTTTGTCTTGATATGATGAATAATCAAACAGGAATGTGTACAGACGAGAGTACAATAAGCACAACAATAGGAATTCCAAGCAGAGTGCAAGAACTCCGATATAAATATTCAGTAATTGAATGGAAATCGCCTAGTTATGCAAGCAAGTGTATTGCAAAATATCTGTTAACTGTGTATGACGAATTAGAAGGTCGAATCATATTAGAAGAAACCACTTCATCTAACCTTGAAATAGTTGGTGGCACATTAAAATCCTGTCAAAACTATGCTGTGTCTGTGATTCCGATCAATGTAAATAATGAAAGTGGCGTTGAAGAAACGTCCAAATTTAAAACTGAACCGATAAGTATGTGATGCTATACTTTGAGATAATTTCAGTTTGTCAATTACTAATTTTATAAATTTTATTTGTAGCGCCTGAAGCACCGTCTCGACCCCAGCTTATATCAAAAACCGCAACATCATTAGATTTACAATCATATTATGAAAACGATCAAGATCTATGTCCACTACAAACTGCAATTTTTACGTGCCATGGACGCAATACAGTTATGCATTGGGGTAATGTCTCATTGTCACAATACCAAAGAATTTTTTGGGTGACCCTACGAGATTTAAACGATCTAACAAACTATACTTGTACCGTACGAATTGAGAACGAAAAGTTTTCATCGAATGAAAGTCCCGAAAGTCAATTTGAGACTGATGAAAAATTATCTGATCCACCAGACTTTTTGATTAGTTCGATCAAATCACAATCTTTAAGCGTTCAATGGACGGTTCCGATTCATAAAGTTCGAATACAATTTTATCACATTAAAATTTTTAAAATTGGTAAATATTATGCTGTGCCTAAAGAATGTAAAACCTCACTTTATAGCGATACATTTACTATCGGTGCTGAAATGGTAAGCCATGAAATAACTAGCTTGGAACCGTACACCAAATATTCGGTTCAAATGGCGATCGAAAATACTGCCGGGATCGGTGGATACAGTGATCCAGTTGAAGTACTAACCAACCCAGATAGTAAGTTGAATACATTGTCATCTATGTACCTACATATCTATACGCATAATATTTAATTGCAGCCCCAAATCAGGTTGACCATTTTCGAATAGATCGAATTAATTTAGATCACACTGTCGAGTTAAAATGGAGCTTACCGTGCGAAATTAATGGCCAAATGATTTCGATTAAAGGAACATTTTATGAAAGTCAACCACCGAATACGAGTGTAACCTGCAGCTTCGAATGGAAGTTGATATCTTCTAATGGTTTGTTATCTGCAAATTACTACAAAGAAAATCGAATCAAGCCTGAACATTTGTATAACATAACAATTGGGATTGAATTACACGATTTCGCAGGGCCAATGAATGAGACGACTATTATATTTACATCACCAGCTGGAAGTACATATATCTATAATTCATATAAGTATTCTGGAGATATTTGCTAACTAATATTTTACTTTAGTTCCCGCAGCATACGCATCCAATAACTGGGGATTTGTATCACAGAAAACGAGTCCAGTGAATAATGTTACATTGACCGTTACCAAAAATCTCTTCCTATCGACTAAAGGAAAAATTCGGAAATTTACATTTTTGATTTCGGAACGAGTAAGTTCTAGAACCTACAATATATTGGTTACTCTCAATAATTTTAATTTTCAATTGATAGAATTGCCAAGAAGATCCAATGCCGAATTACATGTTTTTCAGAAATGAAATTGATCAAACTAGTTTATGGTTGCCAACGTGGTTTGATAATGAGAATAGTGAATGCACCGCCCAGTATCAGATTCAAGAGTTTCGCAATGATTATAACATTGTCGAAGACAGTAATTTAGAATTTATAATTGGGAATGAAATCTGCGATGAAACAAAGAGATATTCACGGTATTGCAATGGTCCACTTAAATCAGGTTTGTATATATAGTTCTGCGGTTCACATATTTTCAGTCAATAACTGGTGTCACCACTTTTCTAATTTTCAGGAATCGATTATGCTGTAATCGCACGTGTTTATACATCAATTGGATATGCCGATACTAATCCAGTTTATTTTTCAACAGAAAATAATTTTCCCACGCTATTTGTTATACTTATATGTATGATAATTTTTGGATTGGGTGTTGTATTTGGAATCATGTGGAATCGTCATCACCGGGGTAAGAAACCAATTAAACCACCAACACTAAGGACAGTAACTGATAATACAGATAATGCAGTCACGCCTATGCATATGTACGACCGTCACAGAAAAATTGATTCAGATCGTATAATAGACGAATTCCGTTCGATTAATGCTTTGAATTTGAGCGAGCTCACGACAAATGTGGCTTTAAAGCACAAGAAGAAGAACCGTTATGCTAATATATTGCCGTGTAAGTTTAGGCACCATATCTATACAGCTAAATACTAAATATAATGCAAACATTTTATTCCACCATATATAGATGATCTAAATAGAGTATATCTCATCCCAAATATCTACTGCCCCACTGATTATATAAATGCTTCGTATGTCGATGGGTATACACGGCCAGATGAGTATATAGCAGCACAAGGACCGACACCAGATACTTGCTATGATTTTTGGAATATGATTATTGAAAAAAATTGTTACATAATTGTTATGCTAACCAAAATATTCGAAAATCAGATTTCAAAATGTGCCCAATACTATCCCGAACCGTGCGATGAACTTCAATTTCATGATATCAACATTACTAATGTTCGAGACCTTGATTTGGATTTATGTTCAAGGCGAGATATAAAAATTACAAAAGTATGTAATTGCAAAATAGTTTTAAGCTCTATGTAACTAATATTTGCGAATAATTTTTGTTTTATAGGGCCTAATGGAGCGTTTAATTGTCCAATATCATTTTCAAAAGTGGCCAGATCATGGTTGCCCCGAGAATGAACTCGATTTAATTGAATTTATAAAAATGATTAGAACGGAGAATAATACTGCTGAACGAAATGCACCAATTGTGGTGCACTGTAGTGCGGGCGTTGGCCGCACCGGAACTTTAATTGCATTGGATATTTTAATGCAGCAAATGGAAAATGGTGAGAATCTGAGTGTTTGCGAAACGGTGAAAAATTTACGATATCAACGAGTCAAAATGGTACAAACAGTAGGACAGTATGAGTTTGTGCATAAATGTGTTGCGCAGTATATACACCAGAAATGGCCAAATAGTTAGTTAAAATTATTTCTGGTGACGCTTTAACATTAAAAAATAAATTATTTTCTATATTCAAAATTAATTGTTTAATTAATAATTTTTTCTAGGCGTGACCATCTTCGAAAACTTTACATTTTTGATCCACCATCATACGCGTCGATACTATGGATTCGATCAGGATTTAGTTTTAGATTTTCTTTTTAAACATTAACTCGTCATTTGGATCTAAAATTTTTTTTATTGCAAGGTGAAAACATAGTGGTAGCAATCGTTCACGGCCTCCAGACAGTCCTCACATATAGAGTATCTCGTGTTAGTCCCATGCGTTTGAGATATCTGGAGCGTTTCCACCCACATGATCCTTACTTTAGTATTAGAGCGAAGGAGATTAATTTAGTCGGTCTTTTCGCAGAATCAACCCAGCCAAAGGATTACTGGGGGTATTAAGTACAGAGAACAAAATTCTTCCATAAATCACTAATATTAATCGCTTCAATCACACTTTGTATGAGTACAATTAGTTTTGTTGGAAAATATAGTGTTTACTCAAACTACCGGAGCATCTACATATATGTCACATGATTAGGATAGTAGTATTTAAACCCTCGCACCTGTACTCAGACATCTCGAATGAATTGGTGAAGTTAAATTCAGGCAACATCCTTTTTTTCAGCATATTTCAGGTCTTTATGCCCCGTATTTGTACCGAGAGCAGTTCAAACGGTATATATGACTGCAAGAATAGGGGTAGATGCATAGGACAGTTTAGCTCTACATGCTTTAATTTGCAGTTCATTCAGCTTTGCTACCATAGAAGTTAATTCACATCTGGTCATCTATAGGATAGCAAAGGTAAAACGGGAGGAAGATGTTAAGAATTGACATAGGCCTTTGGCAATTTATAATCAAGGTGAAATGCCGCAGGAGACATTTAATAAACCAAAGTCTGTAATATTTTCGGAGATTCAATTATTTTTGGAACAAAGAACTTGCAATCAAGCCAATCATCGACAACTCAGGAAAAGCTGAATAACGATATCCTTGGTTAATCCATTTTTAATCCAATTACGGGTAGGGGAATCGGTCGACGATGCTTTTCCAACATTTGAGAAATTTTTAAAGGTAAGTAACATCGGTTCTAAATAAAAATAAGATTCATTGCAAAATTATACTGACTCTAAAAAGAATCCTGCAAATTATCAAAAATCTGTAAGAAATACAATGAACTTCAATCATTCTTCCTTTTATTCTCCTCTCAATATCAAGCGTATTGAAGCTGTAATGGTTTGGAAACATAGAATCTTTAAATAATAATCTTATAAGCTAAACTTAATGACTTAAACTTAAATAAAAACAAAAGATACTAAAACAACTAATTTTGCAAGGCAATTTGGCAGATCTAGATAATTGTTGCCCAGAATGAAAAGAGAAACGGAACATTGCTTGAAATCGAAAGTGGGGGTAAAAATGCCCGCTTTTCAAAATATTTTTTTTTATACCAATTTGAATTTTAGTAGATGTTAAATTACATCCAAATGACGAAATTGTCTCGGATATCATTTAGTTTTTGATTGGATTGCTCGAGTAAGAGGTTTATGGTCGGTATATATTGTGAATTCCAGACCTTCAACAAAATATCGAAGCGCTTAATTGCTAGATACTTTGTGTGATTATTTTTTCTCAGCATCCGATAGCTTCTTAGAGAAAAGCTCAATGGTTCTCAAATTTTATAGTTACGCTGAGCTCGATGCATTAGCCGTAATACTGAACTTTGAAGCATTCAGCGGGTGTGCTAGCAAAGTAATGTTAGACAAATCACTCTTCAGCGAGGCAAATTCTTGGGCGTCTTGGGTTTTTTAACAAAAACAGCCAAGTGTGAGTGAACACGAGCAAGTGTTTCTGCCAGTTTCGGAATAAATCTACGGTAGTAATTAATGATACCAACGAAACGCCCTTAACTGAATTGGGTGCTGGAAAATTCCTAATGAGATTAATCCTTTCTTCAATTGGTAGAATACCATTAGGCGTAATTTTATGACTGAGGAAGACAAGTGTGCTGGCACCAAATACGCATTTTGCACTATTAATATGAACGTCAAACTCCACTAAATTTTGAAATAATTGATCCAAGTTCAGTTTGTGTAATTCCTCAGATTCTGAAGCTATTAGAATGTCGTCAATATAGACAAATACCAAATCTAACCCAAGAGTGACTTCGTTCATATAACACTGGAACGTTTGAGCGGCATTTCTAATTCCACCGTAGCCTTCTTGGTCTTGACACTTGTAAACGACCTTCAGTGATAATATGGTATATTCATATTATCGCAAAATGGAATTCATAACTGGTAAATTATAATTTGGCTCGGCAATTTAGGCCGGATACTTTTTAAGTATTATGCCAAAGGCATTGTGGATAATAAAATGTAGGTATGTAATAGCGACCCATTGTGGCAAGGGTTGACAGCTTTGTCGCTGAATCTACTAGCCGTTTATTTTTACATCGGCTAAAAGGCCAAATTTACTCAGAAAACCGGCGCCAATTATTGGACGATTCACAGCAGCTATTGAAAAAATTTGAACTACAAAACTGTTTGATTGGAATTACTGATAAGTCACCTCCAGTATCTTTTAAAAAATTTAGATTATTCCTACTATCGTAAAGGCATAATCTGCTCGTGTTCAGGGTGTTATGATTCGATGAATCTATTTCAGTCGCCGGCATGGTTTTATGCACTAATATCCTTGTGTACCAAATTTATTGTGGTACCATCACTTATTACAGTATCTCCGGTTAGTTGACGGAGCAATTATATTGTGCGGATTAATATGTTCGTGCGTATATCCGCTGATTTGGCTTCGATATCAACAGTGTCGGCATGTGCGACCATTGCTATTTTTAATTTCTTCAAGATTCTTCAACCAGAGTGATCGCAACACTAAGTCATTCTATCTGCCCTCAACAAGAATTTTAATGTGTCTAAGCAATTCTGTTGGCTTTGTTATAGTTTTCGTTCTGCCAACGGAGCCAATTGATCTAAACACGCCTGTTTAATGGATTGATAGCAATTTTTTTTAGGCGGATCTGCGAGTAAATCGATAATATTTTATGACTCGCCTGCGGGGATAATGCGTTAAGATTCCCTTGCTCGACAACAGTTTCCATTTTATCTGAGTTACTGGCTTGATCATCATTCAGTTCACTTGGATCAATTTTTGATGCCATTTTATATTTTCAATTTCGGAAACTAAGTGTCGCGATATCTTATATATAATAATAATATTCAGTTTTAAAGGCCATTACTGACCCCTTGCAGAGTCAACTATTTGGCTCCAACGATTTCGATTCTGAGCATGGTCTAAGAAAATCTAAAGTGGCCAAGTCGTTCTCTATATCGTGAAGCCTTCGTTGCCTGCAACGACCTCTGCGCCTACCATATGCGGTGGCTCTCCTTTCAGAGATCGTTGCACAATTCGTTCCGGATCAGCACGCAGAACGTGACCGAGCAAGTGTACTCGCTGAGATCTTACTTCAAGTACATTATCGGGGATCTTCATTAGATCTCTGATCTTGATATTGTACAGAGCTCAGTATGTACCATCTATTTCGCGTTTTGGGCTGTAAATCATACGCCTGATTCTTCTCTAAAATGTAAGGAGCCATCTCTCGTACGCATCCGTCAGCGCCCAACTTTCACATCCAAACATAACAACGGGTCTGATCAACGCTTTGTAAAGGTTCAGCTTCACGGCACTTGATAAGTGTTTAGATTTTAACAGTGGCCTTTGAGGATACAAACAACGACTGCCAGCTGCCAGCCGCACTTTAATATCCTCACCCACACTGTTATCGTGAGTGATAAGAGAACCCAAATATTTGAACCTCCTCACTCCATCAAACGTGTGGTGGCTACTACTAAATTCTGGTGTGCCATTGTCCCTAAAACCAGAAATCATGTATTTCGTTTTGGACTCATTGATCTATAGTCCAACTGAAGCTGAAAACTCTACAAGCGGGTCAAGTATATCTTTCACTCCGTTGCTATTCAGTCTAATCACACATATGTCATCAGCATATGCAAGGACCTGATTAGACTGGCGATACAAGATGTTGCGCTGCGGTGTTTGAGTTTTACGAAAGATGTACTCCAACATGAGATTAAAGAGTATCGGGGACAGAGCATCTTCCTGCCGAACAGCCGAGCTAACTGCAAAAATTTTCAATAGCCTGTTCTCAACTTTAACACAGCATTGAGACTGCGTCACTGTCATTCTACACAGTCGTACCAATTTTGTTGGCATTCCTAGGTATTCCAGGGCCGACCACAAACTCTCTCGATTGACCGAGTCATAGGCCTGCTGGAAATCCAGGAACACCTGATGTACCGATATGGATGTCTCATATAATATTTAGATAGAATCATTCGCAGCGAAAAGACCTGATCAGTGACTGATAGATTCGGACGAAATCCTCCTTGATAGTCACCAACCAAGCCCTCCGCTAGAGGAGTGATTCTACCCAATACAATGTATGACAGTAACTTGTATGCTGTGCAAAGGACAGCTATACAGCGATAATTCTCACACTTCAAGTGGTCTCCCTACTAGAAGATGGAGCATATCGCGGCCACTTTCCATTCATCAGGCATTTCTTCGGTTTGCCATACTAATCGAATAAGGTCGAAAAGACAGGTCCACAAAGTATCCCCTCCGAATATCAAGAGCTCCGAGTTAATGCAGTCCACGCATGATGATCATCAAGCAGGTCAGTAAAGTGTCCACTCCATGCGTCAAGTACTGCGTCGATGTTGACACAAGAGGTTTCCATCCCGGTCCCGAATGGCGGTTGACGTAGGCCTGAAAGTATGGTGAAGTCCAGTAATTTCTTTAAAGAAATTACGCGAACTGCGCTCATTGCTGAGTTGTTGTACTTTCAGAACCTCGGCCTTCCTCCATTCTCACTTCTTCCGTCTGCAAATCCGCTTAGCTGTCCTTCTATCAAGAGCAGCTTTGTTTTTCCTCCCGATTGTAAAACGTTGTTGCACATCATTATGGGCTATATTTTGTTGCTCAACTGCAAGACGATACTCGTCATCAAAGCAATCATTCTTGGGTCTTACTTTCACTATTCTTGGGTCTGACCTTCACTATACCACTAAAGTCTGTTGAGCAGCACTGACAACCGAAGTTTTCAGTACCTCCCAGACAGAGTTCACGCAGTCAGACTGGTAATTGGATTCATCAATGTTGTCGCTGATATAGTGTTTTTTGATCTTCATTTATCATACCTTCACAGTCGATACGTACCATACGTTTCGCTGTGTTCCCAGATTTGTACGAAAAACTTCCATCGTAGCTTTGCAGCGACCAAATGATGATCGCTGCCTACGTATTTGGTTGCTGACCGATAAGTTCTCACATCCTGTATAACCCGGACCCGTACTTTAGAAACTAGCACATGGTCAATATGGCTGCAAGAAGGTCCGCGAGGATGTGCCCATGTCTCTAGATGTATCCGATTGTGAGGGAAGTATACGTGCTTGCTACTTTAAGATGATGAGCAATTGCAAAGTACATCATTCTTATCGGTCGCAGTTTCGTGTCGGGAGTACGGACCTATGTTTTCACACAAGTCGGTCTGATTTCTGCCAGCTCTAGCATTAAAGTCCCCAATTACCATTCTAACATCGTGTTCGGGTATAGATCCCATCAGATCGTCCAAGTCATTGTAAAATGAGTCTTTATCTTGGGACTGGCTGACTTCTGTGGGCGCATGTACACAAATTATCACGTAATATTATAGAAACTAATTACTATGTACTACCCGACCAAATAGATGATGGTTTGTCCTTGAAACATTGGAAGAAAGTTAAGAATACAATTAAACATTGTATAAGTCCAAAATCAGGGCATGATCTTATTTCTGGTAAAATAATAATGGAATTGCCGGACAAATGCATAAAACTAATAACATTCATATTCAACGCAATCATGCGGACTGGTTATATTCCTCAAAAATGGAAGATATCTTTGATCACAATGATACATAAAGCTGGAAAAAATGAAATACAGATTTCATTATATCGTCCAATAAGAATGCTGCCTACAATCTCATAGTTATTTGAAAAAAAAAATGGTACTAACGAAATTGAAACCAGTATTAGAAGAACGACATATTATTCAAGACCACCAATTTGGGTTCCGAAACCAACATGATACCACAGAACAAGTACACAGAATTGTGTTGAGATCAACAGGGCAACATCATAATAAAAATTACCATTCCTCTATCGTTTGCGTAGAACTATACCCTATTGGCAGTATTTTCAGTACCTAATATTGTGCACAACAACACGCAGTCGTACATTATCCCCAATTCGGAATACTTAGCAGTATAGATAATCATCGGGAACACTTTACATTATTAACAACAGATGAAGTGAAACAATGTCAACTATTTCAAAATTAACGATTTTTATGTGAAACATCGCCAATTTATAACGCAATAACTGACCAAAATCAATGCGAATTAGCGATCTTACAACGGGCAGCAAATCTCAAAGGGGCATGTACCATTAAATCAGTTAAGAAAGCAAACCATTGGATTAAGCTCCATGTGACGAATCAGTGGATATACTCCATTCCAACTGAAACAACATTCGATGTAGTATGTGGCCATAGCATTAAATCATTCAGTCTCCTAGGATCAGGAGCAATAGAAATCAAGGCTGGATGTGTGCTGCGCGACATAAATTTATACATCGTCGTAATCGGTTCAGCTTCCAACCACATCAACGAATCATTCCGCAGACCACTCAACAAACACATTAAACGGAGCCAACAACTTAAGGACAGTCATCACACGGGTTCGAAATAAAACGATAGGATACGGTAAATCTTCAAGATACGACGCAGCTGGAACAAGAAATAAAAGCGGTTAAGGAAAAAGAAGGACGACTACATGAGGGAAATTTTCATCACATACATCACTATACCATGATACACACAATATTTTGGATTGGTATAGCCATATGTATTATTTGGGGCATCAATTATTAAACAAAGGCGAACAACGCGCCCATCCCCTTCAACTCTTCAACGTTCGGAAGCATGAAATCAACAACAGCAGCACTGGCATATGCTAAATTTCCCAGTATAATAATCTAAATGGCGGCCCGAGAATATGTTGAGATCAACAGTGCAATACACAATTTTATTATATTTCATAGACACATATGTTGATGAAATATGATTTAATTCATCATATATATGTGTATACAACAACAACAATATAAGTAAAATAATATTAAGTAAATTCATAAATCGAAGCGAACTTAATTTTACAATTAACAAGCTGAGATTTTACAAATTGTAAATACAATTAACAAAAACACCTTTGAGGAAAAGAAATATTGTTCTGCTGCCTTCTTGGACATTGCGCAAGCCTTTAATAAAGATTGGATATTAGGTGTTCCACAAGGCAGCGTTCTAGGTCCAATATTGTACCTGCTGTACACAGCTGACTTACCTGTAACCAACAGGGTAGTCATATCAACCTTTGCCGATGATATACGGCCGTCCTGGTGTCTCACAATAATCCCAAAACTGCCTCAAAGGAATAACAGAATCATCTAAACAAAATCCAGAACTGGCTTAAGACATCACGTCACATTCACGCTAAACAAACGCACTTGCCCACCAGTGGAATTAAACGATATAAATATTCCACAACAAACCAAGGCCAAATACTTAGGCATGCACCTGAACAGAAGGCTAACGTGGAAAAATCATATCAAAGCAAAGCGCAAACAAATAAAAATAAAATTTTCCAAAATGTATTGGTTGATGGGAAGAAAATCTCAGCTGTCATTAGCCAAAAAAGTTTTATTGTACAAAGTGATAATCAAACCCATATGGACATATGGTATTCAGTTATGGGGATCCACCAGCGCGTCAAACAGAGAACTCCTGCTACAAACCCAAGCGAAAATACTTCGTAGTATTACCAATGCTCCGTGGTACATTCGAAATAGTAATATACACGATGATCTTAGAATTAAAACTATTAGGAAAACCAACTGAATTCCCTCAGTTCGAAATATTACTCAAAACTAGAGACACATCCCAATGAATTGACCAGGGATATATTAAAACAGCCGCGTGTTAGGCGACTCAGAAAAGCAGTTCCACTTGGACTGATGAACCTGTAAGTGGTCTTACATATAAATGAAATCAAATTATTTAAATAGTGAACACAACATTGGTTAAGACTTAAAATATGTAATAATGTTAGCTTAAGATTTGAACACTTCTGGTTACACAGTAAAAAAATTTCGTTGAATTTTACAAGAATTTTCAAGTGGGCAAAATGGCCGAACTTTTTCATGTAAAATTAAAGTGGTTGAAAAATACATTCAATGCTGAAAAATAAGTAAAATAAAAAGTAAATTTACTAGGTAAGTCATGTAAAAGTTTATAAAGTCATGCAATACGTGATTTTACGTGATTTTTACTATTTTTTTCTCTTAATTTTACTTTGGTGAATGTAATATAATGATTTAGCATGTAATATTTAATGAAGCTATCACATTTTTACAATGTTATCTGAATTTTACAGGAATCGGTGAATTTTACAATACATGAAAAGATAAATACTTCCAAAATGCAATATTACAATTAACCTTACAAATTACGTTATATTGGAATTAAATTTGATTGAAAATTCAATTTCATTTTTTACTGTGTAGTTTCTTTTGTAGAAAGATTCAAGAATAAAGCCATTGGCAGCATTTAAAAAAAAACATTACAACAGCTTTTACGAATAGTTTTATTTATTATATTTATATTTAATTGTATATAGAAATTATACAAAATGTTTGTGCATTGCTTCTCACTATGTGGAAATAAGGTATAATGCAATATTGGGGTGATTCCAATACAATTAAAGTGAGGTTGCTTTTAATTCGTCGCTACAAATTCAATGTAGTTTGTAATGTACCTAAATGTGTGGAAAATTTATATAATTTCAAGCGGAATCTATCGATATAATGAATTGGTGGGTGATGATAGTAACAGCTCTAAAATCAATATGTTTTTTTTTGTAACGCGGCCGTATAAGCTATTCAGTTCAGAGAGCTCTTTTATATGAGCGTACATAAAAACATACAGTTCGATACAGCACAATATACGAATCACATTTCAACAAATTTTATATTCACGAATGCTTCAAAAATATTTTACGAGAATTTTATAAAACTCTAAACTTTATGAGTTTACTTATTCTGATTTCAGTTTGGGCAAATCCAAGCTCTGTAAATTTTGCGTAATTTTATACGTGAATGGATATAGTGGATTTAATTCTGGGAAATCTAAGAATTTTAAAAGTTTTACACTACATCTTTCCAAGTTTATTGACGTTATCCAAAAACATTCAGCCAATGAATATCTGCGCCTATCAGCATTATACAAATAACCTAATAATAAATCGATAGTTCTTTTAAGCGGAGCGGACATTTGAATTTAAACTGTTTAACCAAATTATTTATGTTGGTTGGTAACGTGTTCGACGGTATAGAAACAATAATCATTGAACTAATTTAATTTATAATTATATTTCCCACTCTTGATAAAAAACTATTATGCGAATACTAGGAACTAAATCGGATTTCGGTCACTGTGCATGTAACTATCATCATATTATTTCAAATAATTCATTCAGTTTTCAGACATCATTGGGGAATAAGCTATAAAGCTTAGAACCTCACATCAACGGAATAATTTTAAGTTTTATTGTGATTGGTCATATTTAACGAAGATCCTCGGCATATTTTGATGAAAATGGAATATCAGTGATTTATATTTTAGTTTAGTTTGGTTTTGCTAAAATGCACATAATGTAGATTAAAAGTTAGGTGTGTGATTTGATGATAAATTCAATTTTATAAATAGTTTGCATATATGTAAGTATGGAAATACCTGATGACATCATTTAAGTGGTCGATAATCGATATTACGGCAAGTTATAGCTATTTGTGAGATTATAATTTTTTTCAAAAATTTCATTTTTCGTTTTTTAATTTGTAATCCACAGGGTTATAAAAATTATATTATGATAGTGCTACAATACGTACTAGCATGATTAATGCTTGTTTGTCTATTATTCATGTTAATTATTTACAAAAAAATCGGGTACGACCTAAATAGAGATAACATATATTTTTGGCAGGAATGGCCATTAACGCTTCATTTATTATTTTCAACATCGACGTGCCGATAAACGTCGATAATGTAGACGATTTAGACGATAATTTAGAAAACGAGTTCAAAACTATGTTTCTTTATGATTAATGCAATACGAGTGACAGCTTTATGCAAATTAATAAATTTTAATCTGTTTTCAAATTATAGGCTAGGTTAGAAATGTTTTTAATTATTAGCTCGCGTGTCCGCATATAGATTACATGGAATAATCTACTTCGTCTATATATAGAAAATAAATATGTGCAATACAATTTGTGGGATGATACTCGCGATGTGAATTTAACTTTTTATTTTTATTTTATAGATTGTTATTATTATAAATAAGTAGTTTAAACCTATATTCAACAAAGTATTGAAAATGACCAAATAAATTTACATTCAAGATGTTCCATACAATTTTATCAAATTTAGTTTTAATTTTATTTCTACTATGCTCAAGTATAAATATAATTCAGCAAGGGGAAGGTATACCTACCATAATATACAATTATGTATTGGAATAACATAAATATTGAATTTTTAATTTTTAGCGTTTTCATTTGTGTCTACACCGTTTTCTTATTCAATAAAGTTACGACTGTGGTATCCGAGATTGAATCAACTTGTTACATCAATAAAAGTGGGCAATTCAAACGAAATACAAATGAAAAATAAAAATGATTATTGGTAAGTAAATTTTAAATTAAATCTATCTTCCAATAATCACTAAAATTAATTTTAATCTTGTCCCTCATATACTCATTGGTTTTGATTGTTTGCGTAACAATTTTACCAAGAGCGTGGGTGGGTCTCAGACCTAACAAAATGGTTTTTAATTTTTCATCTTTATTAATATTCAATTCAAGTCTAATTTGTGGACTTATTCCTTTACATAAATAAAAATAAATAAACCAAATTAACAAAATCCATATTGTCCACCAATTGCGAGAATCACCGGAACCTGCTTAAAAATGTTATATTAAAGCATAACTAATCAATGTTGACGATTATTTCATTTTATTTTAGGATTCAAAAGTTGGAGCCGTGCACCACGTACACTATAGAAGCAGTAGTTCGAAATACTAAGTCTAAAATAGAATTTATTCATAGTGAAAATATAACAACCAATAAAGATTTTCCGCGTACTGATATAAACCAAGTAATCCCGAGTCAAAATTCTGTAAATATATCATTCAATTACACAAATTTCAATTGTGTGGAGAGAATAGAAATATCATTAAATGAGTTAAAGATTGCATTAATTAAGAAATCAAATTTGACGGAAAGCTATTATATAGAAGAATTGGCACCGTGCACTTCATACAAATTATTAATTCAAACATATCCGGGCAAACCAGGAGAAGTAAGAAATGTTACTCAACACTTTAAAACAGAATCAGTGAAACAATTTTTCATCGAAAATATAGAATATGATGATCAGGCAGAATTACTTAGGTGGAACACTTCCGTTTTTGGACGAGAATGTATTAAGAGTTACGATATTAAAATTGAGAATGGTAATCAATTATTTTTATATGTAAGTAATAGTACTTAAGTATAACAAGCATTGCAATATATATTCCAGATTTTGATGGCACTACTGCTTCTACATCCTCTGAGTCATTTCATTTAACTGACTATCCTGGTTGTTCTAAATTTAATATATCTATTACACCAAAAGGAATAAATGGCGAGGTTTTTAACAGATTTAAAATCGAAATCAAAACCAGAATCAAAGGTATGGTCTAATCTTGAATTAAAAAAAAAAAAACAATTTTTTTATTTTTAATTTTATTTTTATTTATTTAATAGTTTTTAACATTCAAGAGTATAAGTATAACTTAACAACTAACTTAAAAATATAATTTATTTACCACGTTGACACCTGATGTCTGTTGTCTCAACTAGCAACGTCTGCATAAACGTGCATTTCTGCATAAACATGCAGTTCTGCATATTGTGCATTTATCTTGCGCGTGGCTCGAATGGTGTTACTCCGTGCGCATTGAAAAGTGCTCCCACGTTGCATGATATTTTATTGTGGCGTCACATGCAGAGATTCGTAACTCTGGTTTCTTTAAGAATACTATTCTGTACATCTAATGCCAACCCATAGACTTTTGTGCGTTCTTTAGAATCGTTCGATGGCAATTTAGAGTTAAAAACATCAACTTGATGAAATCTGCATAAATCAACGCGTTTTCTAGAGAACGCACTCGAAATGCTCTTTTTATAGCACTTGTTTATGTGAAAACAATTGAGTAGCTAATTTCACGTTTTGGCGACCAGCATTTTTGACATTAACATGGGGATCTGTGATTTTATATAAGATGTTTAGTTCTGGGCCCCTATTCTATTGCGCAATACGAATTCGAACCAATTTGGTTCGATTATGAACGGATTTCTAGTGATTTAAAAAAAAAAAATTTTATATTTTAATTTTTTAATTATATATTTTCATTTATACTATGTTATACAGTGGAGATGACCTCGGAAATCTTGGAGCTGGATTTCTTCTTGGGCCGCAGGTTAAGAAGGCTGTTTTCAATTTCCAAGCAGTCAATAACCGATTGTATAAGCTTCCTTTGCACATGAAGTTAGCCAACCTGTCAATAATTTGTGTACATGCGCCCACAGAAGTTAGCCAGTCTCAAGGTAAATTGTGAACTTTAGTGCTAGGCTGGCAGAAATCAGACCGACTTGTGCGAAAACATAGGTCCGTACTCCTGACACGAAACTACGACCGATAATGGTGAGAGAATGATGTACTTTGCAATTGCTCACGATGTTAGAGTAGCAAGCACATTTTCCCCTCACAAACAGATACATTTGGAAACATGGATCCATCCTGGCCAAATTTCATGCAGCCAAATTGAAGAAAAACATCGTATTAATTTCACAAAGCCGAGCTCGGTTTGTTCAGGATGTGAGACCTTATCGGTCAGCAACCAAATACGTAGGCAGCGACCACTATTTGGTCCTGGAACAGGTCCGGGAACACAGCGAAGCGCATGGAAAGTTTCGACTTTGAAGGTCTGATAAATGAAGATCAAAAGAAACGATAGGATCTTGTCAGCGACAACATTGAGGGAGCTAATAACCAGTCTGACTGTATGAACTCTGTCTGGAAAACTTCGGTTGTCAGTGCTGCTCAATAGACTTTAGGTATAGTGAAAGTCAGACCCACGAATGATTGGTATGATGACGAGTGTTGTCTTGCAGTTGAGCAACAAAATATAGCCCATAGTGAAGTGCAACAACGCCTCACAACCACGAAGAAAACCAAGGCTACTCTTACTAGGAGGGCAGCTAAGCGGATTTGTAGACGGAAAAAGCGAGAATTTCACGTATTTTCTTTAAAGGAATTACTGAATTGCAACTAACTTTCAAACCTGTGTCAACCGCCATTCGGGACCGGGATGGAAACCTCTGTGTCAACATCGACGCAGTACTCGACGCATTTTGTGTTCATCATGCGTCACAGACTGTAGTTGAGTCAGCTCAAATACAGACTGCGGAACCGCTCACCTGGGGTGGACTGCATTAATTCGGAGCTCTTGATATTCGGATGGAATACTTTGTGGAACTGTCGTTTCGACCTTATTCGATTTACATGGCGTACCGAAGTAATGCCAGACGAATGGAAAGTGGCCGCGATGTGCCCCATCTTCAAGAAGGGGGACCGCGTGAAGTGTGAAAATTATCGCAGTATATAGCTCTCCTTTGCACAGCATACAAGTTACTGTCCTATACATTATATTGGATAGAGTCACCCCTCTAGCGGAGGGCCTGGTTGGTGACTATCAAAGAGGATTTCATCCGAAGATGAGACTTCCATCCGCGTACATCAGGTGTTCCTGGATTTCCGGCAGGCCTATTACTCAATCAATCGAGAGAGTTTGTGGTCTGCGCTGGAATATCTAGGTATGCCAACAAAAATGGTATACGATTGTGTAGATTGACAGAGACACAGTCTCAATACTGTGTTAAAGTTGAGAACAGGCTATCAAGAATTTTTGCAGTTAGCTCGGGTGTTCGGCAGGGAGATGCTCTGTCCCCGATACTCTTCAATCATATGTTGGAGTATATCTTTCGTAAAACTGAAACACCTCAGCGCAACATCTTATATCGCCAGTCCAATCAGGTGCTTGCATATGCAGATGACATATGCGTGATTGGACTGAATAGCAACGGAGTGAAGGAAATACTTGATCGGCTTGTAGAGTTTTCAGCTCCTGTTGGACTCCAGATCAATGAGTCCTAAACGAAATACATGATCTCAGGTTATAGGGACAATGGTACACCAGATTTTAGTAGTGGCCACTACACGTTTGAAGGAGTGAGGAGGTTCAAATATTTGGGCTCTCACCAAAGTGGGTGAGGATATTAAAGTGCGGTCGGCGTTTGGCAGCCCTGCTCTATATCCTCTAAGGCCACTGTTAAAATCTTAACACCTATCAAGTGCCGTGAAGCTGAAGCTTTACAAAGCGTTGATCAGGCCCGTTGTTATATGCTTGGATGTGAAAGTTAGGTGCTGACGGATGAGTTTGAGAGATGGCTCTTTACATTTGAGCGAATTTCAGCGATATCTGAAAGGAGAGCCACCATATGACAGGCGCAGAGGTCGTTGCAGGCGACGATGGCTCCACGGTGTAGAGAATGACTTGGCTTCTTCTGGTTGTATAGGACAGTATAAAGATAAAACCCAGGATCTAAATCGTTGGAGCCAGATTGTTGATTCAGTAAGGGGCCAGTATAATGGCCTTTAAACACTGTATTATTATTATAGTACCTGTATACATGAGGACCAGCCGAATAATGGCAAATAGATGATGAATTATCATCTAACGACCAATTTACTCTTGCTTTTGCTTGTTTCCTGATTTGTTCGCTCATAAAAATGGCTTTATTAGGATTTTCTAGATGTCGCAAACTTTTCAATTCTTTTGCAAAACATTTTAATGGGACTGCGTTTGAGGCTAATATTCGTTGTCGAGAAAATTTTCTTTGGCATGTTTCAGACTCCAATCTTCTTCCGTGAAGTGTAATTCGCAAATCCTTTCAGTATTCACATTAACCTTCTCTTTCCCGGTAGTCTTAATCGACAAATCAGAAAATGATGTTTTTTTTCGGAAATCGAAAAAACATTACTTTTCACATCTCGCTATTTTTTTTGTGTTACTATTATAGCAATTTTGAACTGCACATTTTATGGTTTTTGCTAATTATTTATCACAATCTCAAAATTTTATATCGTTTTTAATTTACCACAAATTATGCTCACTTTTATCACAAACATTTATTATTACTTCCAAATTTCAATCATATTAATTCAATCATATAATTAAACACAACCAAACACACAATATTCCAACGATATGCTAATATCCAGATGACGTAATAAAAACCAAGAAGGTGGCGCGTCGTGAGTTTCGAACATACCTATTATTCCTTATACAATAGTTTTGAACATAAATTTCATTGTAATGTTTAACTCTATATTTTCGACAAATCATTCAATATTTGTAAAACAACTATATTTAAGGCCAGTGCCGAATTAAGAGTTTTGGGCCCTTTATTAAATCATTTTCGAATATCATGGTTCAATCAGCAATACAAATTTTTTAATGTTTTTCAAAAGAAATTTTCTACTTGTTCTGTGACCCAATTCTCTCTCAAGTCTTATTTTTACTTATTTGCTTCCTTGCCTTACGCCAGTACCCGCGGATGCAGGATTACAGGCTCGATTTAATTGGCACATTGTATAGCTCCATGCCAGTCTGTACTTAAATAAGCGATGGTTCGGATCATGAATTCTGTACTCTTAACAGAAGATCAGAGATATGTTGATCATCATCCTGATCGAAATCAAGAATGAAGAATCCCTGTTGCATCCTGCTTATATTGGGATTAGTATACCTCCCGATCCAAACGTGACAAACTTCAATACTGTGCTATTTGCTCGGTATAATTCGAGTGATCGATAAATCATCTTACTTAATTTCGATTGAAAAGTTAAAACTTTCTCTAAATTTTTGAAATTCGAATATTGGAACAATTAGATGAATCCTTTAAATTTCAAAAAATGTCTACCATAAAATTGAGAACATGGGTTGTAACAGTCAAAAGTTGTAACATAAAAAAGTTGTTTCATAATTTAACAATTCGAACTTTATTAATATTACAGAACCTAGTTTGGTTGATAATTTTGAGGCCATTTCTACGAATCCGAATAGTATAAACCTCAGTTGGAATAGTCCAAAGATAAATCCACAATGCGTTGACTACTATGCGATCCTGTATGATGATGGACAAAAGCAGTACACAAATTATAATTCATTCACAATTAGCCAACTTGAACCCTGTCAAAGGTATAATATCCAGATTTGTATTATTATGAAGATTAATGCAAATTGGCTGTGTGCAGAATATGGACAAAATACGGGATATGATACTCCTGAAATAGCATTGGATTCGATAATTCCAGAATCATCTTCTGTCAACATTTCGTTGAAATATATAAATCTGAATTGCATTAAGAGCATTCAAATTCAATTAAACGATGGGGTTAGTACACGAGTTGAAAACCATACTTTGTTGCAACACTATTATATAAAGAAATTGAAGCCCTGTACTAAATATAATTTGTCTATTAGAACTGTGAGCATTGACAATAACAGTTTGGGCAAATCAATCAATGAAACATTTAACACTAAATCAGTTCACATTGATGCTGTACAAAATATGGAATTTAATAAGACAACAGATTTACTAATTTGGGACCAACCTAGTTACGGAAGAGAATGTATCAAGTATTATTCTATAGATTATGGCCGAGAGGTAAAGAAAACGTTTACCAAGTCGTTTAATTTAATCGATGTACCTGGTTGTTCAAAATTTAAAATTGAAATTACGCCGGTGGGAGAGAACGGCTCAGATGGTACAAAAAATATAAAAGAATTTCATAGCGGATTCAAAGAACCTAATCGTGTGGAAAATATGATCGCCTATTCACATGACCCAAATAGTATTACAGTAACGTGGTTAATGCCAATGATGAATCGAAATTGTGTTAAAAATTTCGCGATTGTCTATAACAATATGACTGAGTATACAAATTTATCTACGTACGAAATACGTAATTTGGAACCGTGTACAGATTACAATATTCAGGTTTGTATTGGTATGCTAAATAATGAAACCGGTCAGTGTACAGAGTATCCCAAAAAAATAACAACCAAATCGGTCTTACCAGAAATAACGATAGGTATGATAATTCCTGAACCATTTTCTGGAAGCGTGTCTTTAGAATATAAAAATGCTAATTGCATTCAGAAAATTGAAATTGGATTACTCGATGGAAAATTAGAATCATTTGGGAAATTAGATTTGCCAGCAGTGTATCATATCGATCAGTTGAAACCATGTACTATTTACAATATCAATGTAAAGGTCTACAGTGACAAGCATCACGAAATAGTGGGCGCCAATAAAACATTTACAACAAAATCTGTGCTGATTGGTGCTGTCGAAAATGTCGAATTTGATCAGACGACACACCTTATAACTTGGACGAGGCCTGGCGTTGGATCGGAATGCCTTAACAATTATATAATTTATGATGGAAGAAATGCGGTCACAGCATTCAAAGAGTCCTATAACATGTCATATATACCTGGCTGTTTAAATTTTACTATTGAAATTACACCGGTTGGAACGAATCGTAATAGAGGCATGGTATATACGAAAAATTTTCAAACTGGAATAAAAGGTGAGTAGGTGCGCTTAGCGTATACATTGTCGCAATTTAAAACAATTCTTATTTAATTACAGAGCCGAGTAGCGTGGAAATTTTATCGGCAAATTCTGTTAGTCCTAATAGTATTACAGTGACTTATAATATGCCGACCACAAATCAGAAATGTATTAAAAATTATGCAATCGTGTATAATGGTAGAATCGAGGCCACAAATTCGACTGAATACGTGATAAATAATTTGGAACCCTGCACCGAGTACAATCTTCAAATTTGTATTATTATGATAGATAATGAAACCGTGTCATGTACAGAACCTTTAGAAAAAATTATAACAAAACCAGATCTACCAGTAACAATAATTGGTACGATAAATGCGGAAGCTTTATCTGCCAAAATTTCATTGGAATACCAAAATGTGAATTGTATTGAAGGGATTAAAGTTGGTGTAGACGACGAACGTTCTGCATCGTTTAACAAATCAAATTTGCCGGCAGAGTATAGTGTAGAGCTACTGGAACCATGTACTAACTTTAATTTATTTGTAAAAACATACAGCTATCATGATATCGAAATAGTTAGCACTAACAAAACGTTTACAACTAAGGCTGTACAAATTGATGCGGTCGAATATATTAATTTTGATCAGAGAACAAATTTGCTAACTTGGAAGCGACCTCGGTTTGGTGCGGAATGTATTGAACATTATGAAATCAGTGATGGAGAAAATACTGGCTCAACAGTTTTTGAATTTTATAATTTAGAGCATCTACCGGGCTGTTCCAATTGTTTAATTCAAATAAGCCCGATCGGGGGAATTGATGGTAAAGGCAAAAGTGATACTTTAGATATCCGAACTGGAATAAAAGAACCTGATCGTGTCGATATTACATTGACCGAATCTACCAGTCCGAATAGCATTACAGTAAATTGGAATATCCCACTGAGAAATCCAGATTGTGTTAAATACTATGCGATCGAATTTGGTGGAAGGACCGAGTACACAAATTTAACTACAAACGAATTAAGTAAACTTGAACCATGTACCGACTACAATATCCAAGTTTGTGTTGTTATGATTAATAACCAAACTGGTTTGTGTCGCAATAATATGCAAAATGTTACTACATTACCAGCCCGGCCAGAAATAACAATAGGAACGATGAATTTGGGCTCATCTTATGCCAATATATCGTTAGCATATAAAAACGTCAATTGTATTTGGTATATTGAATTGGGATTAAATGAAAAAGTTGTGGATTTATATGAAAAATCTGATTTACCAAATTTCTATTATACAGGCCATTTGAAACCGTGTTCTAAATACAATTTATTTATTAAAACGCATGACACAGCCAATTCGAACGGATTTATTTACACCAACAAAACGTTTATAACTGGAAGTGTTCACATGGATAAAGTAGAAAATATTGAATTTAACGAAATCAGCGGCCTTTTAACGTGGACGCGACCAGAAAATGGTGCGGATTGTATTAGACGATATGCCATCAATTCAAATGGATTAACAGATATTACACCAACCGAATCTTTTGACCTATCAAATTTTTCCGGGTGTTCAAAATATCGAATTGAAATTACACCAGAAGGAGACAATGATCTAAAAGGCAATAGTCATATAGTTGATATTGAAATCGGATTTAAACGCCCCGATTCAATAACAAATTTGATTGCATTTTCTAATAGTCCCACCAGTATTAGTGTGGCATGGAGTAGTCCAAAACAAAATCCAGATTGTATTAGAGATTATGCGATCATGTATGATAACAACACAGACTACACTAATTCAACAGAGTACACAATACATGATCTTGAACCCTGTTTTGAGTACAGTATTCGAGTTTGTCTTGATATGATGAATAATCAAACAGGAATGTGTACAGACGAGAGTACAATAAGCACAACAATAGGAATTCCAAGCAGAGTGCAAGAACTCCGATATAAATATTCAGTAATTGAATGGAAATCGCCTAGTTATGCAAGCAAGTGTATTGCAAAATATCTGTTAACTGTGTATGACGAATTAGAAGGTCGAATCATATTAGAAGAAACCACTTCATCTAACCTTGAAATAGTTGGTGGCACATTAAAATCCTGTCAAAACTATGCTGTGTCTGTGATTCCGATCAATGTAAATAATGAAAGTGGCGTTGAAGAAACGTCCACATTTAAAACTGAACCGATAAGTATGTGATGCTATACTTTGAGATAATTTCAGTTTGTCAATTACTAATTTTATAAATTTTATTTGTAGCGCCTGAAGCACCGTCTCGACCCCAGCTTATATCAAAAACCGCAACATCATTAGATTTACAATCATATTATGAAAACGATCAAGATCTATGTCCGCTACAAACTGCAATTTTTACGTGCCATGGACGCAATACAGTTATGCATTGGGGTAATGTCTCATTGTCACAATACCAAAGAATTTTTTGGGTGACCCTACGAGATTTAAACGATCTAACAAACTATACTTGTACCGTACGAATTGAGAACGAAAAGTTTTCATCGAATGAAAGTCCCGAAAGTCAATTTGAGACTGATGAAAAATTATCTGATCCACCAGACTTTTTGATTAGTTCGATCAAATCACAATCTTTAAGCGTTCAATGGACGGTTCCGATTCATAAAGTTCGAATACAATTTTATCACATTAAAATTTTTAAAATTGGTAAATATTATGCTGTGCCTAAAGAATGTAAAACCTCACTTTATAGCGATACATTTACTATCGGTGCTGAAATGGTAAGCCATGAAATAACTAGCTTGGAACCGTACACCAAATATTCGGTTCAAATGGCGATCGAAAATACTGCCGGGATCGGTGGATACAGTGATCCAGTTGAAGTACTAACCAACCCAGATAGTAAGTTGAATACATTGTCATCTATGTACCTACATATCTATACGCATAATATTTAATTGCAGCCCCAAATCAGGTTGACCATTTTCGAATAGATCGAATTAATTTAGATCACACTGTCGAGTTAAAATGGAGCTTACCGTGCGAAATTAATGGCCAAATGATTTCGATTAAAGGAACATTTTATGAAAGTCAACCACCGAATACGAGTGTAACCTGCAGCTTCGAATGGAAGTTGATATCTTCTAATGGTTTGTTATCTGCAAATTACTACAAAGAAAATCGAATCAAGCCTGAACATTTGTATAACATAACAATTGGGATTGAATTACACGATTTCACAGGGCCAATGAATGAGACGACTATTATATTTACATCACCAGCTGGAAGTACATATATCTATAATTCATATAAGTATTCTGGAGATATTTGCTAACTAATATTTTACTTTAGTTCCCGCAGCATACGCATCCAATAACTGGGGATTTGTATCACAGAAAACGAGTCCAGTGAATAATGTTACATTGACCGTTACCAAAAATCTCTTCCTATCGACTAAAGGAAAAATTCGGAAATTTACATTTTTGATTTCGGAACGAGTAAGTTCTAGAACCTACAATATATTGGTTACTCTCAATAATTTTAATTTTCAATTGATAGAATTGCCAAGAAGATCCAATGCCGAATTATATGTTTTTCAGAAATGAAATTGATCAAACTAGTTTATGGTTGCCAACGTGGTTTGATAATGAGAATAGTGAATGCACCGCCCAGTATCAGATTCAAGCGTTTCGCAATTATTATAACATTGACGAAGACAGTAGTTTAGAATTTATAATTGGCAATGAAATCTGCGATGAAACAAATAGATATTCACGGTATTGCAATGGTCCACTTAAATCAGGTTTGTATATATAGTACTGCGATTCACATATTTTGAGTCAATAGCTGGTATCATCACTTTTCTAATTTTCAGGAATCGATTATGCTGTAATCGCACGTGTTTACACATCAATTGGATATGCCGATACCAATCCAGTTTATTTTTCAACAGAAAATAATTTTCCCACGCTATTTGTTATACTTATATGTATGATAATTTTTGGATTGGTTGTTGGATTTGGAATCATGTGGAATCGTCATCACCGGGGTAAGAAACCAATTAAACCACCAACACTAAGGACAGTAACTGATAATACAGATAATGCAGTCACGCCTATGCATATCTACGACCGTCACAGAAAAATTGATTCAGATCGTATAATAGACGAATTCGGTTCGATTAATGCTTTGAATTTGAGCGAGCTCACGACAAATGCGGCTTTAAATCACAAGAAGAAGAACCGCTATGCTAAACTATTGCCGTGTAAGTTAACGCTCCATACCTATACAGCTAAATGCTAAATATAATGAAAACGTTTTATTCCACCATATAGACGATCTAAATCGAGTATATCTCATCCCAAATATCTACTGTCAAACTGATTACATAAATGCCTCGTATATCGATGGGTATACACGGCCAAATGAGTATATAGCATCACAAGGACCGAGACTAGATACTTGCTATGATTTTTGGAATATGATTATTGAAAAAAATTGTTACATAATTGTTATGCTAACCAAAATATTCGAAAATCAGATTTCAAAATGTGCCCAATACTATCCCGAACCGTGCGATGAACTTCAATTTCATGATATCAACATTACTAATGTTCGAGAGCTTGATTTGGATTTATGTTCAAGGCGAGATATAAAAATTACAAAAGTATGTAATTGTAAAATAGTTTTAGGCTATGTATCTAATATTTGCGAATAATTTTTGTTTTATAGGGCCTAACGGAGCGTTTAATTGTCCAATATCATTTTCAAAAGTGGCCAGATCATGGTTGCCCCGAGAATGAACTCGATTTAATTGAATTTATAAAAATGATTAGAACGGAGAATAATACTGCTGAACTAAATGCACCAATTGTGGTGCACGGTAGTGCGGGCGTTGGTCGTACCGGGACTTTAATTGCATTCGATATTTTAATGCAACAAATGGAAAATGGTGAGAATTTGAGTGTTTGCGAAACGGTGAAAAACTTACGATATCAACGTGTCAAAATGGTTCAAACAGTAGGACAGTACGAGTTTGTGTATAAATGTGTTGCGCAGTATATACACCAGAAATGGCCAAGTAGTTAGTTAAAATTATTTATGGTGACGCTTTAACATTAAAAAATAAATTATTTTCTATTCAATAATTAATTGTTTAATTAATAATTCTTTATAGACGTGATCATCTTCCAAAACTTTATACGAGACATTTTTGTTCACTACCATACGCGTCCATACTATGGATTCGATCCCGAAATATTTTAGTTTTGAATTTTCTGTTTTAACATTGTCTCGTCATTTGGATCTAATATTTTTTTATTTTAGGGTCTAAACATAGTGGTAGCAATCTTTCACTGCCTTCAGATAATCAAATAGAGCATTTCGTGTTAGTCCCATCCGTTTGAGATGATCCACTTGAGAGAACGCCACTTCAGTCCTAGTTCAAGAATACCGAAGTTCTTTATAGCGTTTTGACCACTTCTGAAGGATACAGGAGTGGTTGGTTTGGGACAAACAAATTTAACACGCGATCAAGCTTTTCAACCCACATGATGCTTCTGCACTCAGACAACTGTGTATATAGACATTCTGAGAAAGCCGTAAGCCTGTCGGAAAACGACTGAGAATGAATTGGTATTTACGAAAATTCGTGAAATCTCGAAAATTTTGTTTCAATTTTTTATAATTCAAAAATTTGTAAAATATCACAATGTTCCGCCGTAATTTGGAGATGATCATGAGCGTTTAATGTCACTTTGATTATGAATCTTAAATTTGATCTCCAGTTTTCATGTATCAAATGTGAAAGCTTTAAAAACTTTTGGTTACTCAAACCCGAATTAATATTTTGAGTTAAAATTCAGAACTTTCACGATTACCACCTGGCAGACTTAAATGCTCGTTTCGTTTATACAAATTTGTATTTAAAAGTATTTAAACCTGGATTTTAATTTTATATTGAATACTGTTCTGGACAGATTGTCTAAATCATGGGATGGGATTAAAATATTATTGCTTGAAAAATATTTTGTATTGTACCGGGATGGAATTGTTACACTTTTAAAATTGTTGTTCAGCATTGTCATCGTAACTGCTGGTAATTTAATTCACCGTAAAAAACGAGCTCAATCGGAATTCGGAATGGATGATATATCATAGGAGACATTTGTTTAACTCAAGAAGCTTGTTACTTTGTACGAAATCGTTCGAACAAAATATTTGTATAAAGTAATAACCTTCTACGTACACATAAAAAAGCTTGACATTCTATCAAGAAGTTTTAAATTAAGCATTCTCGTAAATGTTGTCATCTCTTTGTTGAGAATGAAATTTCATAACGTAAAGGATGTATACATAAATGTATACTTCATGTATGCATGTAAATTGGATTGAACATACAAGTTTAAATGTCATAATATAATTTTTTTGCAACATACTTACTAATTCTATGTGTAGTTGTGACTCATTTGTACATATACATAGATAATATAATGTAGATAATAAACTATCATTAACATAAATTCTAGAAAAAACCTCCGTGACATTTTTTCATCATACATAATATAGTTTTCATTTTTTTTTTGTTTGTGTATTGTACTACTTTATCTCTATACCACAAAGTTAAAATAAATTTTCCAAAAACTAAAAAGAAAATCAACCTATCAACTTCTATATACTCGTACATAAAAAACCATTCTCGTTTTCCGTTTTTATTTTTTTGTAAAATTTATTGTAATTTTCCCAATTTTTCATTTTACTGTATAGTGTATCTACTATATAGTGTATGTTGTATATGGATGGGGTAAACAATTTATTGCAATATTTTAAAAACCACATCACACTTTACTTTGAAATACTTCTCTCTTTACAATGACTAAAGGAATTGAAGGCATGTATGTGTATACGTACATATACATGTATACGTACATACAGGGAAGAAACAGGCTTTAATATGTAGGAATATAACTCATCCCGTAAAATGTTCGTCCATATCATGTATGTGCTACACTATACCTATATAGTTATTCTAACTACTAACAAATTTTTTTCTATTCGCCTTCTTACAATTTTCTCCAAAAGTTTAACTTATTATTTACAGCTTTCAATGTTGGTTGTATTTTGTAATATTTTACGTTACATACATTTTTTTTTTTTGTGTTCAACGAAAATATAATTTTTATTAGATTTCATGTAAGATCTTTAGTTTATTAGAATTATTATTACTTACAAACTATATATGTGTACATAATATTTATGGTGTATGGTTCCATTGTTCGTGAGACATAGATCAAAATTTTATGATTTATGTATTTGAGAATAACATATTAATTTTGAAGTGTATTTGAATTTATTGCCGTTTTCGGTTGGTTGGCTGAACTCTATAAATTTTCTTGAATATTTAGTGCAGCAATGTATTCAGTTAGTAATGGATTTTTTTTCTTGAATCGATATGACTTTACGTAGTCATTTAATTGGTAGTCTTCCTCATAGCAAATCTTAAAAACGAGTTAGAATTAATTTGTGGCGTATAATAATAAAATAGACGTAAACATTTGAATTTAAAAAGTAACCGACAAACAAAATAATGGAAAAGTCTTCTGAGCAAAATTGAAAAAAAATTAGGACGTTTTATTTATTCCATAATAATTAATGACGTCAATCTCTTACGTTTCTTAAAAATCCAAATTTAAGGTTCCATATTAATAATATTTTGTTATGTTTACCGCCATTGAAAATGAACGAAATAAAATCAACGCCCTAATTTTTATTAAATTTTTATTAAATATATTTTTTTTTAAATCCTGGCAGTTATCTCAGCCCAGGATTTTTAAAACTATTTAATTGATAATCACCTGTGGTTCATCCCAGGATTTTATAAAGACGGCACGTAATTTAATTTTTGTACTGTATTTTTTGTCATACAAAGAATACAGTTGGTAACTTGCAAAAAACAAAGAATACAGTTTGTATAAAAAGCTCATCCCAGACTTTTTTTATTAAGTAAAACTTAAGTAGTTATATATAAAAAAAATATTCTATACATCGATATATTATCTTGGGACTCTACTCCGAAAAAAACATTTGCGTTCTTCACCAAAAAGCTTAGTAATTATTATAAAAATTTGAGTAATTTTTGAACCACCTAAGTGCTTTTCAAACACAGGTAATAACGCAATTAATTTATTCCTATATTTTGGTGGATAATTTATACATTTCCTAAAATAAGATCTTAGTAACTAGCCATTACAGGCTAGTAAGAAAGGCACAGAGGAGTCCGTGGAGACTCTTGTGTGATAAAATTCGAGGAAGTCTCCGAGACCTCTTTCATTAGAATGACAATGTCTACTAATCCAACCAGTACCAGTTATCTAATTATACCGGACGGATCTTGGACTGCTTCTTGTGAAGAATCTTTGAAGCTTCTCATCGAAACTCACTTTCCAGGAAGCTTTCACAACTCAGAGACTAGTAGAGAGAGAGACTAGTACTCATCTAGAAACACATTCATCGCTCATAGAAGATATCATAACTAAAAAAACGAATCCTATGGGCACTTGAAGGTTTCAAACCTTATAAATCGGCTGGTCCTGACCGAATTATACCACCGGATTATTCTCCCCCGACAGGAAGTGATCTTCAAAAAGTGTTTCAAAACACCAATATGCGCATTAGAGGTTATGTTTTAATTTCTCCGTGTCGATATTTGTAGTAAGCAGAAAGCGGCGAATACGTCAGACAGGACACTCGATGATAATTAGATCACTAATCAAGGAACTGGCGATTCTAGACTACGTTACACCAACATTATGCTCCGAGAAAGGATTCCGAACCACGTGCCCTTCAAGATGATCTTGGATGAGTGGATCGCTATCGGAAACAGAAGCATTACAGTCCTTGACGGATATCTCAAAGCTACAATATGAGTGAGCATTTCACTATTCGGACAGTCTGGGTTCCCAGCCACTCGAACGTTATGAGGAACTGCTGGACGGACGAACTAGCTAGGCACGGTACAACTCTCCAACTGCCACCAGAAAGAGTAAATTTGGGTAGGCCTATTACGATGCTCAAGACAGCGCTTAAAAAAGAGGCAGTAGCCTCAACGAACGAAAGGTGGACCAACACAATGTTGTGTAGCAAGACCAGTCTGGCCAAAGCTTGACTTGGAACGCTGAAATACACCAATCATAATGGACCGTCACCGGTCTAAGTATGCCGTAGCAGCCACTCTAACCTATTTCTAAAACCTTAGCTAAATCGCTTTGCTGAATTTTCCAACTATTTTATTGGCCAACAGAGGGTTTAGTTTAAATGTTTTAAACCTCCTTCTTTACAAGTATATTGTTAGTTTAGAAAATTTTTAAATGTTATCAACAAAACTACAACTTCTTTGACCCAAGTTTCGTGACTTTGGTGTTTCCATTTCTAATCCACTCAAATTTCCATTTTTCAATCTTTATCTGCCTGGGTGGGACCCCAAATTTATTAAATGGTTCGTTGAGCCGATAGTATTCTCAATAGAAATCGTTTGGATTTATACAAAATTTTATCGGGCAGCGATTTAATACGCAGGACTCAATAAAACCTCTCGAAATTTATTAATTCACGCACATTAAATGGTAAGGCTTGCGAAATAGTGCAATATATTGATTGGACTAACATGGGGAGAGTTACGAGCTGAAATAAAATCTAGATTTGTAGAAATTAGTTCCGTACAACAATTATAGGTGAAAAGCTGCATCTGAATATGTGTGTTAATCTAATTCTAAACTAACTTTAACCTCATCTGCAGCAGGCTTATTAGAACTTATCAGTGGCTATATATCATACTATGCGTGTCTTAGTCTGAAATATACCTTAAAGATCCAGTTTAACAGCTACAAATCTGACTTCTTTAAAGCAAATACGATGTCAAAATTGGGACATTGTGATACGAATTTTTCGTTTAACTACTCCATTGTCATCTTTTGGTAATACAGCCTCATCGAAAATGCATGTGTTTCAAACTATTCACATGCTTTTACTATTGGGATCAGTGAACAAATTTTCAAAATAAAACAAATTTTTCTCCACCAGTTAATTCTATACATGTTGTGTCCTGTAATTACTGTAAATGTTCAGGGCACCATATTTCACAATGCAGAAAGAAAATTAAAAGTCGTCAAAGAGATCAACATGAAAACTGTGTTACTTGATTTCGAATTAATTTAGTAAACTGTTGATAGTGGTCAGGTTTCTGCCTTTTTACTGGTTGGAGTACGGTTAAACTAATTTTTATCAGGAAAAGTATTAACTTATCTCTATTTCTATATATATACTTACACTATAAATCAGAAAGCCCATCTGTTTATTGTCTGATCGTGATAAACTTCGAACCTCTAAACCAATTGTGATGGTTTTTGTATCATCAGGATTGGGTGCCAATGATGAGTAAAAGTTAACAGTAAGGTAAATCAGTCCATTTCTTTTTTAAATTGGCGTTAAATATTTTCCAAAACCATACTGGTGCCTGCAAGGTGCTGAAACTGAGTAAATTGTGTGGCATTAGATTGTAATATTTTACAAGGCGACAAAATATTTAGACTGTATCGAGAAAATACTTTTATATTGTCGGCATATATTAAACAACGGGCATATTTTAGACTCATACAGTATGAGTCATACTGATATCGATGAATGTATGTATTTGGTACCCCAGAAAGTACACTGATTTGATTAGAAACATTGCTATTTATCGTTACAAATAGAAAACGCCCAATTAGGTAAGATTCAAGCCATTTGATTAAATTATCATCAATTGATTTTAATTTTAGGAGAACAATATCAAACGCTCTGGTCACGACTTTGTAGTCATCACTTGTCATGCGATCTAACGCAGTTTTGAACATGAAGAAGTTACTGCAGACAAATCTTAAGAATTGCTCTTTTCATTGCCGTATTGATCGTTTGACGCCGATCAAGTTGGTCCTTTATATTGCCGATAAAGTAAACTTTGAAGAATTTATTTATAATATATTTATAATTTAAGACGCATAGTCTTCAGCGGTTGCAATGATCGAAAGCGAAGTCAGAATTATTGATTTATGATCACCAAAAGAAACTGAACGTTTACTCTCTCTAGAGCATAAATGGCCTTGAATGTCGTGATTCTGGTGTTTCGCCACGAAGCAATGAATTCAATGGCTCCAGATGGCGGAGGCAATAATGGCAATTTCACCATGCCACTGAGACAGGAAAATCCAGGCGTTTTGCCAGCGAACATCAATGCAGCGCAATAGGCGCGCACAACGTTTATTGTGCCGATGGGAAAAAGAATGCGAGCTGTAGTCAATTGTGCAAACGTATTGAAAATCTACTCGATTCAAATCAACAATCGCGCATCGAAGATTATCACGTTTGTTCTGGTGTTTGTGAAGTACGAAGTTATTCACGCAGCCGTGTTCTCGTGCAATTTGATTAAAGATTGGATTTTCTGATTACTGGGAAATTAATCACACAAATAAAAATTACATAATGATGCAATTTTCGATGCACGCAGAATTACAAATGTGATAACCTTACAAAGAGAACATCTTCGAAGGCAACTTACCGTTTAAAAATCATGATCGATAATAGAATTCCACAGAACGAATTTTACGAACGAATTCGCCAGGAAAATCAAATGCAATCCAAAATTAACGTGGTTGGATTGATTGTCGATGCGCGCACATTGTCAAACTACATAATCCTTCACAATGTGCAATTCATTAAACTGAACTCACCTCTTTGAAATCACTTTTCGCTGAAGTCGCATAACCGATGGTCACGGCGAACGTTGCTTTGGGTGAAAACATTACTGAAGGAGACGTACGTATTCACATGTGCTAAATTCACTAACCGCTCGTCTGCTGTGAAATACGATACATCTCTTGTTTATAATCACTTCCGTAATTTCGATTCATTGCCTATCATTACTTCGTTGTAATTGTATCAATCATATTCCGGAATGGTCTGTAATGTCTCAGCCGCATCACCTTTAAGAGCCACAATTAATGTGGATACACGGTTTTCCTCGTTCCACCCATTTTGCTAGACCACCGTTTCGAATTGGAATTTAAAAAATGCAAATGATGTTGTTCCATCGAACATTGCTGGTTTAATTTTTATCGCTTGTCCTCTAGTCTTTAGACCTACTTGCTGCGATGTTCCGTTAACTTTGAGGTTCGAAGCCCAGAATTGTTTCTTCTAAATTTTGCACTCGTTCGCTCCCATCGAGAACTTTCTGTTCCAAACCTTAGATGTCCTTTTGCAATATCTGTTCAACATGTTGAACTGTTGATTGAATTTGCTCTACTTCTTCATGTAAATTGGTATACATCTCATGAAACTTCTCGGCCATTTTATTATTTCTTTCGCCCGCTGAATGTTTAATTTCCTTCATTTCTTGATTTGATCGACGAATGATAATTCAATTTTCTGATTTAACTGGACTGTTCCATTTTCTGATTTAATTGATTACTACTATTACTATTTACTATTAACTGCATTATACTGCTTGAATGCATCGGAACAATTGCCACCACCTCCTCTTTATTTTTTCCATCCTCTTCGTGCCCTTCTGCTTGGTCAAAAAATGTTGATTCATCGAAATTGTAATTAGCCGGATCAATACCATCTTTCTCCACTGTTAAAATCCAACTCACTTACTCCTAAAATTGTATCTCGTATTTATACCAAATATTCTAACCTTCTAGAATATTCCATCATGTTCGAAACTGTCTAGACTATTCCTGAATAGTCTAGACAGATCTCATTTTTACAGCTAACATTTACGATGGTGTGTCTACCGTCTACTCAAATAGAAGTATCGCCACAATCGTAACAGTATACTATTTCAGCCAATCGCCTCAATTGTTTTGTGATTACAATACCCCAGCATTTGGCGCACTGCCAACTATGGCGTTGTCCGTGGTATTTTGCAAAAATCTTGGGTTGATATCGTGGGATCACTTCAAAAAGGGGGTAAAATTCAGTCAAATGTTTAACATATTGTTACGATCGTGGCGACATCTCTATTCGAGTAGAGACACTACCATAAATGTAATTGAAAATATACTTTACGCCAATACCGTTCTTAATCATATTTTATGTCCGTGTCGTGTATACAATTTTATCCGACGACAAACTGTCCTTCACAATCAGCATTATCACCGTTTGGTCGTGCACATTTTTGATGAAGAAAAAAAATGTAATCTATATAAAAGTAAAATTTTATGCAATTACATCAATGTCACGTACTCATGTATGAGAACGAAAATATAAATAAAACGAATAGATCTTGCTAGAATATAAGAGCTCTGTCTTGGGTCAGAAATAATAAAACCACCATAAACATTCATTCACGTTTCATAATTTTAATTTTATTTTCAAATTGACTTACGGATAGACAGAATTATATTTCTCAAGATATAAATATCCTTGTGTCCCAATGACGGTTGCACATATATATGTATGTACATATGTATACAGTCTGAGTATTTGTAAAATTAAGTTCGCATCATAGGTCAGATTTACTTAATAGTAAAATTAATAAATAATAAATTTGTGTCGCGCAGCACGCATCCAGTCTCAATTTCTATTGCCCCTGATCGTTGGAGACTGAATGATATAATGCTAAGGCCGCATACTACATCGATGGTTGTTTCATTTGGAATGGAGTATATCCACTGATTCGTCGCATGGAGCTTAATCCAATGGTTTGCATTTTTAACTGATTGACGCACATCTTCTGTTGTTAGTAATGTAAAATGTTCCCGATGATTATCTACTGCTAAATATTCCGAATTGGTGGTAATGTACGACTGTGTGATGTTGTGCTCAATATTATGAACTGGAAATACTGCCAATAGGGTATAAATATTGCACAAATGATAGAGGAATGGTGATTTTTATTATGATGTTGCCCCGCTCGTTGTTGGTATGGACGCTTGTCCATATCATGTAAGGCTTACTGGGTGTCTTCCAGATTTTTTAGAGCGAATTTATTCTTCTGTGATGGAGTATTCATTAAATTACTCCATTTCAGCATTCAGCCTTCTCTGCTGCTCTATCAGGTTGTTTAACGATACCATAGTGAGATTTGAATTATGCTTTACAAGCTTAATTGTGTTGTCTATTATGGTGGTATGATTCTCTATCAATGACCCTAATTATTCCTCATCGTTGTTTCTGCCTTCAAATTGGGCCTCATAATTTCTTGCCTCACATTCTGTCAAGATCTCAAACATATCGCCTAGCACTAGGCTCATGGTGTCTCTTAGCCTCGTTTCGGTCGTTGTACCTCATTATTGCTTGCTAATAATAATTCATTGTCTGCGCAATCAAATTCTTAGGTCGCAATTTAACTCAGCTATATTCAAGCATGCCCCGTTTAATTCATGTTGGGTTTGCTTGAAGGCTTCAATTTCTTCCCAGTAATTGCTCATGTTATAATAAACTACCAATGTCCATTTCATAGCCACCACTCCGAGTTCACCTATTTCTTCGAAGTAAATCCCTGTGGAGTGATTGAAAGGGGTTACTTTAGCCTGCACAAGTCCCAAAAAACAACAAATGGATAATGTGGCTAACGCTAGATGATTAACGGTCCCTGTTCATTACTTGTCTATATGAGTATGCCGCCTTAAAACTTGATTGTCCTTTTCTGGTGATTACAATTCTCTTGGCCTCGTGGCCTTGGTTTGTTTTCATGGGCATAATTTCCTGTAAGTCTTCTTCAATTGGTAACTTACACAATCTCACAATCGGTCGCAGGTTAATGTTGGTCATCTTTCAATTATACCAGGTCGTTGATCATTAGGTTTGGCTGGCTGCTCTTCCATTTAGTTCGTTGTTGGAGGTATTCGAAGGTTCGCCGTTTTCAAAAGTCCTGAACCATTCTCTCGACTACATATTATCTCGTTCTTAACGATATACGATTAATTTTTGCGTTTGGTAGTGACTTGGGAGAATCAAGAAGTGCCCCGGCGTTAGTGCTGATAGATCTGCAACATTCTGAGAAATGTTTCTATTTGGGTAGTCACGCTACATATATAGCTCCTCTAAAGTTAGTGTTGTTGCCTATGATCCGTTTGAGATTAAATACCATTGATTTAATCCCAGCCTTCCATATTCCATCGAAATGAGGTGTATAAGAGGTGATATGAAGTGCCAATTGGTTCCATTGTCAGCTATCATGGTGGCGATGATGTCATTGCGCGGCGGTGATCCTTCTGCATTACGTTGTTTGCTTCTACGAAGTACGTTCCATTATCAGAGTAAATGTCGGTGCATAATTTCACCTGGATATAAATCTTTTGTAAACGACAATGAAGGATGCTGTTGTTAAATCGCGTCCCTTGCATGCCTTGTGACCCTCCTGCCTTTGGCTGATCTCAATTGAATAGTCGATGAGATGAATGTTGTTTATGGCGAAAGCAAATAATACATTTTTGAATTATCTGTCTTACAGCTCGTTTATCAATGATCCTACATTTGGTTCTTGCTCAGAATTACTGGATTTTTGCTTGCGGGTCTTGAATTTTGTAGTCTTCCGTTTACTCGTAGCAAGCAGTTTTCGTCTATAGTTGGATTTAATGATAGAATTATGCTCTTCCTGCTGATTTTTTCGGCTTGATTAAGACAGTTCATTTCCTTGTAGAAATCTTGTCTTTGTACGAGCTTGAGAATTATTAATTCAGCGCTTTGGAGTTCTGAACCAGTTAATTTATTTCTAAATTATCGATTCTACGCGAGCAGTTGTTGATAAACCTTTTCCAGTTGGAGACTTTTGTTTCAAATGGATGTAGTTGGAGCATCGCTCCATTACTGTCATGCTTTTTTATCGCTTTTCCTTCTAACCCCTCTGGTTTATGTGTGTTACTTCGCATAATATGGTTGATTGCCTTCAACCTAGTTAGCTTTTGCCCAAGAAAATCTGGACTTTGCCATCACAAAGTGCTAACGGTGTCATATCACGTGAAGCTATATCCGCTCGTTTGTCGCATGACTTTACGTGATGCCATGTTGCTGCTGGTACCATAGTTTTTACTGCCGAAATTTTGTTTGTCACGAACGTTTTAAATTTGTTTGGTGATCCAACATAGTGCATTGGTTGATACGTGATCAGAGTATATATTTTGAGGTTGTTATGTGTGTGTTTAAGTAATATTGCCAATAGTAGAGTTGCATTTAGCTCCAATCGAGGAATGGATAGCTTTATTTTGGTTGGCGCAACTCTTGCCTTCGAGGTTAATAATTGTGTTGTTATTATCCCTTCGTTATTTGTTGTTCGACAATATAGTGTAGCTGCGTATGCGTATTCTGAGGCATCAGCGAATCCGTTAAGCTCGGTTTCGACCTCGTCTAATCTCGAGTTGCCTCCTCTATGTTGTTAAAACCTGTTAACTGATCATCTACGTAAAAATCTGTCAACAGGTTGCTTGTTCCTATTGGATAACAATCATTATCTCCGGCGGTAGCGTAGTTGTTTTAAGGCTCTTATGCCTCCATTGGCTTGAAGGAGTCGCTTCGCCATAGTATTCGTTCATAATTCTGGTCTTGTTTGTTAATCAATGTTTGGCGTCACGCCTTTTCAATATCTGCTGTCATTACGGTCTTGTTTTCGCCACCACAGTAAAACTAGCTTGTTGTAATTTTGGACCATTAATGCAACCGTTTCGAGATACTCCGGTTATGATTTTGGATGAGGCATCAAGCACTACTTTTAGCTTTGTGATCCTTTTGTCCTTCTTGATTATGCCATGATGCCGAGATATTGGTTGATTTACCACCTTCCGGGTTTTCTTGTACTGGTTCCATATGCTTCAAATTTATATATTCTTGAATGAATTGATGATATATATTCTTGAATCCTTTTTCTATTTATATCAGTCTGGTAGCGGCTTTTTCCTGGATTCCCTTAGTTCGGCTTGGTTATCCTTAAAAGGAATTCTTACTATCTACAGTCTGGGCCTTGATCGCTATATATACGACATATATAGAATACGGAAAATTGTGCATGTCACCTTGTGTATAAAAATAAAACCACCTACTTACAGTATACGAATATGTCCAAAATTGTAAATTCATACAATGTATTAATGTACATATGGCAAAAAGTTAAGTTCCGGTAGTCGAATAAATAAAAATGTACAAAAATGTTGTGCTGGGAAATTTTTTTTTTTATTTGTCAACTGTATTTTCTACAATAGGAAGTAACAAGAAAAATCGGAAAATAAATAAAATTCTAAACGAAAACCAGATTCACTAAGGTAGACGACTTGCATGACTTAGCATATACATATATAATACACAAGGAATCGAAATGCATTTATTTTTGATTTAAAGATTTGTAAGTTGCTTCAAGAAAAGTGTGCTCGAAAATTTAACTTTCGTGTTTCATTATTTTCTAATCAGTAAGCGATTATTATTTAATTCTTTTTATTTTCGGTTAACCAGAATGATACAGTTGATACGGATGTCCGGTATATATGGTTTATAATCTTGGTCTAGCAACTTCCCTGTATACATAAACTAATAAATTATTATAAATCACAATTTCCTATACTTCCTAGAGAGATGTGCACCATTAAAAATAATAAAAGGGGATGGACCTATGATGCACATACATACTCGTACATATATGTATAGGATCTGCGCGAAATTATCTCCCCAAAAATTTCTTCGTCCAATCTATTATTTAATGCGGATTTTAATTCATGAAATGAAATCCTTGCTAATTTCCATTCCACAACTCCTTAAAAAAATAGGCATTCTATTAATTTTTTACAAGATAAACATTTTCAGGAGAATTTACTTCTTTTTTTTCATTCCGCCAATCAAAAAGAAACTCTCAAGAGGGATGAGGTCATCAGATGAATAAAATTTAAATGATTTTTCTTGTTTTATCTATTCGGTGTTGTTGTTATATTGTTAGATAAATAAAATTCATTTGGGGTACACAATCGAAGAAAATCTTCGTTTTATTTGTGTTGTTGCTTTGTTCTGTTCTTGCGGAGACAAATATCCTTAATAGAAGAAAATGATTAAGTAGATAACAAGAAGAAAGTGTATATACATAAGTACATATATATGGATTTAAGCTTTGGGTAATTTCTTTTGGTGCGGTATTGTATTTTTTTTTTAAGGGTGAATAAATTAAAGTAATCAATCTATTCAGTGTGCGGTGCGAGAATGAAAGAAGTTTTTCTTAACATTTTATTTTTATAAAAGGGTGTCTTCTTCGGCATTGAGGAATGATCGTGAGAATTAAGACAATATTTCCATGTCAATTATAGTATTTTGGTTTATTTATTTTCGGTCTACAACAAAAAAATTCGGATTATAAATAATTTATTTGATTGATAAACTTTTGTTCAGTGTTGAACTTTATTTTTTCAGGGGCAGGGACTCTTTATAAGGAAATGCATTTAAATCAAAAAATAAATCAAAGATACATTTTTATGAATGCGGCGATTAAAGAAAGCCAAATTTAATAACAGCAACACTGAAGGACAAAAACTATATAAGGACAAAAAATTATAGAACTTAAGTAATGCGAGACGAAGAAAGAATTACTCCGTAAACTAATACCAAATATCTGTACCGATCCACCTTATTTTCCTTTTTAATTTTCAACATGTTGATTTTTACACTTCGTATGGTACTTAGATTTACGGTCTAGTTTATCATAGACCATTTATTATAAACAATTTATCGGATAAACTGTCTCGGATCTTAATTGAAATGGAAATTAATTTTTTTTTGTATAAGAAGTCACACAAATATCTTTGATATGTTCTAACTAAACTCATTTTTACGAGATAAACCTGAAAATATAGAGAGTTGAGTTTTCTAGACATGTTTAGCCACTAAACTCAAAATAAACCAAGACTTGCTTATCCAGAACTATAGACACTCTACGAGCCAGTGGTGATTTTAAGAGCTCGCAACCAAGGTTAGGTTAGGTAAGGGTGGCCATCCTAATGGACTATAGCGTAGACACACATTGGTCCGTAGCTATAACACATTTGAATTTCCTTCTCCTTACTCGTCGAACCATCCTGAGCTTAGTAAGAAGCGTTGAAAATCACAGATGGAGGGCATCAGGTGTACGCCAGATGAGGATAGAGACAGGGCAGAAGGAACATTGTTTCATGACAGAGATCAACCGCGGGAATGCCCAGTCGGTTCGCATGTATTCTTATAGGACAATATCTCCAATATGGTGCCGTCGAAGCGATATCAGCTGGCCGAACCCAATTTTATTGAAACAGATCAAGTCAGATTTGTCTGGTTATTATAAGACCATCTGTCGTTCGAATCTCTCACGGCCTCCTCCTGAAGCAGCAGTTTACAGGAACAAGCGTTATCTTAATATTCAGACTGCTGTTGTGAAATAAGTTGTGCTGTGCCCTGCCTTTACATTCCCTACGATATTGAAGTGCCCTGGCAGCCATGTCAAGCGGAGTTAGAACTGGTCAGCCATCTCGTTTAAAGATGCCAGATAATTCTGGGCTACCTTCGACGTCAGGAAGTATGATTGTAGCGTTTTAATAGCAGCCTGGTTGAAAATGCGAATATCCTTGGCTGATATTACATTATACCTAAAACAGTCCATGACTTCTATTATCGCGTTATGTTCAGCCTGAAAGACACTGCAGAAGTTGGAAAGACAAACAAAGAGGTTGACACCAGCGCCTCAAAGAATACCCATGTTGCACAAAATAGATGAGTGCCCATGTATGTTGGTACAGATACGCATAGATATGGATTTGCTCCGAATCGCTGTGCAAGTTTCATTTTGCTTAAAGATGCATGTAGATTAAAGAGAATATCCAAGGCTTGGGTACGTGTGTTCCTGAGTGCTCCACTTATACACAAGCAGGTAGTTCTTTGGAGTCTTATCAAAAGTTTTAGGTTGGTCACAATTTTTAACGCTGGCCATCCGACAGGCAACCAAAGTACAACTGCATTTTTAAAGCCTTCCGCTTTAAGGGGTCACGTGGTGATTAAAATCATTCACCTCATAAAATGGAACTTATTGACTACCGCCATTTAAATTATATTTTTTGTACTAAAGTACCATTTGTTATTTGACAGATATTTGGGCTGTTTTTTTTTAAACGAAGCTGGGATTGCAGTTACTGTAAATGAATATATCGATATCGAAATATGAGATCGAATTTTATGTTTAACGAATTGTGAGTTATATATAGTGTCAGCAGCACAAAACCACTTGTCATGCGCAGATTTAACCTGCATTATGCCAGTAGGTCATCGAACATTTTGGTAAAAGAATTATTGTTTGCCGTACAGGGCGTCACTTATAAGACGTTATTTTCCATTATACTAAACCGGAATCATAGAAAAGGATAAAGATGAACAAAAATGTTTATTTAGTCAAAAATAAATTATTGCCCAGTTTTTAATAAACTATATACTTGGTGGGGGGTAGTTAAAAAGATCAGTGCGTTTTTCTTGAAAACTATTATATAGGAGTAGGAATAAATGTGTTTGAAAGCTTTGGATGACTTTTAATGAGCTCTAGGTTCAGGTAAATTACAAATCATTTTAAATGGGAAAATAAGTTTTTAGTTAGTTTCGAAAAAGGATTAATCTTTTGTTTCGAGGTATTTTATGAAATGTCTTTGTTTTTGATTTTTTCTTTATAGCAAAAGCATTTGATATGTTGATGAAATAGGACGAGTATATAGTCAAAATGTGAGTGGACGTCTATTTTGGAACAATTTATCTTCCCTGAAAATAAAGTCCTGCCCTGTTCTTTTTTAATTCATTTCAAAACTAACCTCACCTTAACCCAACGATGTATTGTTTTACTTTGAAAAAATATATGTTCCCAAAAACGATAAAACGAAGCCAAAATTCCACATTAAACAACTGTTGAAGGGACTCTTGAATCCTTATTATGGGGACATTGTAGAATTATTTTTACATTTTAGAAGGGCCGCAATATTTGAGTATTTTAAAAAGGAGCCATACCATCTTATGAGAATTATTTAGGTCTATTATACCCGGAAAAAGCATAAACTGGGAGATGGGCGAGGAAGATTACGTAGATTACTTGGCAAGGTTATTGGTCAAAGTCGACAATTAAGGTAATGTCAACAATCTACGATATTTTGCGTCTGCAAATGAAATGCGCCGGTTCCCTAACGCACATGTTGTTTGATGCTCCCCATTTATTAAATTAAAAAATTTAAATTAAATGCGAATTTAACGAAAAATCCATTTGATCTATTCTATATACATAGAACACCAAATATAGTAGATCCAATAATTGCTTCAGCAACGTGAGTTGGGAAGAGCATAATTAGAATAAACCCTCAGTTTTTTCGCAATGAAAAAATTATACTTCGCGAGGCTATTGATCGCCAAACTGCAAATTGGCTAGAAAATACAATAATTGACGTCATACACTCGTTTGAAATCAAATTAAGCCAAATTTATTCAGTGACATCTGACAACGGGGAAAATATGTTAAAAGCGGCGAAACTGCTAAAAACGAATTTTAAAATTTCTGAGGTGGATTCAGATGAAGACGAAGATAGTAGTTCCGAGTTTAGACAAGACAATGGAGCGAGGAAGGGCTAAAAATGCTGACTTTCATTTTAAATCAGTGGCTCATATACTTGTCAGTTGACAGTATCGAATGGTGAGCAAATGAATCTGGGTGATTTTTATGGGCTTTGGTTGAAATTTAAATTAGAAATGGAAACCTATAGTAAGAGTAAAAAATTAGATGCAGACTTTTATGCAAATGTTATTAAACAAAGGAATACTTTCATTAATAGTGCCGCAATAAATCTAGATTCCAGATTTCGCTTAATGTTAAGCTACTTCAATTCAATCAACGATCAAAATTTAGTCCCTAAGGTAAACAATATTTTGAAGTGGTATATGTTAGTGTTCCTTGCGACACAAGTAAGTGTTGAACGGGTATTTTCATCGCTAAAATTTAAATTGGCACCTAAAGGTCGAATCTATAAGAGATATTCTGTATACGTTTAAACGAAAACTTTTCAATTAAATAAACCAAACACAAGCCTTCTTTGTAATGTTTTATATTTTATTTCTTTGAATCCGAGCCCGAACGCAAACCTAAACCAAACTATTTTGTTCCAATGAACTCAAACTCGATCCCGAAAATTCGCTAGTTCGAAACCCTGAATGTAACATATAAAACTCATTTTGTGAACATTGAAATTCAACATTTCTAGAGATAAATTATGAAAATATAATAATTTAAAACATTTCTAACCTAACTTTATTTTCCGAGAAGGTAAGTTATACCAAAATGTATTGAAGGAGATTTTCAAACTGTCACCACCCGTGTCGCTTTGATCCCAATGAAATTTGGTCACCGTAGTTTAGAATTAATTTTTAAAATCACATTTTTATCAACGGGTTATCGAGACGTCGATGTAGAAAATATTAGATGACTCATAATAAACACAAGACAATTTTTTTTATAGTTGACGGTCGTGTTGAAAAACTAGTAAATGGAATTTTTTTTGGATTAAATTGAACTTTTAATTAATTCTTTCCCACATTTGAAGAACCTAAAAAATATATTTGAAGCCATTTTCAGTTTGTAGTCCTGAAAAGTGGTGAAGCACAGAAAAATGTTTTATACTAAATTACGTTAAATAATTTAAACTCAATTAATATTCAGTAATGTTTATTAATAAATGAACTAATCTGCATTTCATTTGTTCAAAAAATCAAATAATTGTCTCCTCTTCGCTGTTGTAGTACTTAGGAGATTCGTTTTTATAAAGGGATAACGACGCAAAGGGATAAAATGGGCTTCGGGGCTACACAGAAATAACTTGCTGCAACTTAAAAATGAAAACATCAATATTTTAATATTTTAATACTTTGACGGTCTCTGAAAAACCTCTTGGAGCATGTATGATTGAAAATCCAATGGTTAACTCACATTCCGCAGATAAAATTGTCTCAAGAATTTTCGACGACACTGTTGTATTTTCAGATAGCCCCCATGTTATAGCACGAACATTTAGTGAACAAGAGAGGTCTGTATTAATTATAAAAGAGCAAACTGAAGTAAACAAATGTAATTTTACAGGTGATAAATCTGGTGTAAATTTAATATTTACGTACTACGTTAAACAACGGTAATGGTGAAAAAGTTTCCAGAAACTGGCATGTGTATTTTTAAGGTTTTCTAATTGGGAACGAATAGGCCAAAGATTAAAAGAACATGACATGTCTGACATTAGTTGTATGTAGAAATGGATGGCTCTATCAGGCATTTAAAGGCAAACGCCACTATCAATAAATTTTTACAGCGTTTGTTAGAAAACGAAAAAAAAACATTGTTAATTACCTGAAAGATCATTAGCATTGCGTAGTTATTGGGTGCACCATTATGACCTTATAATAAAAATTCTCAAAACCATAGTTTATTCTGAATACAATCAAATTGAAAAATTTAAGAGCATTTTACATTTCGTGCTCCATAATCACACAATTACCCGTATAGTTACTGCGATTAATTTTTTTGGCCCAGTTCAACGACTTTTTACGCTGCATGTGTGTTGGAAAAAATTACAAAACATTTGTAAAGTACGAGTAAACTTCCTATCAGGTTCACGGCGGGAAAGGCCTATAAATAGTATCAAAAGTATGAAAAAATAATATTCTTCAAATTCAAGCAGCCGTATACAAGTTACAGACTACAATTCATTTGGGGTTGTTGTCACAACATGTACGTACATACTGTCACATGTAATTTGCCATGATATTTTGTTTGAAATTAACAAAGTAAGCAAGTTCAGGTAAAATACCTCGGCGGATATTTCGGTAATCTTTCATCGCGACCGCTAAAGAAATTGCACTTAATCTCAGTTAACCGAATGATGGTATTATTCCTTGTATTCCTTGCCACTGATGCGACCCCCTCCATAATTCATTCTCACTATACATATTTTAAAAAAGCCAAATCCTAGCTAACCGGCTCAAGTATCTCACAAAACCGACTACACCTCTGATCTGTTAATCTTATACTTAAATCCTTTGCATAATGAATAAGGGAATTCCAGCAGATTACAATACAAAAAACAAAAACTTACAAAGAAGTCCATATAAAATGCTTAAAGAGAAAAACGAAACAAAAATTAATTTCCAATAAATATTTAAATTCCTAGACACAAAGTTATTACATCCCCGGAGGATAGGTCGATTTAAAAAATATATAAAAATAATATCCTTTTTATGTTTTATTTGTTATTTGATTAAGACACGAAAAATCTCTTAATTTTTTTTTGTGCTGTTGTCTCTCACCCCAAAAACGAGGCAAAACTAAAAAAAGTTTAAGTGATTTTATTTTTTAATTAAAGAACAAAAATTAAATAAAAAAAATATATTTCAAAAATTTATAATTATTAGGATCGCCTACAGTGTAATTTTAATGTCTTAAATTTTTCAGTTTCCATTACTCCTTATACTCGTATATAGAGTATAAAAGCACATTAACTGTCAGTGGTTGGTTTTTTTTTATTCTCCAAATTTAGATAAATTTTATTCGAGAAACAATTTATTTTTTTAACATAAAAATGTAATTTATAAATATGTACATATAGTTATCTTCTTGGAGCTTTTTTGAAGCAGTAATAAAAATAAAAAAATTTTTTTTGGTATATATAGGTTATGAATATATATGTATGTTTGTGTATATATCATTAAAAGGATTTCAGTTTCTCCTGTCGTTTACCATTTTTTTATATTTTTTATGGAAATTGTTGGTGGAAAATCGGCACTCAAAATTTTTGTCACGCTGCGGCCGTTTAATAAAAGTAACAATATGTTTTCGGTTTGTTATACATACACTTTTGTATGTACCAGGAGTATGAAGAAAATTGGCCCCAGCGTATATAAGTATATGTAATGTAGTTGGAGATGATGCGAATAAAATTATGTATTTATCAATTTTCTATTTTCGAGTCAATAAAGTTATGTCATTTTATTATACGTGTTCGTAAAAACTGATAAGTTCTGTGCTTTTTTCAGAATGATTATTCAACAAAAATTATTAGTCCAATTTATAAATTCAGGTAGGTTAGCACTGCGGTTCTTAGCTTCAAATAATTACAAGATTAATTAATATGGGCAACTCTGGACTAAACCAACATCGATATCGATACAATACAAATTTAGAAATATCTTCAGTTTAGGCACTTATGATGTCAAATTTCATCATAATTGGTTAATAAATAGATTAGTTCCATTGAACTTGTTCGATGAAAATGGAATTCTGAAATGATGATGGAATAATGCTCTGAAATTCGGCTAACTGTAATTGAACAAGAATATTTCTAAATCAATTAACAAATATTTACCTTCATTGTCACATTTGGACCAACGACAATGAACTCCCCGTTCAGTTTTGTTTGATTTGGCAGGTAAACCAAACAGAGAAAATTATCGCACAAGCTGAATCAAATATAAAAATATATGTACAAGAATACACTTACTAATGCAACAGGGCCTGCAGTAAAGTCGGCAATGCTATCGTACTTCAGTCGCTTTGTTTTCGAAGATTAGATCTTAGAGCAAATTCTTCGACGACACCTAGGGTAATGTAGATATCAATCTCACTGGAAAAGGTTTGACTATGAATAATGTTATATTTGTTAATGAATCAAACAGCCAGGATACTAATGCTTTTAATAGATATACCAATAAACAGGACTCTAAATTAAATATCAGATTAATTTGCTGGAATTGCAAAGATCAAGGGCACCGCTATCATGATTGCCCAGAAGATATTTTAAACGTGTTTTGCAAACAATGTCGAAAATGTCGCGGTACTCAAATCAAACTTAAATAAGCGAAAAAGAGATATTCGTATACTCAATTACTTCCGACATAAGCGTAAATTAGTCCGAAACTGCATTTCATCCTTATTTCTATGTTTCTCCACCAAAGATCCTGACCCACATGTGGATGTTTTGTTAGCAGCAAAACCATTAAACGGGTTATTGGATAGTGTGGCATCGAATAGTGTTTTAGGCAACAATTCCTTAGAATTTTTAAATTCCATCCAGGTTAAATACCATCCAATTCAGTCAAATATAAAAACTGCCGATGGAACACTCAATAAAATGTTAGGATACGCTTGGTTACCGGTGACATACGGACCAAAAGCAATAAATATTAAATTTTATATCGTTCCGACCCTTGAATCACCGCTGTACTTGGGGATAGATTTTTGGGGAAAATTCAATATTATTCCAACTCCAATTTTAAGCGAACTTTCAGTCTCTCTACCTATTAACTCAAGAAGAAAAAGCAGAGCTAGATCGAATTATCGCATCCTTCCCATCTTCATGACAGGAGGGTTTAGGAAAAACAAAATGAGCATGACATAGAGATTGAAGAGGGGTGTAAATCTATCAAGCAGCGATACTCCGGCAGTGCAAAACGACTTATATTCTGAAATCGATCGTTAAAAGACCAAACGGAAAATTGTGAATTTGTCTTGATGCTCGCAAACTCAATAGCGTGACAAAGAAAGACGCATATCCACTGCCACTAATTAACGGACTTTTACCACGCGCTTAACTGAGACCAAATACATAACAGGACTTAACTTAAAAGATGCATTCTGGCAGATTCCCCATGCGGAGTCTGCTAGGGTAAATACAACTTTTACGGTACCAAAACGGACACTTTATCAATTCAAAGTGATGCCGTTTGGGCTGTGTAATGCAGCCCAGTCAATGATGGACAAAGTGATACCACATGAACTCCATGATAAAGTTTTTGTATATTTGGATGATCTGCTAGTCGTCAGCGGTACATTGAAGGAGCACTTTGGATAGCGTAAGCGAATTGCAGACACGGACAGCGCTACTAACACTAAAATAGAAAAAAGTAATTTCTTATTGAAGGAAATAGATTACCTAGGCTATATAGTGGGAGAAAATGGTCTACAGCCAGATCCGACTAAAATGGAAGCCATTATTACGTTTCCAGTGCCAACAACCGTGAAACCGACCAGACGATTCTTAGGCATGAGTGGATGGTATAGGAGGTTTATCACCAACTATCCCCATGTTACAGCTCTGAATACCAACTGCCTAAAGAGGGGTCAATTTCTGTTGACCACCGAGGCACAGGAAGCATTTGAAATTTTGAAAAATTTGTTAACATCTACTCCGGTCTTAATTAACCCATCTTATAACAAGCCGTTTTATATTCGTTGTGATGCGAGTTCTGAAGGAGTCGGTGCGGTTTTATTTCAAAAGGATGAGGAGGAAAATAAACGACCGATCTCCGTCATGTCTTAAAAATTAAACAAAGCTCAACGCAATTATACAGTTACCGAACTGGAATGTTTGGCTGCAATTGTTGCAGTTAAGAAATTTAGAGAGATGATTTTACAATCATCACTGACCATGTTAGCCTCAAGTGGCTCATGACCCAACGAGATCTGAATGGAAGACTTGCGAGGTGGAGTTTAAAACTCCAGGGTTTTATGTTTCAAATAAAGCACCAAAAAGGCAAGGAAAATGTTGTACCAGATGCCCTATCACGAGTCTACTGTGATTCGATTGAGGAGTTTGAAGATGGCACTAAATTATTCAACTTTAGTAAATTTGAATCATGTAATTTTGAAGACCCTGAGTATGTCCAGCTCAGGAATAATATCATAAGTAATCCAAACAACTACACAGTGTTCGGAGTTGATCTGCAATACATTTTTATTATAGATTGGAACCCAAAAGAAAAAGTGTTTTGTCTGATCTCTCTGTTTGGAAGCTGTGAATTTCGAGCTCAGGAACACCATGATGGCCCATTAACTTCACATGGAGGCGTTGCAAAGACATTAGAAAAGTTAAGGAGATATGATTTTTGGTCCGCCATGGCAAAGCAAGTGCAGGAATATGTTTCAAAATGCGAAATCTGTAAAACAACCTAGCCCTGTAACAGACTGTTGCGACCACCAATGGTCAAATTATATGACGTGAGTAAACCTTGGCAGCGTGTATACCTATAAAACAATGGTGTTAATTATCGTTGAACACCTAACAAAATTTGTATTGTTATAATCTTTATCCAAGGGCACTGCACAACAAATCACCCAATTTTTAAAATATGAACTTTTTTGTGTATGTGGAGTACCCGAAACAATGCATTCAGACAATGGAAGTCAATTTAACAGCTCAGAATACAAGGCGCTGCTAAACGAATTTGGAGTACACGACTCATAGACGGCAATATATTCACCGCAATCTAATGCATACGAGCGAGTAAATCGATCTATCATTTGTGCCATTAGAAAGTATATTTCTCAAAAACATACAACATGGGATCGTCGTTGATCAGAAAGTGCCTCTGCCCTTAGAAATGGAGTTCATGAGTCTGTTAAAAATTCTTCGCATTTTTTTGTATTTGGCTATCTATCATAAAATAAATCACGCGCAAGACTACCAAATGCTGCGAAGACTAGGAGAGGTGTCAGAAGGAGAAATAATGTTACCATTGTCAGCTAGACTCTCTTTACTACATCAGCAAGCAAAAGACAATATTAAGCAAGCGTATTAAAAAGAGTGCTAAGCGCTACAACCTACGAACAAGACTAACCGAATATACCGTGGGGCAACCAGTTTACGTCCGCACACACCGACAAAGTAATAGTTCAATTAAATTTTGCGGAAAATTCGCACCACTAATTGTCAACGGAATAATATCCAAACGAGTCGGCAATGTGATGTATGAGATCAAAGATAAAACGAATAATATTTTGGGAGTGTACCATTCAAAAGACATATGCAGCAAATACGGCTAAGGTATGCAAACAATTCTTTCTTTCGTTTTTCAGCTTCATCTTTATGTTTTCTTCGTAAACTTAATGACTAACCTGCCCTGTTACACTTGGCGGTATAATGAGTTCAATACGTTTTTTTATTCCACTGTATAACACCGAATTCTAGATAGGAAAGTAATTGCATAGTAATGATGTTTTAATTTCACAAATTTGTTTACAATAACATCTACGTCTTTATGTATATGTATTCGAGTATACGGAACTTATCTTCTCAGGTGCATTCTGCATATGTATGTACATACTTATATATATATATATATATATATATATATATATATATATATATATATATATATATATATATAAATATATATATATATATATATATATATATATATATATATATATATATATATATATATATATATATATATATATATATATATATATATATATAAATATATATATATATATATATATATATATATATATATATATATATATATATATATATATATATCATCAGTGAGATCGGAATTCTAGATTTACGGCCATTAATTGTGAGGCTACCGCAAATGAGACTATCATAAGCTAAATAAAATAAAATAAAAAATAAAAAAACAGTGGAGAAAAAGCTCAAACTGAAGCCTATTAAAAGCAAGATTACGAGTAAGTAAATAAATTTATATTTTTATTCTTCCACAAAAACGGTAAGTTGGGCAAGCGCGTGGCACATTTATACATAGTTAATGTACCACCTAGGAAGTACCTGGACGAAGTTTAGAATTCGTGGCTTTGGCAAGTGGAGCTTCCATAGCGGGTCTCACGTTATTCTTACTTATTTTATTATCAGCCAGTATTACTGAAAAAGGAACTACTGTACTGCAGCTTGTGCCGTATCTTAAAAGAGGGATTAATTAGTGTATATATATATATAATAGTAAAAAATAGTGAAAATAAAGCATGATTTATTTTGTGATAACGGTAAACCATATTTCCAAAAATGTTATTTATTAATTTCTTAATGTTTGTATAATTACTGTGTAAGAAAATATTCTTCTTTTCTTTAGCTACTAATCAAGGTGAAATAATTTTTTTTTACTAAATTAATCTCTAGTTTTAGTGATAAGTTTCACATACTGAAACATTAATTTTTTTATTAGAGTGTTTATAATAGTGCTCGCAGTGGAAAACAAATTAACCTTGAACATTTTCTTTGAACCTTTCATGAACAACCGAGGAGTACTATTTGGCCGTATAATGAATTGGTGATTTTTTTTAAGGGTCTTGGTAGCGATTCTTACTTGACATGGCCGCTTTAAATATCATCTACATCGTATATGTACCTAGCTCATGATGTTATTTGCCAATACTGCCTTGAATATAGGATGATGATTGCCTCCACTTCGTGAGTAGTTGTCCGGCTTTCAGTTCTATTTGGGTTCAGGTATTCAAGTTTAGATCTTTAAATGTTGTAATCAGTTGTCCTCTCTGCCTTGGTCTAAACTTGTTCTGTTTGCGAAGGCAGCAGTGCACGTTTGCGAATTGGGTTAGAATCCTGAATTTGCACCATGGGCCTTTGTGGCATTGAGTGAAATTATTTTTGTTATATTTATTAGTGTTAAGCGTAAGTGTGATAAAAGATTATTTAAGTTTAGTAAAAAACGGTTATCACTATTTTTTTTATATAATGTTTCATAAATATTAGAGTACAACATGAAATTTAGTATGGCGTAGATTTTTTTTTGTATTGATGATTATGTGAAGGTGATGTGATCAGGGTATGGATAATGTGTCGATCTATTTGTTTTGATACAACACGATGGTATTGTATAATCCAAAATACTTTCAGCGACAAGGACCTCCCAAATTTCCACTTTATATATAGATAGATTGGGATCTCACATCGTCCAAGTCATTGTAAAATGAGTCCCCTTATCTTGGGGTTGGCTGACTTCTGTGGGCGCATGTACACCAATTATCGACAGGTTGGCTAACTTCATACGCAAGCGAAGCTTACCTCCTCCTACATCGGTTATTGACTGCTTGGAAATCCAAAACAGCCTTCTTTACATGCGGCGCAAGAAGAAATCCAGCTATAGATTTCCGCGGTTATCTCCATTGTATAACAACGTATAGCCCTGGGACACATATTCTGCATTTTTAGGCCAGCGATTTTCTTGAAGAGCAAAGAGTTCCAGCCGATACTCGTTCATGAATGTGATTAGGCCCTCTAACGCTCCTGGTTTCTTAAGTGACAGCATGCTCCACATGCCGATTCTTAATCTTGTGTCTTGGGCGCTGACGGATGAGTACGAGAGATAGCTCCTAACATTTGAGAGAAGAGTCATGCGTGTGATTTACGGCCCAAAACGTGAAATAGATGGTACCTACCGAGCTCTGTACAATATCGAGATCATCGATCTGATGAAGATCCCCCTTATTGTACATGAAGTAAGATCTCAGCGAGTACGCTGGCTCGGGCACGTTCTGCGTGCTGATCCGGACCGAATTGTGCAGCGATCTCTGACAGGAGAGCCACCATATGGTAGGCGCAGAGGTCGTTGCAGGCGACGATGGCTCCACGGTGTAGAGAACGACTTGGCCTCTTCAGATTGTCTTAGACAGTATGAAGACCATGCTCGGGATCGAAACCGTTGGAGCCAAGTTGTTGATTCAGTAAGAGGCCAGTAATGGCCTTTAAAACAGTTTAATATAATAATAATTAATATAAGTTGATTTTTACATAAAATAATTACATTTTATTTTTCGGCGTGAACTGTAATTAATTTGTAATAAATTCTGGCCCAAGTCCCATCTTGATATCACAATTACATCAAAATTTACAAAGTGGCGGTGTAGGATCAATTTGCTCCACCCACGCACTCTCGCGAACGGCAAGTGTAATAAAATCGGGACCTGGGTAATCAATTGTAATACATTTTTGGGCTAGGTTCCGTTGTGGTGGGGTGGTGCAGCTTCAAGGCACTCTAAAGTATGACAATGTGAAACATTTTAATTACAGATAACTATGATATTTTTAACTGATCAAGAACATTTAAATTTACAGAACAGCTTTCGACTTTTACGATTAATCCTGACCCAATCACAAATTTACAAAAATGCAAACATTATAATTTAAACCAAAATAAAATTATTAAAAGAAAATTGTTTGCAATTTTTCCAACAAAGTTTTGTTTTCTATGTTCCAACTTCAAATTAAAGTTGTCGTTTTTATTCCATCAACTATATACATAACTACCTAGTATAACTATATATACTGTATACATATGCGTGCATACCATTTGTGGGTGTAATAGTCTAATTGCAATACAAAAAGTTTACAAGCCTATATACCTTTGTGTAATATTATGATTATGTATACACATACAATCATATAAATAGTTTACAATACATAATGGTAAATTTGTGGTTTTGAGCAATAATCATACATAATGGAGTATACAAAAAAAGAAAAATCGCGTGAATTTGATTACGAGTAAAATGTTAATTTAAGTTAACAATAGGAAAACTTTTAATTTATTATGAATAAATTTAAAACGGAAATATTTCATAATAATTTGACAGTGGCGGGAAATTTTATTTTTTTTATACGTTTTGTTTACTTTGTATTTGGTAAAAAAAAATCATGTTGACTTGCTAGTAGAAATTTGAAATCATTTCAAGGGACATACCTACTATATATAGGTTCAACCCACCTTCAATGAAATAGTTAAACGTTGTCATCTATCGGTATATCTGCTGTATGTCTATATAGTTTTCACATCCTGTTTCAGTAGTTACAAACAATAAAACCTTGCCAATATAAATTCCAATATCGTAAAATTTCATTTGAAATAAAAAACGAAAATGCAAACCCATTATCATTATTACATTAAAGTGTGATAAACTATGGATGAATATAAAAATAACAAAAAAAGAGAAAATTATTTCATTGGTCGAAATGACCACTAAATACAATAAATTTCAATTCGCCTTCAAGCAGTTTTCATTTATTTGATTGCACTAAAATGTATTATCTATTCCCACTCTACATTACATAGATTTACTATATATATCGAACAGATCGACCAACACAACAATAGTGGTATTTTCAAGCGGGAATCAAGCTACTCAACCATACATGCATATACGATATATGCTGTACAAATACATATGTATATATGTACATACTTCCAATTCAATATACATTTTTTTTTCTTCATAATCACAATCCAATGATTTTTATGTGTGAACTGTGAACACAACAAAAAAAAGCTCTAAAAAGCTTTTAAAATTTATTTTGTTTTAAATACATAAAGTTTTTTTTATTTTATTTGATTGAACTTTTGAACTAAATTAAATTTTTTATTACTACAGAAATGTTTGTGGGGACGTATAGGACAGTACGAAAATACGAAAAAAAATGTTTTTTTTTGTTAAAGGTTCCAACAATACAAATTTATTTTGGAAATGAGACATATGGATGGACTTTATATTGAACCACAAAAAAAACTATAAATTATGTATTTATTGTTTTGATTATATGTATGTATATGTATATACATATGTATGTATGTTTATGTAATTTAGCAGAAACGAAAAAATAAATAACAAGTTCATGGCATTTGCAACAGTATTTTATACGAGGTTATCACTGTCTAGCCAAACAGGTCAAATGTTATGATGGGTATGTATAAATATTTTTTAGTGCCAAGTTCGATTTAGCTTATAAATGTTTTACGGATTGGGAGTTTTTTTCCTTACAAGAGTCATCTAACCACATTAGGTCTATCAATAAAGTAATGCTCTCTTACCAAACAGAAAAAGCTTTTAAACTCTTCTGCGCTGTTCTAAACTTAAAACATTAAGGAAAATTTAATTAGTGGATAGATAAAATAAAAAAATCAAAATATTCAGTTGTGAAGTGCAAAATTAGCGAGTGCCTTGAAGCTGCACCAGCCAAATCAGTCTACCACAACCAAACCTAGCCCAAAATTTATTTTAATTTTATTACAATTTATTACATCAGGGCCCCAATGCACCAACAACTTATCACTTATCAACTTATCATAATTTTTGATAATTTTTTGTTGCATCAAATTGAAATTTGATAAATGCTCAATTGAGTTGTATTAAGTGAAAAGCACTTACTTATCAAAATTAAGTTGCACCAATTCGCGAAATGGTAATTGATAAGTAATATTTTGATAACCGATAAGTTTGAGGTTATTGATAAAATGTTGGTAGTTCTGTTGCACCAAAAGTTTTAAGTTATCAATAATCTTTTATGATAACTTAGAGCTACAAATTGTAGTGGCATGACGAAAGACCGTTAAAAACGTTATTTTTTTTTTGCTGTTATTGTAAGATTGGGATATTGGGCTCAATATAAAAAAAAAAAAATTTTTTGTTCAATTTTAAAAGAGTACAAATACATTTTTCAGTACAATTATTTATTACTCAAATGACTTTAAATGATAATGACAAGGCATGTAACAATGTGTTTTCAAGTACCTATATAATTTGGATTTCATTCTGTTTGATTTAACATAACGGTAAGAGAGTTGTTTTTCGATATTTTAAAATTAATAATAAAACTATCAAATATAGGTATAGCAACTTTAGTGAACAAAAACTTAAATTTATTAAAGGAAAAAGTAAAGTTTGAAAGATTGTTCGAGGATGAAAACGAAAGAAGAAATCGTGTAGTAAAATCCAGAACCAATTATTCTCTGGACTCCGAAGTGTTAAAAAATTTTCGTTTGTCACATTAACAAATTGTGCTCGTGCTATTAAAAATAGGAGCAAATTTGCACCAGACCGAACTATGCGTTCAGTCCTCTACAGCAGCTACCAACAAAACTGGATTGGTTATAGGAAATGGCGAGCAATATCATGTGATTGCCAATATATGCACGGAATCAATTAATGAACTTTGTGTAGGGTCATTTATCGGGTAGCAGATGCCAAAATTAAGAATTTCTTTCTCAATTGACATAATACTTTAACAGTTCACTGTTCAATCATTTTCCGTCCGTTGAATTTCATTTGAGATCTTTAATACGTCTTAGAGCTGAGAACGATAGGTGAGTAATAGTTGTAATAATTTGATAAATTTAGAAAAAGAATGCTGAATTTTTAATTTTCTTGAACTCTGGTTTTTTATATAAAAGGCTTAATTCAGATTTGGAATTATAAAATTTAAATTCCAGCGGTTAAGCTTAAATAAATTTCCTTCAGAACATTTTTATGCAAATTATTTAAATTGTTGTAGCCCCCTCTCTTGTCAAAGTATTACAAATTGAGTTTTGTGACGTGCTATTTCCCAGTTTATTGGGTTTGGTGGCTTGGGTAGACAATTTAAAAAGAACTCTTTTGTTGGGCGCCAGTCTACCAGCACGTGTCGCCGGCTAAGCTCAAATTGGAGCAGGATGACTCGGGCGGGGCGTTCACACACCAAGAAAGCCACCAAATGTTTTTAATGACACGCAACAGCGCGAGCGTCAATGGAGCAGAACGATTATGCACGCGCGGTTAATGGCAATTGTATGTGTGCCAAGAGGAAAAGTGGAGAAGTAATAATTGAGGGAAACTCACCTGTACAATTTTGCGGCCTCGTTCACCCTCTTGACTCAATTCCGGCGTCTTGTAGAGTTTAAATATTTCTTTTTGTTAAAGCACACGCGGCACTCACACTACACATCACCTTTTATTGAGACAATGGTTCCCCCTTTTTCTTATGTTTTTTTTTTTTGGGGAATCCTTGTCCTCCACTTAGATTCGATAAGCAATCCTGTTAACCTCACAACACTTCACTACATGCCCGTGGTCACACAAAAATGCCACTATATTGATCACTTCAGTTTATCAACACTCGAACTGTTTCCAACCAATCACACGGAAAATTCTCAAAGAAAACGCATCATGGTTTCTGTTCACTGTTTTATTTTTATTTTTATTGAGAATGTAATTTGAAGATAAATTGTCAAAACACAAATTTGCTCTTTTAATTTTATAATTAATTTTAATTTAATAATCAGAATACACATTTATATATACACAATTAAATATTTACACATATACATATTTTTTTCTTATTTTGCAAAAGAATTTACTTGGGTGTAATAATGACTACGGCCAAAAGGGCTACGCCGTAGATCTTTTCACCAATTCTCTGCTAATGTTCACTCTTTATCGTGTTACGATCTCTCGTCTTGAGATCCAAAGCTTCACTGTCCTCTTTTTTTTTTTGTTTTCCTTTTATACCTTTTTTGTCCCAAAAATTGCTTGTCATGTTTTTTTTTTTTGAAATACAAGTTGGCTCCCCTGTGCATTTGCTCATGACCGCGTTTGGGCGAGCACTTCGTCCGTCAACGTTCCATAAATGAATCCGTCCATATTATTTCTTTGATGGTGTGGGCTGCCATCTCCATTGCACTGGCTCAACACTAACAAGTTGATGATCCAAAACGCCTGAATGATGCTAGTGTATCACTTAATGTATTTTTGGTCTCATTTGCAATTGGACGTGTATGTATGTATGTTAATGAAAAGAACAATAAAACATCATTAATATCGTCGACTTATATTGATATTATTTGCTATTCCCACAATCAATTCACCGCCTATACCATTCTGCTAATCATACAGGTGAGTTGAAAATGGGAGGGATTTGTTTAATGGATGGAGACATTGGTAATGGAGTATTTTGGAAAATGGAGTTGAAACAAACAACTACCACTAGCCGCTTATCAGCCAACACTTACTAATTGATGCGTTCATTTGGTGGATTTCTGGTGAAGTTGACCACCAGCGAACGCTACAGTTTTCTTTGGACAATTCTTTTATACTCATATTACGTATCTGTGAAATTGAACAAAAATGGCCATTTAAAATTTGAGCGTAAAATTTAATTACTTTCACTGCAAATATGAGATTCTAATAAAATTTCTTTGATTCTCAATTAACCTTAAGCTGATGAATCCGATCATTTCAATTGAGGGATGGAAGGTTGTCCGGTACAAGCGTGAGGAAAATCGCCAATCGATTGTCTTTTGGGTTGTCCAAAATTTATTTGAGAAAATTGCAGGTTCCGGTTTATCGTTGCAATACGTTCTAGAGAGGATCTCTCTGAAGATCAGTTCTGGTCTATAAATGTTTTACTTTTTTTATTTTTTTTATGCTGGACTTCAAATTATGGCCATGCTCAGAATATAACATTAATAAGATTAATTTGCAACATATAGTAAGTCAGCTTCGTTGAGGTTAAGGAAGCTGCTTTCTGTAATTCGTACAGATATTTTTCTAGCTCAGGAACCGTACTTTCTTGATGGTGCTGTTTCTGGATTGAATTGTAATAATGGCCGATTTTTCTCTAAGAATTCATGGAGCAAGCAAAAGCACATTCCTCTTATAATCGGATATGATTGTAATGCACTCGATTTGGGGCAATATATGAATATTAATCAGAGGGGATCTTCTTTGTTCAACTATATACGCTTTAACATTAGCCTTAAATGACCACCTGTAAAGCCATATAGTATCAGGAAATTAACCAATTGGGGACTTTTCTCTCCCGAGCTGGCTTCTTTATTTACCCCATCGAGATTAATCCGGTCGAGTACCGACATTGAGGTACATGCGTCTTCACTTGAGACGGCAATTTCGACTGCTTTTGTAAATTCTTGTCCTCTTATTACGAACCAAAAGACTAATAACAAACCCTTTTGGAACTCTAATCTTAAAAGGTTAAGGAAATCCGCTAGGAAACTAAAAAATAAAGCAAAAAACTTTAATCGCCATATTGATTGGGATAATTTCCTAGTGGCACAAAAAGAATATAAAAGAAGTTTATGATCCGCTCGCAGAGCTTCGTGGTTAAATTTCTGCGAGGAAATTAATAGCCTGTCGGAGGTGGCAAGACTAAATACAGCCTTGAATAAAAATGGTAGACGTGATACTCTTTGTCTACCTAAAGGTGAGCAGTCATAGTGAGTTTCTCCTGTCATAGAAAAGTTGGGGAGCTCCTATATCTGTTCATTTCCCATGTTATGCCATTATCAACTCTGATGATGTTACTACCGAATTCACTAAGGTTCCTTCTGTGGCTCCTGATTGGGACTTCGCTTATAAGCTGACCAATATCGATATTCTGCGCTGGAGTTTGTTTTTCTTTGCACCTTATAAGGCTGGTGGGCCTGATGGTATTTTCCCGGGTGAATTACAGCTCGGCTTTCCTATCATTCAGCACCATTTGATATCCCTTATCCATAGGCGTGTATTGCATACTGCGCTGTTCCAAAATCAGGGAAACAGCTGAACATATTATCCGACTTAATGTAGCATGCCTTAAATATTGTGGAGGTATGGTGCAATGACAAGGGTCTGTACGTCAATCCGTCTAAGACAGATTTAATTGTCTTAGATACTCGTTCCTTCTCTTTTTTTGGGGCCCGATTTCCAGATGTAACCGAGTCAAGCACCTTGGCGTTATCTTAGATAGCAAACTAAATTTCATCTTGATTCCAAACTACAAAAAGCTACTGCTATATTTTGGCAATGTATAGAAAAACTTTTGGGATATCCTGGAGTCTAACACGCAGGATGCTGTTTTTCATTCATAAATCGCTGGTTTTACCGATATTATCTTACGCTTCTATTGTGTAAATCCAGTTGTTAATCTAAAGGTTTCTACTGCCTTCTCTGTTACTGGAGCTATGTCCTCAAATTCTCTACTTGCTTTCGCTGTTAAAATTCTTTGCTCCAATAATACCGTTAAGTTAAAGTGGGTGCCAACACATTGTGCCAACACATTGATGGGAATGAGATCGCGAACTGTTTAGCCAAAACCGGTTCCCAGCTAATTTTAATTGGATCTGAACCGTCGGCTCCATTATCTTATTACTACCCCAAGAAAGTTATAAAGAACTATGCTTTGAAAGTTCTAAGACTACAGTCGCTTGCTATTTTTAGTTGTCGTATGGCGAAGAACTTCATTAGCGAGCCCAATTTGAAATCAACTAAATATGCTCTACCTTTGAAAAAGGATCAGCTAAGAATCTTGGTTGCGATTTTTACGGGTCATATTCGATTTAAGGGGCATAACCATCGAATGGGTTTATCTCAGGATTTTATTTGTGATGACTGTGTTGAGGAACATGATGACTGCTTGCACTTTGTGTGCAGTTATCAAGCTTCCAATAGTATTCGGCTTCAGGTTTTCAGCTGTAGATCAATTAATGTAGATCAATTATCCTCCATACCTTGATTCAAACTTGTACAAGCCTCTTTTAAATTTATCCTCTTTCAGCTGAGAATTTTTGTAATCATGCGGGTGATATTTTTTTTATTTTAATCGTTCTTTAAATTCTATAATTCAATTAAGCATACAACTTAATGTCGAGAACTCATTAAAGCTACTTTTCATGGATATAATAAATCTCCTTTAATTGTGACCCGCACGTTTGCCTTAAAAGTATTTTGCCAATACACATATAGTTTTTTTTTAATCGACATAATATATTACACCTTTTTGCTGTTGAAATTGGAAAAGTAATTTTCATTATTTTGCATGCAATGGAAATTTATAATTTTTATTACATATTTGTGAAAACCTATAACCTAATAACAGAGTTCACTTATATTGTCGCGTCATTTTGTCGGAAAAAATACTTTGAAATCCTTTTTTTATTTTTATTTTAAAATAATGACATGCAATGCAATACAGCAGTAAGTTAAGTCAACTGTATCAAATTGAATTAGAATAGAATCATTTTGCTTTGTATAGTAACTGATTTTTATATATACGTACATATGTGCTCTAGATATGTCATATTAATAAATGTATTGGAAACAATGTTATATATATTCCACTTGATTTGGTGTTTTTATCTGGAAATGATGTCCTTCAAACTATGTAAACACATCTACCTATAACAAACAATTATATACCGAAATGTCTGATGTTATCATACTTTGTGATTCATTGAAATAGCCAAACGATAAAATCTAATTTATAATACAAAAAAAATCTCAACATAATTAAAATAAAGCCGAATCTGATCGGTCCTATCTAATTTAACAACATTCCAAAAATATAAAGAATACACATTTCAAAGCGAGATACAAATCTTTTCTTAATATAAATCTCATTCAAAAAATATCCAATTTCCTTTCTATTTTCAATTTATATATCTTGAATTGTATATACGGTTTATATAAGTTTTGTGCAGCTTTCTAATTTTTTTGAAAAGCTCTTCTATACACAAACAATCTAATTAACGTACATATGTATGTATGTATGTATGTATGTATATGTAATTTATTATCTTGAAGTTTTTGTAAATAAATTTTGCCTAATCTTTATGAGTTGTTTTGTGTCCCGGATTTTTTTTTAAAGTGCTTGAATCTTATACGAAACTAACTAGAAGTGTGCAAAGCTTACAAGCTAAAAAATATATTATCTAAGTCCTTAACCTATTTTAAATCCTTGTCAATACATTAGATCTAGTGGATCTACTCAGCGAAGCCGTCTATATTTCGGTTGCTTTAATAGTTGCCTTGCTAATTCATGAGGGTGAGCTTCCAGTTTCGAAAGGTACTTCAAACTGTGTGCTTGTATCATATCTGTGACCGTTTTAATCTCAAGGCCGCTATACCACGGAGCAAGTATTTTTGATTGCGTTCGTTTTAAAAGATCTTTATTTGAGGCCCTATACAGCCCCATAGCGGAATTCCATATGTCCATATAGGTATTAGATCATTTTGTATAGTAGAACCTTGCATTCTGGGGAAAGTTTTGATTTTCTTCCAATCAGCTAAACTTAATAGTCTTCAAAACACGGCTTGTAGGGCTGTTATTGGAGCTATATCCTTGACTCCACTTCTTGCAATGGATGCCATTTTTTCCTTTCCTCAAGTTCACACCTTTATTCTTGGCACTGCTTGTTCTGCAGCGTTTCGCTTGAGGAGCATTGGGCCTGGAATGTTCTCGGTTCTATCATGCCACATAGACAAATCTTTAAAAGCTACACTTCATTTTTACCAGAAATCGATATGGTTAATGATAGATCACTACCTGAATACCACTTCTCCAACTTATTCAAGGTGGTTTATCCATCAAGAGATTTGTGGTTTTCGGAGGATTTTCTTCAAATTTTTGACGAGTCCATAGTCTTTTTTTCACATGGCTCTCGTTCTAGCCTTAGTTCTGAGGGATTTGGAATCTACTGTCCTTGGTCCAATCAGGGATCTTTTGGTAGTCTTGGTTCGCTGTACACTGTTTTCCAAGCGGAACTAATAACGCTGACGTATAGTGTTATGGATGCTTTGAACTTAGCTGTTAAAAACAAAAACATTTATCTGTGTACTGAGTGTAAAGCTGTGCTCAGTTCATTGAAAATCCCTTGACTGTCTCCAAACTTGTCAAGGATTGCAAACACTTCATTAATCTTCTTTGCTTCAACAAAACCGTTACGGTAATATGGGTGCCAGCACATTGTGGCATTGAAGGGAATGAGATCGCAGACTGTTTAGCCAAATCTGGCTCCCTTATCTTTTAACTACGACCAGAAAGTTATAAAGAACTACATTTTGAAAGATCTAAGACTACAGTGGCTTGCTATTTTCAGTTGTCGTATGGCGAAGAACTTCATTAACGAGGTCAATTTGAAATCAACTAAATGTGCTCTACCTTTGAAAAAGGATCAGCTAAGAATCTTGGTTGCGATTCTTACGGGTCATATTCGATTTAAGGGGCATAACCATCGAATGAGTTTATCTCAGGAGTTTATTTGTGATGACTGTGTAGAGGAAGATGATGACTGCTTGCACTTTGTGTGCAGTTATCCAGCTTTCAATATTATTCGGCTTCAGGTTTTCAGCTGTAGTCTATTAATGTAGATTAGTTGTCCTCCATACCTTGGTTCAAACTTTAACAGTTTGCGAGAGGTGCAGTGCGCTTTTGTGATTTAGGATAGAATCCTGGGTATGCACCATGGGCCGTCCCGGCATTGAGTGCGGAATCCGTATGGGTCCCAACCAATTTAAAAAATATAAATAAAAATCTCAGCCACTACATTTTTGAAAATTTTATTTTTATTTGCTTGCGCTTTGATTCAATGTGTCTCTCGAGCATGTCAAACTTCTGTCAAGATAAAGACCCCAGTATTTGACATTTTTGGTGACATTATTTAATTTCACCGCTTTACATATAAGCTTATTCAACGTAAATGTTATGTGATTTGTTTTCATTCGCTTTTATCCGCAACGTTCTTTGCCAATTCTCAATTTTGTATAAATGACCTTGCAATTTTCTTGATGCAGTTTGGGGATTTTTGTATGAAAACATGATAGCTGTGTCATCTGCAAATGTTGATGTGACAACCTTATCAGTTGTTGGTAGATCGGCAGTATACAGCAAATACAATACTGACCCCAGTATACGCTGCCTTGTGGAACTCCTGTGTTTATGCCATTTAGTTCATTAATTGCTGAATTGTGTTTAACCTAGTGTTTTCTTTGAAACAGGTAGCATTCAAGGACTGCGTGAAATTTTTTTGGCAGATGAGTCTTAAGTTTATATATAAGGTCCTCCGGCCATACTTTGTCGAAAGCGTGCGCAATGTCTAGGAGAACCGCCGAATAATATTTCTTGCACCTGCTCTACAGTACCATGTTGGTCTCGAAATCCATATTGATGGTCTGGTATAATCTGTCCTTCAGATAATATTGGTTTAAATTTTTGTAATACCATTTTTTCAAAAAGTTTAGAAATCATCGGAAGTATACTTATTGGCCTGTACGATGCGGCTTGTGTTTCGTTGTCTTTGGAATCGTTGTAATTAGCAGTGATATTATCCATTTTTTAGGGAAATACCCACATTTCATAATCGCATTGAATATATAAGCTATGAGTTTTATGCACTTATCAAGTAAATTCTCTGATCATTTGTCCTGCAGCTTTCTTTGGGTTTATACAATTTTTAATCGAATTTTTAACTTTTTTCAATTTAAATTTTAAAAGAATTGGTTTCTAAGGATCATCCGAAAACTTTGGTAATTCACTGTTGCCAGTTTTTTCGTTTGGTGTGAATACTTTTTTCAAGTGGTTAGAGAAAGCAGTAGCCTTTTCTACGTCACTTCTGACCCAATGTCCATCTGGTTGCCTAATTGGTGGATTCGATAATGTTGGCCCCTTTAGTTTTTTTGTTACCTTCCATAGTGAATAATCTGTCTTCTCGGTCGCCGAGAGTGCAGTAAGGCAACTCTGGATTCCTTAGTGTTCTTCTTCTCTCAATGCTCGTTTAAGGGCTTCAATAGCCCTGTTCAATTTCCATTTTATTAATGGGGATTTTAGCTGCTGCCATAGCCGCCGTATTTTCCGTTTTCTTAATGGTTTAACTGCAGTATATTACGTGAAGGCTTACTAATTTTTTCAGAGTTGTTAATATCAGAGGTATCTCTATTTTGGACACGGCTACATGTACGTCTTTTATCTGGCCATCTGCAAACTGCATAGCTCCATGCTACCCTGTACTAACATGAACGAATTAGGTCAGCCCATGAGTTCTACATTTCAACAGAGGGTGGTAATAGATGTTTTCAATTTAATCACCGATCATAAACGGGAGATGAAAAATCCCTTTTGTATTTCACATCTGTTGGGATTCAATTTCCAAAGGTTGGATTTTCGTTTCTTTGATGTTGCCTCTTTTAGGCGGTGCAATATAAAATTTTGAGTCAGTTAACTTGTCGATTATATTGACGAGTTTATTATTTGACGCCTGTCTTAAACAAATTGGTGGCCGTTTTTCGGTCTTTCAAGCTGTTATGCCATTGGCGCCATTAGGGGGTCACTATTCCCGGGATCATTTGATACCCGGGAAACGGGAATTGTGAAATCATATTCCCGGGATCCCGGGAATTCCCGTGATAAGTATATAATGCCCACTGTAATTTTAACAGTCAATACCAGTCAATACTATTTAATACTAAATTTTCTTAAGAACACAAGAGCGTTTAAGGATCGATCCTAAAGCAACGATCGTTTTTTAATACATAAATTTCATGACGAATTGCGTCGATGGTGTTCAAAATCCGTTCTAGTATTGCGTCCATACTATTTCATCTGGTTTCTGCTTTTGCATGTTTCTTTTTTACATGCTGTTGCAAAATAGTGTTTCGCATTGGTGAAAATTTTAAAACTTTACTACGTTTTCCACTACGTTATCCACACCTGGTGAATGTGCATTTTGGCTTGTTGTGGTTGTTCAACAATGAAATCATTCGGATTCGTCTCATTATCATGGTTTCAGAGCAATCTTCATTTAGGTATTCCTATTCGTGATCACTATCACTAATATCCTCTGGTTAATTATCTAATATCGTTGATTTTTTATACTCGTCCATTCATTTAAAGTTTAAACTGAACTTTCGACTCATTTTTTGTGAGACTTTTTGGTTTCAATTATTTTCTTATTTGCCAAATCATAAAACAAATTTATGATTCAAACAATTTTAATTTATTTATTTTATTTAAAATTTTGCGGAATTATATTTTTAGGGGGCTATATTTAAATGTACCTGATAGGACTGAATAGCAACGGAGTCAAGAACATACTTGAACCGCTTGTAAAGTATTCAGATTCTGTTGGACTCCACATCAATGAGTCAAAAACGAAATACATGATGTCTAGTTACAGGGACAATGGCACACCAGATTTTAGTAGTAGCCACTACACGTTTGAAGGAGTGAGGAGGTTCAAATATTTATTTTCTTATCACTCACAATAACAGAGTGGGTGAGCCGTGCTTTGTATCCTCTAAGGCCACTGCTAAAATCTAAACACGTATCAAGTGCCGTGAAAGTTGGGCGCTGATGGATGAGTGCAATAGATTGCTCCTTACATTTGAGAGAAGAGTCATGCGAGTGATTTACGTCCCAAAACGTGAAATAGATGGCACATACCGAGCTCTGTATACAATTTCGAGATCAGAGTTCTGATGAAGATCCCCGATATTGTGCATGAAATTAGATCTCAGCGAGTATACGTCACGAGTATAGGTCACGTTCTGCGTGCTGATCCGGACCGAATTGTGCAGCGATCTCTGAAAGGAGAGCCACCATATGGTAGGACCAGAGGTTGTTGCAGGCGACGATGGATCCACGGTGTAGAGAACGGCTCGGCCTCTTCAGATTGTCTTAGACAGTATGAAGACCAAGCCCAGGATCGAAACCGTTGGAGCCAGATTGTTGACGCAGTAAGAGGCCAGCAATGACCTTTAAAGACTTTGTATTATTATTATTCTGATTCAATGCTGGTACTGGCTGTGTTGAAGAGATATTATAGATTCCACGTAAATTGATTTTACGTCCAAACTGCACGGCGATAAAAATCAAACTCTTGTGTCTTTCGTGTGGACTGAAAAATTGAACCATCCCGTTCGTCCTGTATGATGTGAAACAATTTTCATATCCAACTATAATTCTATTGACCGATCATTGATAATAGTATACAAATTAAATGCTTTACTCCTATTGTCGTATGGCCAGCAATTATTTGTCTGTTTGTACATATACACCTATACAGGAATACTGAGTATAATGTATGTGATAAACGCATTCCAGAGAACTGAGCTAGATTTATGTATTAATCAGTTTGAGACATTAACTTTTGTTAACTTTTAGAGAATTTGTGGTAATTAAGCTGAAATCTGAAATGAATTAGGGATATTTGCGTATAGTTTCTCAAAACTTAAGTGTACGTTTAGCGAGGTATGCCTGTACAGAACTATTTTTGTATATTTTATTGTGTAAGATTTTAATTTCAGTTTTTCGTTCCAAATCCTTATATTATATTAGGATTATAATTCAAATGTAATTATAAAATGGTATATTCAGATAATGGAAAATATTAATTATGAAAAAGTAAATATAAAATGGTATTATACAAAATTAATTAGTTTCGATTTGTTCTGTACACAATATGGGAGCTTTGCTATATTAAGATAAATTATGACAAATATATATTTTGTGGCACTGGTGCCTCTCATTATTTTGAAGATGATGAGATCTCCTCTTATAACCTCCCACAATATCCAAATTTTATGCTCACTTATTTTAAATATATAACGCATTTAAAACCACCAACCATTAAAAATTAAACTTTTGCTCGTTTTGTGCTGCTGCTTCTTCATCTATATAGCGCGATTTTTTTTTTGTCGTTCGGAAAAATCGTTAAACTTAATTTACAATAAATAATAAAATTAAAAATATATTTGAAATAAAATTTTATTTTATTTATCTCATCTGAGCTTTTTTTGAATTTTTATTGATGAATATAAAAGAAAAGCACATCAATTAAAAATAATTCTTCATCATCAATTCTTATTTTATTTGATCATATCACATTTTATTATTCGTAATAGTCAGTATACTGTAAAAAAAAAAGCAGACAAGAAAAATGAATAAAAATAAAATTAAAAAAGCTTTTTTTTTATTCTGTCAAATCAAATCAAAACGTATATATACTGTGCTATGTATATAGAAAGCTTGGTGAGAATAACGAAAAAAAAAAGTTTCATTTTTCATTTACAACAAATAAGCGGAATGATAATAGATTTCTTGCTTCAAGGTATCCAATGTATTTATATATCGTAGTATGTACATAGTAGCTATGTATACGAGTATGTACATACTTATGTTGAATCCAACTTTATCGTTTTTTTTTTACAAAAGAAAAAGAAAAAGGAAATTTGTAATTTAAAACGAAAGTTTAATTTTTTATTTTTGTTGGCACAAAATGATAATGATTTGAATTTGATTTCATTAATCAAAATTATCGCAAATAAAATAAAAAAATTTGGAATATAGTACAAGAATATTATGTATAAGATTATTATGTACGGATATGTGTTTAAGTTGTCTTTAATTATACGGAAAAGATACATTTTTCCACGGCCATTTATTATAACTATTATCTGCCAATCATATTTGTATGTTTAAATCGTGATATACTTCAATTTTCTGTAATAAATAATAAAAATAATGATAAACTGGCCAGTGTTACGAAAGATGTACCCCAACTTGAGAATAAGAACATCGGAGACAAAGTATCTCCATCCCGGTCCCGAATGGCGGTTAACGCAGCCCTGAAAGTATGTTGAAATCCAGTAATCCCCGTAAAGGAATTACTGTTCTTTCAGAAACTCAACCTTCCAGCATTCTCACTTGTTCGTCTATACAAATCCGCTTAGTTGCCTTTCTAATAAGGTTAGCCTTGTTTTTTCTCACGATTGTGAGACGTTGTTGCACTTCATTATGGGCTTTGTTTTGTTGCTCAACTGCAAGACGACACTCGTCATCAAACCAATCATTCTTGGGTCTGACTGTCACTATACCTAAAGGCTGTTGAGCAGCACTGAGATCACACATTCAGACTGGTAATTAGCTTCCTCAATGCTTTCGCTGACCAGATCCGTTTCTTTAATCTTCATTTATCAGACCTTCACAGTCGAAATGCTCCATGCGTTGCGCTGTGTTCCGGGACCTGATCAACGAGTTCCAGCCGATACTCCTTTATGCATGTGATTAGGCTGGTTTTTGAGTGACTCCACGTTCCCCGTGCCGATCCTAAATTTCGTGTCCGGGTACTTGATTTTTAATTTATTTTTTAACGAAAGAACTATGAGATAGAGTTCATGGAATCATAGTTTTATTATTTTATACTTTTCCGCTTCGTCTTTGCAGCGAGAAGTGCTATTTGAGTCACCAACGCTGGTTACCAATTTGCATAGGATCAGAAAGTATTAATTAATTTCGATTGAACTTCTCAAATTAATGCGAGGTTATTAAAAAAAAATTGTCGAGAGTAAATTTTGTTTTAATTGCGTTAATTTGTAGAATAACTGAGTTACAAAACATCAGTCGTCGTAATCTTTTATTGTCATTATGCTTTTTTGGAGATAAATGTTGTTCCTTTTGCGTATTAGTGAGTTTCAGTAAGTCATCAGACATCTATGGGCTTACTAACAGACTTATATGTAGTGCATTTATTAAGAAACAATAGTCATCTAATTTATTATGATCGACATGGGAAACATCGGCTAATCTTTTAGGTGCAGAATTGGTATTAGAAAATGCTCCTGATAATGTAATTGAAATTAATCTTTTGGTCTGAAATTTTTAAGACTAATGTAAGAAATTTGCGAGAAATATCTCTTATCTCAAATGTTTCAAAGGTTTCTGTTGATTCTGTAATTTGTGTTGGTTGAAAAATATGTACAAAGCCATATTCCGACAGTAAAATTAAAAGTCTATACCTATCATTAAATTGTGTTTCACAAAAATCAATGCACGTTGCGTACCTATGCTATCCCGTACCTCATTTCTATTCGTTACTTATATACCGATGTAATACTAAGCCCACCAGCTATAAACCAGTATTATAATCTCTTGTATTACCGGGACCTCATAAATAAATCATTGGCTTTGTATCAGTATATTACTGGGGGCCTCTTCGCAAAAACAGTCCTATAAACCTAAGTGAAATATTTCGCAAATAACAAAAATTATGTATATGTGTGTGTGTTAATACAAATAGTATTCCTTCAGGCGGTATTTTATGCAGCAAATGTTGCACAGAAATGTTAAAAAGTTAAAGCCTTGGGCAAATGGTTGCATTATATTGTGGTAGAAATTACTTATTAAACAAAAACCAGATATTATATCGCCGGGGTGGGCGATATAAATAACGTGCAATATATATCGGGAATGTTGCAACAAGATTGAATGAAGAAATCTGTTAAACAAAAATCAGAAGATTGACATGCGGATTGCTGGTTCGGACAGTCCATTGCATAGACTTTGCTTAGAAAATTTAAATCATGGTTAATCCCTGGGGTTGGCGATGTAAATAATGTGCAATATATGTATATAAGGTGTGTTGCAACAGGTTTCAATGAATAAATTTGTTGAAGAAAAGTCAGAAGATTGACATGCGTATATGTGTTTCAGATAGTTTAATGGTTAGGACTATGCATTTGAGGTGGTCAATCCTTGTAATCGGCGATATAAAAAAACGTGAAAGAAATATGAATAGTGTTGAAAAACTAAGTGTTTAACTAAGAAAACTGGATCTCTTCGCAAACGCTATAAGATTTGGAGGATCCTTATATACATCTGCAATTAGTTCCCATTAACATTTTTACCTGCAATATCACATTTGTGAGGTTAATATATAAAAATCATAATGTAACTACGTTGACCAATGTTAAGTGTAAATTAGTGTATATGTACCATACCGAAAGTGATAGAATCATTAATTCTCTGTTCTTGTATTATGAAAACACGTGTCACTTCGACCTTCATTTTTCGCGGTACGGTTCATCTAGAATTAGAATCGATGGATGATAAACAAATCGATTCAGATATTCGTTCAGTATAGTAACTAGACATTACTACAATTTAAGACCGGCATTGGAATACATTAGCGTTCATTCCCAAGCTATCTTATAATTTGGAAACCGCGAAATCATTTGGAAACTTCGATTTTGTTGCTGCAAACTATATATTTAGAAGCGCGACGTTTGAGAGGATTGATAAGCCATCCCAAATCAAAGAGCATATAAAAACGTTTTTCTCAATTAAACCAAACTCAATTATTGAATCTCGTAGATGAGTTCAACTTGTAGCGACCGATACAATTAATCTGGCAATCGCCTTAATTTCAATTGTATCGGAATCACTACAATTTCGCGTTTGCTTATTTCCACACATTGGTAAGCAACGCGTTAACATTGCAATCATTTGCTTGCTATATACAACTCATACTCTTGTTATGTATATAGAACATTTTGCATCTACTTAGTATTCGATAATTTTATGTACAATTTAATTTTATATTACGTACATATTGATCACTCTCTCGAATACATATCGCGTGATATTTTATTGGCCAATCATCATTCGGCACATTACATTTATTTTCTCTAATATTTGGGCCGAACAAAACGAATTCACATATACATGCATTCGTCTTGATGATTAGGATTTTGCGCGCGTATTTACCTCGCTCAATTGTTATATACACATTATGTATACATTTATATACATCAAGATCTCTCTCTACCTTGCCATTATTTTGTTGGCGCATGGTGCGCTTATGTTTGGGTGCATTACGTTTTTGGTTTTTAACCTTTGTGCAAGTGCAACACAATTAATATTTTTGGTGGTGAAGATTAATAATATATATTAAATAATAAATTTCTAAATAAAAAATTGAATTAAATTAAAATACTTATTATGTGAATAAAATTTATAATATAATTTAATTACTACATTTTAAATTAAATACAATTTAAACAATAATTAAGTGATAATAATTAAGTTGTCTCGAACAATATACATATACATATAAATAAATAATTTGTATAAATTAAATTAGTTTACGTGTTATTATTTTGGAAGTCCAACCGGACACAACCCAACATTGACCTATAACACAAAAACTAATATATTCGTTCTTTAAACACACTTAGGCGTCCAGTTCAATACAGTATACCAAGTTCGACACAAATAGCAAGGTGAGGTGGAGAGAGGAAGCTCCTCGAAATGCAGTGACTACAGTCAAGGACACTTGCGAGTTCTTACAAGTTCGCAGTCGTAGAATAGATCTTTCTTTGAGTTTAGTTATTTACCGTCATCAAATCAGCCCAATGTATCGCTCGGGAGCGTTGTCGAATATGTCAAACAAAGCATCACAAACAATTTATTTCTAACAGTTAGAACGATGCATTTCATGACCGCAAATAAGTCTAAGTTTGAGTTTCATGTCAGACAATCAAGGTTCATAAATAACAACGTGAGTTCTGTTAGATCCAGCTTCACAAGTGAATTTTATAACAAAATCACTTGCTAAACGTTTGGGCATTAAAGTAATTGTGCCACATCTCACTTTTAGCGATATCGGCGGCAATCCCTCATCACCTTCGCAATGCGCCTAATGACAAATCCCATCTCGCACAAGCGACTATTCCTCGATTGAAGCTCATATTTTGAATAAAATATCGACATATCAATGATCAATTCATATGAATACATCAAATTGGCCATTCCCAATCAACTTGAAGTTGGTGGATTCACAGTTCTTCGAACCACGAAATTGACATTGAGATTCACAGTTAATTGCAATCAATTGGGCAAATTAAACTGGGTGATCACTTACCTACATTGCAAAATACAGTGCTCGGCTGGATTGTGCTTGGTGCAAGAGTAGCAACCGAGTGTGAATCTCAAAATGTAGAGAAGTGCTTGAAGAGACAATGGAAAAATGATCAGCGTGAGACCACAAATATAAATTTTCTAATTGAAAATGAGTATGAGCAACACTTCAGAGAAACCTTCTCAAACTGTGGGTCAGAAAAGTTTGTGGTTATAGGGTGCCATTTTTCAAACAGCCGTTGGTATTAAGAAACTCAGCATTACGTGCAAAAAAAAAAGGTTTCTTAGTATGGAAGGCAAACTAGATTGAAATTCGGATCTTCGGTTAGTTAATTTATACGAGAATATGAACAATTACACCACATGAAATTAGTGGAAAAATCGATAAGTCACACTTCTATTTACCACATCATTGCGTTGTGAAACCTGATTCCCCATCTACCAAATTAGTGGCGAATCGTGTACCAACCATTCAATCCCAACCAAAGTCCAAAAATTGGTTACATGTCGAGTCTAAATTAAACGCAGCAGATATAGTCTCAAGAGATGTAATGCCCAGACTATTGGGGTCATTTGAGTTGTGGTGGCATGGATCGTATCGCGACGGCAAATTTATTGGCCTATGAACGGTAGACAGTTAGCAATGAGAGTTTGCAGAAAGTGTGCGCTTAGCCTAGAATGTTACAGCAGAAGATGGTTCCACCATTCTACAACGTGGGAGTTGATTACGCAGGGCCCCTATATATCCACCATTATATACATCGCAGGTCACCCACGAAAACTTATTTGTAGTGCTTGTGTGTTTTGTTACCAAGTCGATTCATTCGGAACTGGCGTCTGATCTGCCTTCGGCTTCATTTTTGGGCATTCTGCGACGATTCATTGCCACCAGAAGCTTGTGTAAAAACCTCTACTCGGACAACGGCACAAATTTGTCGGTGCAAATTCGCAACTGCACGAACTTTACACATTACTTAAATAGAGTAAAATTAAAATAAAGGTTTTTTTGGTTGTACATATCCTTTACAATTCTTCATTCTACAAATCTACAATACGACGGAACGAGAAAAGCTTTGTGATTTTTTTTGGGAAGAATTTCACAGACATTCCTATAATATCGTGTAATACCGAGACCATATGTAAAATTTGTAATGTGGTTACCGGTGTATTACCAATGCCTCACCTGGTACACAAGTAAAACATTTCGCATGAGGCCTCGTTATTACACTAGAATATGAGCATATTTTTATGCTATGAAGCGCCAGGGATCTACATCGGTACATAAATAAAGGATTTGAAATGAGAATAATGTAACACACTGAATTATTAAGACATTTCATTATAGCATGAGGCACGGGGCTTCATTGGTACGCAACGTAGTAAAATCACCCATCAAGTATACTGATAAAACTTATACCACCACAACTCAACTACTTTACCCGAAGTGTCCGTCTCTTTCAAATAATATATTTGTCCCAACATTATTCCGCACCTATACATATAAATACAAAAGACATTTCACGTTTCCAGGAAATAAAAAGTAATCATTTATAAACAGTGATCCAATAGGAGGTACTTTTCATGTTCATATGACATTTGCGTTCAGTATTGATTGACATTACACCATGAATAGACTTACGCGAGATTTATTTCAAAAATCAGTGTTCAGTGAAAAATTGTTTTCGTGCTCCTCGACCATTTTAGGATGTTCATAATCGTCCAAATTCGCGAAACAATCAATAAATTTCGGACCACCACAATTTTATTAGTGGATATTCATCACCCGACTAGAGTGCGTACAAGTCGATCTAATGTGAATATTGCTGCTGTAGCTGAGAGTGTTTGTGCGAGAGTGTGACCGCGGCAATCAATCAATTCGTCGCCGTTCTCAAGCTCTGCTTCTCTCATATGGCACATTGTGGCGTATTATGAAGAGAGATCTCGGTTTGAAGGCATACAAAATACAGCTTGTTCAAGAATTGAAGCTGGTTAACCTTCCTTTGCGCCATCGATTTGGTTTATGGACGTTGGAACAGACCCAAATTGATCCGTTTTTTTATCGAAAAATTGTGTTCAGCGATGAATCTTATTTTTGGCTGAATGGATACGTCAACAAACAAAATGTGTTGTTTATCACATGTTTATATTGATAAACCACAATCGATTCGTGCATTATAGAAGCGAACATAAGAAATTATTTTCAAACAATAAACGTCATAAACCGAACTTACGTCACAAATACAATTTTTGATTATTAAATTGATTTTAAAGGTTGGTTTATATTATCCGTTCCGTTCCGTTCCGCACAGACACGTACCGGCACAGACAAAAAAAATATTGTTTCATACATTTTATATGGAAGTATTTATATTATCCGAGTTGCATCATCCATCTGATGATGTCAACAAGAAACAATCAAAACAATAATACTTTGTATCATTGTTATAAGGTATCATTAATTTTGTTTAATTTGTATTATTAATTTGTTTAAATAATTTTGTTCAATTAAATACTTACTAAGCATATACTTACTCGATATCGATATTCTCTAAATCATATCTATAACATAAGAAAATATTAAACAACATTGTAAGCAATTAGTATGTATTGCGTTTCTTTTGTCATAATTACTAAATCAGCTAAAATCATATTTATAAGAAGTAGAGTAAACATTCAATCTAAAAAGAAATATTAAATATCATATAAACACTTGTTTATCATTTTATATCATAATTGCTGAATTAGCTGAAATCACATTTATTAAATAAAATATTGTATATCGATACGAGTAACTCTAAAATAAATTTAAGATTAGATTCAATAGTTATTTCAACAAACTAACATCAATTGTATTTACCAAACTTATAATAATTAACTTAATAAAAATTTAAAAAAACTTAATATCTTTTGTGTTTCCAAAAGACAACAAAAACCAAAAGATATAACTTCCGTACGTTTCCTTTCAGACACGTACCGTACAGACAAATATTGTATAAAAGAATATTTGTCTCTGTGCTGGTATGTTCTATCATCACTTCGATTCGCTTCGATAGACATTTGTGTCTCTTTTTTTACGAACAAAATTGTGCTCCATTGCGTTTTTTGAATTACGTTTTGTCTATTGCGATCTCAGCCTGTTAGACTAAATTTGCAAACTATCTCTTTTTCCTATTTTCATTTGCCATCAAAAATAAAAATATTGGTGATATTTTATCGCATGAATTTATAGAAATAGAATCGAGTAGGCTATGCTCACAATATAAATTATTTTAGTTTGTTGCGACCAATCGATCATGCAACTGAATAGGTCGAAATATGTATGTATGGATATGTCAGTTACTTTCAGATAAATTTTATTTCAGATTTAAATTATTTTCAGATATGATTATTAAAGTTTTATGATTATAACATTTTTATTAATTTTTACTATCAATATTACTCTTATACATAATACTGATATTATCAATTGATTAAATATTTTATTCTAAATATTTAATTTTATTTATTTTGTATTTTTATATTCTTGTTTTTCGTTGGTACTGTACGTAGTTGAGCGGTGACTGTACGTTGTTACGAATATATACGATCGACCTATCGAAATAATACGAATGAATGTCTGTACGGACTACGGAAACGTACGGATAATATAAATACTTGATGTCTGTGTCGGTACGTGTCTGTAATGAACTGAACGGATAATATAAACCAACCTTAATGCGTTTTATTTCAAAAAAAACTTCCGGAAGTTCTTATTGGATCACCCGTTATTAATAGTTTCCCGTACATTGTATGCAATAGTTTATTTGATTATTATTATTATTTATTTATTTTATTTAAATTTTTAATTTCTAAGTTTGTTTTTTGTTTCACTATGTACTTAGTTTTACTTGTGTACTCGTATATAGATATATATTTAATTTCTATTCAAACAACAAATAAAATTAAACTTAAACGAACGAACTTATACGTAAATAAATAAATAATTTTTTTTATTTGCTTATATATTCCTTTAAATATATAAATACACAAGTAAATAAATAAATAAGAAATAAGAAAATTTCCTTAACAAATTTATTTATTCGTATTATGTACGAGTATGTACAACTGGAATATGGAGTATACAATGAAATCATTAGGAAATGAAAAATGTGGAATGCTGTAATACCGAGAGTTCAAGAACAGTACGCGAGCAAATTCATTGTTATTTGATGAGGTCAAGAGTATTACGGGAAATGGATTTTCTTTCGTTTTTAAATATACATAAATTAACGGAACAACAAAAACTGGATAAATACGTATATACATAATTGTTATTTTATTCATCTATCTTAAGAATTATAATCTAATTAATCCATTAGGACAAAACAAAAAACACTTTGCTTTGACTCCGCGGATAAAAACAATTTATTCATAAACAAAACTAAAGATAATGTAACAATTTTCCGTCTACAATTTATAAAGCAGATTGTAGAGCAGCCAAGACAATAAAATGTTTTGTACTCTGTTGTCTGTCTGTCTTTAGTTGTAGTTTTCTTTTTATACTCGTAATTGTATATAATATAAAAATAGCTATCCTTGTAATTTTATTGTGTCGTCCAGATCTTAATTGGAGGATTAAATGAATAAATCTTAAAGATTCAAACTAAAATCGCAGACATGGCTAAAAAATACATATAGTCGAACACAGAAAAGGAAGAAAAGGTTTCTTTTATCACTGTCATTATTCCTGTTTTTGCTATGTTTTTTATTTTTCTTCCGTGTAATCCTTACAGCAGACAAAAAAGGAAAATAATTAGTTTCGTAACACGGTCGTTTGCAAAAATAAAAGGATTACGTTAAACATCCGTTTACGTAAGAATTTGGTTTGGAGGGAATTAGCATTAAAGTATAAGGATCCGGAATTCGATGAGTGTTACAGTAATCATCTCGGCCATAACGACGCCTAAACATATGTTAAATCGTTAAAAATTGAATATATATGGTGGATCCTTGGAATCGGACTGATTGTGAGCATGGACCACTGTGTACTAGATTCATTAATACAAATTTTATTCCTAATAATGACAACTCCTTCTCAAAAAGTTACATGTAATAATTCTTCTTTACCAACCTTTGACCTTTGTACAAAGGAGTTAAATTGTTTTGGTTGCAACACGGAGAACGACCAGTGCTGGAAGTGCAATACTTTAATACGACACGTAAAATATAACGTAGATTACTTGGCACTGTTTTTTGTCAACGTCGACAATTAAAATAATGTCAAGAACCTAGCGATTTGAAATTGCTGGACAAATCATACATTTTTTTGCAAATGTATCTAACTTGAAGTGTTGCAAAACTAATTTAGTGTGCGTTTCGTCATCCATCAAAACACATCCACTAAATTTTGCGAAAATTTTGTCATCCTTCTGGCACATATTTTATCGAGCATGTTGGTTATCTCAACGATTTGACTTTTTAATAACTCGGTAGCACCCATAGAATTCCTGAACTCGAATTTGTTTTACCATGGACTGGGGTGTGTTAAATTTGATGGCACGGTCATAGTTAAATTTCCCCGGATTATTTTTAATTAAGGTTATAACCTTTTTGTAAAGAGTTCTATCGTTGTTCAGCACAAATTTTTTATACGCCGGTGGTCAAGTAAGCAGATTCATTGCTCTTGAAATCGTGAACCCGAGTTCGTGACTCGTCAGCGACCAATACTTTTATAATTTAATTTCTGCTGTAAAATTGGTTCAACACAGCTTCTGTTGAAGAGCAATCTCTTGTGTATGACCGTGTTGAAAATATACGGTGATGGTTAAATAAGCATAGTCCTGTTGCTAAAATTTTCAATTTTCTCTATTGAAAGATTTATATAGTATCAACTTTATATTCGCCGGTGGGCCAGTAAGTAGAGTCGTTGCAGTTGGAATTGTGAATGTGAGGTCAAACCTCGGTTTGGCTATAAATAATTTTTAAGTAAATTTATTTAATTTTCCCCTTTTTTAAAGGATGAGTATAGCGCTAAATCTATATATGGAAATGGTGAGGTGGTAATATGGAGGTAATATTCGAACCGCGGTTAAGGGTAAACAAATTTAGCGGGCATCCACACATTTCTCATTAAATTTAAAAAAAAATCGCGTTTTGATTTAAAAATGACCAATTTGCTAATAATTAAAATTAATAATATATGTTGAGGCTTGAAACTAGTCATGATTTAACTCCAATCACCCAGCTTCTTTCACCACCGAGCCACCGCCAAACAGTTAATCATATTCCTATCGTTTATATAGTTGCCATTTGATCAAAAAAATGAAAATTTTAGCAACGGCAATGTAATCTGCTTATTTGATCACCGCCATACAATTTCATTACCGCTCTACACACCCATATACCCATCTTTTATACTTGCCACTTTTACATGGAGAATATTGAAGTTTTGAACAGAAGCTGCGTTTTATTTGAGTAATTTGACTTTATCACCAATTTGACAGGAGAAATTAAATAAAAAAATGTTTGGCTCGGTCGAGAATCGAACTTAGATCTATAAATCCAAAGCCACTGACTGCTTACTGGACCACCGCCGCATATATACGTATTTCATGCTATACAAATCTTTTATATCTGTCGTTTGAATAGAAAATATTGAAAATTTTAGCAAAAGCAATGGAGTCTACGTTTATTTCACCATCGCTATATACCCATCTTGTATACATGCCACTACTTGAAAAATATGAAAATATTTAACAGAAGCTGTGTGTTGAACCAATTTGAATACGGAACAAATTAAATTAAAATAATAGAGTCGCTAATGGGACTCGAACCTTGGTCCACGAATCCTTAGTCAATCACTCTACTACCTTGCCGATCACCGTATATATATACATATATATATATTTGATGTTATGCAAATCTTTTATACTTTCCAATTGAATGGGGAAACTTGGAGGGAAGTTTTTTAACAGAAACTGACTTGCACCAATAATGTCCCAACATTGATATCGTTTGAAACTGCACAGTGCCAGATGCAACATTTAATGCGATGACATTCCAAGCCGTGTATTTCGAAGAAGTTAAAAATATGACAAGCTATTCCTCCTTATGTTCTTAAAAATTAAAAAACTTCCGTTTCAGTCAATGATGCTTGATGCGGTTTTCTTGACGGGCCACAAGTCTCGATTAAAACTAAAAACCAATTTAATTGAATTTCTTACAAATTAATTATTACAGATTCTTATTTTCTTACAGATTCTGTTAAGTTTTCATTTTTCTCTATTCAAATGGTGAGTATAAAAGATGGATTTATCAGTAATGAAATTGTACGGCAGTGGTTAAGTAAGCAAATTAATGGGCGTTTGATTAGTTTAAGTGAGTTCGTTTTTTTAATTTACTTTCATCTTATAAATTAGTTCAACTCAGCTTGTATTAAAATTTTCAAATTTAAAAATTAATTGCCAAGTATAAAAGAGGGATGTATCAGCAAAGAAAATGTACGGCGATGTGCAAAGTCCAGAACTACTACCATGGAGTGGGATGTGTTAAATTGTATGGCACGTTCATTTTGATGAAACTCGGAATTTTGAAGAGCAATGGGATTATAAACTGATTTTAGAATGAAATTCTGGCTTACCTATATACTTACTTACTGAGCTATTTCTTAATCGATTCTGATGAAATCCGACATGTTGGATTGAAATGGGACTATAAATTGGTTTTTGGATAAAGTTTTAGAATATTACTAACTGTGGGAAAAAAAATGTTTGTATCATATTGTGGAATATGGGCAAATTTTCAGAAAGAGGACATATTTTGTTACATTAAGCGAATGTGTTTTTATAAGTGAAGCAAATAACGAACAAATAGCACAGTGGTTAAAGCTGCGACGTTTGGATCGGGAGGTACCGGGTTCGAATCCCAATAGAGGCAGGATGCAAAAGTCATTCTTCATCCATGATTTTTGAACAAAATGATTAAGAACACATCTATGACCTTCTGTTGGAGTGCAGAATTCATGGGCCGAACCATCCTTCATGTCACTATATACTGTATACAATGTGTTGATTGCCAATTAAAAACTCTGACCTGTAGCCGTTAAAAAGTTAATTTCTTAATTCTCAAGTCATATATAGTAGATTTATCTCAATAGAATAGGAGAAATTTAATCTTAATCAGTGAAAGCCACATCCCATATCTATTTTAATTCATATTCTATAACTAATCTCAATAACCATGTTAGAATTTTCATTTCACCCGAGCATGTAGAATAACATAATAATCGGTTAACGAATAATCTCAAAATTCATTTTTAAATCCTGTATTTATCGAACAGAAAAAGTTTAGGATACGTTCACGTTATACCAAGGTATAAATCGACCGGTTACCAAAACTTTATTGGTGAATCGTGTTAACGAGTTATAATCAAAATACGTTTATGTAGCCATTCTTTTATGTACACATTCGACGCTACTGTGGAGAATGTGGCAAAGACCATAAGTTTGTAAATCGTTTTCCATCTTAACTCTTTTTGCAAATTTATCTCAGTTGAAGTGTTTATATTGTGTTTTAGCGGGAGCGCATTGTCACTATTTTTGACAATATATATATTTTGACCTGCTAACCTATATCAAATCCACTTTCACGCACGTTTCGTCATCCATCAAAACTCATTCTTTAAATTTTGTCAAAACTTGGTCATAGAGCAGTCAAGCTCGTTTAGCGGACAAAGTTCTGTTTATCTGAACGATTTGATTTTTTAATAACTCTGTAGCTTATTCATACTCATAGCCTTCTTGAACTCGAACTCATGTTACCGTCAGACATCTCCGAATTAATTTTAATGTAAGTTATAATCTTCCTGTAAATTTGTTTATCATAATTGTGTATTTTTTCCAATATTTATGAGCTGCTCTCTCTACACTGAAACCATCTTTGTTCTATTTTATACAACTTTATAAGGTTTTTTCACATTGATCCCAAAAAATTGGTCACAGTTCTTTATCTTTACCGAACTAATTCACAAAATCACTCTAGGAATTGTCTACATTCTTAACGTTGTTTACGGGTTGTCGACAAGTCGACGTAGAAAATAATAGATGACGCGTAAACGCGCATCTCTGATGGCTAGAAATCAATTTACTTAAACATATTTCATAAAATTAGGTCTATTATGCTGTAATTTGAAAAATGCTCAGATATCCTGTTTTGGTGAATTAGAATTTAATTCACATAAAGTTAATATTTTCAGTTAATCAGTTTTATTAAAAAACAAGGAACATTTTGTTAATTTTTAAGTTAAGATAACTAGTTTTAACAAACAAATTTTTTTTTACATTTGACAATTGTAGGCAATTCGATTGCAAAACTTATTCATTTTTAATGAAATAGAAGAGTACCAATAAATCATTTATAGTTGAATAGTAGCAATGTGACAAGTTTATTTACAACAAAAGTTTATGAAAATTTAAATAATGTAGTAATCACCACAGTTATCAATTTATTTAAAAAAATATATTTTTTTTGTACCAGTTAATCTCATTTAACAAGTTTGTTTTTTTTATTGTGGAACGAAATATTGAACAAAATTTGGAAAATATATCAAATTTTATAGGGTTATTTTCTTTCATAACTGTAAATCGTAAAAAATTCAGTTAACTAGTTTCTCACAAAAATCACAGACATAATAAAAAACGAATTTTAATTTAATTTTTTCTTATTTTCGTCATTTGAATGAATTTTCTTTAACAATTCATCGATAAATGCGAGAATTCCTGTCAACTGAAACTTAAATTAATTTTAACTGCTACGACAGTCTTATTTCGTTGATTATTATAAAACACTTTCGACAGTGGCGGTAGTCCTTGGTAAACAGGAAGCAGATTCCACAAATATTTTGAATAAATTGTTTCTCAGCTCTGTTTTACTGCAGTTCATGAAATGGTCCGTCTGTTAATATATTTTGTTTAATATCGTCTTTTCCAAAATAAAGAAAAAATTGAAAGTATAGTACAAAGAAGTGCGATTTTATCAAAACTGTACGAAAAAGGTACAAATAATTCGTCAGTACACAAATTATCTGCTCAAAGCATTATGGATGATCACAGAAAGAATTTTTTTTTGTTCGCCTAGCAAAATCTGAAAGTAGGTTCAAAATAATCAATATAAGATTACTATATACTATTATGTATATAAGATATTACTTTCATTTTTTTTTAAACGCACACGGAAAATGTCACAAACAATTAATCTTACGGTGTATAGGGACAGTGTTGTCAAAGTTTAAGTTATGAGTTTAGTCTACAGTAGATTTGTAAATTAAAATTTGCCCTGTGATTAAAAGAAAAATTCGATGTGATTCGAACGTTAAACATGTTAACATTCGAGTGGTTTTGCAAAGCTTGGGCAAAAACTATTCCAATTTCTGGACCAATTTTACAAGAAGCTGCCTTAAAAATCGGACGAGAATTAAATGTTAATGAGTTTAGGGCATCAAATGGGTGGCTATCTTTAGTTTTCGGTCATGGTATAACATAACATTTAATATTACGTGTGGGGAATCAAACGAAGTAAATAGTCATACGGTTGAGAAGTGGAAAGGAAAATTAGTCCGAATTATCGGAAATTCTGCTGTAAGTCTACTGTAATAGGTAAATGTTTTAATCCAAGGTGCTTCAGAAATTTAAAAAAATCATCTCTCCCTATTTCTTATTTCAACAACCCTACGGCATGGATGTTTTCAGAAATTTTTCAAACAATTTTAACCCAAGTGAATGAAAAAAGGAGAAGCCAACGAAGGAATATTTTATTATTGGTGGACAATGCTACCTGTCATCCACATTTAACGTTTACTAATATAAAATTGGTTTTACCTACCGCCAAATACGACGTCCGTGCTTCAGCCACTCGATAATGGCATAATTCAAGCAGTGAAGATTAACTACAGAAAACTTTTGTTAAAATATTTGCTTAGTAAAATTGAGGAAGGGAATACAGGCTCAGCTTTAACAAGAAAAATATCTATTCTAGATGCTATAGTTGTTTTGGATGGTGGTGATGAAGATGATACCGACGATGATATTGAAAATGTACCAAATAAAGCAGAAATGATGAAGAGTTTGAAAATTTTGGAGGCATTTGCTAAACCCAAAGGTGATTCGTTGATGTTCGATAAAATTTGTGAATTGAAACTTTATTTCCTTGAATTAATTAAGGCGGAACCAAATTTGGTTCAATCGACACTTCAATCATATTTTATGTCAGCAGTGCGAGACGAAATATAATAAACAATATTGTGATTGGAAGAAGAAATAATGTAGATGTTGAAATAATTGGAACCTGAAAAAATACCATACGTAATTTTAATGTAATTTTATTTTGATTGAATAAAGTTTATTATTACATAAAAATGAATGAATCTGTGTAATTTATTGTGATTTTGATTAATTTAAATAAAATATTTTATTAATGTAAATATTTGTTGGCTTATGTTTGCCATATATATGTACAGTGTTTAAAGGCCCCTTTCTGCGGCAACAATCTGGCTACAACGGTTTCGATCCTGGGCTTGGTCTTTATACTGTCCTATAGACAACCTGAAGAAGCCAAGTCATTCTCTACACCGTGGAGCCATCGTCGCTTGCAACGACCTCTGCCGCTACCATATGGGGATTCTCCTTTCAGAGATCGCTGCACAATTCGCTCCGGATCAGCATATGTTTGCTATATTTCATCTAAACAAATCTATTCGAAAATCCCTAAGTAACTGTGAGAAGAGGAAGACTTGCCAATGGTGGAAAAATTGGGTCGTCCGTTCAAATTCCGGCTTTCGTAGTTTTTACTGTATACCATTTCTTGAAGTAAAATTGTATAAACTATTGATTAACACCATAAAGAATGGTGTTTTGTAATCATTAAAGGTAGTTCTGAGCACTTTGTTTCAAAATTTTATGACTTTTTTCGCATTTTCTGTAAAAAGCTTTGCAAACAGGGATACAACATATTCTTTTAAATACGAAAAACACAAGTTATTTTAGAGCACTTCATAACCTTGTGTGAGACTTATATACTATATTTTATTTATTAACAAGAACTCGGCCATTTTCGATTGATTTTGCACGTTTTTGCGTTGAGTACCATCTACTTTCCTATTTTGACCGGCAAAATAGCATTCTCGGCACAAAGTTTTTTTTGTGCACTCTAATGATCGCCTTAGATAAAATTTATCAGAATTGAGTCAGCCGAATGTATAGATTTGCTTAGTAGTTGTTCGTTCTCGTCACAGCTATTTTCAAATTTATACCTATCAATTTTTTTCCTATCAATAATGATTGTCAATTATGAGCAGCATTTTATTCAGCCAAAAGGAACAATATGAAATACATATTGGGGTTTAAAATTTTAAATTAAAAACATTTTCTCTATCCAAAATCGATGGAGCCGAGTTAAACATAAATAATTCATTGGTTCCATGCAATTCTTTCCCACATTTCAATTGCACCCCTTTAACTAATATAATTTAAACAATATTATGTGCATATAATCAAATAATCGAATTTTTATTATCATTACACATATCAGTTACCATTTACTCCCCAAAAAATAGAATTTTTTTTTGTCTAGTTATGTAAAAAGGGCTTAGCAATAAAAATTATGTTCATATATGCAAAATTATATATTTGCATCAAAATATATCGAGAAGGAAATTGCATTTATGTGCAATGTATAGTAAAAATATGTTATATACATACATACTCACATATGTATACTATATTTTAGTCTATATACGTATAATTGCCAATCGATCGTAAAATTCAATCTCCCAACAAAATAAATTTTTATAATTCAATTTGATATAACTTAATCTGATTATGTATATAAAACAATACAAAAATTATTCTATATGCAATGTATTTATGTATGTATGTATGTACCAGAAATAATTATTCAATCTGCACCAAAAGCAATTGAACTCAATAAAATATTTTATGCATAATATACATAATTATATTATTTTAGTTTTAACTACTGAAACCTAATACACAGCAGCAGAACACTGCTTCACCTCCAATAGTTATTGAAGGATAGTAGAAAATAGCTTCCAAATAAAGCTGCTAAAGGGCGACTCGAACAAACTAAACGTTAAAGAAGTAACCAGCATGTTAGGTGAAAGCTCCTTTGTATGACACACATATGAAGATAAACAAACAAGTGGCATTAAAGTAATGGTGAAAAATTTGCATCATTCTTGCAAGGCAGAAAGTGTTACGAACTACTTAAAACAAAATGGATCCAAATCACTGGAGCAGTTAATAAACTGGATTGGAAAACGAAAATGACACTTAAAATGTGTATGTCAACATTCAAGACAAATTAAGATACTAATAAAATTTGTGAAACCAAAAATATCTTGGGGTGTAAAATAATTCAACCATTAAATGCCTCAATTCAACCTACAACGTTTTTGTTGTAACCAACCTTGATGCGTAAAATGTGCTGGCAAGCACTTAATACATGAATGTTTGAAAACAAAAAATGAAGCATCTAAATGGGTATACTACGGTGAAGCTCACCCAGTAAACTACATAGGTTGAACAAAAAAATCCTTCGTAATATAATAAAGCGTCAGCCAGCAAAATGACATTCGCACTAATCAGAAAATTGTATATACTGTTCTAAAGAAGAGTAATAAAAAACCTGTCCCCAAATCGAAGTTTGTTCACCAGCCTATAGAAACTATGTTACGCAATGCAAACAGACTGCACCAACAACAACAAGAATTACAAGCAGTCCTAGATAATTTCATCGGATACCCCTGCATTTAGTTCAGTGCTTCATGCATTCGACGAATACACATTGTAAACCAATCTCTGCTGGGATACCAACCTATTAGCCTACTGATCCTGAGATTATCCCAGATTTGATAGACCTTTTCATAATTAAAAAGTTAAAAAAATTAATTTAAAAACTAATTCTTAGAAGGAAAAAATACAACTAGACGTACCTTTTAAAACGACTCAGCAACTAGACAATGAAGTACAGAGAAATCAGCTATTTGCTTACTGAAAAAAGAAGAGCAAGAAGGAAGTGGCATCAAACTAGAGCTCCACGTAACAAAATTAGACTAAACCATTTCACAAGATACTTAAGAGATGAAATCAAACAACTGAAGAATGAATCTGTCAGTGGACACCTGAGGCAGCTAACAATAACAAAAGTATGAAAAATTCTCTCTGGAAGGAAATTGAAAAACTAAACTTGAGAATCAATGAATGGATGCAGTGAGAGTAGCACAATACTGCGGTTTGTAATGGTAAGTTGATTTTTAATTTATCTTTCTGCTGCTATATGTATATTACCAATAAGCTAGTGTTCCTTTATTTCGTTCATTATTTTCCGCTTTAGCTAGCCTGAGGATGTATGCGATGACTTTGTATAGCTCCATGCTAGCTCGCACTGACATGAACAATGGCCCGGCTTATGAATTCTGCACTCTCAACAGAAGGTCATAGATGTGATCATCATCATGCCGATCGAAATCAAGGATGAAGAATCCCTTTAGCATCCCGCCCCTATTGGGATTCGAACCCGGTACCTCTCGATCCAAACGTCACAGCTTTAACCACTGTGTAATTTGATTTTGAAAATGATTTATAAAATTATAAAATCTATTTTGGCTAACCCCAATTTATGTAAAATCATTTTAAACCTTATGATAACAGGCGATAATCAACCTACGGGGTCGTATACAAAGCTTAGCGTTTTCTTTTATGTTGTTAGATTGACAATTTATTTAAAATGTGAATAGATCACATAGTCAATGCAAACCCAGCGTCTTAGTGATTTATTCATCTTCGATAAGTTTAGGAATATCTTCTTTCTTATCTACTGCTAACTATGACTTCAAAAACTGTTGGGGGTTTCATGTGATGTTATCATATCTTTTCACCATACAATACATTGAAAGTTCGCATCGGACGAATCTTCCAGTATTTCGAAGTAATGAAATGGTTAGATCCGTCAGAACTTATGCTCCAGTGATTAAGAAATCGTTTAAAGAAACTGCTGTGATGATTTTACAAGAGGCATCACATACAGTTTGTGCAAACCTTTTTTCGATCGCAATCATTCGTAGTAGCTGAATAAATAGAAGTTTTACCGTGAATCTTCCATCTTCCGTTTTGGTTATGGTGTTTTAGAATAGTATAGCTCACTTCTACTTCACAGAGTTTACCTTCTTACAACGTGACCGATGTGACCGGCAGGTCTTGGTATATATTTTGATATGATCCAACCAAATTACGCGCAGGCTACACCGGCAAATTGTTATTTGTCATTTTTCATTCTGCTAGCATACCGTGGAGGATTCTACAGCTCTGAAGTTCATGCAAGGATATTATATCTGTTATGGAAATATTGTTTGTTGATAGTTGTGATGTTGTTGATTGTGGAATATTTTCACTTGTTGATGTGACTGGTTCTCGTGCTTCAGTCCGATCTTTTAAGGGTCATGTACCTAGAAACACTTTATCAGAAGTTCTTTGTTCAAAAAATATAATTGAATTGACGAAAATGGTACAGGCCTTGGTTTCTTATATTTCGATGTCGCCTGAGTGATTTCACCTTGATTATAAGCTGGCAAAGGTCACTGCTACTTTTTAGCAATACAGAAGGGCCTATGACAATTCTTAAGATCTTGTCCACAAAATGATTTCTTTAGTTCTAAGTTTTACCTGTGCTATCATATGCATCAGTATGTATAGTAACCGGATGTGAAATTAACATCTTCTGCATAGCTACATTTCCTATGTTCACTATCCAGATCGGTGAGTTATATGGCCGTTAGTTTAATGTGCTGTTAGTTTCCAGTAAATTTTTTATCAGTTTTATGTTTAAACTGTTCTAAATAAATGTTCGTTGTGAAAATGAAACAAAATTGTGAATTGTGGTTTCGAAGCAACTTTCAACAAAATGACTGTTTCTGTATGTGCACGAATTACGTTTTCACGTATTTAACGTCGAACTAATTTTCATTTCAATTCACATCGGGCAGATCTTATTGGTGATTGTATTGTGTAAACTATGCCACAAATAAATTTAAATGAATTTCTTATTGGTGATTCAGTGGATTGTTTATTTAATTGGGATTTGAACCCGGTACCTCCCAATCCAAAGTCACAGCTATAACCACTGTGCTATTTGCTCAGTGTACCATGAATTGCAACTAGTTAGTTGTGCCCAACCTAGCCGGATAAACGCAATTGAAGAACGATTCGTCGATAATTATGAATTTTCATTTTCGATGAATTATCGTTTTCGGCGTAAAACTTGAAATATTATCTCGAAGAGTCTTGACTCTTTAACTCTTTCATTTAATTCCAAACACGTTACTCACTTTGTTATCTGACCATTTATAGACAGTGATATTTCGAAACTCAATAAACTATAATCCCAAATGTAGGAGAACCATAAAAATTAAACTTCTAAAAGTTTAAGGGTGCATATACATATATACTAAATCACTCAAAGCAATGTCATTTCCCCATACTACATGTATGAATTATACAATGGAAAGTACCTCGTTACATATAAATAGTAGCGTAATGCAATAAAATTATTGGACCAAAGACAATGTAATCAAATTTTATATCCCATTGGAGACTTGTAAAGTAGACAAAAAATCAACATGAAAAAGAAATTTTATTTTTTGGATTATGATCCCCAAATTTCCGTCTCCTCTCAAATTCACATTTTCACTTCATCTCATTTAAATACAATTTTTTTTTTCTATAAATATTTGGGTCCTTTCTGCTTCCTTTTGTGTTGTCTTGACTTTATTTCGTTATTGTTTATTGCAGGTTTATCCATTTCCATTTGGTTTGTATATTGTATGCAATTTCATTTGAAATTTTATCCGATTCAATTTTTTTTTCTTTAAATTTAAATTTCCCTTTCAATATTATACCATTCATCCTTAAAATAGGATTACATATTAAAAAAAAAAAGGATCATGTACATATATATTCATATTTACTACAAAAATAAAGGGAGAATTTTGGTTTCATGTGTACTTACATATATTGGCATAAAAAGAAATTAATTTTTGTCTGTACCGAGTACCCAATAATTCTTTTAATTTTCCAGTAAAAAAAAAAGGAAACTTTTTCTTAGAATTCCTTTATATTCAAACATGTGTATATCGTGGTATGGTTCAGATGGAAACTTACTACAAAATCGTATTATGTACACATACCAATATACAAATTCGTATGTTCATCGAAATTCGTCTAGAAGGGTGATTAGAATATTTATTGTTTTGTTTTTTTTTATCAAAAAACTTAGAATACTCTGTAGCGACCAATACAATTAATAGGCAACAACTTTAATTTCAATTGTATTAGAATCACTACAATATTGCATTAGCTTATTCCCACATAGTGAGAAGCAATACACAAACATTTCGTATTCGTCCATATTGACGACATTTTAATAGCTTCAGAATCTTGAGAATTACTTTTCTTGGTCCAGGGAATACCTGAAGAGTGGTTTGTCTCACATTACTTTGGTAGTAAATCCGCTGACCGCTTCAAAGTTCAACATTACTACTGATTCATCGAATTCTGCGGTAGGAGCAGTTCTGCATCAGGTTAATAATAATATTTTGGAGCCATTGGAATTTTCCTCCAAGAAGCTATCCGAGAAAAAGTACTCTGCATTCGATCGGAAATTACTAGCAATCTATCTAGCAATGAAACACTTTAGATATTTTGTTGAAGGTCGGGAGTTTACTATATATACCGATCATAAATCTCTAACTCGAGTAATTCAGTCAAAAACTGAGAGAAATTGGAGACAATCTCATCATTTGGATTACAAATCTTATCATTTTCATTGCTAGAACTTCAGAATTTATTTTCTGGTTTCGAATGTCGCACTAGTCACTACAGAGCTTTTTGAATTTTCTGGTTTTAAAATTTACGCCGAACCTTGACTGCGTCGAACTATTTTCGATGCGTTACCCAACATTTCACATGCAAGTATCCGTGCTAGCATCAACAAAGATGTGACAAATTGGGCAAACTCTTGTTTAGCCTGCCAAAAATCTAACGTCTAAGAGGACATTTCGAAATTCCACCGGGTTGATTTAGATATATCCAGTTCGATATTGTCGGACCACTTCCACAATCCAATGGATCTACTTATATACTTAGCTGTATCGATGGTTTTACTAGATCGTCGGAAGCTTACTTCATGGATAATGTGTCGGCAGCTATAATCGCTTCTATACGTTTGTATCTAATTACGTATCCCGATTAGGGGTACACAAATATCACTAAATATGAGTTAACTAAATTTCTTGGCTGAAATCGTATAAGTACAACCTATCATCCTCAAGCAAATGGCATGGTTGAAGATTTTCCCCGCCAGCTTAAATCATCACTAATGGCTCGGAGAAACAGTTTTGCTTGGAATTAGAGCTACACTGAAAGAAAATCTGAAGTGCTCACAGCAGAAATGGTCTATGGTCAAATCATCAAGCTACCCGGTGAGTTCTTCGTCGAAAATCCTCTTTCACCTTTTTGTCGGCCATGAAAGAGCCAGTATGCAAAATTTTGCTCCAACAGCAACTCGAACAAGTAATCAAAGTACAATTTTTGTCCCTAAAACGTGTCTTATCTTCACTTGCAGGGGAGTCCTGTAGCGACCAATACAATTAATTGGCAACAACATCAATTTCACTTGTATTTAGTTTTCATGTATGTCGTCTAATCTTTTAAAGCCATTTCAAAAGTGTTTTGTTTTTCAATTATATAAATTAAACTATTCTCTGGCAATGTGTGTGTGTATACTGTGTGTGTACATAGATACATATATGTAGTAAATATTTTATCTGACCATCATAGATTAAAAAATTAAAGCATAGCTCTGTTTTGGTTTTGTCTCTATATATACGAGTAGATAAAACATAATTGGCATTAATTTGAGTGATGCTATACAGCTGGGGAGGGTAGACAAAATAAAAAATTGATTGGAATTTTTATTCGGTTATTCACTTTATTTAATGGGCTAAAGTGGTAAATCTGATCCTTGAGCTTTAGAGTTTCAGACATCTAATAAGTAGATAAATTTTATGATTGAATGCCATTTTATTTTGTTTTGAAGAGTTTTAAAATAAATTACATTTGTGTATATGTACATACGTATGTACAAATCTAGTTATTTTATGAGTGCGCTGCGTGCATTAACCGATTTTCATTTAGTCTTTGGAACATAAAACAAAAATCCGAATTAAATTTTATATGTTTCATACAATTTCCAATTATATGTGGTTGAACTATAATTGCGCTTTTTATTTTTAGTTGAAATTCCAAAACTGCGGAAATGTGCCAATGCTCTTGACCCACCTATGATATAGGTAAAAAAATTGTGTTGCAATTATTATGCGACGTGATATAGGCGAGACGTAATCTACATTAAGTCAACACAAGGTAGTCTGGTGTGAGCTGTCTTGCGGAAATCTAGTTGGTACTTGTGCCAGCTCCGTATCTTCCAGCTTCCACAAGCGTACGTGTTACCTCCCCGTGGTGACCACCGGGCAACTATGTAGTACACCATGTCAGGTAGTGAAGTGGCCATTTCAGGCCGAAAGAATACCTTTAAATGAATCACTAGGCATTGCAGTCAAACGATTACACGAGTTTATGGAGGAGTATAAACGGCTCATGATAGAAGTTAAACCCCCAACAAATCCGTTAGAAAACTTATATTTGCCACATCATGGGGTATATGGAAAAAGACATTTTAATACGATTTCGTACGTCTAAACACTATCAGTGAATGCAAATTTTAACGAATAGTCTGGCGTACAACTCCAAATGAGAACACAAAGCATTTTGAATTTAAAACACTAACATCCGTGATGTCCACGGCGCCTTATTTAGCAATCAGAGGTGTACAGCAAATACCCGAAGTAAATGCATCCTTATATCCAGAAGCATCAAATTCGTTACTACAGTACATTTACATGGACGACTTATTGACTGGGGCATCATCAATAGCTGAAGCAGTTAACTTGGCAGAACAAATATCAAATATGATGGCTCAATCTGGATTTAATCTTCGCAAATCGTCATCAAATTCTTTCAAATTTTTGGCGGCCAACTATTGATAAATTCACCTTCCACGTCACTCTGGGAGATAGCATCCTAAATACAAAGCGTTCTATATTATCTGAAGCTATAGTATAAGATATTTAATCCACTATAGGTCTATTAGCACAGTTCATTGTAAAAAAAAAATTCAACTGCTGTGGCTGCTGAAGTTGGGCTGGGACAATAAATTACCTGCAGTCTAAACTCAAGAACAATGGTTAAAAATCAGAACTGAAATACGTGATATAACATTTATTGAAATTGCAAGATGGCTGTTTATAACCAACCACGAATGTCAACTCCATGGATTTTGAGACTCCAGCGAGATCGCCTTTGCTGCCGAGCCCAAACACCTCCCATCTTTTCTATCACAATTTTTTTCAATTTCAAATATTGGAAAAATTGTTAAAATTCTAAAATTTCCACTAGAAATCGCAAATTTTCATGAACGTTTCATAATCAAGAATGGTATACGGGAAATTCCGTTTCGAAAATTTAAAATTTATTTAAGAAATTTAAAAACTGCTGTGAATTGGTAAATTTCGAGACTTTTAAGTTTTTCAAAATCGAGTTAAAATTCAAAATTTAAAATCATAAACATAAAATTTCATTTCGTATTTTGATTTTTCAAATTTCACAGTCTGGAAATTAAATTCACAAAAATATTAGTTTTTGTTTTTGTAAAACTTGTGATCAACAAATCGTAAAGGATCAACCACGTCTGAAACATAAGTATACGTAGATGTTACGAATACTTACGATTGAATCAATAAAATTTAAATAATCCTAATGCAACTTTTAGGCTGTGTCCTATTTCTGAGATAATTATTTTTACTGTAATAATTATGATAGCATTTTGTATGCAACCTAATTATTTGGTCAGCAGCTATGTGTAATAATTTTGACCATAATTTTGTTGGTAACCAAACAAAACTATATTAGCTTGAGTAGATCATGTCTTATTCCAGATTCTTTGCGCTATACGTTAGAATATTTTGAAAAATGATTTACCAGCGCTCACAGGACAGCTAAAAATTGTTTAGCGAAAATTAATAATAATAATTTGCCGCCAAACAACATTACTATAGTTAGTTGCCAACACATTGGAGCCAAATTTTATTGTCATTATTGATTTCATGCTGTTCACGTTACGTTTCATGTCACAATGCCAAAAATATTATTGTCAAAATTATTGCAGAATTCGAACGCAAAAAATGGAAGGGCAAATTATTTCACTTACGTGAAATTATACCAAAAAAATTATTATTTTGGAAATCGACCTTAAAATTAAAGAAATTTTAAAATTTAACTCCCTTAATTTTGTTATAAAAATTAATGTATCCGTCTAAATTCTGAAAAATATTAAAAAATTTAATAAATTTTACAAAATTTAAATTCTGATAGAATTTTGAAAGATTCAAGTGATCATTGCAGAACATTTTTCTAAATTGATGATTAACTTTAAAAATGTAACATAAATCTTTAAAATTTTGTTTAAATTGTTGAATATCATCATAATCGGTTAAGAAATAGCCTTGGAAGTTCCATTACATCGAGATGCGTATAGTTCTGAAATATAATGTTGGTTTAAAAATCCCATTACAAATCCCATTATATATGCTCGTTGCGTATACAAATATTTAAAAATACTGGATAAGTAGTTTGATTTCTGTTCTCGAAAACTCATTAAATTTTGTATTGTGTAAATACTTTTTGCATTAAAATTTTTCATCAGAACTGTGTGAATTTCCTAGCAGTTCCTTTGATATGTCATTACCTGCAAAAATTACCAAATTTACCGGTTAATTGTAGTTTTTTTTACCGGTATTTCGGAAAGCTAAATTCGACGATAAACCCCGTTAATCGATTAATTGTTTATCGGTAATGCAGTCCTTAGTCCTTACATTTAACTATGGCTGTTCGTACTAAATTATCTGATTCAATATGGATGCCAAGAACCTGTTCCAATTTGTTCATATTTTAATAGAACAAGATCCTTTACCATTAAGTTTGGTTGAATAGTTGTCCACTTGTTCCTCTGATGCAGTTAATGTAGATATTCTGATGACCATCGTTTCCAGAAATCTTGCACCATTTTCTCTACTAGATTCCACCTTGTCCGTAGACTTTTCTCCTCGACGTCGGTGATTGTGGTAATACCTTAAGATAGTCCCCGATTAAAAAATGACCTGATGTAAATGCTGCTAAATCCGAAGCATCGTTGGTTAGGGGGGTTATAGGTCGAGAACTGAGCACTGCCTCGATTTGAGTGAGTCCGGTATATCGTTCCTCAAAGGTGAGGGTTGTTTCTCCAATCGTTCTTTTGAGCTGAAATTTCTTTGATCTTATTTTCGGCTCCCATAGCCTTCCAAAGTGTGGGGTATGAGGTGGTATAAAATGCCAGTTTGTTCCTTCTTTGGCCAATATAGTGGTGTAATTACCGTTTGATGGAATTTTTTGATTTTGGCGTTAGCTCCAACAAAATATATTCCATTATGCGAGTATATATCCGTACATAATACTCGTCTGGATATAAAACGTTTATATGCAACGATAAATCCTTCTGTTGTTAAATTGCTTACTAATTCGATATGAATGGCCTTTGTAACCGCATGTACACAAAAAGTGCGATGTATCCCTTATTTAACTTGTGTCCTCGGCCTTCGGTTTTGCAAATGGTCTTCCCGGCGTTTTTTTTAAATTGGTTGGAACCCATAAGGATTCCGCACTCAATGCCGGGCCGCCCCTATGGGGCAACTTCCCGGCCTTACTCTTGATGGTGGTAATCTGCCCATCAATTGCTCCATGTTGGGTTGTTTGTGCCGGAAATATGTTACACAATTATTAATAATTTGTCTTTTGTCTGCCGTCAATGATCCAATACTTATTCCTCAGGAGAGCTAACGTTAATTGTGTGCCATCATGCAATGTCTTGTGGTGGGCTTTCTCGATAATTCTTTGCGTGATTACGTTACTGAGAATTATAGGTCGCTTGCTGTCTATGGACGAATTGGAATTTTCAGCCCCTTGTCAACGAATTTTGGGTTTAATGATGTTAATTTGCTGTCCTTGATTTTTTTATGTATTCAATATCCTGGATGAAATCTTGCCTTTGGCTTAACTTTAATATTAATGCTTCCGCAGCCTGCAATTCTTGTACTGTTAGTGACTCCTTGTTGATATTTTTGTGCCTACTGCTATCGGTAAATCGCAAACAGTATGCAACTATACGTCTTATCTTGTTGAATGATGAAATCTTGTTAAATACATCCACGAGAATGTGAGACTCTTGTATCATGGTCGCTATCACTACTTTTTATTCAAATTCCGGTAGCAGTTGCTTTTGTTTTTCTTGTAGCCCGTCATCTGAGGTGCTATGGCTACAATCGATGGGTAGTAATCTGCCCCGAGTACCAGGCCAATTGGTTGAGGTTTGTATTATTGTGAATCCGCAATTTGCGAGTAATTGTCGAGTTAAGTTGTTGAGTACTAAGGCTTCAATGTCTAAGCTAAAGATCTCATTGAATCTTGGCATTATCTTTATGTTGATTGTATATATATTTTTGCTATACATTATGTTTTCGCCAACGTAGTAATATGTATATTGGTGTAATTATATGTAATATTATGTTGGTATGACCTGTTTAGTGAACTAAACAGTGTGCAACCAGTCTTTTTCAAATTATAAGTTATAATTTTCGTGATTTAAAATCAAAAATATTTTTTGTCAGTCTGTTTGTACTCGCACAGATGAAAAGTCCATAATTATTTGTTTTATAAATATTTTTCTTGTTGATCTGATCGAAGACAAAAGGAATTACTTCTATATCAAATAAATAGGAATTATATAAATTAATTTAGTTTAAATTTGTATAAAATTATATTTATTTAATCATTTCCGACATGCTTGCTAGTTGTAAGGCGCTTTCTATAAGTAATTAAGGGTAATTGGTTCGTGTAAAACAATTTTGTCTTAATTCACTATTTTGCTTTAAGCAAAGCGATATTGCAATCAAATCGGTTTGGCTGTTTAAGAATCGTTCACAAAAACATTTTTGATTTACAGCATTATTACTATTTGACGTTGCCAAAACGTAATCACAACCAAAATATATCCCCATTTTAGCTGCAGTTCCGTTGGCAAAACAACGTTATCCGCTATTTTTTAACTATGTAGTTATTTTAACTAAATTGCTGTGAATTTTAGCTGCCGCAATGTTTAGACAACTTCAAATTGTTACTTTACGATATATATCGCCCAAAAAAGGCAGCTCGCTGTGTAGAAATCCCCAGCCAAGAATATTTTTTTTTGGATCATGTACGCATCCGCAGCCACTGAATTTTGCTTAACTTTTATTAATTAACTATGTATTATCTATGCTTCACATGCTTCCAGAATTTGAGGATTGTATTTTTTATTTATGGCATGCAGCACCGTCCTGCTAAAAATAAATAGTTTTGTCGAACTAAATTTAAGGACTAGCTGTCCAACAACACAATATTTAATAATGCACGTCACAAAAACACAAACAATTTGTTTAATTCCAAAAAAATTAATATTCCGAATAATTATTATCGCTTTTGTTTAATTTTAGTATGATAATAAAATAAGCTATTTTTTTTAAAATTATTAATAATAGTACATAAACCAATAATAATAATAATTATTACTATTATAATGAGAGTACATCATTATAATTTTATTCTCATATTCGACATCATTAAATTTATCGTTTTTTAATTTATGTAATATTATTTCATTATTAATCCGGTAAATATATTTTTTTTTTGGTTCTCCTCCCGTATATCCATACACATTATGTGATATGTTATCCGTATTACATAAACTTCTATGTAGATATTATGTAAAATAGCAATGTACATAACCTCGTATTCATTGTATGTACATATTTAACAATCAACAATATAAAATCCAATAATATTATTTTCCAATGATTTAACAGCCGAGCAGACACAAAAGAATATAAATTTTGATTAAGTTATGTGTGCGACACAAAAACAAAAAGCTCACAAAAATATCTTTATGTGTTTTAAAAGCATGCATGCAAATTGTATAAAATAAATGATTTTAATTTCAATCAGAAATATACAAAAAAAAAACTACTTTGAAATATTTTGAACACAAAATTGTGGAAAAGTAAATAAAATTCAATTTTTCACATTTAATTTAAATGAAATGAATTTTATGCTTTTACCTTAATTATAGTTAAAATAGAAAAGTTTTTTTTGTTTATTGGGTTTTTGATTTTATCTTCATGAGAAAGTTTTATCGATATAATTTCAAATTCTATTAAAATTTGTTTAAAAAAATTTAAAATTTTAACTAAACATAATTCAATTTAATCTCAGAGGTTAGCTGCGAACAAAATTACAGATAAGAATATCAAGCGCATCTGTGTTCAAAGTTAAATTAAATTTGAAAAGTATATTAACTTTCCAAAACCCGGAATTCCTGCATTTCTATATTTTTTAATTTATAATCATTGATTGCTAAATTTTCGAATATCAGTGCGGCTTATCGAAATTTAAATTTTATTGTTTATATTCCAGCGATGCAACTATGTTGAAACTATCAACAGCTTACCTACCCGCGGTAGCACCTAGGCATCGTTTGATTTGCTTGACTAATGTATCACAACGGCTGAACTTCTAGAGGCGAGTGTAATAAGACTATAAACAACAAAACGCTTTATCCATTGCCAACAAGGAAAGTTATACCCTAGATGCCACACCTGATGTTCAGGAAAATCCACTCTCTTCGGAAGTCGGTCGCATGGATTCTAGAGGGGGCTAAACATTGCTAAAACATTCTAATTATATCCAAAATAAGCTTAAGGATATCAACGCTCAAATGAGTAACGAGGAACAATTTTTATTCCAAAGGAGCTCTATGACGCGAATAATAAATTCATATTTGCAAAAGACGCAATGTCTCCACTGAAAAAAAACCTCAGTGTCAGAACAAATGCCGAGTATACGACCAAATATTATAAACAGCGAGGAGCTGTTGAATAAATTTCAAAAAATGGAGAAACTAATCGCGCAGCTGAGCAGCGAAGTTGCTGAGCTTAAGAGAGAAAACTCTATACACTAAAAGAAAAGGTTAAAAATAACAAATCTGAAGATTCAGCAGGAGTTAAAAATCTGTCTTCTAACCATATTCAGCGATCAACCATTCAATATGATTATTTAAATAATTCCAACTGGTTGCTGCGGCAATTTCCAGTTTTTCAACAGAATAATAGATAGGATATTGCAAAGATGAGGCAGAACTGGAGAAAGAAGTTGGCAATGCTGATAACAGAAACGTAGGCGCACCAAAACAAAAACGCTTCAAAAACATACTACCCAAAGTGTGAACAATAACACTAGAAAGAAAACAAAAAAATACCACTGCTTCCACTCATGAATTAACGTGAGCAACATCAACAAGTTCGAACTTTTTCGACAAGATATAATAAAAACCACTAATGAACCAACTAATTTTAAGGCGCTTTCAAACAGCGACATAAAAATTACCGTTCAAAATGAAAATGACTACAGAAATGACAAAAAACTATTGGAATAAAAAATGAACCCAGCAATCAACTAGAAAATATCTAATATCACACCTATCAGCTGAAAAGTGAATAGGTTTATATAGTGGTTATCAGAGGCCTACCATCATCCATTAGTCATGATGAAATTAAAGCAGACTTAGAAAAAATTGTCATCAAGAAAGACATACTGCAAATTATAAAGGATCCCCGAAATATCTGAACAAAATAAAAAGTCAACAGAGTAATAGAACAAGCGTAGTACAGCGATTACAAAAAAAAGAAGCTCAAACAACAATTACACCGTTCAGAGTTGGATTATCTTATCCGCAAATCACCAAATCAGCTCATGAATTAAACCAAAACAACAAACACACAGAATTTTATAACGAGCCTAATAACATTGAAAGCATTAAAGTGCTCAGTCAAATTCACACACTTGGTCACTTAGCAGAAGGGGTGGCAAAACTGGAAATTAATTTTTATCCGCCAAGTAAAAAAGTCAGCATACCCGCAAAAATTATTAACTCGTTCCTACGCATTATAACTTGGAATGCCAATGGGCTCAACCAACGAGCCCAGGAACTGGAAAAATTTCTCCATACAAACAATATAGATATTGCGCTGATTTCAGAAATGCACTTATCCAACAAAAGTTTCATTAGGTTAAAGGGATTCAATTCCTACAGGACAACCCATCCTAGTGAAAGAGCAAGAGTAGTTCTGCTGTATACTAATTAAAAATAATATCAAAAATAATCAACAAGAGGATATTCGTGAAAGCTTCATGCAAGCAACGGTTACCTCAATCCAATATAATGGTGCAAATCCAATATAACGGCATACACCAACGAAGTTACAATTTAATAACGTCTTCAATAAACTCGGTCCAAGATTTATCATTGGAGAGGACTACAATATAAAACATACAGCTTGGGGTTCCAGGCGGAAAAGGAAATGCTCTGTTCAATGCCATTCATGAAAACAAATGTGAATATCTGCCTCCAGGGGTGGCCATCGTATTGGCCAACGGATGCAGGAAAAATGCCAGACCTACTTGATTTCTTTATCATAAAGGGTGTTTCATATCCAGTCACACTAGAGCCGAAGGGATTAACGACTTAACATCAAATCACATTCCTATACTGTTGTCAGTAAAGAATGTCAAACAAAGAATTTCATTAAATACACTCGAAAGGCCACCAGGCTCGCTACTCTAAATTTAAAAGAAAAAGCGAACATGGAAGTCAAATACTCTGCTGAGATTAGGGAACAAATCAAGGAAAGCAGAAAGGCAAGGAGAATGTGGCATCTCACCAGAAATCCCATTGACAAAACATCCTTCAATCGGATAAGTAACAACGTCAACAGGCTAACCAAAAGCTTTAAATAAGCTTTACGGATACCACCCGTAAGAAAGTAGTTGGATTCGACATGACAAAGAAAAAGCGGAACTCTGCTCAACACCTAGCAACAGTATTTTAACTCCATGACATTCAATCCAACATCGACGTAACACCTGTTTATCAACCAAGTCTGGATTTTAAAAGGGTCACGCCAATGGAAATTGTCGAGGAAACCGATAAAAATATTAACAAAAAAAAACAGGAATTGATGAAATATAAACGGGTCTATTCAAGGAACTACCACGTAAAGTAATCATCATGATCACATAATTATTCGATGCCTGTATCTAATCCCAAATAATTATGGTGAAGAAACCAAGGCCAACCAGAAGAAGAAATAACAACGTACAGACCAATCTCACTGCTTCCAACCTTATCAAAGCTGTTCGAAAAGCTACTTCTAAAACATGTCAAGCCAATGGTAAACGTTCTTGATTTTTAGTTTGGAATCAGGAGTAACCACTTCACAATAGACCAAGTCCCGCTGTATTTCTGAATGTATTCCAGGCCTTTGATAGGGTTTGGCACAAGGGATTGACATTCAAGATGATCAAAATGCTACCATAAAATTATTGCCAGCTGCTTGAATCATACCTCTCTGATCGCAAATTTAGGGTCATCCATGAAGAAATATGTTCTGACTTTTATCCGATGCAAGCTGGAGTTCCGCAGCGAAGCATATTAGGATCCCTCCTCTACCTTCTCTACACTGCAGACATACCTACAACGAACAAAACATTCATCGGTTTGTTTGCTGACGACACTGTTTGTATGGCAGTAGATGAATCTCAAGAAACGCTCCGACCCAAAAATATCAACCAGCACATATACCTCAACAGGATGCAAGTGCCGCAGGCTGAATCGGCCAAACACCTTGGTCTGCATTTAGACTCTAGGTTAAACTGGAAACATCACGTGAGACAAAAAGCTGAACAGATACGATTAAAACAACGTCAAATGCACTGGTTAATTGGGCATCATTCCAAAATAAGGCGGCTCAAACGAACCAAACCACCTGAGCAAGCCAAATGAATATCATACATCAAGGGAACTTATTCAATTTGAATAGAACGAAATTTTTTTGAACCATAATTTCACAAATTCGAATAATAAATATTAATATTTTAGAAATATCGACATTTTATATTTGCAATTCTTGAAAGTAAATTAAATTAAAAGTCGACATTCAGCTTAAATTTTCAAATTTTTGGAGTTCTGAAAGATAAAATGAATTTTGTAAAAATTTAAAATTTTGAAACATAATTTAAAATTTAAAATTGGTGCTTTATAAAATAGCAACGTTGAATTTCAATGAAAAGACATTTTTTTGAACCAGAATTTCACAAATCCGAATATAAAATTTAAATTTGAATTTTAAATATTTTTGAAATATCGAATTTTTTATATTTGTAATTCTGTAATGTAAAATAAATTTAAAGTCGGAATTCGAAAAGTAAAACGTAAAGTAAATAATTCAGAATTCGTAATTTATGAATTGACAACGTTGAATTTCAATGCAAGAACCTTTTGTTCAACCAGAATTCGGCATTTTATATTTGCAATTCTTAAAAAATTAAATTAAAAGTCGAAATTCAGTTTATATTTACGAATTTTTGGAATTCTGAAATATAAAACGAGTTTTATACATATTTAAAATTTTGAAACATAATTTATAATCCAGAGTTCGTAGTTTATGAATTTACAACGTTGATTTTTAAGGCAAGAAAATTTTTTTGAATCAGAATTTAACAAATTCGGATTTAAAATTTTAATTTTTAAAACACCGAAATTTAATTTTTGTAATTTTTTAAAGAAAAATAATTTTAAAGTCGAAATTCGGCGAAAATTTTCGGATTTTTGGAGTTCTGAAACATAAAATGAATTTAGGTTGAATTCAATATTTAAATATTTTTGAAATATCGAAGTTTGATACTTTATAATTTTGGTCTAAATTCTCAGATTTTTAGAACATAATTTATAATTCACAGTCATTTAATATACGTACATATTTCGACAAAATTTCATTTATTGAATTAGCAAATATTTTTAATTCTTTATCAATTCCATAGATAAAAATTCCAATATTCCGAAATTCTAATTTCGGTATATAGGTAGTATTCTAATTTTATTTAGAACTTGCATATTTTATAATAAATTTAACATATTTTTTCTCGTCCTACACCTGTCAAATATCAATGAAGTCAACAAATTTTTATTGTATATTAATCAAACTTTTCGTATACAATTCAAAATTATCAAATTTTAAAAATATTTATTCTTTTGAAATGGCAAATATTGAAATGAAATATGTTAATGTAGGGAAAATTGACTTAGTTAGATCGGATTACATTAGATTCAAACCACACCAGACAAAAAAATTAAAATTTGCTGCATTAGGTTGAACTTTAAATTGAATCCTTCGCTTATTGATTTTCATTTTCTAGCGCAAAAAATAGAGTTCGCAGAAACCCAGGGAAAATTCGAAAGTTCCTTGAATATCGTTGAGCTTTTCGGTAAATCATCCGTAGTTTATTTGTAAACAATGTGTTATTTTTAAGATTTTAGTGCGTACTTCCGTTCATATGCCACATAATTATAAAAATTATTAAGATTATCTTCATTGTCGTTCGGTTCAAATTTTATTTGTAATGCGTCATACACAAAAATTAAAGCCAAAAGTCAAAACAAATAATTAGGGCGTTGTGTTCAATTCATAATAATAATAACAAATCCAACCAAAATATGTTTATTCATATTTGTTATTTAATTTATTTGTTCAAAATGACGGGACCATTTCCATAATTTTTAACATTTTTTTGTTTATTTTAAACAACGCCCTAATTTTTATTCTCATTTATTTTTAATTAAATATATTTTCATAATATTCCTGACGTATAGCACTCGTTACATACAAGTAAGGCTAATTCTGCATCCTTTGTCTTAGGTGAGTGTCAGCCAAAAAAAACACTATAATTCCCTGCTCCATATCCACGTGTATACACCGTGTCTAAATATCTATGTAATGGTTATCGTGACTATAATACGTTGATGATGGTATATTCATCCAAACATTCCCATTTCATTTTTATATTTCATAAATCTTATTAGAATTAATTAACAAAATCACATCCCCCACACCCAAAGCACCACAACCAGGACATACAACAATACAAGTACGTACACACACATGAAAACGAAAACTTCATAAAATATGAAAACAAACTCAATTAACCGCATGTAACACACAGAGAGAAGAAAATCCAACCGCAAAACATTAATAAAATTATCTACGTGGAAAAACCTCTTCTTGCCATAAATATAAGACGAGTGTGTGTGTATATTATAGTGGATGATGGTATAAGACAAATGAATTGGTCATAATCACGCAGTATCTATAATTGTAATTTGATTTGTTTAGATTTCGCATGGATATCCTCGTTTCTTATCTTAATTTTTATATCCTTTTTAATGATGTGAACAAAAAATAGAGGTTGGGAATGAGAAGCGAACATGAATATATTCGTGTCTTTTATTCATCCCTTATCTTTTTTTGTTGGTCTTTTTGTTTGTGTACTTACAAGACATGTTATATAGATATAGAGCATTTATGATATGATAAGTTTTGTGTGTGTATGTGTGGTTATTGTTAAGATTCAATGAAGGAAATTTCCATTTCACTTATTTCAAGTAAGATATCATTTTTCGTGTATGCTTCCAGATATAAATTTCTATTTACATGGGCGGGGTTGGTTTGGGTTTTTTTTTTGTTGGATGCGGTCTGAGGTTTTTGTTTTATTTATATATGTTACGCAGGGAACATATTTCTTCCCCAACATGAACTTTTTTTTTATGATTTACGTTTTTCAATTAGAAAAGCAACGCAAATAAATAGAAAAAGAAAAAAAAATATTGGATACAGCAAAATTATTAATTTTCCATCTAAATAAATATTTCAATTAAAATAAATAAATTACTTTTATTTTATATATTCGTGTTGTTTATATTTATTTAATTAATTAATTAATTTTCGTAAAGTGGTGGAAATTTTTATTTTTATTTTTTAGAAGCTCAGTGGAATGTAATAATTTTTGTTTGTTTTTTTTTTAAATCCAGACACAGAAATTTAATGAGTTCATGGGAATTCAATGCTCTTTTATTTATTTATGTTAATCGTTAAATTATTAATGTTTAATTTTATGAATATACATATAATATGTAACATGCAACATATTAAATTATAATCGTGCATATATACAGCTTGAGATGGTTGGTAATGACAGAATATCAACAATAACATGTTTATGTAAATTCTTTATGTGTGCATAATTTGAGTTGAGTGCGGGTTGAAATGAATTTCTTTGGACCAACATGTATTTTAATTAGTTGCGGGGTTTGGACGTGAAATCGATAAAATAAGCGATAAAATAGTCAAAAAATGCAGTGATGGTGGTTTCTTTTTAATTATTTTATATACACTCCCGGCCAAAATTATTGGGTCGATGAGTTTTTTTGTCTATTTAAATTATAGTGGTACACCAATATCAGCGTTGGTAAATCTACGCTCTATGGAGACTGGTCTCTATAGATTCTGAGAAGGGCCATTTAGTGCATACCCACGGAACATCAAATCCGTTCCAAAGAACACCAAATTTTGGATGATCACCAACAAAAGAAAAAAGTAGCAACTCGTTAGTTGATCTAGCCGATGCTTCTAATGCTAGAAGTGGTGCCAGCGGAAATTTCTACTTAGACTTATTATTACAAAAAAGGCTTTCAAGTTTCGCTCAGTTAAGAAAGAGAAAATGCGAATCTTCGCGAAAAAATTAATGAAATTGAAAAGATGACGCATCAGCTTAGTAGCAAAATTATGGTTTTGATAAAGGAAAATGAAGAATTGAGAAAAGATTTTTTACCCAAAGCCAATTATGAACCTCAAATTTGTCACGAAACTACAGAGTTTTATACTGATGAGAAGGAGATAACAATAAAGACCGAATGGATTATCAAACGGAAACACCATCCAAGCAAGAAAAGGAAATCGGAATACTCTCCGGAAGTAGCTAGTAGCTCGCAGACAGAATCTTCTAATAGGAAGGAGGGTAAGAGAACGCCACAGAAGGATCAACAGCAATTAATATTATTGGTATATAACCGAATATGGAACTATTACACTGGGTTGGCATAGCTAAATCGGCGGTTTTATTAGGTCTGCGGTTTTTTTACCCCTTCGTCAATTATACCGCCGTACAAAGCTCAAGCCTTGGTAGAGTGATCTGTATTTTGCTACTTTTAGTATGTACCTGCCCATTTTCATCAGTTAATCTCAGGTAGACTACCGCTGCAAATGCTTTCTCACTCGCATCACTTAAACAATGCAGCTGTACTTCGCATATATGAAATTCGTCTCGGAATTATACTTTTTTCGACCTCGTTCATTTCACTCCGCACTTCAGGCCATCGTTTCGCTATCTCTTGTGGTCAGGTCGTCCCAATCAAGTTTTTTCAACCACAATTGTTGAAATATTATTTTTAATGTAATTGTGACAGGTGATAACAATCCAAGTGAATCGAAGATTTTTGAAGACTCTGACAGCATCTTTCGTTTTGTAGATATTGACTCAGCCAATATATTTACCTTCAATGAAAACACATCCTTTGAAGGATTCCATTGAAGTCTTGAACTTTAATCATGCAAGAATCAATTATCGATATGGTTTTGTCAGCATTAGATTCTGATAATTCAGGTAGGTTCAATATCCATTTTCGTAGATAAAAAGCTCCCATTTCATTATTTAGGTTGTTGCTCCATCATTCACGGGAGTGTTCTGATAGGTAAGAATGGTGCTGATGATGTACCGTATGTAGCCGTTGTGAGTTTATATATCCTCACTTCTTGATTTGAGTTTGGATTCGCTAGAATCTCCGAAGAGCAGCATTGTAAGAGTTGCCTAATTTTGCAGTGTTTTCCTTAAACGGAAGTTGTACCGTGTATCTTCCAGACGAGCTTACAATTGTGAATTTCTTTCAGGAAGAAAATCAACGTATACTGGCCTACTGACACAAGGAAAACTCCGGATCTAATTGATTTCTATATTACAAGAGATATATCCGAAAACCATATTTTTCTAGAAAATAGTGAAATATGACTGTTAGTTCTACGATTGTTAAGAAGAAAAATCCACCTAGACTAACAAATAACAAAACCAATTAGGAATTATTTAGTAAATTGGTTGAAAACACCACCAATCTTCTTGTACCAATCAAGCATCCAGATCAATTAGAAAATGAACTGGAACTATTAATCAATAACATATAACAAGCAGCATGGGATAGCATCCCTGTAATCCAAAACAAGGAGGGTAATAATTTCACTTATATCCAGTCGAGATCAGGGAGTTGCTAATGAAAAACGGAAAGCAAGGAAAACATGGCAGAGAAACCGAGCAACACAAAGCAAAATTATGGTGGTCCGATTTTGTGAACGAAGAACGTGTCCGAGCCATCTAAGCCTTGCTGATTTTACGAATCCATTGATGTCACCTTCATCGAGTTCATTTCTGATCTCGTGATTCATACGCATCCTGTAGATGGCTCCCTCTTGAATGAGGTCGAGAATTATACGAATTATTTTACGCTCAGTAACAGCAAGTTTTTTGATGTTTCGCACTGTCCGAGAGTCGCAACCAAAGGTGATAACTGGCCTTATCAGCGCGTTGTAGATATGTCCAGTTTCACATTGCGCGTAATGTGGGGAGACTTGAACACCTTAATATTGGCGTAAAATGCTCGGTAGCTTGCTGCAATCCTCACTAAGTTTTGCTCACTGATCGTGGATCCTATAGATATTTGAATTCTTCAAATTTTTCATACTGTGTGTCTCCAGAAATAAAATCGCCACGTGGTTGCCTTCTGGCAATCACCATGTATTTATTCTTCGCTTGATTTATCTGAAGGGCTATTTGTTGGGCTGTCATTTCCAACGGAAGGAGGACATCTTTCATGGAGATGATTTTGCGACCCAGAATGCAAATATCATCAGCGTACGTTAATAACAGGGATGATTTGTAATATAGGACGCTGCGCGGCGCTAAATTCAGCTGACGAATGGCATATTCTAATGATAAGTTGAAGAGAATCTGAGCTATCGGATGTTATCCGCATTCCAGATGTTATCTCGAAGGCATCCGAAATTTTGCCTTCTATTTGTACCTAACATATTGTGCCATCCATTAAAACCTCACACAAAGAAACCAATTTTGACGGTATGCCCAGATAGTTCTAACTAAACGTTCCATAACGTATTCCTCTTGATGCTGTCATACGCCTTCTGGAGGTCTACGAATAGACCGTGCACAGAGATATCCTTTTCATTGCATTTTACCATCCACAGAGTGAAAGTTTGATCGGTTGTTCATCTGTTCGGGCGAAAACCGCGTTGATAATCACCCAAGATCCTCTCGGTGCATGCTGATAACTTTGCCGCGACTATTTTGGCCAAAATCTTGTAGTCCTTATTCAGCAGAGCTATACCGCGGTAGTTGTTGCAGTTTAGCGGTCTCCGTTATTATGAAGCGGACAGATAAAAGCTGTCTTCCACTCTTCTGGAATGTCTTCTGTAGACCAAATTATTGATATGAGCTCAAACATACAGTAAAACAAATAATCGCCGCCATATTTGAGCATTTCGTTGAAAATACCATCTTTTATGCAGCGATATCTATCTCCTAGACTAGAATTTTAGATGTGAGCGCCTGTCGTTTCTCGTTTCTTTCGTCTGCATAGCCGATTTTCCCCAATTTTCTCCAAGATTCCCGATAAAGTAATCTCGAAGGCGGTCCTGGTAACTTCGTTGTTCAATGTCGCTGTGTTCCAACGAGTGATACGCTGAAAACGATGATTGTACGTGGTACAGAGGCGACATTTTAATTCAGCAACTACCAGGAAGTGGTCCGAATCGATGTTAGCTCCACGTTTGGTTCTGATGTCATTTTGGCTAGAAAATGCCTTTTGGACAAGAGGATGTGGTCGATTTGGATGACCGTTGTCCCGTTGTTAGATTTTCATGTTGCTTTATGGATGTGTTTGTGTGCGAAGTATATGTGCTGGCGACCACCAAGTTGTAGAGCAAAGCTAGCTCCGTGGTCCGCGTCCCGTTGTTGTTTGAGGTATAGGGTGTAAGGAGTTTGGGCCGATTGTGCTACGATGCGTGCTACCCGCACTGCCAATTTGAGCATTGAAGTCGCCCAAAACAATTTTAATGTTATGTTGCGGAATTTTAACGTCATGTTGCGGAATCAAGAAACCAACGCCAAATTCATGTTTATGCATGTTATTGCTGCGGCAGAGAGTGAGTCCGTAACGACTATAATCGGCGATGCCGTTACCGATTAGTCATGTTTCCTGTAGCGCTATGCGGTCGAGCTTATACTTAGATGCTTGTTCGAAGAGTTGATCGAGGCTCTCCGGTCGATTTAGGCTAAGTACGTTCCATGTTCCAAATTTAAAATCGTTGTCCGTATATCGTGTCCGAGGCCGTTGTTGTGAATCTAAAAATATCCGATGGTAATGTTGAGGTTTCGTAACAATAAAATTTGACAGGTTGGGCTGTTAACCCATCGCTAACCCCCTATAGGAGGACCACAGCCCGCACATTTTAACCTGCTCCTGTAACAGAGTAGTTTGTAGCGGCCGCCACGAAGAGGCAGTGTGACTACTTGCTGAAGTTGTACGCAGTTACGGCACATGAAGCGAATCTTGTGTTTATCCCCCTGCATACACAGCAGCCTGACCTGAGAAAGAGGTGCGAAAACTTTTTCATATATACAAACCAATTAATCATAAAGAGTCATAGAGGTCAACTTCTCTGCTTCTAGTACTTTCGAAAATTTTTGAGAAACTGTTGTACAAAAGGATGAAACCTATAATACTTGAGAGAAAGCTAATACTACAACATCAGTTCGGATTTCGAGAAAGCTACTATAAAGCAAGTTCACAGGATTACAAGTATTTTTGAAAATGTATTTGAGCTAAAAATGTTTGAGCTAAAGAGGGTATCTGCAGGGGTTTCCCAAGGTAGCGTGCTGGGGCCAGTCTTGTATTTGATTTACACAAGCGACTTACCAAACACAAGCGGGACAACAATAGGAATATTCGCGGACGCTACTGCAATTTTCGCTACTGGTTATAAAGTAGTAGACGAAGCAACCAGAAAACTGCAACGGACTACGAACTAACTAAATAACTGGACCAAAATATGGCGCATTAAGCTAAATGAAGAACAATCAACGGATATTAACTTTACCAATCAAATTGTGAACTGGATACCAATAGAAGTAAATTCCATCCAAGTTCCTTATGATATATTGACTAATTGGAAGATATTCACACCTGTCAATACTTAATAGGTTGCTACTACACCAACAAGCATTAAAACTTATATGAACTTATGGTATTCAGCTTTGGGGCTAAGAAAACCAATATTAAAATAATACAAGCTTTTCAAAATAAAGTGTTATGTGGAATAGTGAACGCTCCTTGGTACATAAGAAACGATAACATACATAGGGACCTCCGGATGGAATTCGTCAATGAAGAGATAAGAATTTGAGTTACGTGGTATGCTGAGTAACACAAATGGAGTACGAAGGTTCCAAAGAAACAACGCTGGAACTGATCAAATTACTAGATGATTGTTGTAATATTTAAAATAATAAAAAAAATGTATTTTAATAAACTTGGTATACGATTTCAGTTCTAATATAAGGTTTTGTATCACTGATTTTTTCGATATACATACACCAACCAGATAAAAGATCAGACAATTTAATAAACAAGGCACCGTCTAGGTTAGACAAAATTCGAATAATCTATACACAGACATATAGGCGACACTGAAATTCGAAAATCATGTAAAAAAAAAAAACAACAAGAAAAGTTAATTTAACGAAAAATCAATTAAATAAAATTTATCGTGTCAAGATGTTGACACAGCAAAAACTCTTAAAAATGGAAGGTCCATATCCAAACGAATTTTTTATGCTATATGGTTTCTTATAAATATATTCTTGTGCTCAGATTTTTGTACACCACAAAACATTCTGTACATAACGATGATTATATGTATTAAATAAAATCCAAGATGTTATGTCGTTTAATATTATTATTTTAATGCATATTTACACTATTTTTATGTTGTTGTTGTTGTTGTTTAACTTACACAAGACAGCGCACAAAAAATATAATGTAAAACTTAACCAACATAATATTTTTTTTTTTTTATGTTGTGTATTATTTCTTAAAAATACGAAAGATTGCAATTTGCATAATTACAACATTGAATGAACGGTAGAGCAGCAGAGCTAAGGAAAAATACATAATATAACACAACTCAAAAGTGGTGGAAGTTAAAATCTTTTTATATTTTTTTGTTTAACGCTCGTTCGTTCAGTTTTTTTATGTATATAAAAGCATAAACTTAAGAAAATTGATTTTCTTTTATTTTTTGTTTGTGAAAAATTTTCTATTCTTTTGTTTTTATTTAAAAAAAAAAAAAAAAAAAAAATAGTAATGTAAAAATATATAGAAGGAGTTAAAGCTTAAATTATATGAAATGTTTTTTTGTTTTTGTTGTTTTGTTAATGTTGTTATGTTTCGTTTTCACTGATGAAACGATAAAGTTTTTTTTTTGCCATGCTCCAAGTTGTTTTGTTGTTATAAAAAACTTTAATTTGTTGGGCTGATTGAATTAAGTATTTTTACTTTTTTTTTTATCTTGTGAATATGTATAAGTATATACTCGTATGTACATCATACAGCAATGAAAATTACTTATGATAAGTGTATGTATGTGTTGAAGTTATTATTTTTTTCTTCTGATTGCTTAAAGATTTTTCAATTTACTATAAGTTTAGAAGTTTTAAATACAGTTTACCATAATTTCGAATACAAGTTGCTTAAGGGTAAATACAAAGTATATTTTGTATGCAACTAAGGATGATAGATCATTAAAGCGTGTACTAAACGTGTCTTATATAATTGGCTGTATGTATTTTAATAGGCATACAATTTGTATATATATACGAGAATAATGTCTCTACTAATTACATCCTGAATTACGTTTTGTTTTATGTTCACTGTAATTCATCCTACGTCTCGTATCGTACATACACATTTCGTAGAAATACCAAAATGATAAGAATATTGTTCTCCGCCTTATAAAAATAATATCAGCTATACCAAGCAGAAAAAAAATTCTCGAATATATTTCACCTTATATGACAACGATTATTATTTTCATTTTCTTATGCTTATTACATTATATACATATCAACATAATGTAAGGAATATTATTGAAATAAGCGCAAAATACAAAAAAAAAAAGGAAATTACGTTGACATGGTAATTTGACTTTTTTCTACCTTCTTGTGTTTTGCGGATAAATAGAAAACAAAAAAAAATTATAGGAAATGTATTTTCTTGTTCTTGCTGCTTTCTGTGAATAAATAAAAATGAATAAAAATTTACCGTGGATATTTAATTTAAATTTTATTAAAGTCAATTTTTGTGTTTTTTTTTTTTTTTTGCTTTATGTTTTTTAATATTAAAATTAAGAAACGTTTTAAAATATTTAAATGAAAAACAAAATAAAAAAAAATTAGACAATTACAATTACCTTTTGTGTAATGTAAAACTTAAAGATGAAACCTTTTGGAAATTAAATAAAAACGCAAGGTAAAATAAAACTTAATTTGAGAATTTAGCGACGAATGTAGGTTGAATTGTCATATCAACGGTAATTTGATTCATTACATTTTATGATTAGGGTGATAATTGTTCAAGTAATGTACAAAAAAATAACAAATAATTCGTACATACATATATATTGTATGTAGTATAGGTACACAAAGCAGTAGTGAGTTTGCCGGGGCTTTTTTTAAGTCTATGTATTTCGCTCTGTTGCACCGTCCATATAATTTCTCTTTCGGCTTCTGCCTCCTCTTTAGCTGTGAGTTTCGCCCGTTTTCTGACTTTTCCTGGCTTAGGTTGTTTAAAGATCCACAGTATATACCCCTGTGCTGGCACCATTTACCGCCATTTTGAGAATCTATATATGGATCTGGTGTCACGTTTTGATTATTTTGGACAATCTTTTCTTTGATGTGGGCAAATTGCGGTCGCAGTTCTTCATCCGTTGTATTTTGATGTTACTGATGTTTTTCACATGGCCACTGGTCTTCGGGAGAAAGGAGAAATTGGGGTCCGGAAAATTATCTACTTGATAATGAAATCATTATGAAGCCTGAGCTCCAATCGCGGTATGGATAATAATTGCATCTTTTGTTATGGCAGTTTTTATTCCATGTTCGGTTATTAAGCGGAGGTATTCCGAGCCTCCTGACAGCTTTGTCGGTACGCCAGATTCGAATTTAGCCCGTTGACTGATCACTACTGATGTTCTACACTGGAGTGTTTTCTCGTTTGCACCGTTCAAATCAAGTGGTCCTTACGGCGTTTTCCCTACTGAATTGAAGCATGGTTTTCTACCCATCCGTACCCACCTGCTCATTAGTAATGTACCACGATTCTGGAGCCGGAGTAGAGTAGTTTTCATACCTAAAGCTGGCAAGTCGGATTATACTAACCCTAAAGCATTTAGGCCAATTAGTCTAACCTCTACTTTTCTTAAATCTTTGAGAGTAACTTTAACTGCCTCCTCACTGAGTGACATGCAACATGCTTACAGAACTGGCAAGTCCTGCGAAACTGCTCTAAATGGCCTCACTTTATTACCAACAGTTTCTTGTAGACACCTTCCTGGACATTGCGGGAGCTTTTGATAGCACTTCGTTTTCTTCGATCGCGAGTGCGTGTACTAATTTTAATATTAATCAAACCATTGTCAGATTCATCGATTCAATGCTCAAGTCCCGTATAATTAATTGAGACTGAGTTAGATGGCTCATCAGTGTCTGTCAAAGTAGCCAAAGGCTATCCGCAAGGAGGAGTATTCTCACCTTTGCTGTGGCTCATGGTTATCGATGAATTACTTGTTAAATTGCAGCGATCTGGGTTCATCGTGTAAAGCTAAGCGGATGATATCGTTTTGACAGTTTCTTGTAAATACCTGAACGTCTCATCTGATGTGATGCAGAACGCCCTTAATATAGTGGAAGTTTGGTGTGTTAAAAAGTGGTTGCACGTTAATCCCTCGAAAACTGATCTGGGCGTGTTTGAACTGATCCAGACGTAGAGACAGTGCTAATATATCTGTTCCCACTCTATTTGGTACAGCAATTTCAAGGACAGAGCACGTGAAACACCCAGGTGTTATTCTAGAAAGTAAACTGTCCTGGAACTTTCACCTTGGTTATAAGCTACAAAAGGCCATTGCTATGTTTTGGTAATGCAGAAGGGCCTTTAGCAATTCCTGGGGTCTGACCCCCAAACTGATGTTGTTCATCTACAAATCACTGGTATTACCCTTACTGTCGTATGCAGCAGTTGTATGGTGGCCAGTTGTGAAACTGACGTATTCTGTAGCAAGGCTGGATGGACTGCAGATGACAGTATAAGTTGCTCTTATTACGGGCGATGGACGTTTCAAGGTTTATTTCCAACACATGGGACTAGCTCAGAATGATCTTTGTGGTGACTGTCTGGAGGAAGTGTACGACTGTCTAGATCAGTTATTACCCATCTCTTGGTTCAAACATTTACAGTTTGCTAAGGCTGCAGTGTGCCTATGCGAGTTAAGATAGATTCTCAAGGTTTGCACCATGGGCCCATTGTGGAATTGAGTGCGAAACCTCTGTATGTTCCAACCGTTTTAATAAAATAAAAAAAGCTACCTCCGCTACGGCGGTAAATGCATTTACGCTGGCATCGACGAACATATTGATTTTGGTTTTGATTGTAAGTTCGACAGGAATAGCATCGCAGAATCTTTATATCTTCGATTCGAGGATCGCCAAATATCTTGCGTAGACCAAAAAAAAATGCAATGAGTCCAAGTGGGTCGAATATCTTCCTGATGGTTCTCAAGACCTCTCTCTTGGTTGGACGACGTATCCCACTACATCCCTAACACTTTTGCTAATGCTGACTCTTCATTGTTGTTTAAGCGTTTCTGAGTGTTACTATATTCTGTGCACCATTCGCCTTTAATACATCTTCTTCATTCGAATGCCAATTCCGGATATCAAATGATCCAATCGCTTTCGCACATACTGAGCTATACTCGGCGAATAGGCTGCACCAAATGTCCAAAACCTTCATGACGTAAACGTCGGGTTCTTGAGCTGAAGTTTCATCCTGGCATAGAAATTTTTGTGAGTCTTGTTTTCTCTCTGCTACTTTTATCTGGTGGAACATTTCGTTTTTGTCGCCGGTAATTGCAACTTTTCGCTGACGGAATCTGAACAATATTTTTACCAGTGATGATAACAGGTCTGGTCCTTTCAATAGTATAGAATTTAGAGAGACGTCGTTGGATTTGGCTGCACCGTTCTTGAACAGTTGAATTCTCTTTCGAGTAATGACCAAATATTGTCCGTCCTACTCGTGTTTTTGCAGCAATCGGCTCCGCCCCATTTCCTTCTCTGACCTCAAGCGGTAGGCCTTCCAGTGCTGAAGACCGATCAATATCATCGGAGTGGCATTTTCATATCCATGAATAGGTAGACTTCGCAAGTGTTGAAGCTCTGTGTGTTCAATGGTAGATTTAGATCTTGTACTATGCCCGTAGCATCGTAAATTCGATACTTCGGACGTTCGACTTCGTTGTGTTGAATACCGGATATCTCTAGTGACACCCTTTTGCTGCCATTATCTTGCCTTGTAGTTTCACCAATCCAGCGTAAACAGAGGCTCTCTATCGCACCTTCTAGTTCGAGACTCTTAGCTATGGCTTCGTCGAGGCAAACGTTTGGCAAGTATGTCCCCCTTCGCTTAACATTTTCGTCATTTCTATGTAGGTTTCACAAATTTCTAAGTTTATTTTGATGTTGTTCCTGCATCCAAGCAATTGTATCCTTTAATTGCTTGTTTAAATTGTTAGATTCAACAAATGCATCATTGGCCTTACGCAATTCCTGATACAGCATTTTTCGGTAATTCCACATTTTCTGTAGGTATTATTTTTTTAATCTTCCTGGAGAACGTGATACAGGCTCTCGTAGGAGATCTCGGTAGAACCTGAGTCTTTTGGATAGGATTGATATTACCCATTTCTGCTTCACTCATTCGAGTATTACGATTCCTCAATTTATCTTGGGATTTTTTCTGATTATAGTAATGCAATAGCTGGTCCGCCTCAGAATCCTTGGCACCGGCCTCTAACGAGGATGGATTTTCCTGAAAATCAGGTCTGCCACCTGGGAATTTATTTCCATATTCGTTGTGTCCATTGCTACTTAATTTATAGTGCATTGCACTCGGATTTAGTTGTCGATGTTTAAATTCGTTGCTCGGGTGTTACCACGTGGAGGTATAAACACTATTGATGAAATTGGTGATTTCCACATAGTTACAAAAGTTGAAATATAGAGCACTAAGCCATGGTTATATACAGTCAACGCCTACCCTATTGCAACACACCCAACACCCAAAAGCAAAATATAAAAAAAAAATGGATGCAAAATTTTAATCGACCTTGCCCAGCATTTACATAGTAAAAACAGACGAAAAATTGTCTAGGGCTGATGCAAGACAATTATTCGTGTGTTTTACCATGAGTAAGACTTGGAAAAATTGACTAACATTTGGTATTGAACATTTTTAATATTTTTTTATTATTGTTCCATTGAATGTATTTTTGTATATCGATTGTGAATTTGTCTAACAAATTACTCATGTTTTCAAATCTGCTTACCTGAATTATTTACGATACATGCTATTTTTGATTGTTTCTAGGACAATAACTGATTGTGAATGATTCACTATACCTTTACTCTGTATGGGAATGTAAATATAAGAAACACGGTTCTCGAGTAATACAAATTTTATTTTTGTGTTGCGGATGACTATTATGTTACTGAGTGAAATTATTCACAATATTTCTGCTTTGACAATTTCTACAACTAAGGCTGATGTTGGTATATCAGTTTCTATACTTAATTTGTTCGGACCTGATCAACTTCAAATATTTTTGTACAATACAGCACAATTGCACTGAGTTTTGATACTCCTTCAACCCGTCGGGATGTATCCGAACCAACACTTAATATTTTAATTTTTAATTTAAATTTTCGATTTAAAATTCAACTGTATTGTCTAATTCTGACGCGTATCAATCTGTAAGTTAAGCATCAGTTGTTTTGCATATCTAAACATTTCCAAAATAATAATAACACTTTAATTTACTAAACTCTGACATTTACAGAGACAATAACGAAACTCATGTAAAGTTGACAAAATATAAAATGAATTTTTGCATCATCTTGAAATACATTTTATTGAAAATGATTTTATTTTCATTTCCAAAATGAACATATGTGCATCATACAATCAACATCATAATCAACAACATTTTAAATCCTACTTTATATACTCGTACTCGTATGTGACACATCTCAGAATGTTAAGGAATTTTTATTTAAAAAAAACAAAAATGCATTTTGAAAAATATTTAAAATTTTGAATCGGTTTTTTTAATTTTCAACCAATTATTTTTCTATGACATTGCGCTCAACACAATCCTTTGTAGATAATATTGAATGTGACATTGATGTGATTTTTATTAAACAAAACTACGATAGGAAACCGATGTCACAGCACGATTTGCAACATGCTGGTATGTTTTTGCATGTTTTAATTAATTAATTTTATATTTTTAATTTTATGTATGGATTGTTAACAAATTTTTTATCACATTAAAATAAAAATTAAATTAAATATGTATTACAAAATAAAAATGTTTGTATATGTTGTAAATAAACATAAAATTCAGATAAAATCCTGAAATAATTTTACATATTGAAATTTATTGTAAACCAGAGCTTTTCAATTTATTTAAATAAATAACAGATAGCAAAAATAAATATTAGCTTGGTTGGTTTAATTTATATATTTTGTAATTTTCACTCGAGTCTGGGGAATCTGCATTCTTCTCGCATACACGAATATTATAAAAATTCTATTTCTAACGAATAAATAAAATTAAAAATTATTCCAAATTTTTTAATAATTAAATTATATAATTTATGTATATGTTCATATCTACACTTGTTAAAAATTACAGCTTCACATACCATTCGATGTACACTGAATTTGAAAATACATTTTATCTATTCACGAAATTTGATAAAGTTTGGAATTTTGTGGAAATTGCGACGTTCCTCTTGAAAAAGTACTAGGATTTCATCCCTTATGTATCTAGTTTTTGCTAAAGAATCCTACAAAAGTATACAAAAATGCTAAGGAAAGGTAAGGAAACATTTATTGATAGAACTGTGAAGTATTTACTAACCAATTTTTAAAAGTAAAATATGCATATAGCTTTATAGGTGACTCATATTACTTCCTTCTTATACGATATTTCGTTAGTTCTACCAATTGCCTATACTTATAAGTTTTTTAGATTTTTTCATAGTTCGGGAATGGCCAAAAATGGCCCCGAAACCAATTTTGCAGTTCATGTATCCGAATACTAATCAAGATTTTGTGAGGTGGACATCAAACACCCAAGTAGGTCCCACACTCAATCGATAAACAAAATAGCCTTTGTTTATCAACTGCCCATGAATTTACTCATACTCATGAATTTTTTTGAATTTTTGTAATAGTTCTGGAATTATTAAAAATGGCCCCCAAAACCAGTAAGACATGTTGTATTAAATGTTTTCAATTCAACTTCCACTAGTATGGAGATTTTGCTAAGTGAACAGCAATTCTACGATGCTTTTCTGTCTGCTCTTCCATGGGCAGTTGGAACTCATGCATTTTTTGGAATTTTTGTATTGTTATGGAATGGCCAGATTGGCCCCTAAACAAGAAAGCATGTTTTAATAAATTTTTTAATTTCCACTGAATGATAATCAAGCTTTTGTGAGATGGACCTCAATTTCACTATGTTTTTCTGTATGAAAAATATATGTTAGATCATCCTGAAGAAATTTTTAAGATTGTTGTCGCAGATTAAAATGGCCAAAAATCGCTCAGAAACCAGTAAGTCTTTTTTTATTCAAATTTTGCAATTCAACTGAATCAAGATTTTACAAGGTGCGGACATCAATTCTACAATTTTTTTCTGTTTGATCTACCAATTGATTATACTCAAGAATTTTTTTAGTATTTTGTCATAGTTCTGAAATAGCCAAAAATGGTCCCGAAACCAGTAAGTGAGGTTTTATTCAAATTTTGTGGTTCATCTATCTGAATACCTCAAATTCGTTGCAAGAACTGTTCGACGCAAACTCGGACATAATTTGTGTTGACGAATTGTTGTAAATATCGTAAACAATCCTAAATAATTGAATAACCTATATGATTTTGCCAAAGTTGGCACTAGTGAAATAATTTGCAAGATTATTTCTTTTGTTCGCAGTTGCACGGTAGGCATGCTTGCGATAATCGGCTTTCGGTAAATCCGCCATTTGAAACTGAGAATACGGAAAGCGTTTTCAACTACCCTTCTAGCTCTCGACAATCTACATAGTTGAAAGTATTTTTCTCGAGAGTTTAAAACACTAGTCCTTCTTCCGGGATAGGGTCAAAAAGCAAAATGGTGATGTTACTATCTACCGGGTATCACCGCTTGCCAAATAATTTCTAGATAAAATTTAAATAAATATTTTAATGATAGCCGGTTTCATGTAATTATTGGATTTACTGTAATACACTATTTTTGCATAGATGACCCAACTAGATGAAGACGCTGTATCGTGTCGTACGATCGAGGCTTTGGAATCCTTGTACATCGGTTAACCTCATCTCCGCGACTAAATTAGTATTTGAAACACACACACTGGAATAATGAAGTCAAAAGCTTAAATTTGTCAACGTTAAATTCGTTCTGAGATTCGTTCTGGAATTTTATTAGTATGAATCGTCGAAATAAAATTACTGAAAAAAGAAATTGAAGTATGAATTCGGCTTCGGACGTTTTAACCGAAGGCTTAATCCATTAAAGTGTAATTTCTTGATAAAAGAGCAATATGACTTAGGCCACAAAATAATACCGAATGGAATTAAGATTGATAAAAAAAAAGTAATTGCCATTGAACATTATCCCCGACCTTCTCAGAAACGCATAAAATGATTTTTATGAATAATAGCATGTTATAGGCGATTTATAGATGAAATTGAACTGGGTGGGCTATTTTCCTGAAATAGTGTTACTGGCCCCTTACAGAATCAACAGCTTGGCTCCAACGGTTTAGATACCGGGCTAGGTCGTCATACTGTCTTAGACAAGACGTTCTCTACATCGTACAGCCATCGTCGCCTGTAACGATCGCTGCGCCTACCATAGGGTGGCTCTCCCTGTAGAGATCGCTGCACAATTCGTTCCAGATCAGCACGCATATTTTATTTGTTTCATGTATAATAATCGCGGATCCTCATGAGATCTGATTCATCCGTCAGCACCCAACTTTCACATCCGAACATAACAACTAGCCTGATCAACGATTTGTTAAGCTTCAGCTTCACGGCACTTGATAGTTGTTTATATTTTAGCCTTAGAGGATACAACGCACGACTGCCAACTGCCAGCCACGTGGAGTCCAACGGAAGCTGAAAACTCTACAAGCCGATAAAGTATTTCCTTCACTCCGTTGCTATTCAGTCTAATCGCGCATATGTCATCTGCATATGCTAAAACCTCATTTGACTGGCGATATGAGATGGTCCGCTGAGGTGGTACAGTTTCAAGGAGGAGCGACTCCAACTATAAATTAAGGAGTATCGGGAACAGAGCATGTCCCTGCCGGAATTCCAGGAAAACCTTATGGACTTGGATCAACGTCTCATAATAATTAGATAGAATAATCCGCAGCGAAGAGACCTGATCAGTGACTGATCGATTTGGACGAAATCCTCCTTGATAGTCACCAACCCTCCGCTAGAGTGGTGATTTTATCCAATTTAATGTAGGACAGTAACTTGTATGCTATACCGCGATAATTCTCACACTTCAAGTGGTCTGCTTTCTTGGAGATGGGGCATATCGCGAACCTTTTCTATTCGTTAGGCGTAACTGCGGTTTACCATACTAATAGAATAAGGTTGAAAAGTCAGTTCCACAAAGTATCCCCTTCGAATATCAAGAGCTCCACATTAATGCGTTCCACGCCGGGTGAGCGTTTCCAATTCAACCTCTGCGTGACCTTAGTGAATTCCTCAAGGAGTGGATTCTCAGTACAAATCTCCGTAGTCTGAGAGTACTAGAGGTGGCTCAACAACAGTCTGTGACGCAGGATGAACGTTGAAAATATGGTCCAATCCAGCAATTCCTATAAAGAAATTACGCGAACTGCGCTCAATGCTCGCGAATGTGAGACGTTGTTGTACTTCACTATGGGCTTTATTTTGTTGCTGACGTTTGCTGACTTTTGTTGGCGCGTGAACACATATTATCGACAGATTGGCTAACTCCATGCACAAGTTAAGATTACACAATCGGTTATTGACTGCTTGGAAATCCAAAACAGCGTTTTTTATCTGCGGTCCAAGAATAATTCAGTTGTAAGATTTCCGATGTCATCTCCACTTTAGAGCAACGTATAGCCCTGGGAAACGTGGTCTCCACTTTAAGCCCAGCGATTTGATTCAAGAGCAATGAGTTCCAGCTGATACTTCTTCATTCACGTGATTAGGGCTTCCGTTCCAAAGCTTCTGGTTTCCTAAGTAACTGCACGCCTCATATGGCGATTTTAGATATCGTGTCCGGATACTTGGGCGTGGGTCAATTTTTTTTTTTGTTTACTTAATAAACACATTCTTTTTTTACGGATGCGTATTATCAGCCCAGTTATCCAACCGTTTAGTCGTCTTCTACGACAAGCAATGGATATCCTGGGACCGTAGGGGCTAATCATCATTCGTTAGGATACCTGAAAAGCTTAAAAAATACGTAACGATCCCAAGATGGCGTCTTAGATTTGAGGAATATGACTTTTCAGTCTGATATGGAAAGGGATAACTTAACAGCAATGCTGGTGCATTAAGCCGTATTGCAAGCTTCCAAACGATTTGAAGGTTATAATTTGCGGTCAACCTAAGGGAAACAAACCACAGTTATAAATTAGTGCCACGAATTTTATTAAAGAAATTCAAGTTACTCTATTAGGTGGACATTCTGGAGTTTACAGAACCTATCGTCGCTTAAGGGCATAGTATCAGGATCCGAATATGAATAAAAGAATAAAATCAGTCATTGCGAAAGTTGCCTAATACAAATAAGGCAACTGCAAAAAATTAATTGCAACACTACATCGACGCACTCTTTCCATAAATTATTTCTGAATATTGCAGGTCCATGTTTAGTTCGCTGAAGATTCCATTGACCGTACCCAAGCCTGCCAATGATCTTACAAATCTGATTCATGTTTTGGAGCTTAATATGCTTTGTGCGAGGACTATATTTTAAAAAAATAAACAGCTAATTTTCCCACATTCTGGAACTGTAAATAGTCACAATCTAACAATAATGTAATTAGGTCCAATTTTCTTTTCAACAACCAAGGAATTTACTGTGTCTGAGTACAATCGCATTCAGCGACAGAAAAGACTTGTTTTGTTTCCTTTTTTCGTAATTTTGTTTTGTGTTTTGTATTGCTCAAAGTCCTGCTCCACTTTAGTTTTTTTTTGTACATAACATGTTGTACAGGTTTTTATGTGGCGTTCAATGTTAGATGTTCACTGGGTATACAACAAAAAATAGTTACAAACAAAAGCTTGACAATCATAAAATTATTTCAATTTTTTATTTTACTGTAAATAGCATAAAAGTTGTTTTTTTGTACGTTTGGAATTGAAACAGTGCAGAAAAGTGTACTATTTGTATCACTATTTTCGATGCGCACTTTAAAACAACGTATTATGTGCATGTGAATAAAAATGAAAACGACAACTTTTTTTTTTTGTATGGTTTTGGTGTATTTTAAGCTTTTTTCCATTTTTTGTGCACATTACACATATATGTATGTATATAAAGAAGCAAGTCAAGTCAAGTCAAATTGTTGATGACAAATAGTATTGTACAATGAAAACTAAATGTTTAGTTTCGGAAAATGAAAATAACAGGAACAACAAGAAATTACTTTTCATTTTGTTGCAAGTGCATACGAGTACACATAATACAATTTTCTGTGTTTATAATAAAAGCTTTTAGTTGAGTATATTTCGTTAGGAATTCAACAAAATCTCTATAGATTCTGACATACGAGGACTAAAAACATATGTATGTATATAGAAACAACGTTTTTATGCTTTTAATCACATTTTAAATTTTAACAAAAGCGTATTATCCATATGGTTTTGTTCATAGCGAGATATTACACAAATTAAAGTCAGTCGCTGTCATTTTTCCGCTATGGACAAGAATATGTACATTTACAAACAATTTTAGTTGTGTTTTTTTGGTTCAATATAAATTCAAAATAAAAGTTTAAAAAAGTACTTAAGTTATTAAAAGTTTATTATAGCTTGTTGGGGTTTATGAAGCTATATGGTTTTAATTTTGAGACTGTTAATCGTTTTCGTGTCAAACTTTTTTTAAACTTTCTAATATTTGGAACGAATTCGGGCAACTCTTTTCCATGTTTCTGTTTTACTTAACGTTGCAAAATCGGTTTCACTATCACTAATATACTCTGGTTCTGGTTTTTCGATTGTATATATATTGCTACATTTCTTGTAATTGACATCCATATTTGCCGATGAATGCCACGATTATAGCAAAGTTAATGATGGTATTGTGAATCACGTCGAAATTTTATCATAACTGATGCCCCGTCGGTGGTTGTTGCCAAGCCATCTGTAGGTGTAATCCCAAAATCATAGAGCTTGGCAACAAGAAGCTCTTTGCAGCTGCACAGCTTCCAAGTAATCTGATTAATTCCAAGTTGATGTTACATTGGTTAAAAGTTACATTTACATTTAGGTATCGTTGATTTCTTACACTCATCCATTCATTTAAAGTTAGATTGAAATTTCCACTCACTTTTTTGTGAGACTTTATTGTTTCAATTATTTTCTTTTTTGCATCATAAAAGTCATATACATATATAAGATTCATTACACGATGCTTGCCCTTCAGCAAAGTATAGTGACGAGCACTAAAACGCAAATTTCAACCATGTATTGGCGTTTCATAAAATGTATAACAGACCCAGACGGCTGCTCAACTATACCAAATTTTGTTACACTACCGCCATGATTTGGGGATTCCAAAATACTACTATCGCCTGCAGTATTGCTGTGGTCTTTACGTTTTTTTGGATTGATGTTGTGCACACTTTCTAGATGTTATCTCAATCAGCTTGTAGAAGTTCCTTTGCAATTTTGTCCATTTGCATCTTTTTTGAAATGTTTATAGACTTCGGCAGACATAGTTTTTCTTAGTGCCGGATCGCTTTTTAGTTAAATATTTCAATTTAAAATCAATCAAGGTTACTATTTGGTAATCTTATTATTATTTACAGTTACAATTATCAATGATAATTTTCCACAATTTCGGACTTGCAGAGATTTCCTTGACTCTTTCCATGTTTTCTTTGACTTTTTGTGTTTTGATAGTTGTTTCAATGAAACTAACCTTTAAATCAAATCCCGGGAAATACAAAAACAAAAATTCGGGTAACGGGAAATAGAAAACTAATCAAATACCCGGGAATTCCCGCCCAAGAATTCTCAAGAGTGACCCTCTAGCTCTCCCTCTCTTATATGTTTAGCACCACAAAATATCAAAAAGCGACTAAATGGGCCATGTCTGTGCATGGGGTATAAGTTATTCACGAAAATTGCTCATTCTGTACATGTCTACATTGATCATTTCACACATGCCTAATCAAACCTAAACCTAGAACGATTTTTTATAAAATATATTGATCGCTAGATAATATCGATAAATTTGGTTTGTGAGTAAATGGTTTTTATCACAAACTCATCATCTTTTGAGACGTAATTACGGGAAAACTATAGTGAATTAAAAAAAAACGTGTATTATTCGCTTGCAAATATATTTAACTTTGCTATAAAAAAAAATTAAGCCAATACATAAGTTTATGAGGGCCACGATTTGTACGATACATAGGTTTTCGCAAATTGACTAAAGTATAGGGCCTTACGTATAATTTGGTTTTCCTTCATTCTTTCTGAGTATTTCGATTGTGTGCCAAGCACATTACTTTTATACAAATACGATGTTATGACTTAACGGATCATCCTCACCGATTGTAATCAAAATTTACGCAACAGTAGGATTCGGTGAGGTAAACAAACTTTCTTAAGGGGTTTGTAACTTTAATTTTAATATTAGAAATTTTCTGCATAATCGAATAGCATTAGCAGATGCTTCAAGATTTTATTCTTCCATGAAATTATTCATGTAACCTGTCAATGAATAATAAATTAAACTACAGATGGTGATTTATCGAATATGGATGATATTGATGAAAATATTCCAGTTCCAGAATTTCAAATAGATTGTGAGACACCGGGATTAATTGGAATTGCTCGACATTACAATACAGAAGAAAAATGCTTTTAAATACTGCCACCTAAGATGATGCGCACTATCATGCGAACGAGATGAATCGTATAAGGCAATGGATCACATTTATCATTACCGTAATTCAAGTCAATATAAACAGATCGACGAGCTCTACGCCCTCACTGGTATTTTTCTATGTGCTGGAATGAAGGTTGGGATGAAGGACTCGTCGAATTATAGCACAAATATAGTCGGCTCTATATCGTTCCAGAGAATGGACGAAATTCATCGCTTTATGCGTTTCAATAATCATCGAACTAGAACTGAACGTTTGTAAACTGACAAATTAGTTGCTTTCAGAGATATTTGGATACTTTTGCAGGATGACCTGAAATTGACATAAAGACCAGGAAAGTTAACAGTCGATGAACAACTAGTGGCAACAAGTGGGCGATGTAATTTTATTCCAAATGTAGATCTCTCCCAAACCTGGAAAATATGGATTAAAAATATTTTGGATTGTCGATACTGGAAACTCCTATCGATTGCATGAAGAAGTTTATACTGGTTGTCAACCTGGAGAGAACAGCGTAAAAGACTTTGCATTCAACCTAGTGAACAGACATAGCTCGTACCTACGTCAAGAAAGGAAGCACTATAACTATTGATAGTATTTTTAGACTTGTGCAAAATCGATTTACCAGTCGAATTGGCAGCAGATAAGGCACCATAACTATGTATATATAAAAAATCGAGAAGTTGGTTCATCGTTTGTTTTAAGAACTATCTCACTTTAGTCAGTTAAATACCAGAAACCAAATAAAAATGTGCTACTATTATCTACTATTCATAATAACAATGACATCGATGAAACTTACGGCAGGCGAAATATAATTTAGGACTATAATTCCAGTAAGGCAGGAATAGATACTATGGATAGATAAGATGGCCAGAACGTATACATGTACAGTGTAGACGGATCACTCGTAGATGGCCAATGTATTGTATTTCAATTTCTTAGATATGGCACAACAACAATCTGATCAACATATTTGAAAGCAAAAACACGGCAACCAGTTGCTGAATGTAGTTTGTACATTACCTGAATGCACCAAATTTGAAGATATGCCGATTGAAGAAAGGAAAAATGTTCTAACTGTTTTCAATGCAGAATGCTGCAACAGTAGCTACATACATGGAATATCAACACGGAAAAAAAAATCAACTCAACTACTAAGCCTATAGCGCAATATCCATTTATCCAGGAAGAGCCCAGATCACCAACGCAGTAAAGGCGACCCATTAGAATAATCAACACCAATTATGTCGATTATTACAGAAAAGAATGCACATTGTCAATCTAGATGAATTTAAATAATACGCGCAGATAGTATCACTGGTGATGACCTTGAAATAATAATACTGTACGAAGATTATGGGATATTGAAAATATAGAAATTACCAAACTCAATGTTTCTCCGGAAGAAGAGCCAGCTGAGAGATACCTTACAATAATACGAAAACCATAGACCACTTCGGTTACATTAAAGTGGGATTACCATTTAAAACAGCATCGTCTGTATATTAGGTAGTTCTTATATCAAAGAGAGAATAATCTACGAATTATCAATTGTCATATATGGCACAGTGAATGGAAGATATCTAGTTACAGGGGCAGTTGTCGAAACACCAAATATATATACATTGAGCGATCGCATCATAAACGAGATATACCTGGATGACTTAATGACTGGAGCCGATAATTTAGAAGAGATCATTGAACTCAAAAGCCAATTAATTAAGGAAATGTCAAATTCAGGATTTCAAAAATATTTTTCCAATCATTATGGTCTGAAAATCTAAGATGTGACGATCAATTACCACTCAAGATGTTAAATGCATACTTAAATGCAACTCAGAAAGTAAAATCATCGTTCATGGATTCTCTGATGCTTCTAAACATGCCTATTCGTCTAAACAGATTGTAATCTCTTTGTTTCCGATAAACTATGCCGGTATCCACAAGACCATAACTCTATATTGTTGCACAACGAAGTTTAATAAATTGTTGTGCAATCAAAAAAATACGTAGCAACCATTTCTCGTACTCATCCGTTAGCGTCGAACTTTCGCATCTATACTTAACAACGGGCCTGATTAACCGAAAATATGGTGCAATCCGGTAACTTTTTCAAATAATTTACGCGAACTGCGGTCATTGCTGAGTTCCGCTTTGGGTCTCCCCATATGGATGACTTAACGGTTGTTAGATAGATCGACGTCAGGGATATTTAACTATTCTTGGGAAGCTCAGGATATACCGGCAAAATTTTATGTCGGTCCTTATTACCCGCTGTTCATAGTGTGACCGAGGTATGGAAGACAATTAGTGCAGAAGCTCCCACATTTGACAAGAATTCATTTAAAAAATTTCAGGGTACTATATGAGCAACAGTGGATTAAAAAGGACAGTTGTGTACGGATTCGTGCTATATTTTTTGATTTTTTCTAGGAGTTTTCCGATTTGCTGCAGTGAAACTGGACGCAAACGACGTAGACTAATTTTTTTTGCTTTCATTTCAATTGACTCAGCATGAAAGAATCAATGAGAAAGAATCATAATAACACCTATGGAGTATTTACCTAGTTGTCGTTTTGACGATGGAATTTTTCGTAAGGGACTGGCTGATTCACAGTATTAATGTGGGTGGAAGCCTCGATGATGCGGGCGTATCAATTCTCATGATTTAAATTTAAATTGTATTGTTGTATTGTTTTATTGTCCGGGAAAATTTCAAAATAGGTTTTTCGGGTTCTGTAAGCAATAAAAACCGGATAAACCGGTTAACCGGTTTATATAAATCAAAATAAAACAAACAAAAATAAATAAGGTTATAGGAATATTTATATCTTCTCTTTATATATATCTACTAAAAAGTAGTATTTAAAAACACTAACGCATTTAGAGTTCCATATTTCATTGAACTTCTGATCTTGGTGCAAAAATTGCCTGTCACAGAAAATATACGTTCGCTTGATGTTGTCGTAGGTTGAATAGAGTTGAGTGCGTCCAGCAGGTGTTTCAAATTGTTTGTTCGAGTTCCGGTCGCCTCAAACAATCTAAACTCCTTTAAGCAATCAACTGCCAATTCTGGATTGCATTCTTTGCATTTCAACGACTAAACGTTACGTAGCTTCACTAAATTCTTCCACATTTGAACATATACGAGTAACTTCCCTTTCCATAAATATATAGTCTTGACATTACATCTTTAGCAAATGTTAACGTATTTCCTTTCGTTGCATATGATAATTCATCGATTTGGTTTGATGTTGCTGGTAACGATCCGGTTTGAATATATTTATGGATAGTAAACAAATGGTCAATTAACTGGTTAACCGGTTTCGGTTTTAACCGATTTGAATACCCTAACAACAACCACTATCTATACTGTACCACTTTGTTCGGTTTGTTGGGTTGCCAAACCAATTCATGTGATGATTTCTTGCGGGCATTTTTGTATGCGACATATGTTTCAATGGGATTTAAGTTGGAGAAGGGAAATTCATGATAATATGCACGCTTTGACGTAAAGTGTAAATCGCAAAATATTGTTATCGTGTTTATTTTTTTTAACGCGATTAAAGTTTTCTTCGTTCTTCCTTCATAAAAAATTGGAACGGTGCCAGTTCAGAAAACACTGAATACCGCTGCTCTTTTCTAATTTGTCTAATTTTCGCACAATATTTCACATAAACCTAATAGATGTATACATATACGAATGACATGGCAGGCTGCTTGTCACAGCGATCACACGAGACGGAAGAATTTTGTGAGTTTCTCTCAAGGTAAAAATTGTACGAGACAAATTTACATAAATTTTGATGTTTGTTGCTTTTTCGTGCTCTACACACCTCGTAAATTTTTTTTGTGAATAAATCGTGTACGATTTTTCCTCATGATTTTCTTATGCACGAAAAACTGTATCAAAATATTTAACTTAATTTTATTATATATACGAGTACATACCTATATAGGTGATTGGATAAAAAAAAAATTCGTTAGTTGTTAGATTATGATTCAACAACAACAACTTTTTAAATCAAACTTATTTACAAGAGTTAATTTCCATTTTTCATTTTGCTTTTCCCTTTGCGTTTTGTCTGGTGTGTGTGTGTGTGTGAGTTTATGTGTTGTGTATAAAAAAATATGATTTGAAATTGAATTTGGAAACATAAAAGTAAATACACACAAAGACCATAATCTACAGAATAATAAGGCTCTGACTATACCGCACCACCATCACCATCGCCGCCGCCACCGCCAACAATAACAAAAACGCAAAAGACTTATATAATTTGCATGAAAAAGGAAAAGTGGTTTTTCATATTTTTCTTCTTATTCGTCTTGTTGCTCGCTCAGTTCCTTGTTCGATTTCTTCATCAACTTTATATTTATTTCATATTTAAATTGAATTCATCTTATCCTTTTGTGTTGTTGTTGTTGTTGTTTTTTTTTTTTTTTTTTTATAACATAAGAAGAGTATTAAGTATATTCGTGTTCTTTTATGAAGTGATTTTTGAAAAACATAAAAAAAAAAATTCTCGATTTTTCAAAAATATAAAAATGAACGAGAAACGAAGATTTTCTTTTTTCTTTTTCTTTTTGATTGAAAATAAATTTGATTTTCTTGGAGAAGAAAAACTTTTTTGTGTGTATATATTCCTAAAGATTTGTGTGTTTTTGTTGTTGATAAAAGACGGAATTTAAATACAAATAAAAAGGATTTAGAAGTTTTGATTTGTTTGGCACAAAGAGGTACGAAGAAGATGAAGTCTTTTGTTATCGTTGCTGGCATTCGTTGAATACATTTTTGAAAGGGCAATTAACATAATTTAAGCTAAGTGTTTTTCTATTTTTATTTTTTTTATATTATGGCTCATCATTTACTTTGCATCGTTTTAGGTATTTATGTATACATACATAATCTATACATAAACATCTATATTGTTCGACGATCATTAAACTTAAGCACCAACATTTCTGTTCCACTTAAAATTTAAGAAACAGAAAACTTTTGTGTAATATATGCGGAGAGAATGTCTCGTCTAACCAAAAAATTTATATATTTAATCCAAAAATAAATTAGTCAACATGACAATTTAAGCAATTTTATTGTGATGTAAAAACTTTTAAACTTTAAATACGTATTACGTTCATTATTTACTGTTTAGTTTAAAAACTTGACAACAACAACAACACTAACTAGATAGAAAAAAAAAAAAAAAAAACCAAATGAAATGAAAAATTCTTAGAGCGAGTGAGAGAGAGAGAGAGACCAAACTGTCAAACTTATAAACAAAAAGTAAATTATCTGCTTATATATACATATATAAAGAAAGAAGCACACACACACACACACACACACATAATAGAGAATTACAAGACGAAATTGATACTTTTCTGCAAAAGAATTTTGTGGCAAGCAAAATACTTTTTTAATATTGGTTAAGTTCTTTGAAAAAATTAATTTCTACTTGTGATCTTCTTATTATTTTACTTTTCTCTACTGTTGTTAGATGCCTTAAAATATTAATTACATTTTACAATTTTTTACTACTTTCCTCTCTCTTACAATATATAGATATAAGTATAAGTACAGGATACACTGTGTTGTGTGTGTGTGTGTGTGTACTTTGTACTTCAATTTTGTTCTTATATTGTTCTGTTTAAAACATTAAACTGAAACTTTTTTTGTACTAAATGCATTTTGCACAAGAGAAACTTAAAACTTTAAATTTAACAACAACAACAACAAAATAGAAACAAGATGCAAAGTTAAAAAAACAAAAGCTTTTTGGAGAACAAGTAACATAAAACAGTTTTTTGTTGTTATACGAGAATAAGGAAATTTATTTTTATTTTTATTCATTGTTGATCAATGAAATTAAGTTTTCTTCGTATACTAAATAGTTGTCTTGTGTGTTATGATAAAAAGTAGTAATCAAATTATATACAAAGATTGGAGAATTTAGCCAAAGTACCTGTATTGTCCGTCCAATAATACGACAGTACAAAAATCAGTATCACAAACGTTCTTTAATAGATGAAGACCCAATAAGGTTAGGTAAGAGGGGCAGCTACGGCATACTTAGACTGGTGACGGTCAATTGTGACACAACAGGATCTTACTTCCCTGTTACCCTTATTTGTACCAGTTTGAGCTACTTATGTATAGCGTGATATATCCGCACTTTACAGTATTCGAAATCAGAGGGGCTGTCCATTAAGAACCCATATATTTATGTCTTCTATGAGCAAAAGATCGCGGACCTGAGCATATAGGAAGTGGACTAACATCTCTTCCTCCTTCTCGTCCATATACAGATTCTGCAAAAATCATTTGCTTCTGGACCTAGCCTCCTCGCATGTTCTCCAAGTAGGCAGTGTCTACTGCCTCCTTTTAAGCGCTTTAAGCGCTGTCTTGAGCACCTTAATAGACCTCCCCAAATATGCCCAAATTTATAACTGTCCACATAAATTGCGATATCAATCAAGTATACCACTGATAGTCGGGTGGCCGTACTTGCCGTATTCCTATAAGGCACCTCATAAGCATACAGACCGTTCTTTGCACCTTCTCGATCCCCTTCCTGTAGGTTACTTTTTCAAGAGCTAATACATAAGTATAGGTCTTACTACGGCAGTGAATATGATCTCTCTCCTATTCCTCGGAATATAGGCAAACATTAAACACCCTTTGAAGATTACTTGCAGCCAGGGGAGAATAATCAACGAGTTGTTTTGAATTTCCGGTGGCATAATTCGGTCCGGACCAGCCGATTTATAAGGTTTGAAACCTTCAAGTTCTCGATAAGTACTAGTCTCTGCCGAGTCATCAAAGCTTCTTGGAAAGGGGGTTTCGATGAGAAGTTTCAAAGATTCCTCAGTAGAAGTTTGCTTTAATTAGATAACTGATGCTGGTCAAATTAGTAGACAGTCTCTTTTTAAGTCGATAGGTCCATTTTATCACAGAAGAGTCTCCACGACCTCCTTTGTGCCTTCCTTAATTCTTTTTTGTATACTTTTTAGTCGTCCTTATAGGAGTCCAAATCTTGAGCCTCTCTCGTACTTTTGACTCTATTACAGGCTTTCCTACAAGCCTTTCGGTAAGTCCCAAGCAGTATTAAAGGACCGGTTGCAGGCACTAGTGATAGTGTCGATTATGCAAGTCAGTTCCTCCACTCTTTTAGCATTTCTCTATATTTGTTCCAGTTTGTCCTTCTGGGACTCCTAAAAGCTCTCCGGGTAGTTTGGAAAACGTTAAAGTTCAATGTTACATATCGGTGGTCAGAGAAGGAATATTCTCCCGGCACTCTCCATTCCTTGACCATAGGATAAATATTATCTGAGGCGAAGGTACGTACTAAAACCTCGTGCCGATTTTTAGTAATAAATGTGGGTTCTTCCCCAATATTACAAGCCAAATGGTTAGTATTTAATAGGTACTCAAAAAATTAAATCACCTCTTTCGTTGATGTCTGTGCTGCCCCAGATTGTGTGATGCGCATCATCCAAGAATCACCTCAATCTTATTTTTTCAGTTTCGAGAAACAGGTCCCCCAAGTTATTCGGCGGAACCTGTTAGTCCCGGCCCATATAGGCTGAGACCAGCCAGATTTGACAGCCGCCAACCTCTAGGCTGACAGCAGTTATGTCACAATTGCTATATTGAGAGAGTAGAAATATATTTAAATTATTTTATCCAGGAATGCAGGATCTCAGAATTGCTTGAGTATATTAGGTTATACCGCTTCATTCTTAAGCCGTAGATCCTGTTACTGTTTATCCAATGTTCTTGAATAACGACCACCTCTTTTCCTGTGCCAGTCAGTCTGAGGAGTAAAGCGGCCGACGCCGCCTTTGTATGGTGCAGGTTGAATTGTATGATATTTAGCATATTATCATGTTGAAACTACTTACCACTTTTCACTCCCCGCTGCCGCAGGCTAATGTCTGTTTGTTCCACTGGATTCGCCAGTGCCAGTACTTGGTTCCAAGATGCTTGCAGCCTCCTCTTCCCGCCAGTCCAACAGGTAATCCTCGTCCGACACTAGGGAAAGTCGGCTGCCAATCTTTCCTCCTAGGGCAGCCACTTCGGAAAATTTCATTGGTTGGATTGTTTCCACTCCTGGTGCATCTGTCTCTTGTGTGAACAGGTTGTTGTCTTCTCCGGATTCCCCTGTGTGCGTTTCAATCTCGTATTTTTTATAGACTCTGAGGGTAATTAACCCGAAACCGAAGTCAATTGCTTCCTTAGTCACGGCAAGAGGAGCCAGAGACTCCTTGTTGATTACCATAATGGATAATCTAGTGCCGCCCTTGCCGTCCTCTTCTTGCCTTACTATCTTCCAGTTATCTGTTGGAAGACTTGGATTACTGATCCTAACTATTTTCAGGATATACGCGCACTCTTGGGCTGCTATCTCTTCTCTGCTTACAGCCGCCAGCCTCGCGCCTTGCTTAACCTCCTCTTCCTCTGCTACTGCCTTCTTATAAAGATCCATTAATCCGGAATCTGAGCGCGCCGTTAGCTTAACGCGCCCTTGATATCATCCCGCATCTCCATAGGATGGATGAGTCCTGATTCTCTCCTAGAACCTTGAGAAAAACCGAGTTCAGTGCTACACTAATCTCCATTTTTCCCTTTTGGACCCAGTTATGTATAACTTGACTTCCTGTCGGGTACTGTGAGTAAACTCGAAAGGCGACGACACCTAAATTAAACGGAGCGATCGAGCTAGAGGTCTTGCCCAACGAGATCGGTAGCGTTTATAAAAAACCATGTCTGATAGATGAAGAGACATTTTTTCTGGCTGAAGCTAAGTTGAGAGTATTTGACCTTGCGAAAATATTAGAATTTTCGACGCAGACGCTATTTATCTAATTTTGCATAGTGTCTGTTTTATGCAGGTGCAACAATGACGACGGTGAATTTATAAGAAAGTCTCTAAAATTAAACACATTTTAAACAGTTGGCGACCCTTCTTTTGTGTGAGTTACTAGCCCGCCAGTAGGTCCTAATGGCGAACTCGCACCAATAGCAAACTGACAAATTTAATTCAATCGGTTGTATAGGATAGAAGATCATTCACTGTAAAAGTGAGGCGAATCGCCAATCCTGAAATCCTTTGAGATGGTTACTGCGGTTTCGGTTTGACGTTCCAATACGTTTCACGAAGAGGTTTAAAATTACCTCTGAACCACAGACAAATCTTTATTTGCTATTTACTGGACTGTGGTCGGGAGGCACTCACATGTCTTGTAAATCTAAATTTGGCGAGCATGTTTTCCAAGAAAACCACGATTGTATCCTTTGCTTGTCGTAGGAGATGACTAAACGCTTGGATCGCTGGGCTGTCAGCCCGCATCCGTAAAAAACTATCTGTTTAAAATGTCATCCAAATTGACCACGTGTAAATTTTAAAAGGACGGGCTCGAAGTGTGCAGGATATGGGTACTTATCGGTCAGCAACGAAATACGTAGGCAGCAATCATTTGGGAACACAGTGAAACGCATGGGACGTTTCAACTGTGAAGGTCTGATAAATGAATATCAAAAGAACTGATATTGAGAAAGCTAATTACCAGTATGACTATGTGAACTCTGTCTGGGAAGTACTGTAAACTTGGTTGTTAGAGCTGCTCAACAGACTTTAGGTACAGTGAAAGTCAGACCCAAGAATGATTGGTTTGATAACGAGTGTCGTCTTGCAGTCGAGTAACAAAATATAGTCCATAGTGAAGTGCAACCGAGCATGGCACCAAGATATTTCGCATGGACCGATTTCAACCATTGTTTTATCATGCGGTTATCGAATTACCCGGCACGATGGAAGACTTGCGTGGCAAATCGGACAACCCAGATTTTAGAAATCTAATTTCCTAGGCAACATTGGGGACATGTAAAATCGGCCAGCAATGCAGCAGATCATGTTTCAAGAGGATTTTCTTCGAACAAACTGGTGAATTCACAACAGTGGTGGTACGGTCCAGAAAGGCTGTTACAAATCGAAAATCTCTGGCCTACAGCTCACGTTATTGATTCAACATCAGACAAATTTGCAATAGATAAAGAATTAAGCAAAGTTATACCACCGAGTTTGTAGGAAACTGGTTAGGTATTATTTTTGAGAGGAAATCCAGCATCACAAAAATATTTTGAGTGTCAGCTTACGTAAGTTGTTTTGTGACTAACTTAAGCAACAAAAATCGAAGAAATAGAAATAAAAGTGAATTAACAGCACAAGAAATTGAAAATTCCAGAGCTGATTGTGTAAAATGGTTCCAGACAAATCAATACAATGATGTTTGATAACTATTATTTACCAATATTATATTATATTATTTACTAATTATCTACTAAGAGCTGGTGATTACAACAACAAGCATCCTATAATAATACCAGCAAATCACATATTCACAGAGCGATTTATCATAGAAACACATCATACAAATCTGGATAATAATACTAATAATCATATACACCAGAACTATTGGGTAATCATGTATTAAAAAATGGGAGAGAGGCGGAACAAATCCAGTTAAGGCCTATCTGTCTATATTTGTATGTTTATAAATTAAAGTAACACACATAGAACCAATAAGTGAGCTCACTAGCGTAGCTTTCTTAACTCCATTAAAGCGTTTCACGGCACGATGAAGTGTCCCAGAAAATATCTACACCGACAATGGGTCCAACGGCTTGTAATGTAATAAAACAATTTAAATCACGATTATAAAGTGCTTACGCCAGCATATTTTTTAATTGGTACTTCAGCCTTAGCAATTCCAGAGAAACAAGTCACAATGACCGATTCATTATCATCGAGATGGCAGAGGATTCAAGCGAGAGTACAATTATTCTGGCATAAATATCGTATCGATCACATTAACAACCTTCAACAGAGGTATAACTGGCAAAAGCAGAATATCGACCTTCAAGTCAACGACATCGTGTTAATAAAGGAAGACAATAAACCGGTACGCAAGTGGCCTCTTCTAAGATGCAAGGAAAATTTTCAATGAAGCGCTCGAATGCAATCTAGCAACCAACAGTGCCACCAGTATAGAAGACCGATGGCAGCAAATCGAAGAAGCCTACATTGAAACTGCTGCGAACACACTCGGGTACAAAGAATACAGTCACAAACCATGGATAAGCGACAACACATGGGAGAAAATTGAAGAACGTCGACAGCTTAAGCTGCAAATGAACCCGCAAAATACACCGGAGGTGAGAAGGAAATATAAAGACACGGCAAGACAAGTAAAAAAGATGGCAAGAAATGATCGTAGAAAATACACTGAAAATATTCTCAAGGATGCCGAAGAGGCAGCAGCAACCAGAAAGGTCACAGGAAAATACACCAATATACCACCTATAAGAGATAAGAATGGTCAAATAACCTAACGACAGATGAGGGACAGTTAAAGAGAGGAAATCGAAAACAGCACAGAAAACTTCGAATTATCCAATAATGCTCTTAACGAAATAATCAACACCCATCCAACGAAACGGGAAGTTAGCAGTATCATTGAGAAAATGAAGAATAACAAAGCCGCTGGAATAGATAACATACCATCCGAAATATTCAAAGGTGACTCGTCTACAACTGTGAAGACTCTAATACCGATCATAATGGTAATATGGAATTCGGGTAAAATATCACATAAATGGAAAGAGGGATTAACCATAATGATTCCAATGAACGGAGACCTAAGAGAATGTAAAAAATTGGCGAGGCACTACTCAATACAACAATAAAGGTGTTAGCAATGATAATCCTCGACAGAATATCACCTACGATCAATTCGAAATTGAGGAAAGAACAAGCTAGCTTCAGACCGGGACGTAGTTGCACTGACCATATAAATACATTGAGAAACGCAATATGGAAGACACTTTGTGAAATGGGCATCCCAAATAAGATTATCGAACTCGTACAAGAGATGTACCATGATGCAGGTAACCGAGTTCAATACAAGAGCAAGGAAAGTGATGCATATTACAATAGCAATGGAGTAAGACAGGGATGCGTACTCTCCCCACTACTATTACTAGTAGTATTAGATAGTCTCATGAGGAAAATTTACCACAAATCGCCCAATGGCATCCAATGGGGACTAACAGGAAAACTTAACGATTTGGATTACGCTGATGATATATGCCTGCTAACGATGAGGATAAATACTACGATAACCACAACAATAAGCGTCAACCAACAAAATATAGAAAATATAGAATTCGTATACTTAGGTTGTACACTAGCAGAAACAGGCGGAACCGAAGAAGACATTAACAAGCGCATAAACAAAGCCAGAACGACATACAACATGTTACACAAAATCTGGAATGCATCTGTCCTCTCCCGTAACACCAAGATACGAATGTTCAACTCGTGTGTAAAATCAATACTCCTATATGGCTGCGAAACGTGGAAGCAAAATCGGCAGATTACGAACAAACTATACAAGTATTTGTCAACAAATGTCTAAGAATAATACTAAAGTGCTTGTGGCCCAATATCATATCAAATGCGGAACTCCATAGAGTAACTAATCAGGTAAATATGGAAAATGAAATAAGGAAACGTAAGTGGAGATGGATCGGACATCCACTAAGAAAACCAGCAAGTGTCGTAACACGCACGGACTTAGAATGGAACCCTCAAGGGAAAAGGATTGTTGGACGTCCACCTGTAACGTGGAAACGAACGGTGCTAGCGGAAGGGAAACATCTCGGCAAATCATGGATGACAATTAAAACAGTAGCAGCCAATAGAGTTAGATGGTCCCACCTAGTAGACACCCGATGCTCCTAAATTGGAGATAAAGGTTAAAAAAAAATGGTCTCTTGGTCAAATCATAAAGGTACATCCAGCGGATTACAATTTGCAAACGTCCGATATCCAAAATATGTAAATTTTATTGGTTAACAAGAAGCTCGCTAAGAGTGGCAGAGTATGTTAAATGTTGTGGCTCAGCCATAAGCTGTAGAATGAAATCATAATCGATCTGGAATTGATTTATTATTTATATTTGGATTTATGTACTTACATACATCTTCATACTGTCCTACACAACCTGAAGAAGCGAAGTCATTCTCTACACCGTGGAGCCATCGTCGCCTGAAACGACCTCTGCGCCTATCATATGGTGGATCTCTCCTTTCCGAGATCGCTGCACAAAGTTTTTTCACCTCTCATGACTTTGGGTATATTCTGTTTAAATTTAAAAATACTGAATACAGTCGAGTATACATACACAAACAGGTTCCATATATAATTTTTTGTAATCAATTATATATTTTAAACATAATTACCGAGGTGGAAAATCCAGGCAGCATTTTCTATAATACAAATACGATGCGTTTTATTAACCATGCCCGCGTCATCAGACTGTTTTAATTTGTTTACATGTATTTTTATTTTTTTGTTGAATAATCCTCCTCTGACCAAAGTTAAGCTTTGTTGCTTCATAACATATTTTATGTATAATGTATGTATATGCGATATTTTTTTGTAAACGTACGTACGTATGCAAAGCAAAAAGTTTATTTAATTTTTCAAAAAATAAATATTTTTTTTTAGTTTATTTTATTTAATTTTTAACTAAAACGAATAATTAAAATAATATTATAACATGTCTGGATAACGATATACATATGTACATACAATTTACATACAAACATAAAAAACATAACTTTTTTTTTTCGTATTTACATTAAAGGAAATTTAGATGTTTTATTCACATGAGCTTTTTAGGATTCTATATACAGAGGGATAAACTATCCACTTTGAACTTTTTATATACTAATTTAATAAATGCTGTACATTAGTCGACAGACGAACATCGAATATGTATATATGTGTGTATGTATGTATATCCGATATAACTTGTCCTCATTTGAGCGGATATAAATTTATCCCAAATGATTTTGAAATGAAACACAAAAAAGTTGGGATGTTGTTCTAAGGTAAAGATACTTCGAATTAATATACATAACAACCGAGAAGTATATATTCGTGTTGTGATTGTTTATTTGCGCGACTGATAATGATCGGTGAATAATTAAAATTGACACTTTTTCGTCTTCTATATAAGTATTTTTATACTCTATTTTTCTTCTTCAACGTCTTGTTTTAACATTGTTATAAATATAAATAATCTTTCTATTATCTTAACTTTTTAAAACAATACAAAACGAAAAAGGGGAAAACATCTTATACATATATATACATCCCTTGTTGTTTATATAAAAAGAATTTAAATTAAATAAATTAATTTTATATTTTTTCGAGTGAATGAAATTAAGATAATTAAAAATTACGTAGAATGTTTTTGTTCCTGTTGTGAGTTGTTCTCATTCACATTTTTATCAGTTTGGCAAATAGATTTTAGAGATAGATCGTCATGAGTTTTTGTATTGTGGTATATGTGAAGAGTATACCGTAAATTACGTTTGCTATATGATTTGCCTTGGTTTGTCTGCATTGTTACTAACAAAGATAAATTTATTAATCTAAATACTTCCAAAAAAAAAATATATAGGTTTCATAGCTGACAACAGATGTATTGCTTTGATAAATATACAACAACAATTGCTCGATATAAAAGAGATTGGATTTACGAAAATAAAATCCTATTTGTTAAAACCTTAATAAAAATTTAGTTTTTAAATGAATATTTATTTAAATTATTTTCGGAATTGATCAAAAAATGTATACCACTAGATAGCTTACAAAAATACGTTTCGTTTGATATATCACATGACATAGCCCAAATTAAAAATTGTATTATACATTATCCAGCATTTGTGGTCCAGGCGATTTTTTACCAAACTTTTGTTTCCTCTAATCCATTTTACAAAACTCCACGAATACTTGTGAAATAAAATTCCAAGTAATACATTTTCTGCAGATTTAGCATACAAAAAAGAAAATTAAAAAAAAAACCTTGTGGTGTTTTATTCTAGGATAAAGGGAATTTAGGAAAAGTTCTGGATAAAATCGCTTGGCCCACAGATGCTGGATGACGTGTTAACATTTTTACTTAATTGATGGGGACAGAAATCCTATAATGATAAACTACTACATAATTCTCTAGTGGTTCTGAGAACCCTCCTTTGTTTAATATATTCTTATCATATTTTCGTTCAGTTTTACTACATTTTCTACATCTTGAGCACCAGACAAAAAATCATCAACGTAGAAATTTTCAAATTTAATATATTTAATAATGTTTTCATGGCCGTCATCATGAGCCAAAACAAGCGTACGGATTGCCAAAAATGCAGAAGAAGCTAAACCGAGTGTATCCCTTCGTAACTGGTAATGTCTAAGTTGTTGATTTGGATTCTCTCGCCAAAGGATTCGTGGATATAGCATGCATCATCTGAAGAGACTACAACTTGACGATACATTTTTATTATGTCAGCAGTAAATGCAATTTTATTGTTTCTAAATCTCATTGATGTCGTCCATAATGTTGGTTGAATGGTCGGTCCGATCATCGGTATTTCATTCATTGAAGAACCGCTGCTTTTGCTGGAGCCGTCCAAAACTACACGTAGTTTGGTAGTTTTGCTGGATTCTTAAGTTACTGTGGCAGGATTTATTACCTCGTTAGGTAATAAATCCTGCCGCTTTTCGATCCATTTCGCTTTGGGTGAATTTCTACTATATGGTCCATTTCTAAATATTCTTTTATTTGTTTGTTGTATTGTTCTTGTAGATCTTTGCCTCTCGATAATTTGCGTTCCAATGACAAGAAACGTTCTGTCGCTATAGTTACAAAATCGCCCAAATTCGTGGTGGATTTCTTAAACGGAAGTTTGACCACATATCTTCCATGTTCCTGCCTTTATAAAAAATTCCTCACATTGAATATCTCCTGGCGACTGCATATCGATTTGCGGTGTTTCCTCGAGCTCCCAGAATTGTCGGTTTCATTGATTTGAGTTGTCCAGATACGATCCATCCGAATACAGTCATTCTTTGTAAGATAGTAGAGTTGGACTGTTTTCGCTCGTTTTCTAAAGTCATGACGAATATTTCTGCGCCAATCAATATGTCTATTGGTGTTGATTTCATATAATCTGGATCAGCTAACTCTATATTCTTAAATAGTTGATCGTCTCCTACATCGATATTATAGCTTGGTATGTTAGATGGCAACTGGTTAATTGTTAAAACGTTGGCTTTGATTTGGAACTTTGAGTTGTATATTGGTCTCATTATTAATGTAGTTTTTCCTCTTGATTTCATTGATCCGGTAGTTATTCCTTTAATATTTACATTTGCCTTTTGTCTTTGTAGTTGTAATCGTTGTACACATTTTTCAGAAGATTGGGATCCTGAATCCAGTAAAATGCGGCATCTATGCATATTCTCGTTTCTATCATCGACCAAAACAATGGCTGTTGGTAAAATCGTTTGCAGCTGATTATGCTATATTATGGTTATTACGTACTGCTTACGTTCTTCAATCGCCAATTCTAGGAATCTGTTACATCTCGCCAATTTCGAGAGCATCACTTCTCTTATTTAAAAATTCAAATAATTGATCTAATGTGGGAAAATCAACACTCGCCATTTTGTGAGCCCACGCTTCTTTCGAGTGTTTACATTGGTTTATATCTAGCTCTAATTATATCCCAAGCTTCATCCTAATTGGCATCAGTAATCGTAATATGCTTGATAAGTGCGTAAGCATCTCCTTTGAGAAGTCCCTTTAAATATTGTTATTTGTGAACTTTGGATATGCTATTATTTTTGTGTATTGACGCCTCAAAAAGGTTACGAAATGACGAAAACTCATACTGTGATCGCCATGATTCGAATTATACTCCTCGTGAAGTTTTTCCCATCTCACTAACTTTTGTTTTAATTCAAAACGAGTATAGATTCAATTTTATCTACTGCCAAAATGATTTCTCATTAAGGACATTGTTTCACGCGGTTTCACAAGTAGCACCGTCTTGTTGGAACCAAATGTCGTTGGTTCTTCTTTTTGAAACCGAAATTGTATCAGGATGAAGTCGGTCGAAATAAGTCCCAATATGACAGGTGGAAAAGAAGCTCAACTGGACTTTTTCCATTGGTGGTCGCCGGGGTTGCATGATGATGATGCAAAAATTCAAAGATAGAAAGTAGCGATTGAATGGCACACGCTGATGACGTAAATAATGCCAGTTGAAGTTTTAACCATTTGGAGTATACGAGTCTACCTAAGACGAAATGCTTTATCGACTGGAATAGCCCAGTGAAATCAATGTGTACTCTCGATTAAGGACTTTTTGCTTCCCCCAGAAATGAAAAGAGGCTTGGTACGGCATACAGTAGCGAACAACCTTTTCGACATTCTCGTCGATCTTTGGCCACCACACATAGCTCTTAGCCATTGATTTCATGTGCACTCTACCTGGATGAGCCGTATGTATTATAAGGACAGCCTGACGAAAGCACGATGAGTTAATCGTGCGCCGGTCCCAAAGAGACAATGCTATAGATGTAACTCAGTTCATGTTGTCGAATCCAAAATCGTTTGTATTGATCCTCTACCTTCTCAGGCCATCCTCTCATACACCATGAGACCGCTCGTGAAAGAACGGAGTCCATTTTCGTCTTGTCTATGCAATAACCATAACTGCTCCACATCGGCAACGATTTGTGTCGTCCTATTGAGTAGACGGCTGAGGCCATCTGCGTTGTCATTCTCTTTCCCTGGCTGATATAAGGTGGTAATGGTAAGCATTTACGAATACGCTCCATTGCATGATTCGTGGAAACAGAATATCCGGTATCAGTTTATTAGGACTAAACAATCCAAGGAGCGGTTTCTGCTCGGTCATGATCGTAAATTTACGATCATACCCAAAATCGTGGAACTTCTTAAAACCGGCGATAATTGACAGAACCTCTTTTTGGGCATACCGACGTTCTGTGGCTGTGATTGTCCTAGAATAGAGTGCGATCGGAAGTTCAATATAAGCCAACTTATGTGAAGCTCATCGAAACTTCTCTTCTACGCAGCAGACCACAACCGCACTTAGTATTGTCGTGCAAAAAATGATGCGGCGGTTCTGCGGTGGTAGCTTTCTTTTTGACAAATGCGTGGTAAAAATTCAAGAGTCCAAGAAAAGCCTGGAGTTAGGCTTTTCCGTCGGTGGCAGTGAATTTCGCATAGTTTCAATTTTGTCTTCAGTGGGACGGTGAGTTGCTGGTAGGCTTAGGCTAAATCCAGCTTACAATATTTGATCTTCTATAGGCATCGTGGACAACAAATGAGTTGCTGACGAAATCGGAAATGAACGCTTAGAAAGCCTTTTGTTGACGGTAGAGTTATAATCCCCGTAAATCCGTGCTGCTCCGTCAGTCTTGATACCAGGGACAATAGTCCATTCGCTGTAGTCGACAGGCTCTAAAATTTCTTGGTTTAACCGATTCTGAAGCTCCAATTTTAATGAAACACTAGATGCTCAGTGGAGAATAGCTGTTGGTATTTCTCCAATATGTCTGAAAATTTTGTGTAATTACTTAAAAGCTCTACTCAAATTCACTTGAATGCATATTTATTCGTATCCTATACACATATACAGCTAATTGGCGCAGATAGGAATTCTCCAGCAACAATAATAAAAATATTACATCGTTAAAATAAGATTAGTTGCTCATCTCGTACATAAAATTTCAAATCTTTGCTGTTCACAAAAACAAACCAGAAACTTTCTATTAACTTGTCTTGTCCAAATGATAAAGTTTTTTTTTGTATTGGACAAATTTTTATTTTATTTTTATTCTAAAGAAAAAAACAAACGAAACTTTCTTAAAATTTAATGTGCTTTTGGTTCAAACTATCGGAAAAATGATTATACGAACTGTATACTGTACTGTATACATATATACTAGCAAGTTATACAAAGACAATGTGCCAAATGAATATAAAAATAATAAAATCTAGTATAATAGGAAAAGTCCAATGAAAAGGATTTCCATTTGATTGGAATATTCTGTATATACTCGTACACACAGTAAGTAGAAAAGAAAACTTTGAAAGCACAAGACATAACAAAAAATTAATTAACTTAATTGGGATATTTTAAATGATACTTTTTATTTTAACTAACTGGGATAGTATACTGCAAAAATTGAAAAGTTTTGAATTATAATACTTTTAATTAACTTAGTACTAGATTTTGTTCTAACATGTATATCTATGTATGTCTATATCGTACGGTACACAATTTTTGTAATATAAAGAAAAGCTCATTAATATGTTAATTGAAATGAAGAAGATATAATTATGATAATCGTAATATTTATAATAAAAACACTTGGAAGTAAAAAAAAGATTTTCTTTTCGCGATGTACATTTTCCACAGTTTTTTTTTTGTTCCAAAATAAATTATTCGAGGAATCACCTATTACGTTTTGTTTGTATATTTTAAATAATTTACAATACCTTCGAAAACAAAAAATTAATTAAAATTAAAATTAAACATAAAACAACAACAATTATTATTCTGTTTTTATACAAGTAAATTGAATTGTTAACGTAGACAATTTTTTGCGCAAAAATTGAATTGAATTTACCATAGGGTAGTGCAGTAGAAAATAGATATAATGGTTCCAAACTCTTAAAAGGTTGTGGCGTCAAGTCTGTATATTTTTTATTTACAAACTATATGAAGTACTTTAGTATTTATGCGGAGAATATACTTTCACAAGGTATAAGTATGATAGCAGTGCCTGCATTTTTATTTTAGGAACATCAGTCTGATGTTTAATTGAAAAAATGAAATCACGATATTGTTTGAGTACTGTTTCAATGAACTTTATGTTTTTAATTAAAATCGAATATAATTATGATTGTTATCATAGCGCAAGAAAAAATAATATGAATTATTTGTTGGTGTATACAATGAAAGCCCAAGAATATATTTTGTTTGTCTCATACAATTAAGATTTTGTATACAGAATAGCTTTTTGTTTATACTGACCGAGTAATTATATTTTGTAACCGTTTGATTACGATCTGCGTTTGCTATTAATTTATATGCATGGGGCATGGATATTCACTTTATTAAATAGCTTACCTTATCTAGTTAAATATTTCGACTTATTTTTTTAACCCAAATTTTTATATTTTTAAATTTTCAAATGTAAATTAATATTTTACAATAATATCATTGTTTACCAAATTTTAAATTAAATTGTTAAACTGTAAATTTTAGAATTTATTAAATTATTTGAAAATTTAAAATATAATTTCTTAAAATTTGATGGTTAATTAATTCAAAGTTTTTTAACTATTTTTAATCCTAAGTTTTAACTTGTCCAGAAGTTAAATTTTTCAATAATCTATGTTTACCTAATTTTAAATAAAATTTTTAAATTTCAAAATCACAAATTTATTTGATAATTTTAAAATTAATTTTAGAATTGCAATTAAAACATTCCGAATTCTTTAATTAAATTCCAGGAAATACTATATTATACTAACAATTTTAACCAAGCCAGATTTAAAATTTCACAAATATCCAATTTACCAATTTCACAATAAAATTTTATTAATTTATAATTGTAGTATGGAGTTTTTTAAAATTTAAAGTTCTTAGAAAAAATTAAAATGGAAAGTTTGGAAAATTTCTTAATACAAATTTAAAAATTATTCGATATTACAAAATTTAGAATTTAACTTTTATAAATATTTTAACGTCATTGATTAAAAATTGAATAAATTGTTAAATTATAATATGTATTTTAATTTAAAATTGAAACTTTTAAGAAAATAATTTCTTTTAATTTAAGCTTATAAATAAAAGCTCTAGAAATTTCTCAATTTTAAAATTACAATTTAAATATTGCGGATTCTTTGATTCTAATTCGAGGAAATTCGATATTCCAATAGTAAATTATAACACTCCAAAATTAAAATTCTTCAAATGTTAAATTAACCAAATTCACAATAACATTTTGTAAATTTTTAATTCTAGTATCAGTTTTCATAAAATTTTTAGTTCCTAGATTAAAAATTGAAAAATCCAAATTTATGGATATGTAATTTTCTATATTTTGAAATTATAGCCTCAATAGAGGATATACAGAATTAAAATCAAATATAACCATGCTGCTTAAATTTTAAATTAATTATATTTTAAATTTCTAATTTTAGAATGGAAATTTTACGTTACAATTCAAAATTTAAAAATTCCAATAATAGATTATTACAAAATCTTACAAAATTTGAAATTAAATTTTGAAATTGCTAATTCTAAATTTTATTCGGTAATTTTAAATTTTTTAATATCATTTCTAAAACTTTAAAAATTAGATTTAAAATTAAATTAATCGCGGCATAATTTCTTAATTTTTAAGTAATAGGTTCGAAATTTCGAATAGTTAAATTGTACATTAGCTAAATTTTAACTACTCCAAAATTAAAAATTTTCAATTTATTTTATAATTATAAAATTAAGAATTTAATTTCTTATAATAGAATTGTCCTAGATTCAAGATTTATAATCAAAATTAAAAGTTTCCAAATTTTTCTTGATTAAATTAAATTTTTCTTAATTTAAATATTCCAGATTCTATAGTTCTAATCCCAGGAAATTCTAAATTCTAATACTAATAATTTTAACCACGCCATAGAGTTAAAATTTTGAATTTTGCAAATAATTTCCAAATTCTCAATAAATCTTTATTAATTTCTGATTCAAGTATGGAATTTTTAAAAATTTAAAGCTCCTAGATTAAAAATTAAAAAATCAAAATTGTAATTTGGAAATTTTCCTAACAATATTCGAATGGGTAGGTTCTAAATGTAAACCCTTCCAGAACTAAAATGGCAATTCATTTAATTTAAAATTAATTTTTTTAAATATCAAATTTAAGAATTTATTCGGGAATTCAGAATATAATGTTGAATTTGCTGAAAATATTCTTATTTTAAAATTGCAGGTTAGTATGTTTTCAGAATACTTAGATTTGAATTCCAACAAATTTAATATTGCAGTACTAAATTTTAACCATTTTCGTATTAAATTGTTTGAAATATCAATTTTAACCAAATTTTAAATTAAATTGTTAAATTGAAAATTCTAGAATTTATTCGATTTTTATAAAATTTAAAATATAAGTTCTTGTAATGTAAAGGTCCTATATAAAAATCTTGATATTTCTAATTGAAAATTTCTTAGAAAATAATTAATTGAGATTTAAGCTAATGAATGAAACTTATAGAATTTTCTTAATTTTAAAATTTTAATTTTAATATTCCTGATTCTATGATTGTATGTAATTCCAAGAAATTGTATATTCCATTAAATTTACTAAATCCTCAATAAAATTTTATAAATTTCCAATTCTAGCATCGAATTTCTTAATAGTTCGTAGATTCTAAAAATCAAAATTGAACAAACTTGAAAGTTCCGTATTTTTCTTAATTTTAAAATTACAGGTTCAATTTTCGAATACTTAGGTTTTAATTCCAGGAAATTTTTCAATCCAATGCTTAATTTAATTTAAACCATTTTATAATTAAAATTATAAATAACTATTTTCATTAAATTTTAAATTACTTTTTTTATAATTACAAATTTATGAATTTATTCGATAATTACAAAATTTAGAATATATTTTCTGTAAATATTTACAGGAACCTGATTAAAATTTAAAAATTGAGTTATAAAATAAAATTTGTATTTATTCGTCAATTTCAAAATTTAGAATATAATTTTTTTGAAATTGAAAGTTTCTAGATTAAAAATTTAAATTAAAAGCGGAAATCGCTGAAAATATCCTTAGATTTTAATTCAAGCAAATTTTTTCATTTCAATACTAAATTTTAACCATTTACAAATTAAAATGTTTACTAAACTTTAAATTAATCTGTTCAATTGAAAATTCTAGATTTATTGGATAATTTTATTATTTAGAATATAATTTCTTGAAATTAATAGGTTCTAGATTTAACATTAAAACCCAAAATGTAAGCTTTGAAAATTTCTTAATTATAAAAATTTAAAAATACATACATTTTATTTTCGAGCAAATTTTACAATCCTATACTATTATTTAACCATTACACAAATAAAATTACACAAATATTAGTGTTTACCACATTTTAAATGAATTTTTTAAATTCATAAAGTCTACAATAAATTGTAAAATTTAGAAATTAAAAAATTTAAAATATATTTTCTAATTTTGAAACATAAAATCATAACTTCCGAAAATGTCTTCATTTTGAAATGGCAAGTTTAATATTTTGAATGCATAATTTTAATTTTAGGGCAAAATTTCTTTATTTTTAAATTTCAAATACTTAGATTTTAATTCCTTCAAATATTACATTTACTAAATTTTAACTACTCGAAAACTAATAGTTTGCAATAAATTACATATTCGATAATTTTATTATTTGGAATATAATTTCAAAAAATGTATAGGTCTTAGATTCAAAATCATAATTTTACAACTTCAAATTTCCAAATACTGACATTAAAAACTTACGGAAATTTTACACTCCAATCCCATTTAAGAACTAAAAATTATACAAATATTATTGTTGGCCAAATTATATTTTTAAATTATAAATTCTAGATTTTATTCGATAATTATAAAATTTAAAAATTATATATGAACACTTCTGAAAATTTCAATAAAGGAATTTTAAAAAATCTTTCCAAATTTTAAATAAAAATTTGAAATTGCAAATTCTAAAGTTTATTCGAAAAATCTTTGATTCTTACGTCAGAAAATTTTACAATCCGAATATTTAAATCATTCCAAAATTAAAATTACAAATAATTTAATTTTAAATTAATTTTGTTAAATTTCAAATTTTAAAATTTATTCGGTAATTACAAAACTTTTCTATAAATATTTAAAGGTTGTTAATTAAAAATTATACATTGAATAAATTGTTAAATTATAAAATCTGTAATTTATTTGGCAATGCTAGAGGTTAAGAATAAGGTGATAGATTTGAAATTTAAAATTAAAAGTTGAAATCGCTTAAAATATCCTGATTTTAAAATTACAAGTTAATAATATTTATTCCGAATACTTTCCGATTTTAATTTCAGCCAATATTACATTTCAATGATAAATTTTAACCATTTTCGAATTAAAATATTTCAAATGTCAATGTTTACCAAATTTTGAATTAAATTATTTATTATATATTAAACTTTAATTATTTAAAATAAAAATTCAAAATTGTGAGCTCTGAAAATTCCTTAATTTTAAAATTACAAGTTCAAATTTCTAGATTCTTAGAATATAATTTTAATTAAATTATTAAAAATATAAACATCTAAATTTTAATTCCAGGAAATTTTACATTCCAATACTAAATTTTAACAATTTCAGAATTAAAATATTGCAAATATAAAATTTAACAAATTCTCAATAAAATTTTATAAATTTTCAATTCTAGTATATAGTCGAATTATTTAAAATTTCAAGGCCCTGGATTCAAAGTTGTAAGCTATGAACATTCCTTATTAAATCACTTCATAGTTAACCATTAAAGTTATACAAATATTAGTGTTAACCAAATTCTGGAAAATTTCAAGAAACCTGAACTTAACAGAAAATCTTACAATCCAATCCTAAATTTAAAATTCCAATACTAGATTTTTACAAAATCTTACCAAATTTTAAACAATTCTTAAATTTATTAGATAGTTTTCAAATTTCAAAAATATAATTTCTTAAAATTTAAAAGTTGGATTTAAATTTATAATTAAAAGTTGAATTGATTGCGTCAAAATTACATATTTTCGAATTCTTTTTTTTTATTTTTTTTTTTAAAACCGCCAATGGCCTTTATTCTTGAATCTTTCTTTATACAAAATTATCTAAGTCCTTATGTTAAATACTGATCAATACATTAGATCTAGTGGATCTACTCTGCGAAGCCGTCTCTATTTCGGTTGCCTTAATAGTTGCCTTGCTAATTCATTGGAGTGAGTTTCCAGTTTCGAAAGTTACTTCAACCTGTGTGCTTGTATCATATCTTTGCTCGTTTTAATCCCAAGGTCTCTATGGTTGTTGCCATTTCGGATATACCTTGGAGCATTTATAATACAGCAAATTATTTTTGATTGCGTTCGTTGTGAAAGATCTATATTTGATGCGCTTGTACAGGCCCATAGCTGAATTCCTTATGTCCATATAGCGAATTAGGACCATTTTGTATAGTCGAACCTTGCATACTAGGGAAGACTTTTGATTTTCTTCCAATCAGCCAGTACAGTTAAAAAAATTTATTTTATTTGGTTCAATGTGTTTTCTCTATGTCAATCTTCTATCAAGATGAAGACCCTAGTAATTGACATTTTTGGTGACATTATTTAGTTTCATCGCTGGACATATAAGCTTATTCAACGTAAATGTTATGTGATTTGTTTTCATTCGGTTTTATCCGCCACGTTCTTTGGCAATTCTCAATTTTGTATAAATGATCTTGCAATTCTCTTGCAAACATGATATCTCTGTCATCTGCAAATGATGATGTGGAACTCCTGCGTTTATGCCATTTAGTTCAGAAATGGCTGAATTGTGTTTAAGCTGGTATTTTCTTTGAAACAAGTAGCTTTAAGTTTTAATTTAATATGTAAGGCGCTCATGCCATACTTTGTTAAAAGCTTGCGCAATGCCTAGGAAAACTGCCGAAAATTTAACTATATTAAGAACTCTGTTCCCCTGCTCTACAGTACCATGTTGTGCTCACTTTGGTAGTCCACTGTTGTTAGTTTTTTCGTTTGGTTTGAATACTTTTTTCAAGTGGTTAGAGTAGCCTTTTCTACGTCACTTCTGACGCAATATTCATCTGGTTGCCTAATTGGTGGATTCGATAATGTTGCTCTGTTTAGTTTCTTTACTGCCTTCCATAGTGAATAATCTGCCTGCTCGATCACCGAGAGCTCAGTAGGGTAACTTCTTCTTCTCTCAAAGCTCGTTTAAGGACTTTAATAGTTCTATTCAATTTTAGTATTGGAGATTTTTGCTGCTGCCATAGGCGACGTATGGTCCGTGTTTCTTCGATTCTTGTATATTAATTAGATGATGGCTTTTTCACTTTTTCAGAGTTGTTAATATCAGGGATGGCCTCTTTTGATGCTATTTCCAATATGTGTGATAAATCATTCACCGCCGCATCAATATCTTCCGGGGTGCAAAGTTGGATATCCAATTGTCAATTTTCTGTCAATTCTCCCGATTTAAAATATTCGCAATATATATATATATATATATATATATATATATATATATATATATATATATATATATATATATATATATATATATATATATATATATATATATATATATATATATATATATGTGGCATATATGTGGAAGCCTGCTCTCCATTGTTCTTAAAACAACAGACCTTTTGACTTTTCAGCTGGAAAGTGTAATCTCGCTTCCCGGGTTGATCGAAATGGTTTACGAGCACTCTGAGACCACCAATTTCCAAAGGATGTATTTGCGTTTCTTTGATATTGCCTCTTTTAAGCGCGGCAATGTAAAATTTTGCTTTTCGGTTTTTTTAGCCGTTGTACCATTGGCGCCATCCACCTCTAAGCTAGAACATTTCAAATTGAAGAGTCAAATTTACATTTCAAAATAAAAAGCTTATTTATTTGGTATGCGCTTCGGAATAACCACAATTAACTATTGATGTTCCGAAGTTTTGGGGTAAATATTCAGGTTTCATGATAGCGTTGCAGATTTATGTTTAAAATTGTCTAATGCGGTGGTATTTTTAGCGCTGGTCACTTAAATAATTTTCGAATCTTTTCGATTTTCTACTGTGAATTGATTTGGGCCACCCGTTATGATATTTTGTAACTATTTTTGGCATCATCTTGAATTCAAGAGAAAACAATTTGGTATCGAAGTCCCTGTAGCATTTTGTTACCATTATATTTGTCAAATTAACTGATTGTGACAAACGAACCAACGAGAAAGCAAACAAATAAACTTAGCAACTTTTTTGTGTTTCTTCTTATTTTCCCCATCATTCACACACACACACACCCACATACACTAATACACATACACCACAAAAAAAAAAAATAAGATGGAAAATAGACAAGAACGAAAGTTTTGTGCTTAAACAATTTTTTTTTTTACTTCACAAAACTTTGTTTTGCCTCAATTTTAACGAGGTGAATGCTAGAAAATAAAGAAAATTTGTGATCAAAATGAATAATTTTTTTATTAAATTTTTTTTCGTCGAGTTATTTTATGTAACTTTTGGAGAGAAGAAAACTTTTAATATATGTAAAACAGTTGAGCTTTTATTATTATTTTCATTTTTTTTTTCGTGTGTGTGTGTGTATGTACGTATATGTACTCTTGCATTGTTAAATCGGAAATAAAAAGTACCTAAGAAGAAGAAAAATAATAACAATAATAGGAAAAACTCAATTGGGATTTCTTTTTTGTTTGTTAGAATATGAGTTAAAGTTTATATTGTTGATAAATAAAATAGAGTTGAAAAACTACAGTAATAATAGAAAAATTTAAATTTTTTATATCCCCAGCGCTTGTATGATTTTCAGCGCGATAAAATTGATTATAAAGTGTTCAAGGTGTTGTGCAAATTTATTATTTACAGGTCGATTTGTCTAACTATTTATGTACATGTGCACAGTACCTATAAGATAATTAGTGTTGTTTTTCAGTTATATATGTACATACTTTGTAAACATCTTCTTTTTAACTTCTTTGTATGTGTATACTACGAGTATATAGTATTGTTTGGATACAAAACAACAAGTACAGAATAACAACTATTAAAATATTAAAATAATCGAAAAAATTATAGAAAACTTTATAAATTTTCTTATTCAACGACGAACTTAATTTTTTTATTTTTTGTTTTGCGAAAAAACTTAAACCAATTTATTATTAGAAACTTTTCTGTTTCCATCTTTTTCCTCAACTTACATATATATTCTTTCATCATTTTGTGTTGTGTTATGGAAAAGTGTACACACAAAAAAGATGGAAGCAGCACAAAAAAAACTAAATAAATAAATAAATTGATCAATCGATCTACTTCTTATATACTTTATGTGTTGTTTGTTGCTATACCTATTTTTTTAGTTTTGTGTTATGCTTTAAAGTTAACCATTTAGCTTTTTTCCTCCTCGTTCATTTTATAGTGCAATAAAAAAAAAGTTTTTTTTTTAAATTTTCAACAAAGTAAGTTCACAAGACACACACCGGAGAGAAAGAAAAGTGAAATAAAATTGTAATTTATTTTAACTTAAATAGATTTTTTCAGACAACTTATGGTATTTTTTTTGGTTTATGCTTGGGATATTAATACATACATGGTTTGGCTCCAGTATTAGGTGATTTGTCTTCGGTTTTTAAAAAAAATATTAAACGTGTAGTTGGAAAATGTATCTGATTTCGACAACTTAATTAGATTTTTTACGTACTTGAATGCTTTAAATACGGAAGACTTCTATAGATGTTAGAACATTTTAGGATGTTGCTGTCTCCACGTGACAGTATGTACGATAACTGTGCCCACAAAATGACGACAAAAGCTTGATTTTATTTAAAATTTTCAGTAGCTCTCATTAAACGTCCTAATACCCAAAATATTCAAGAAATTGCGAATTTATTTAAATTTTTTCTTAATTTGCTAATAAACTTACAGCGGCTACGGTTAAAATTCCATTTTTTCGTTCTAAATTTCGGGGAATCCCAACGAAAATCAAATTTTGCCTATAGTGATAGCTGCAAATTTATCGTTTCCATCAAATTACGGGAGAGACAGCATCTGTTTCAAAACATAATTGCGAAAGTTGATGAGACCGGTTTGTTTTATATTCCACAAAGCACATTGAAACTTAAAGGTCGGCATTGTGGATTGGAAAATCGGAAACAATTACTGATTAATGGGAAATCAAGAAAATATCAAATTCTTATCAGTGATTTATGAAGCGAACTGCAAAACTTAGATGATCCCCGAGATCTTTAAAAATTATTTAATTCGTTGGGATTTACAACTCAAAAATGCTAAAAAATTTTTTTTATGATAGTCCTGCTCATCCAAAGATAATAAATATATCAGCAACTAAGTTAGCTTTCCTACCTCCGAATACCACATCCGTTATTCATCCTATTGGTCAAGGGGTCCTAAAACAAAAAATGAAGATCATGCAAAACATAGATAATAGCGTATCTTAAAAGATAGATTTGATCAACGTAATTAAGATCGAGTATTAGGCTAATGTGATGAATTCATACAATTGATGCCGTCTACGATGACTAAACTGCAGAAAACGTAATTGGCTAAGTTCAGCCACCTTCTATTAATGAGATAATTGCTGCAATTTCTACCATCAACAAAAATTGATTTTGATCTAAGTTTAAATATTGCCGGTCTGAAGTTTTTACTTAAATTATACAACTTACTGCGTGTCAGCGTGTGTACATATTTCGTTAACAATGTACATATAAATTTATTTCATGTATACATGTATTACTCAAGCAACAAACCAAGGAGAGTTGGCCAAATGGGCCTTAGTATTTTTGAATAGTGGACACTTCGAGCTTTCCAAATTTGTGGGATATGTCACTATAAAAATGGTTGGACTCCGCTAGTAAATCTTGGATATTTAACATGAATTGTGCCAATCGTATATGTACCTGTTTTACTCAAACACAAAAATCGCCGAATTTTTATCAGAAAGACACTTACATTTCTAAATAACAAACTCTTGGATCTTTTCAAAAGGATGCGCTCCCCTGATTTAGCTCGGAGAACTAACGATAGTATATGAACTATATGGTATGTAAAGGTGGGGCGTTAGTATTTCTGAATAATGGACACTTGGGCCTTTTTAAATTGCTATTGCATAATACTATAAGAAGGTTTCGCCTTCGCTAAGTTTACACTATGGAAAGCACTAATTTGCAAAGGTTCAAGTGTCCACTGTTCAAAAATACTAGGGTCTATATGGCCAATTTTCTTTGGTTTTTGTGTTTGAGTAATACATTTATACATGAATTTATTTTATATTTACACTGTTAGAAAATATGTACACTCGCAGCACCGGTGCCAAAATCTTATTACTTTAACATCATGAAGCTAGACATTTTTAAAATTGTTAGGTCCCATAGTTAAAGCGAGCTGTAAAGTCAAAGCGAGTAAATAAAATCTTCGCAGCTAGAATGACAGCAATGAATACATCAGGTGTATACATTGACCCACTTCTTAACAGACTTTCAATAAGTAAATGGGCTCAAATTCATCCTCATTCTGTGTGTGTCCTTTGATCAAATATTTATGCTCAATTGTTTGAATAGAAGAATATTATTTCAGAATTCAGCCATCGTAGTTTGCTTCTGTAAGTACTTTAATTCGTAAGTTTTTAGCTCATTAACAACCCGTTAACCGTTGGACTCGTTTCAAACATAGCATTCACAACTATTATTAAATCATATTTTGTAAAATATAGTGTATTGAACTTCGATTTATAATAAAACACCGAACAATCTGCTTCGGTATTTACACGAATTCTTGGAGATCGTACATTGCCACAACACCGCGAAAGTTATTGTTTCCTTTTTCGCGTATCTTTTGTTCTCGAGATAATTTCTTTTCAACCAAATTTTGATCGTATTTTACCTTTAAATAAGATTTTTGGTTCTAAGCAGCATTTTCTTTATGCCACAGTAGTACCACAGAGATCCTTCTTAGGAATAATAACGTAATTATTAAATTCACCCTTAAAGAGCCGATGGAATATCGCGTAGCTACCATATGGTTTATTTTCTGGTCTGCAGTTTTTGCAGTTCTAAATAATTTCCTGTGGATTTTTGCCAAAGAGCGACCGTCATCTATAAATACTCGGGAAGAATTTGCTGTGATGTAGTGGCTCCCATCTTAGGGATGGCATTGACATGCTGTTGAAATCCATCCTGCATTGCTGGGTCCTGTATTTTGTATTTTCCTTGTTGATCTGGATCTAATAATACATCAGTCACATTAACGTTTTTCCTGTACTGTGTCCGATCGCTAATGACTAAAGTATTACAAAAATAACCTTAGACATCCGAATATACTTTTTAATGAAATAGAACGCATAATTCTTCTGTCGTCTGGGGGTCATACAATTGTTAATAAACTGCCTTTGTTGTTCAATCAATTGGTTATTAGCCAATACTGTGATCAGAGCTGCTGCTTTCTCTCATCACTGAATTAAGTAGAACACTGCGCAATTTAGATTTCGGTAGGCACGGATCATTCATTTTTCTCTGCTTTTGAATTTATTTATTACACGGTTTTTTAATTTTTTGGTTTGGTTGCTTTTACACCGTCATAGGTCCCTATTCCGTTTAGCACGTCTATTTTTGAGAGGACTCACCAAAATAAGTCTGTGGAAAATAACGACGTAGTAGCATGATTATCTTTAGCACAATCCTCAGAACAATCATTGATAAAATCATCACAATTTTATAAGTATGACTTTCAGAATATGAAGAGCTAGAGGATGCTGAAGATGAGGAAAAGCGTGACTGTTTACGGTTTCTATTTAAACGACATTAAAAATAAATTCCGCTCGTAAGAGGAATATATTCCTGCTAAATGCACATACCTGATTCTTCGGATGGTAAACTTCTAATGACATTGGTTGGCGTTTGTTTTTTATACGTATACTCGTAAGTAGTATAGGGTAAACGACATAATTTCATCGGTCTCTTGATAAGCGAAATTAGCTCTACTTTCACTGTCATTTGATTTAAAAGAATGTAGTAAAACGTCCAATATCGGTTTCATAATTTATGGGAAACATTTTTCAGAATTTAAAAATAAAATTAAAAAAAATTAGGGCGTTGTTTTTATTTCATAATTACTAATCATGTAAATTACGTACCAAACATAATTATAATTTAATTGTTTTGATTTTTTAAGGTTTTATTGTCTTGAACATGTGTTTGAAAAATGTCATAATAATTGATGTTTTTATTTGGGTTATAACCCCCTAATTTTTATCTTCATCCATTTTTAATTAAATTGTATTTTGAAAAGTTTTTTGATCTAAAAATGCCCATATTCGAGACAGTCGGATAGTGCTCAGGCAGAAAATTTTCTGTCTACACGTGAGAAGCAATAGAAAGTACCGCTTAGTCTAGAGTAGTAATTAGTAATTTTATCAATAATCAAAAAATATAATTCGATAAAAATTAAATCAAACGGAAAAAAAATTAGTGCGTTATTTTCTTAAGTATAATTGGTGGATTTTCTTTTTCTCTAGAATTTAAGTTACTTTTACAATCTAATTTTTGTTGCTGTTGTTTTAATGATAACTGGCTATTATTAAATAAAATCAACGCCCTAATGATTAGAATCATCCATTTCAAATTTAATTTTATCATTAATAAAAAAATATAATTTGATAAATGATTTAATATATTAACGTTTAACTACAGGGTAAAAATATAAAAATCAAATCAGATGAAAAAAATTAGGGCGTTATTTTATTAAGTATTAATTGTGGATTTTCTTTGTCTATAGATCCAAATTTAAGTTAATTTTAACAAATAATTTATATTTGACTATTATATTTAAAGTTATTGGTTGTTTAGCAATAAAATCAACGCCCTAATGTTTATCCTCATTCATTTTTAAATTTTAATTTTGTCAATAATCGCAGACAATATTACTTGATAAATGATTTAATATATTTACATTTACGTAAACATTTAAGTACAGAGTAAAAAAAAAAAAATATAAACAAATGGAAAAAATTAGGGCGCTATTTTCATAATTATTAATGGTTTATTTTCTTTTTCTCTATGTCCAAATTTATGTTGCAGTTAACATTCAATCTAAATTTTTTAAATAAATTTAAAGTTATTGGTTATTAGGAAACAAAATCAACTCCTTAATGTTTATCCATTTTCAAATTTTAATTTTGTTAATAATCAGAAAATTTAATTTGATAAACGAATTGATATATTAACGTTTAACTACAGGGTAAATATATAAAAAACAAATAAAATGGAAAAAAATTAGGGCGTTGTTTTAATTTTATCATTATTAATTATTGATTTTATTTTTTTCTTGATTCAAATTTAGATTACACTTAGAACCTAATTTTTGTTGTTGTTATTTTTAAGACAATTGGCTGTTATGAAATAAAATCAACGCCCTAATTATTTTAATTAACTATATTTTGATATATCCTTATGCGAATGAATTCTGGTTCGTAATTTAATGTAATTTTGTCAGTTAAAGCTCCAAATTTGTTTTATTTAAAAGTCGGTTATGGTGTATGACAAAATAAAATGCGAGTTTACAATCTCACTTTTTCAGTAAGTACGCATCTTAAATCAATATCGACTTTTATTTATTTCAATCGTTCCATTTCGAAATAAAATCTATAAAATCATTTGAATCCCGAAGTTGATTTATTAATCCAATAACTTCCTTATCTATATTATATGATATACAAATATCTTGCTATATGTATCCGGAATTGTTTGCTTAATTTGGAACCATTATCAGAAGACAAAGTCATAAATTACATTCATAAATAAATATCCGCACAGTACAATAACGCAGCAAAAAAAAAAAAAATGAAATCATATCATATACAGATCTGTATATACACATCTATTGTTGAACATAAATCCTTTTATCTTCGAAACATGTATCCTTTTCAAAATCTCTCTCAAAAAAATTCTATTCTTCCCGAACAGCAGAATATCATACTCTGTTTTTTTTTTGGTAGCCTAGCTGTATATACAAAATTCAAATTGAATTTTATTCCACCGCACACATAGCATCGCAAAAAAGCTATAAATTGTTAAGCTATTCGAATGCCCGCAAAAACAACAATAGCAACAACAACGGAAAGCCACACAGTAAACATTTAAACGTTCCTATGTATCTATATATGAAGACATTTTTGTTGTTGTTTTTGTTGTTAAATTACTAAATACTTTAAGCACTATACATACGAGTAGAGGAATGTATTGGGATAAAACCAGAGACCACAAAAATTTTTATTAATAACTTTCGATGTAATAAATATTTTTTTGTCCATTCTGTTTCAGATTATTATTGAATCTGGATGTAAATTTGACATCCTTTTATTTGCCATGCATGTAGCCGGGCAAATTAAAATTTAGGCCGATTTGAATTCTAATCTTTGAATTTGAAACAATCAATGAATGAATGAGTACCTCAATTTCCTTCCGTAAAATAAATGTTATGAGTGTGTGTGTGTGTGTGTGTGTGCAAGGATATTTCCGTTGTTATGAGGACTTTTTTTTTTATTCCTTATACCTTTCAATAATCATAATCATAATCGTAAGAATAGTAATAATAATAATCATAAAACTATACAAGAAGGATATGAATATATATTGTATATCCTTTATTACAATCGCCCGGTTTTTATTATTTGTGCGATATATAAAAATATCTTTCGAAAATATTCTAATAAAATTTCTAATGGTAAATATCTTAATATCCAAGACAACAAAAAATATTGGATAAATACCATAAAACCGTAAAAAAAAAATTCGATATAAAATTTGTTGAATCCTTTTTTCAAATTTTTTGTGTGCGGATGCGGCTTTTGAATATAGATGAATTGAAATAAATTTTAAAAAATAAAATGAAAAATAACCAAAATTGTGGTTTTAGATTTTTTTTTATTTCGTTTTTGGAAAATATTTTTATTTGTGTACACGATAAATTATTTTGCCAATTCTGGCTATCGAATTGGTATAATGATGTAATACAAAGTACTTTGGGAATTGGAAGTGAAATCAGATAAATTGTACGCAATAAAAATTCTTCGATAATTTGATTGTTATCATCTGATATTGGCAATTATGCCTAGATCTGAGATAGTTGGTAGAGTTGATTTTACCAAATTTAGTAGGGGCTCCAATGCTGAAGTGACTGGGAACGTTTAAAAGAAAAACGTAAAACTTCAATCGCCATCAACTAATTAAGCTTCATGCATTGGTTAAGGTTTATGACAAAAATGGTGTCCCAGTCATTGGCAGAGCTTTACTTGATTCAGCCTCTCAGTCTCATATCAACTTCTCCATCAATTTGAAGATTCGCTCTTGCATAGTCGAGAATACATCAAATTGGTAAGTCCCTAAAAGCATTCGTCTAGCAGATCCAAATTTTGCTAAACCTCAAAAGATTGATTTAGTCATCGGAGCTGAGCTTTATTTTACTTTCGTATCAATTGGTCAAATTGAGCTGGCGGTAAATTTACCCCATCTACAAAACACACTATTTGGTTGGATCGTTGCTGGAAAAATAACTAATTATCTTTCCTCGTGGTCTCCCTACTTTTGACCTGTTCACCTACACCTTTCCCAACATATGAAATTCTAGAGCGACACGTAGATGTCTGAACTTAGAGAGACGTATGAATATGAAACCCTAGGCCACATGGGCCCTGTTCCAGAAGCTAAAATTGTCAAGGTTCACCAAAACTGCGTCTGCCAAAACTGACACGAGAAAATCACTTAACGACATAGTGATGGTTGGCCTAAGCATTCAGAGTAACGTTTTCTCCATTTTAATTCGCTTTCCTACTCATCGATACATCATGAGCACCGTCATTTCCAAATTGTTTCACCAAATTGGCTTGAAGAAAAATCAATAATTTTTCAGCGTACACCTGTTACCTGTAATATATGTCTCAATACAATTGTTGAATTTATTAGCTGCACATGTCTCGCATGTCGATTTGTCACGATATATAAAGGGTTTTCCAAGAGGAATGATACAATTTGAAATGGTTATAATGGCAACACTGCGTATTATTTTTTGACATTTCTTATGTCAGTTGTGTTCAGTTGATTATGCCATTTAATCATGGAAAGATACACGCTACAACAACGTTTAGAAATTGTTAAATTGTTTTATCAAAATCAGTGCTCTTTTGTGAATACTGTGAGAAATTTAAGAAGAATTCATGGACGATATTATTCAGTTAATAGACTTACTATTCGTCGTATTGTAGACAAATTTGAAAGTGAATTTGCTTTACACGATACAAGAGTACCAGTACGACAAAGGAATGTACGCACACAAGTGAGCAAGTGTAAGGGAAAATCTAAATTTATCGGTTCCACGTAGTTCTCCACAATTAAATCTTTCTCAAACAACAACATGGAAAATTTTAAGAAAAGATTTATTGCAAAATTTGGAGTGGAATCCACATGAAACTGTTCAGACACCATTACATCCAGAGAAAGTCAGTCACTATGTGGTGTGCAATTCATGTTGGTGGAGTGATTGGTCCATATTTCTTTGAAGAAAATGGTCGAAGAGTAACGGTCAATGGAGAACGATACAGAACAATGTTAAATGAGTTTTTTTTCCTTCTATTGCTGAGAATAATCTGAAAGATATGTGGTTTCAACAAGACGGTGCCACCTGCCACAAAGCCACCTTATCAATCGATTTATTGTAAACAAAATTTGGTGATGAAATTATCTCAAGATTTGGTCAAGTTAATTATGCGCCCTGGTTGTATGATTTAACCCCTTGTTCTTTCTTTCTTTGGGGATATGTTAAGTCACAAGTTTATGCTGATAACCCAAAATCAACATTGAACGTGCTGTTGATGAAATATAGCCAAATTTATGCGAAAAGTGATGATAATTTGGGCTCACAGAATGAAGTACGTCGTGGAGAAGTCGTGGTGGTCATTTGAATGATGTTATTTTCCATACATAATGACATAATGTTATCTTTCAAATAAAATAAAAAATTAAAAATATGTGGATGACTTAATTAAAGAAGGCAACACAATTACAATTAAAGAAGTATGTAAAACGAATCAAAAACCACTTTGTTAACATGGAATGGAATCATATTTATGCATCGACGACTCTGACTACATTAAGTGATCAATTTCGGTTTAAGGTAGCACACCTTAATAACAAAGAGAATCATTTTTTCTGAAGTAGCAAGCTTCTATAATCCCCTGCGATTGCGAACTCAATTTACAGAACATATGTGGAAGCTAGAAAAAATTGGGATAGTGTCCTACCTCAAATTTTATACTCGAATTGGCAAAACTTCAGATCTTAATTGATGGAGCTTAACAAACTACTGGTAACTAGATTTCTTCAATATGATCAGTATTCTGATGTTCAAATCCATTGGTTTTGCGATGCCAGTATATACAGCACGCCAATATACGATCACAACATCAGTGATGGCGGAAAACTGTAAACCTATTTATTGTTCTCTAAATTCTAAATCACACCAACAAAAAGAGAATCAATTCCGCGAGTGGAGCTTGATGCTGCTGAGTAGCTAGTAAACTTAATCGTTCTCCACTGGATTGCTTCCATCGCAAATCTTATGTTTATACTATTTTAACAACAATTCAGCAGTATCCGATTGATTATACCTTCTACATTCTATCAAGCGGTAACCCTGTAGCTCTAATATCTAGAGGGATGCAGCCATCCCTGTTAGCCGCAGATTTTCTTCAGGTTCCATGGATCGCACTTTTTAACCCAACCTGAAAGCTCATGGCAAAAATAAACTCCGCAGTTCATCGGAGAAAGGAAAATTATCGAATATAAAATTTTCCTCCATGGTACTTCGAAAACTTCGGAATTTTCCGACATTTACCATAAGATGAAATACAAAATTATCAACCTCAATGTATTGTTATCAGCTATATTCTATAAACGTCATTTTAAACAATAATGTTTACTATCTGAACCATCACTATAAAAGAAAGGGATCGCTGTTTATCTTCTATCGTGAAGATGATTCAGCTGGAAGAGTTTGGCGAGGAATATTTACAACTTAACTTTTTACTTGATGGAAACAGTATAAACAGGATTATCGGAGCACTGAAACGCTTTGTGGCAACAAGAATAATTCAAAATTCATGAATTTTTGAAAAATATGTCAAATAATTAGGTTTTAGAGCTGGCCTCTCTAGATGTATGTAGGTCGATTAATAGAGCATCATCTGTATTAAAAACAAAATATTTTGCCAAATCTATTAAGCGATCTCTTCAATCACCCAGTTACAAATAAGATAGAAATTTATCATCAGGTAAATGTATAGCAGCTTATACGGATTTAAGTAACCAAACCCAGTTGATCTGGGTAAATTTATTCAATTAGACAGAAGAATCTTTATCGAATATTCATCCTTTGGAAAAGACTGGGCTTGATCCTAGTTATCAATCACACAAGAGGGTTATCGAATATTCATCCTTTGGAAAAGACTGGGCTTGATCCTAGTTATCAATCACACAAGAGACAGATACACCATCGGAGTCCATAAATGGAATGTTAGTTATGTTGATTCTTCTAAGAGTCAACCTATTATGAACGTTGTTTGTGTCGCACTGATAGATTGGTGAGGGATTTACATAACGGCAACGAGATTTCAAGATCATAGAACCGATTTTGAAATTCGACAGTCGGTTGCTGCTCAAAAACAAAAATTGAAAGTGAATTTTTCGTATTGTATTCGGATGTATTAGATTCCACCCTTATGCTGTCTGACAGGCAATTTCAGATTATTTGATTTGTACTTTATATTGAGACAAAATATGAATATCAATCTGCAATATAAACTGGCAAATAAGAAGTTTGAGTCAGTAGAAGAGCTAGTAAGGCCAAATTCACACCATACTGGCCTCTCGAAATGTGTACCGTTTTTGTAGATAATTACGGTGATATTTCAGCAGCAAGGTATAAGCTGCATACTTATGTTCGCCCCGGTAATCAGCAGTTCCAAGAAACTAATAATTTTATGTATATAACTGTATAGACATTGGTTTGGCTGTGGAGCTCCAAATGTTACTTGTAATCGAAATTGTACGGGAAACCAGCGGAGGGAAGTTAGTCAACTATGGAACTCCCTCCCAAAATTAGGAATTTCTAGGAGAATGTTCGAAGAGAAATCGTGTTCATATAACTATTGGGGGCTAAGATAAAAATATCGCAGAGTCGGTGTTTGGCCTAAAGGACGACCAACGACCTTATGCGGGATCCCAAACTTTGTAGCATAGCATGATTTCCATTTTCATTACTTTCCGAAATTCTTGCATACAGCCAACAGGAAAAAACAGCGCCACGTTGTGCAGCCACTAACTTATCAAGGCAAACAAAAGGGCTTATTCAACCTCTGTATCTGGGAATGGATTTCTCGCGCATATTTGGATTGGTTCCAACTATGGTGGATATATAGATGTGGAGATATAAGGTAACTTCTGTGACTAAGAATATGAGCTACTGCAGATCGTTCAAATGTTCCTCAGTTCTTCAAAAAAATTGTATGTGGAGTGGTTTGCGTTGACTTATTATAGCCTGAAGTTGCAAGGTTATCATTTTAAAATCGAGTACCGAAAAGGATCGCTGAACGTTATTCCGGATACTCTCTCTAATTGATCTAGAAGCGCCGACTAAAATGGATTCGCTGGATTATGGTGCCCGCCCCTTGATGACGAATCAGTTGAAAATAGTGATTTTGTTTAAAGCTTTAAAGGAAGCAGGACTAATTTTTAGCGGGGTAAATGGTAAATTACATATTTTGCCTATAGTGCAAGCCAACATGTAGTTAGTGATTTATCTACATTGAAATTGAGACATGCAAACATATCTAAACAACAAATTATATTACGTAGTCGAAAATTGAATAGTATTTTGAAGTATAACGTCCCTTTCAAACGATTTTTGTAGATTTCGTAGAACCATACCCTAAGAGTACGCTCGGAAACGGACATATATTGATTGTCCTCGATTAATACACAAAGTTTGTAAGTAAGTAAGTCTGACAAGAGTAGTTGATGACTGACTGAAGACATTTAAAGTTCGATGGATTGATTATGATAAATACTGTCGATTGTGAGCGTACTATATAGGTCAGAATCATAACCACAAGCTGAGCTATTATTAGATGGGAAATAATATTACAAGTTTCTTACTCTAGAATTGCTTATATTTCGAGTATAACGTTTAAAATGGGGCACTAACGACGGCATGCGATTTAAAACACTATAGCACACAATACAACCATTGCAAAATATATATTGAACGAGTTAATTCATAAACTTAAAAAAAAATTGTGTCATCCAGAGGGCTTCGCATAAGCCATCTGTGTTTAACGGGGATTGTCTGTCATGTTAAACAACAGGTAAACAATTATTTAATTCATAATAATCAGTTTTTGGCGGATCACTCCCACATTTATTGTCACAAAACACCCAACCGTGATCTTTTGGTGACCATCGGGAATCGAACCCGAGACCCTACTTATGTGTTGTGTCAAATTCGAGTGGCATTTCATCAAAGTTTGTTTTAAATTCGGTTGGTTATTTTTTCGTTCACATCCAACATGGCGGACATTAAATCTTTCATTGAGTAGCTTTTAAGCTTCACCCAAATCAACGTTGGTTACTTTTTCGGAAGAATTTTAACTTTAAAGCATTTTTTGAGTGAAATTTTGAGATGAGCCTTTCATAAAATTTGCTGGTTGCCAAAGCTTCAGTCTGAAAATTATTGTTTGTAAATTTTATTTATGTGGCTGGTAAACATTTTCCACCTGCAGGCAACCATTAATCTATATAAAACCTTTTTTTTTTTTTTAAATTTAAAACTAAAATGACTTGCACAATATAACCGTAATATTAACGATAACACCAAAAAAATATAAAAGCTTACAATTTTATTACAAATAGTATAACGTTAAGTTCAGTAACACTCGTCTTTATACAACATTTCATTTTCAATTGAATTTTCAGTAAAATCCAATTGGGAAAAAAATTCATCTGACATTGATGGAAATCGAGTAAAATTTAATATTTTTTTTTTGTGTTTAAGCTCCAAAGCTTTTAAAAATAAATAAATAAAAAAAAACTATTTTTCTATTTTTTGTTTCATGGATCGAATGTATCGCCCGCTCACTATTATAGCTTTGTATACTGAGAATATAGAAGTTTTTGTGGTATTTTATGTTGGAACAGAAAACAAACAAAAAAGTTGGATATATTTTGGAGTTTGGAAATTGAATTGTGTACGGTGGTTTTTCCGTTCTATTCTTTAAGAAAAAATTAAGTTCTCATGGGTATGATTGAATTGAATTGAAAATTGAATGAAAATTTGTAATAATTTTTTTTTCTTTTTTTTCGATTTCTTATTACATTGTATGCTCGGATGTAATTGCTGTAAATTCATTTTTTTGTCGAGATAAAGTATTTAGATAGATTCAATAATGATAATAATACTCCATTTCATAGTATATTCCATTTTCAAAGTGAATAGCTAAAAAATAAAATAAAATTACTAGTATTGTTTACAAAGAATTTTCACTTAAAATATATTATCACTTTGAAATGAAAATTTTCAATCCAAGTTTTCATTTTACCATTTCCATAGATTGAAAATATTTTGTTTTTAATGAAGGAATTCATAAATATGTATAGACGAAAAATTATATTTTCTGTTGCAGAAAACTGCACCACGAAACTATATATAAACGTCTTGAATAATTCTCATGTCGAAATAAAAATTAGGGCCTTTTTGTCAGACGGCACAATTTTTTTAGGACCCCTACTATCATTTATTAAGCAATACTGAATTAACGATACCAAATCTGTATGTGATACCAGCAAATTTATTCCGCTTTAAGAAAAATTAGGGCTTTATTTTTAAATAACCAAATTTTTTGTTTGTTTTTGTGTGTGCATTTTAGTTGATATAGACGCTTGTCAAATTTTTTTTATGAATTAAAATTATTTTAAAATAAATTATTTAAGTCAACTTTAATTATTTGATAAGTAATTAGGTTCTTCTTTCGTTGGTAACATCTATACCAACACCAGTAGATGCTTTTGGAACTTGTACTGATAATGATCTTGTTGCTATTAGATCAGAAAAATATAGACCAGCCAGATTGTCCTCCATCAACTTTGATGAGTCTGTCTGTACTTATCGCTCGTTATTTATTATAGCACAACTCTATACCGGAGCTCGATCACAATCACATGAAGTGTACTTCTTGGTGTTGTGGAAAATGACTAAATATGAGGTCATTTGTATCACGGAAACATCGTAGATAAGCTCGCACCGTTCTGTAGAGTATTTCCCCCTCAGACTATACTTTGTCTTCAGATGCTATCGTGATTCAGAGCTTGAGTCGACGGCTAATCGAAAGATATGGGGAGTAACGATTTGGTGATTTTGGCTATTAATGAAAAGCTGATGATGATAGTTATTGTTTACATTCTATACGGATCCTCAGCTGATATATAAAGGGTGTTTTTTATAGAGTTACACAAGTTTAAATCATAATAAAACAAAGAAATTTATTTTTAATATCAATGAAGTGGGCTTTATTGGTTAGAAAATTTCCTGACATTAATGTTTAAATATGATTTCGGCCATGTGGCCATCACTCCATTTTCACAAACATTTTGCAGCATTTGCGGCCGTATTTCGTGTTCAGTTGTGATGTAGACACTACTCGGCGTAGACAAGTGACTTTACATAACCTCAAAGAAAACCATCCAATGGGGTTAAATCTCACGATCTTGGTGGCCAATTAATTGAACCATTACGCGAAATTATTCTTTCATCAAAAGTTTCTTTGCGTGAATCAATTGTAGCGAGCGCTGTGTGGCATGTGGCTCCGTCAGGTTGGAACCACATGTCACCAAGATTAATGCCAGCTAATCGAGGTACGAAAAAATTTCTAATCATGTCCCTATACCGTTCACCATTGACAGTAACATTCTGACCATCATCGTTTTTGAAGACATATGAACCAATGACAGTAATTTTCTGTGGATGTAATGGGGTTTTCACAGAAGCTTGTGAAATATCCTCACTCCAAATGCGACAGTTCTGCTTATTTGCGTACCCATTTAACCAAAAATGGGCTGGATCGGAGAACAAAATTTTGAATGGAAATTCAACATCAATATCAATTTGTGCTTCAGCCCATTCGACGAATTGGCGGCGCATACGATGGTTGTTTGGCTTTAATTCCTGAACAAATTGAATCTTGAAAGCTTTTAAGATTCTTTCATAAAATCTTCCATAAAATTTAAGAACACCCCCAGTTGCTGAGAACGGCGACGAATTGATTGATTTGGATCTTCGTCAATTCTTTTCTGTACAGCGGCTACAGCTTCTTCCGTTCGGTATCTCACGAGATGTACATTATCATTAAGAATAAACGTGATCCGAAAACGATCTATTGTTATTCGAATTAGCCGCTCTGAAGGACGATTATGTACGCCATAAAATTGACGAAGTTCACGATAAGTTTAACGAACAGAACCATTATTTTAATAAAAAAATTCAACAATTGTATATCCATAATGAAATGTCAAATGAAACTAAACAAACAGCAACTATCAGCTGTTAAATGGGTTGTCAAATAAAGCAGTGTTGCCACCTCAAAGTTGTAAATCTCTGAAAAAAGCGCCCTTTATGTGAAGTTGTCTGCATTTTTCTCAAACCAACTGACAGTTGCAGCTGCTAAATTCGATTCTTTGATAATTTTGGGAGATTTTAACCTATCGAAAGTAAAATGGCTTACTATTTATGATGATCTTCTGCCATTCAATAAACCAGTCGACCTGGTGGTCACATAACAGGAAACAATCATTGCTTGTGAGGATGAACTATGTACATTCAACTAATTTTAGAAAATTGTGTTAATGTTGCGTACATTTTAGTTCTAGTGAGTCTTTCTTTTGGACGCTTGTACATTGATCAGTTTTATAAAATAATGAAATCGGCAATTCAACAATTTATTCTTCCTTCGCCGTAATCATCGCCTGTCATAGGCTTAAAAAATTGGAAAACTATAAAGCACATAAAAAAAATAAATTGAATCCATCTGTCGTAAATTATGAAATATTTTGTGTTCTCAGATCTGAATGACGAATGCTCTGTTGAATGTAAATTTATATATGAATTGTGGCCCAGGACAAAATGTACTCTTTTGTGTTAAAAGATTGCGCTTCTATCATGGTTCGATCGCTAACAGCCCTCTTCAAGTTGAGTTTGGCGAGTGGAGTAATTTACTTTAATCTAGAAATCCAGTTATTTCTATATATTATCGGCTATTTCTAAATTATTTGAATCGATGGTCAAGGACCGTATCCTTTTCTTAATCAAAAATTCCATCTCTATATAATCCAGCATGGGTTTTACCCTGGACGATCAACTGTTACAAATTTTCATTTGTTCACAAACTTTTTGACCTTATAGAGCATAACAGAGTCGGGATAGTGTTGAAGTAGTGTTTACCGATTGTAGTAAAGCATGATTCCTAAACCTAGGAATGGTGGCCTTTAGAACAATATATTTCCTTCCGCATTAGTGTTGATGATGAATTCTTTTCGCAAATGTTTAATTTCAAATCTTACCCATTAGGAATCTTTCTTAAGGAATTTGAATTCCGGGTTTTCGGTACAAACGGCTGGATATTGTATTCGACGCTACACACTGTATACCAAACATTTCAGGACGAATGTGATTGAAAATGTCTACAAATTTCTCACACTTCAGGCAGTATCCCTTCTAGAAGGTGGGGCAAAACGCGGCAACTTTACGTTCATCAAGCAATACTTCGGTTCACCATACTAATCGACTAAGGTCATAGAGACAGTTCCACTAATTATTCCCTCGGAATATCAAGAGCTAGGGATAAATGCAGTCCACTCCAGGTGATTTCGTTTTAGTCGAGGTGGCTCAACTACAGTTTGTAACTACAGCATGATGAATACCAAGCAGTTCGATAAAGTATCTACTCCATGCGTCGAGTATTGCGTCGCTGTTGACACAGATGTTTCTATCTCGGTTTCGAATGGCGGTTGCCGGTCTGAAATTATGGTACATTCCAGTAATTCCTTTAAAGAAACTAAGCAAACTGCACTCATTGCTGAGATGTTGTTCTTTCAGAACCTAGGCCTTTCACCATTCTTGCTTCTTCCATCTACAAATGCAGCCTTTTCCTTGCGATTGCGAGACATTGTTGCACTTCACTATCGCCTTCACTATATATTGTTAGTGAACTGCAAGACGGCACTCGTCATTCTTGAGTCTGATCTTCACTATACCTAAATTCTGTTGAGCAGCACTATAGGCTAGATATCGTTGCTCTCCACGAAACACGATGGCTTAAAAGATGAGATCACCCAAAGCTATATGTTGATTTACTGTGGTGATAACCATGTTAAGACCCTCTCGGTTGAAACCCAAGAGCAGTCGATAATCGAATATATATGGGCTCCGTTTTCGCATGAAATTATAGTCAACCAGTCAATAATCTGCGTATACGAGCCAACTCAACGATAAGGACTCATTTTGTAACACTTTCAATGGTCTGATGGAATCTACACCTGAGTATGACGTCAGATTGGTGAATGGTGACATTATTGCTATAGAACTGGCAAAAATCAGATCGATATATATGAAAACGTCAGTCCGTAATCCCTACACGAAATTGCAAAGTTTCGTATGAAATTAGTGGATTGCGCCGTACTTTCAGCCTTATAGTCCAAATATCTATACGAAATGTCGACAAGCTGAACTTATACATATAGTGTTGATCATGTATGGACACTACAGTAAAACTGTCCCGAATGAGTACAAAAGGTGACAGATGACATATTCAAGGAAAGGATCATGGAAATGATATTTGACCATATCGCGACGGTATAATCGCAAGATTAGGAATTTAAGGCGAATTCCTCATCTTGTGTATATGAAATTTATGGACAGCCATATATGGCTCCGTGACGTTCTGCGTTTTCTGCGAACTATCTTTTGGTAGGCGCATATATGATGGCAACTTCTGGTTGTCTAGGATAATATCTATCTCGGGATCGAAACCGATGACGCCACACTGTACATATGTTGGCCCAGTATTGCGTTTGTGCATACTCTACATTGGTTAAAATCGGCCATAGAGTATTCAGAAAATATTAAAATTACGGTTTATTGGACTAGTTGTATGGATGATTTCTGTATGATATTTTGTGAATACTCGATGGCCGATTCTAATCAATGTAGAGTATGCACGAAGTGGGGCAAAATATGTATTAGAGTCTGTTGCAATTAGTTCCAAGATAAAAAAATGGGTTTCCAGAAAACTTAAATTAAATAAACGTAAATTTGATATTTTCGGGATAGTCGATGGCCGATTTTAGCCAATTGGGAGTATGAACAAACGCGGTACTATGTATTATAGTCTGTTTCAATTATAGTTCCAAAATCCGACAAATAACTGGCATGAGTTACGACATCGCATGGTAGAATCTATTCAAACATCGTCTGCAGGATTCAGACATTGAAAAGAAAATTGAAGCTGGAAAACAACATCCAAACGAAACTTTTCTAGAATTTTATCAGCAAATTTGGAGTCTAACAACGGTACAATTAAGTGTCCCTTATTCGGATTATCAGATTATCAAAATATTGATGAAGAATATGCGACCTGGACTGCTATATTATCTGACCGACCGGCAGTTCGATAATATCGGCGACCTAATTAGCATTTGTACGAGTTGGGAGAGTACCTAAGCGGAACTCAGAATTGATCCCCATAGAAGAACAAAAAATAGTGTGCCGATATATGAACCATGGCCTAAAACGGATCAGCATTACTCAGCTCCTCAAATAGCGGCAGTTCATCATTCGAACATACAATCATATAAGCCACAATTTTAAGAGAGATCAGACCGACCAACGTTACCCAGAAATACGCAACCAGACAATAATCTTTCACTCGCGATTTGTTTGAATTGCGATGATATTGGTCATGTGTTCACTGAGTGTGTAATGCCCCCATCTCGGTGGTTTTGTTATAAATGCGTAATGAAGGACACTATGACTCCAAAGTATCCACGTTGCACGGGAAACGATCCGAGGGGACAGTGGAGAACTGGGAATTGCCGTGCCCCAAGATTTGTCCAACCCAGCACGTCCCGTCAAGATACTGCCGCAAATACAGAACCAGCCTGGAGAATAATGACCAGACCTGGAACGACAAACGATCTCAAAAAGGATTTTCAGAAGCAGTAGATTCTTGCAATTCTGTTAAACACAATATCAAATATCATTTATCTGTGATCGAAGCTTAGCGATTCGGTTGAGAAGACACCATTTCCATATAACAACCAGAAGCGATATTATAATTCAAAGCACCGCTTAAGAAGTCGTACGTATTAGAGAATGAGGCGAAACCTCAGAGTAACTATATATCATCCTCAATAATCAACAACAATGTGATTGACAAACGGCCATATGTCCAGCTGAAAATTAATGGTACCGATTATAATGGCCTTTTGTATAGTGGTGCCACTATCAGCGTACTAGGTGCTAGGTCAAACAAATTTTTGAGTGATACTGCTATAGAATTTCACGAGTTACGTAAATACGGCTAGCGGACATGCTCAACGAGTTTTCGGGTACATCCAGGCTCGCGTTTTATGTAACAACAAAGAGTACAACATGAAACTTTATATCGTATACCTTCACTGGAACAACCTCTATACCTAGGGATTGACTTCTGGAGTTTATTTGAAATTACTCCAACCATCGCAACAATCTACTCGACACCCACCACTACTTCTGAGGAAAAACCGGCAAACGTCCATAACCTTAATTCAGTAGACCAGGCAAGACTTAACGAAATAATAAAATAATTTCCAGCTTCTGCTCAGTTGGGTCTCAGAAAGACTACATTAGAAACGCACGTTATTGATGTTGGCTCTGCGAAACCACTGAAGCAACGATTCTATGCCCTGTCGCCAATTAAGCAGCGATTAATGAACGAGGAGTTAGATCGAAAGTAATCTATCGGTGTCATTGAGGAAAGCCAGAGCTCTTGGTGTTCGCCAATTAATATGGTGAATAGGGTTTGTCTCTGTCTGAATGCCCATGAGATGAATAAGGTAACCGTGAAGGATGCGTATCCTTTGCCGCTCATCGATGGTTTGCTGGGTCGATTGGATCAAACGCGTTTCATATCAACAATTGATTTGAAAGATGCGTATTGGCAGATCCCCCTCGATCCACAATCCAGAGATAAGACGGCATTCACGGTATCTGGCCGGCCCTTTTATCACTTCACGGTCATGCCATTTGGATTGTGCAATGCACCGCAGACGATGTGCCGCCTTATGCACCGGGTGATTCCGTACCGAACCGACTCCACGATCGAGTCTTTGTTTATTTAGGTGACCTCTTAATTACCTCTGCCACCCTGGATGAACATTTCTATCTGCTCAGTCGCTGGCTTAATTAGAAATGAAGGGTTGACTATTAACGTAGAGAAAAGTCGATTTATTCTAAAAGAAGTTAAATACTTGGGCTACTCAGTAGGTGATGGATGTTTACGTACTGATTCAGAAAAGGTAAAGGCAATCGATGGATACCCTATTCCTAAAACTGTTAAGCAGGTCAGACGATTCATGGGGATGTGTGGTTAGTACCGGCGTTTGATACATACGTTCGCGACACTATGGGAGGACCACTAACAGATCTTACCAAGAAGGGCGTAAAATGGGAATGGTCAGACGCTGCTAACAAGTCTTTTAAGGCTCTAAAGCATGCACTCACAACAGCACCTGTTCTGGCAAATCCGGACTTCGAGAAACCCTTCTATATACAGTGTGGCGCCAGTACCATACTGGAGTAGGAAGCGGGCTATTTCAACTTAATGCCGCCGGAGAAGAACGACCAATATCGTTTAATTCACAAATCTGAATGCCGAACAAAGGAATTACTCCATCACAGAGTTAAAGTGTTACGCAGCGGTACTGAGCGACAAAAAGTTCCGTGCGTATATATTAGAAGGGTACAGCTTTACCATTTATACCGACCATGCGAGTTTACGCTGGTTCATATCTCAAAAGGACGGCTTGCTCGTTGGAGTCTATAAAATTACGGGCATTTAATTTTGAAATAGATTATAGAGAAGGCTCTGTTAATGTTGTGCCCGATGCTCTATCTCGAGTGTATAGTAACGAACCAGGCATGCTGTCGTCTCTTTCAATGCAGCCCGATAAACATAATAATTCTATCATCGGTGAAAATTTGAATGTCATTAAACCACTCGATATTGACCTAGATTCACCCGCTTTTGAGGATCCCGAATACTTTGAACAACTAGATAAAATCCGGAAGCTGGGTTCAGAATGCCATAACTTTTGCATTAAGGAAAACAAACTGCTCTATAATCCTTCGGTTGGTATTCGTTATGATGCTACTGATGTGCCAATTTGGAAACTGGTTGTTCCTTCTTCAATAACGTACTCCTTAGTCAAACAAGCCCACTTACCACCATCTGCAGCACATATGGCTATTGCTAAGACCCTGGAAATACTCCGTAGACAATTTTATTGGCGTCGAATGGCTCAAGATATTAAAGAACTCATAAACAATTGTCACGTTAGTAAAATTAATAAGCCCTTCAATTATAACACCAGACCAGAGATGGGGCATCAATTTAAATCTGAACGACCATTCTATATAGACTATTTATTGATCTGTTGTTGTTGATCTGTAATATTTAAACCCTTAGTATTTCAATTTTTTTTAGTGAAAGGCACAAATTGGCATAATCAAATCCAAGTATAAAAAATATAAAATAATTGGGTTTTCTAAAATGGGATTTCTGGCATGATGCTCGCCATCAGATCATCCAAGTCATTGTAAAATTAGTCTTTATCTTGGAAATGGCTGACTTCTGTGGGTGCGTGTACACAAGCGAAGCTTACACAATCGGATATTGACTGCTTGGAACTCCAAAACAGCTTTCTTTACTGGCGGCCCAAAATGAAATCCAGCGCCAAAATTTCCAAGGTCATCTCCACTGTAGAACAACGTATAGCCCTGGGACATGCGGTCTCCACTTTTAGAGAGCACCGAGTTCCAGTCTATACCCAGTCTATTGCCGATCATCCGAAATCTCGTTTCCTGATATTTGGGCGGGCATCCGGTGTTTATTAGTGGTTTAAAGTGCTACCCGATATCTTATCTTGAATCATTAAGACAACAAATATCATTCCATAATCAATTTTTTTTTTCATTTTCAAACAAAGTAGTTTGACTATATTCAATATGAAATAGGAAGACTGGGAATTAATATTGGAATACTATACTACAAAAACTTGAATGAAAGAAAGAAAGCTTGTGAATCATTAGTCTCCACATTTGTTCTTACATAATATACCACCATATACCAAACCATTTCCCATACACACATTTCAATTTTTAATTAATAGAAATATTATGGATTTTAATTACCTTCCAGTACTTGAAATAAAAAAAAAATCCATTTAAAACATAAAACGAAATAAAAAGTAAAAAATGGAAAATGGAAAATTCTTTTTCCGTATTTTTATTTTATTTCATCTCATCAAAGTGAAAAATTATTTTATAATGTTGGGTGCTGGGAAATTCAGTGGTAAAAAAAAATGTGTAGTACAAAAAACCGTCGTAAATCAATGAACGACTAATTCTTTTAAAATATTCTATAAAATGGGATGCAAAATGATTTATCGTAAGTACTCAATAGTATGGAAAATTGGAAATCAATGAAAAATGGGTTGATTAGTATTTTTCAAAAATGTTTTGTTTATGAAACCAATTTATAATGATATGACAATTATTTATAATACAAATGGTTTTAAACTATTTTAATTTCCCAGAGCCCCTGTTTCCGGTCCACTGATTGTAAAATCTAAATACCAGAACCGTAATTAATTTAAAAATAAAAATTAAAATCCTATTTTAAAATAATATCGACCTTTATAAATACGAATTTTTAATTTATGTAAATTTTATTATAAGCGAACCAATAGTTCGAAATGATTTTCTTTTCATTCCAATTAAAAGTTATTCTTTCCAATTTACATAACCACTTTTCCAAGGCACAATATTTATACATATATACGTTGAACGTATAAAATACTTTTGGAGAGACGAAAACCTCTTTTCAACTTTTCCTATTCCGACGATATATATTATGTACATATACAAAATCAAATCAATTAGCATAAATTTTAATTTATAGAAATTTTTTTTCATTCATTTTCATCTCTTGAGTTTGAGAGAAGAAAAGCTTAAATATGTTGTCGATCGGAATAAATCATGCATTCAACCATAAAGTAAAAATTAAACAAAAAAATACATAAAATTTATAAATTATATATATTTTTGTTAAGTTTCTTATAATTTTCTTTTCACCAAAAAACAATTAAATTTTCCAAAAATAAAAATAAGTTATAACTAAAATAAAAGAAAATATATTTATAAGTAAATTACAAAATCGGTTGTTGTTGCTGGAAAATTGTAAAATTAAAGTTTATTTTCTCTCTATATACGAGTATGTATGTATGTATGTATGAGGAATATATACGGAAATAAAATAAGATATAAAAATTAAAAATAAAAAGTTTTCGGGAAGCAAATTAAAGCACACAGCAGCACATAACTGAATATATACTATGCGATGTTCACAAGAGGAGGACGAGTAAAAATTTTCATGATATAAGTTTTTCATAAATTAAAAAATAAGAATACAAAAATTTACACAATTTTTAATAACATCATAAACATAAATATAAATAATTAGATAAACATATATGTATACATAACAACACATATATACAAGTTTTTATGTTTTGTAGCTCATCTGTGTTATTGTCTTATAATTTTTCCCTGATGAAAATTAGTTGGAAAATTTCGAAACATTTTTCGTTTCGTATTTTTAATTCAATTTTTAACATGATTAAAAGGTTTGAAAATTGATTTTTATTCAATAAAAGTTAGGAGCTTTTGTATACATTGTACATACATATATACAAAAGTTATTAGAGTGTTTTTATATCGTTCGGTTTTGTATTTATGTTGTATATACATAGTCGTAGAACAACACTATAGTGTATCGTCTATATATATTCTTATAGTTCGAAAATTTAAATAATTTTAAACTTTTCCAATAATAAAAGCAGGACGAGTACCACCAAAAAGTATTTGTTGAGCTTTTTTGTTTTAACGTAAATTGTATATTATTGGTTTTCCATAAGTTTGAAAAGGGTTTTTTTCGGGGTAAAGACCGCTTGCATAATTTGATTGTTACTTGATATGTTGTTGTTGGCTGCATCACGCATGGCATAGTTGTTTAATAAAAACAATTGGTAAACATTTGACGTTTCACTACTTTTTCTTCAACTGTTGAATTATTGTTATTTCGCCTGCAAATTTGATATTTTCCTTTTCTAATTGAAGGTTGAATTTACTCCTGATAACTCTCAACTTAAAGTTGCCATTTTTCCTTCCCCTCTATTGGATAGGTCCAGGAGCTCTTGTAGCTATGAAGAGAGCGGCGTACATCGTTGATAAACAATTCTACTGGGCCAGTCGTTTTAAGGACGGATATTTTGTCTTTCCAGTTGAGTTAAAGACCCTGTAAGCAACCATTACGTCAGCTTTGATAATTTTTTTGATCGTTGGAATTGCCGCAATATAAATAATTCTGGTGCCCATGCTAATTTTAGAAATAAAATTAAAATCAAATTAAAGAAATAATAGAATGCCCAAGCTTTTGTTGGGACGGCTATTTTCTCATAGCGATTGAGTTTGAAACCATTATGACCACCACTGTGCCAGCAAAATAAAAGTGAAACGTTTGTCAACTTTTCAAAGGAAATCAAAATCGAAAAAAAATTTTGGTCAGTTACAAAATGGCGCCCAATGTTACGGTACACAATTATATGCTTTTTTTACGTGATTTTATTTCTTTTGCAATGTTAAGTTTTTTTTTCGAGTTTATGTTCCTACCTCTATGATAGCGTTACTTTATTCGACCATGGAGTCTTTGATTAAGTGTACGTTAGTATCTTTAGGTAGGAGTATGATTTCAATTTTTTTTATGTCAATCTTCTTGCTGCCTCATGCGCGTCCTATCTCTCTTTACAGAGATTCTGATTAAGGATGTTAGTTCATTAGTGACAGGTAAGACTATTGGTTTCGGTTCTGTTCAGGTAAGCGTATTCAAACCATATCATACGTCTCGCGTGACATCGGTTCAAGGTTGAGTTCCATTAGCATGCTATTCTCCTATCGGGATATTTAGATTGCTTTGTTAGATTGTCGTGTACGCCTCTGTTGAAATAAATGTGATTAAACCAAGTTTCACTTATTATAGCCACCACGTTTTCCTCTAGGATTACGAACTGAATTAAGTTGAATGAAGAAAAACTTAAGTGTTATAATTATTGCATCGGTGGTCTTGGCTCTACTCATCACCCCCGCAACTCATTAGAAGTTTAAGTCATTTAAGTTTTGTCTATTAAATATAAATTCGGTAGAATTTACTTAATTTAGTTTTTACTTTTTGTTAATATTTCTTGGATTGATTATAGTTGTATCCTAGTATTAACCTATACACTTAAGAATTTTGTAAATCTTATTGCTAAATACTAGAATTACATTCAGATAAGCTATTTATCGGGCTTGTTTTTTTTGGTTATTATTGAATTTTTTTTTCCTTCTCATTAGATATTAATTATTTAATAACTTTAAATTTATATTGAAATTTCTCTTCGCGGGCAATTTTCATGGCACCGCACTGGAATCCTACAAATTATTAAAGGCTCAGTTGGAGGAAAAAATAACCACCCCGGTATTGATTCCTACGCGGGCGCATCAAGCGGCACGGAACAATCCGAAGCGCGAAGTAGAAAAGTGTTCCATTAAATTGGGTTCTCTAAAAGCCTTGATTCAAAAACTAGACAATGAACCAGACTCGAACACCTTCAAGCGCCTCCATTCAAGACTATTACACGTATAAGGGCAACTTCAGCGCATCTCTCGCTCTCGAGCTACTAAAGAGTTACTATACCGGTTGTAATGCAAATTTTACATACATTAAAGGCTTCTTTAGAAAAACGGTCGCAAGGTGAATTCAAGGATGCCGAAACATCAATCGGAATCCGAAATTAGTACAAAAGAGGCTCCAACTATTCGACCTTCAACCAGCAAAGTACTACCGGCGATTGACGAAGCGGTTTCAACACCTACCTCCGGCAAGGTAACCCATCAACAATCGAATCCTCCTATCAAACCATTACCCGTGGTGAGAGGAAAGACTCGCCTCACTGGGGAATCCGATAGTATCATCACAACCATCATCCTCACATTTGCCAATTACGTCTTCGGCTGCCAATAACATAATATCTGTCCCTAATCTGTGCCACGGTCATGAACACCTGGAAATTCAGCACAACTCAACTTCGGCCGCAGTAAATGGCAACGGTTGGTACCAAATGCCAATTCAAAATTTTAATGATTCCATTGGTCCAAACTCACCTATTAGAAACCCACTCAGGTGGATTATTAGTTTCGAGGGTTCCCCCAACGGAAAACTTGATATTGAGAGATTTTTATACAGAGTTGAGCGTACAGCGGTACGATATCAGGTGTCACTGGTCAACCTGGTCGAGGAGTTGGGTTCGCTACTTAAAGGAAAAGCCCTTGACTGGTACTGGTTGTTTTTAGAACGTCACGGATTAGTATCATGGGTACAACTGCGGAGCGCACTAGTTCAACGATTTAAACGACACTTAACAGGTGACGATATCTTGCAGGAATTAGACAGTCGCAAGCAGCGGTTTCCAAAAGAATCATTCTATGATTTTTACAGCGCACAACTTAAAATAGCCATGCAGTCTCCTACATCAATTCCCGAAGAGGAATTATTACGCTATGCGAAAAAGAATATGCGGCCTGGACTCCAATTTCATCTCCAAATGTCTGATAAAAAAATAAATTCCATTGAGCAACTGGCAGCAGTCTGTGTTAGTTGGGAACAGATATGGGTACGGAATGGGTACGGAATGGGTATTGTCTAGAAAACTATCTACAACAGCCACGAAAAAATATTCATGAATTAATAGAGGTTGGCCCTTTAAAATTTAGGCGCCATTTTGTAACGGACCAAAAGTCCATATACAAAAAAAAATATTTCAACCAATAGAGGACCTGCGCACAGCATGAGCCTGGCTAAGTACTCACGGCGATGCAAGTGACTTAACAGTGGAACATATTATTTAGGTTTTTAGAAATATAAAAATCGGTTTTAAAATTATTTTTGTATAGGATTACTCACCATGCCCTCCCTCGATGTACGGGTAGCTGACTTCTTTTGGTTCGCCACACCGTTAACGAACCTTGTGTCCCACGTTGTGCGGGGTTTAATTATAAAGCCTACAGTATACAACACCCGCTAGTGAATACCGGTAATTTTGGTTAGTTAAAAATTTTCTTTTTTCACTAATTTTCTTTGATTTTATTTTATATGTTTTTTTTTTCTTTCACTTTACTCACTGTATGTACATTTGATGATTGTACCTTAATGATGAACTTTCATCAATACACAAGAAATTGGTATACACACGATTGTTCAATTTCTCAATAACTATTTTTCATTTTGTAATAGTTCACGATATCACAAAAAAAAACTTTACTGAAAATTTATTTATAACTAGCTATAACTAAATATATTTATTTATATATATATTTTTTTTTTATTCTTGTTGACTACATATTATCAACGGTCATAATCACAAGCAGAGTCTGAACTGGACTACAGTAAAAGCCCGATTATCCGGCATCCAATTAACCGGAACACTCAGTTAACCGGAATTTTAATTTTTCGGAATTTTTTTCCTTTTTTCTCTTTCACAAGGGAAATAATTTTTTTAATTATTCGGGGATTCCCAGAAAATATACTTTCCTTTACTTTTCTTCTGTTTTATGCATTATTCTATTTGAATTGAATGTGTAAAATCGTGTTACATAGTTAGGTTAGTGAAATATTAAATATATTCATTAGTATTTAATTTGACGATACATATGTAGTTCAATACCTTTAATGTAAATTAATAGTAATTTTAATGAATAAAACACTAATTTTAATAAATAAAGAAAAAACTAACTTTAATAAAACCATAAATAAATATTAATATGGCTTCGACCAGCAAAGAATCAACAAAGAGGAAAAGAAATGTGTTATCAATCAGTGATAAAATTGAAATTATTAACAGATTGAAGAGAGGTGAATCTCGAGAGGCATTGATGAATTTTTATAATATTGGCAGTTCAACTTTATACGACATAAAAAAAAATAAAGAAAAATTGTTAGAGTTTGCTTCTAAAATGGAAAATGATAAATTCGCTAAAACTAAGAAAACAATGCATAAAGCTAAACTGGAGCAGCTCGATTCTGTTTTATATGAGTGGTTTTTGTGTAAGAGAAGTGAAGGAATGCCAATAACTGGCCTCATCATCATAGAAAAAGCTAAATATTTCTATGACGCTCTAAAAGTAACTGAGCAGTGTGTATTTTCGGATGGTTGGTTAGCACGTTTTAAATCAAGGCACGGTATTCGAAAATTGGATATTTCAGGTGAAAAGAAATCAGCAGATGAAATCGGAGCAAGCGATTACTGCACAAAATTTAAAGAAATATCATCTCACTCGTGAACAGGTTTATAATGCTGATGAAACCGGGCTCTTGTGGCGATGTTTGCCAAATTCTACTTTAGCGGGAGCAGGGGAAGCTGCTGCTACTGGCTTCAAACATAACAAACAGCGACTAACAATTCTTTGTTGTGCAAATGCAGCTGGAACGCATCGGTTGGAATTATTGGTTATTGGCAAATATGCTCGACCAAGAGCATTGAAAAATATTAGCGGCTTACCGGTAATATATAAATCGCAGTCGAATGCTTGGATGAACCGAGAAATATTTCATGACTGGTTTAAATCAAATTTTATACCATCGGTTAAATCGCATTTCACAACCTTAGATGACACACATAATCAAACATGTTTGCTATTATTAGACAACTGTAGAGCTCACCCTTCAACAAGTGAGCTAGTATCAGATTGTGGAAATTTCATTGTTTTGTGTTTACCGCCCAATGTTACATCTTTAATTCAACCGATGGATCAGGGCATAATTCAGAATTTCAAATGTTACTTTAAAAAACAGTTTTTAAGAAAATTGATTGCTGCTGATTCAGTGAAATCGTTTCAACAATCTTATAACATCAAAGATGCAATATTTAATGCAGCGTTTGCCTGGACTGAAGTAAAATGTTCAACTTTAGCAAATGGCTGGAACAAACTGTGGTTTAATGATAATCAGACACCAAGTAACAACAACGCGCCTTACGATGAAATTTACGAAATCTTGGATTCTAATGCAAAACAATTTGTGGATATTCAAGAGCACGAAATTGCTGACTGGTTGCATCTCGATGATAACACAGAAACTGTGCAAACTTTTACGGATGAACAACTTATCGAAAGTGTTTTAAATCCCAACGCAGCAGAGAACTTAAGCTCAGATTCTGATGAAGACGTACAAGTAGCTGAAAAAGGTATCACTTGGCAAGTAGCAGAAGCTGGTTTGACAACATTTCTCAAATTTGCAGAACAATGCTCGCAGTATTCTGCTCAAGAAGTTATGCAGATTTATGTCATGCAGAACAAATTTCTAGTGAAAAAAGAGAAGTCTACCAAACAACAAGATATAAGATCGTGGCTTCTAAAAAATCCATAAAGTTTGAGGTCCAATAATGACGAAGTTTGAATTTTATTATTAAATTTTATAATTGAATTAATTTATGAATTATTTAAAAGTTTTGGGTATTCGTATATGGGTGTACTCGTATACATAATACATATGTATTTATTATTTGCAATAAATTCAATGAACTGATATATAAAAAAACTGTTTTCTCGTACATAATTTGAAAATAAATAAATGAGAATCCTAAAAAATAATGAAATCAAGCGAAATTCTCGTAAAGTTTCTAGTTTTAATGAAACATTCAATTATCCGGAATTTTCGATTATACGGAATGCTCTCATCCCCAAGCATTCCGGATAACAGGGCTTTTACTGTACTTTGCCATCGATGTCTTGTTTCTATTTTTTCTTTTTCAAGTTTTGACGGTAAATCATCTAGCATATTCTATATTGTTTTATTTATTGTTTTTTTCCGTTCTAACTGGCCATTTCCCGCTAAAATTATTTTGTCACTTATACCGTAAAAATAAAAAAAACGCGGCAAGCAAAATACAGTGCGATAGTAAAGAAATAAATGTAACTAATCAACCTAATTCGTTACACACCAGTTACACTAACAACGCAGTTAACATCAGTTACACCAACAACTTCAACGCAGTTAACACCAACTACACCAACCACTTCAAATAAAGCAAACACCATTTAAATAAGTGATGATGTAGTAATAACAATATAAAATAAAACATTGAAGTTCAATCACTTCAAAAACGCACCGTCAACAATAAATGAGGATATTAAAGTGCGGCTGGCAGCTGGCAGCCGTGCATTGTATCATCTAAGGCCGCTGCTAAAATCTAAACACTTATCAAGTGCCCGTTAAGCTGAAACTTTACAAAGCATTGAACAGGCCCGTTGTTATATTTGGATGTGAAAGTGGGCGCTGAGTACGAGAGATGGCTTCTTACATTTAAGGGAAGAGTCATGCGTGTGATTCACGGCCCAAAACGCGAAATAGTTGGTACATACCGAGCTCGGTATAATATCGAGATCAGAGATTTGATGAAGATCCCCGATATTGTGCATGAAATAAGATCTCAGCGAGTACCTTGACTCCGTCACGTTCTGCGTGTTGATCTGGAAAGAATTGTGCAGCGATCTCTGAAAGAAGAACCACCATATGGTAGGCGCCGAGGTCGTTGCAGCCGACAATAGCTCCACTGTGTAGATAATGACACGGGTTTTTCTGGTTGTCTAGGACAGTATGAAGACCAAGCCCAGGATAAAAACCGTTGGAGCCAGATTGTTGACGCAGTAAGGGGCCAGTAATGGCCTTTAAACACTGTTTTATTATTAAGATAAATTAGACAACAATTTAGTTTTTCTATGCATTTCTGCACATGATCTTAAAATTCATAAGTGTTTTGATGGTAGTTGTAGCGTGCCAAAATTAAATAAAAACAATAACTTTAATAACCTAAATATGGTATAAATCCAAATATAAAATTTATTTAAATAAGAAAAAAATTATAATTATAAAATAAAATAAGAAAAATCATTTACTTTAAATTTGTAAATATAATAATTAAGTAACTAAATATGACTTATAACTAATTATATAAAAAAATCGTTTATATTTTTTTTTATAAATTTAGAATATCATAGAAATTTTTAAACATAGCGTGGTTTCCTGGTCATCCACATTGAACCTTCGTTACAACAAAAAAACATGAAAAGAAATATAAAAAAGTAACAATTAGTAATCATCCGAAGTACAAAACACAACAAAATCTTTATCTCGGAAAAGAAAAATCTCTTTAAATTGTAAGGAAATACAGATATCGATATTTCATTATTTTTTTTTTTTTTTGTAAATATTACCGGACAAAGCTCAGCCTACAGTCCACTCCCGCGTGAGTTCGTAAGAAAAACAAATTAAATTGATCTTTCCGGGGTCATCAATTGTACATAAAGGATTATAATTTTTACCAATTACAATAAACAAAAATTAATAATTAGGACGAGATTTACTTTAAATTTCAATACAGAATTTCACGAAAAAGGAAAAATAAAATTTATTTAGGAAAGCGACAAAATGGTTAACCCAAAAAAAAAACTCCAACTCACCTGATCCTTCAGTAGTCGCATAATAAATCACGTACCAATAATTTCACCTTGACACGATACAAATAACCGCAATAATCGACGATTCCACGATGTACACGCCAACCACCAACGAACAAAATGGCATTGACTCGGTCCGCAGTAATCGATACTATTATAGTTGTCGGCCCCAATTTAAAGTCGTCACTCAACAAATTTCGACAATTTAGTTTATTAAAATTCTATGGGTTCAAATAATAGCAATAATCGATGAGTCACACAACAAAGTTCTATATAATTTCTTTATCTACACACAGACACAACAATTAAACTTCAATCCTTTTAGATATCCAGATGATTTTATAAAATTGTATGCTTATATTAAACTATAAGCTTGGCGTCTCTTTCATTGATTACTTTTTAATCAATTGTATAAACAACACTATATACTCAAAATCAAAAATACAACTCCATATTCGTGTACCACTTTGATAATTTTACAAAAAAAATTAAATATCGTATATATAGGTACATATATCCACATACGAGTATATATATCGAATATATAAAAATAATAATAATATCGCCACTCGTATTTTGAATACAAAAAAAAAATTATAATCCGCCGTTGGTATCTTGAATACAAAAAAAATAGAATCCCCCGTCTCGCACACGGTTTGGGTTTATATACACATTCTTATTGAAAATGCCGGATGTCTCTCGATCCGCCATGTTATTTTCATCCATTTACAGCCAAGTTGAAGTTTTCTGTAATTAACCATTAAACTTTCCAAAAAGTATTACCGAAAATTTAAGTTCAAATATTTTTATTCTGGTTGGAAACCTGATCACGGCTAATGACATCTATATAAAAGTATTTTCAATAAAATATCTACATCTCCAACCACCAAATCAATGAATCATCAAAATTTTAGATGCATATTTATTCCGAATAATAAACCCAAAATCGCCATAATACAAACAGTATACAGTGAGTCTATTAAAATATGATTACCGTGTGTTATTTTTTTTTCTTCCATCAAAACAAAATCTGAACCTACAAAGTAGGGGATTTTATATAGAGGGTTTAGGACAGCCAAGTTTGGTATGACAAACTACGTTTGGAATAATCGACATACATGAGGTCATACCAAACTTGGTTGTCCTAAACCCCATAATCCCCTACTTTTTCCTAAATTAAAATTTTATTCGCATAGCTTAGACCTTTAGATATCTTGGTATATCCGTCATTATTGTGTCCGGTTCCTAGGATTCAGGAAATCATTTCCTTGCAAATGTTGTTGTCCTATAGATAAAATTCGTTATATCGAGACTATCTGCATTGCACACTATAACACATATTAGTGAAAATTGTGGTTTTTGTGATTTTTTAGTACAATTTTAGGACAAACTTCACCCGTCTAGATAGAATTGTGAATTTTACCCCAAAAAAATCCTAATTTTTTACTTTTTTCTTAGGAGAGATTTAGGACAAAACTCACGTGAATTATTAAAAAACCCAGAAAAAAGACAGGCAACCATTCTGTGAAATATAATTTGATGAACCACCTTAAACGACGTAATTCGATAGGCACCTGTCTATTTAGTACATTTATCAACCTTAATTTATTAGGCGATAACCGCGATCAAAAAATATTTAATCAAAAATTGTTAATAATAAGTAAATTTATTTATAATATTATTAATTGCTAATTACAATCTAGCACGCGCACAATAATCTAAAACTATTATTTATTTTCCGAAGCTATCGCAGCTATACCGCATATACAAGTATATTGCATGCATTTTCTGCATTTGAATATAGCACTCATAAATTACCAGCTATATGCAAATCTAAATTCCCTCGATCCATCCGTTTATGTCTATATATGGATGTATATAGCGAAATACATGTATACTAATTATCAATTTGCAGTCAAAGTAATAAACCGAACCAAACGAAGCAAAATATACACAACACTTTGAGTAGGAAAGTACATTGCCATGTTACTTACAAATATATATACGAACGATATCTTTACTCAACTCTTTTTTATTTCTTTATATCCTTTTTTAATTTCCTTTATATACGTTATGTATATATATAGCCTATATCTAGGAAATATTTTTATTGTTGCCTTCTTTTGTGGCAAAAGAAGTAAAATTAAAATTCAAATTAAAAATGAAAGAAGCAAGCAAACATAAAAATAAAAAAATGGGGTCTGCGTGAATATTAAATTCCTTTGATGTCATACTTCATTTACATTATTATTACATTGTGGTTAAAATTATTACATGACATGTTTAAGGATATACATACTTATGTGTACACCACCAAGTCAGTCGACGAAGAGAAATCGAATAAAAAAATCGAATAAACAATAAAAGCTGAATAAAGCACATAATTTTATATGCTGTTTATTATCATACAGCTATATATGTAACGTTTCATGTATTTGATGAGTTCATGCAGCGACAACATCACACCCGCACATCTACTCTACATATTATACGTGTATGTACATATGTGCGGAGGCGGTAGAGTGGAATGAAAAAAATCAGCTCATAAGTGATAATTTTTTATTTTATTTTCTGATAAAAACAATAAAATCATCAAAGTGTTAATTTCTTCCCGCCGTTCTTCAATTCAAATCTATAAACGCACAAAGAAAATTAATAATTTCTAGCTATATACTCGTACTGCAGCGGGAGGGTCGATTTAAATATTAAGATAAAGGAATTTATTACATAGACTTTCAATTTTTTTTTATTACAATTGCAAATTTTATATATTTTATTTTTTTATGGATGTGACAATTTGAGGGAATTGATTAAGAGGAAGTGTTTGGTATCATCTCGACATATATAGTTCATTGATTGTTTAAAAAAAAATTAGATGATGACAAAGAAAGGTGTGAATATTTAACACTTTGAAGTGGTTATTGGGAAAAAAAATGTTGTGTTTGTCACATATGTACACATCGAGTAGAAGTAATTAAGTGTAATATGTGAAATCTAATGTTCTAGATACATAAATTTATGTATTCGGTGGTTTGAGTAATATATACACAACTTAATAGATTATTATAGTTTGAAGTACATACTCTTGATAGCAATCAATGTATATGATGTTTTTGAAAACAAATAATTTAATGTTACAAAAATATATTTTGTTATTTTAACTCCAAGGCACTTAATTATTTTGTATATTAAATCAACATACTCCTTATATATAGTATAACTTTCAATAGTTCTTTTAACTCTATACAAAAAATTTCGCTACTACTGATTTGAATAAAAAAAGCTATTTACAATAAGTTCAACTATTCCTTAGTTTCTTTAGTCTTAAGGTTGAATCATAAGCAACGAGATTTATTCTAGCTATTTATATCCGAGCTCTAAGCCAGTAAAATCAATCAAAATAACCAAATAAATTTTGAAAAAGATTCGAACTACTCAATTCTACGCAGGAGATACGATTGTAAAGTCTTATAAATTGCAAAACAAACTCTTTGCTTAACAGTTTGAAAAAATATACCAATCACATGATGACCAAACATTTGAAGGCGAAACAACTAATGAAGTTGTACAAGAAAGAGATGAAATCCATAGCCGCACCAAATAAAGTCAAGATAAAAGCTAATAAGAATCATCAGAAACAAACAATGCAAGTAAAGTAGACCGACTTAAAGAATAAAGCCTTTACAGCTGGTGTAAAAGTTAGTGTATAAACAGCATAATGCAGCTGATCTCCATATTCACTGTAAAGATGTGGTTCAAATAAGCATCAAATAGATGCTCATTCGTCTATTAAGTTTATAGATTATAATATCATAAAGGGCTGAATAAATATAAGGGCTGACTATATCTATACGTAATGTCAGTAGATCGCAATAGTTAACATTAAAATGGAAATTTACACATAATACGGAATATTTGTGAAGTACAGCCGTTCTCAGGTATGTTTCTTATTTTAATCGGAATGTTTTATCTATTTCTGACTATAAACACGCTTCAGCATAGTTCTGCCATATTCAACACAATCCATTTGTTATGGACATTCCGACATTTTCGTCTCTAAAAGGGACGAAACTTAAAAACAATAACTAAACATAAGGACGAAATTGGTTTTAAATTGTAAGACATAGATACAAAATGAAAGACGAACACGGCTGTCAAGTTAAACTTTAAATTCAAAATAGAGACAAATTTGTACATTTGAATACCATTTCACAAATAAAACAGATTATCAAGAAACATTGTAATGGTATTTATGAGAAACCAAGTTGTCTATGTAAAGAAAAACCGAAAAGGAATTTTAAAAGTTCCTTACAGAAAGTCCTAAATGACAAAAACTTACAAATCGATATCGCTGAAGGAAAGGTACATAAAACTAAAATAAAACGTGATTTCCAGATGCCAAACAATGACCTAGCAGGAACTTCAAATGACCTTCTTCCGAAATAACAAAGGAATAGATTTAGAACCCTGCTCAAAAATAATAAACGAAATTAAAACGCAAGTTACAGCATTATCGGACAAAAAATATGCTCCGCTGAAGAATACCTCACTATACTCAATACTTTCCTTGTAGTAGGAGCCGACTAAACGGTTGGATCGCTGTTTACAAAGTTAACCGGACATTTGCTCAACTATTCGGACACGAAATTTAGGATCAATACGCGGAACGTGCGGTCACTTAGGAAACAAAGAAATCAGCCAACCCCAAGATAATGACTCATTTTACAATGGCTTGGATGATCTGATGGGATCTATACCCGAACACGATGTTTGACTGGTAATTGAGAATTTCAATTTAAGAGCTGGCAGAAGTCACATCAACTTGTGTGAAAACATAGGTCCGTACTATACACGAAAACATAGGTTCGTACTACCACTCTTTGCCAAAACGAGAGACAATAATATTACCTCTCAGTCACCCTCACTGATGTAATCTCTTCCAATACTGGATATATTAGGATGGACATTATCTTTCACCCAAATACAACCAAAACAAATAATAAGCTTAGAGAATTTCCCCATTACACAGTTGATTCAAAACATTAACAAAAAAATAAAGTTCATTGCAGTTTATTCTAAACGATGGAAATCTCTACACTATACCAATACAAAATTAATTAATTATGTTACCAGGGCAGTAAAACCCTTTTTTTATAATACAACCGTAACAATGCATTATCTTCAAGAAGGGGACCACTTGAAATGTGAGAATATTGCGTTATAGCTCTCCTTTGCACAGCATACAAGTACTGTCCTACTAATGTAGGACATTGGATAGAATCACTCCTCCAGCGGAAGGCCTGATTGGTGACTATCAAGGAGGATTTCATCCGAATTGATCAGTCACTGATCAGGTTTTTCCACTACAGATAATTCTATCTAAATATTAAACTAGTACATCAAATGTTCCTGAATTTCCGGGAGGCCTATGACTCGATCAATCCGAAGAGTTTTTAATTTGCCCTGGAATACCTAGAGATGGCCACAAAATTGGTACGATTGTGAAGAATGGGAGTATAACGCAGTCTCAATGCTATGTTAAAATCGAAAACAGGCTATCGAGAATATTTGCAGTAAACTCGGGTTTTTGGGTTCCAAGGGTTCCCGATACTCTTTATTCTCATGTTGGAGTACATCTTTCGTAAAACTGAAACACCTCATCGCGAAATCTTGTTTCCCCAGTCCAATCAGGCGAATGAATATACCATAACGAGGTGAAGGAAATTATTAATCCGCTTATAGAGTTTTTAGGTTCTGTTTGACTCCAGATCAATGGGTCCAAAACGAAATATATAATCTCTGGTTATAGGGTCATTGGAACACCAGATTTTAGTAGCGGCCCCTACATGTTTGAGGAGTGAGGCGGTTCAAATATTTGGGCTCAATTCTTACTCAGAATAACAGTGTGAGTGAGGATATTAAAGTGCCGGTGGTAGCTGGGGCTAAAATCTAAACACCTATTAAGTGCTGAAGCTTTATACAAAGCGTTGATCATGCCCGTTGTTATGTATTGGAACAATGGTGGCCAACAAGGCTGGGATGAGTATTTCGGTAACAACTGTATATTTTTAGATGATGAAAAAGTCTGGGGTAGAATAAATGTAAAAAAAAACTAGGATGAACCAACTGTATAAATTATATAAATATATATACCGGGAGTTTCTTTTAAACTGAGACGATCAAATATTTCGAAAAATTGCCACTCTACGGAAAAAATGTCCATAATCAAAATTTAATCATACCGCGGGGGAAATACATTAGTGCAAAAAAAATAGTCCCCCACCCCTGCTTTGTAGTTTATCTATCTTAGTTTAAAAGTTACTTAAACTAAGATAGGAAGCCATATTTTTTTATTGCAGATACGGATTCTACGACTAAAAGTACGTATGATTTGAATGAAATATTTTGTTCGGTTCATGATAGATGGCGTTGTAATCGATGAAATTCAATTTTTTCAATTTCTCCTTCTTAGAACACATGCATTCGATTCTGCAATACGTTTGAAATAAAAAACATCACGTTTTCATTGGAAATACTCGAAATTCGCCATCAAAACAATTTATTCAGTTTTGTAAATCTAAAATAAGTGTTCAAAATGATGGCCTGCGACTTCAATGCACTTATTAATCCGCATTTCAAATGATACAACTGAGAAGTGTGTCTGGTTGAATTTCAGCACACGCATTTCTGATTCGTTCAATCATGTTCTCACGTGTTGTTGGTTTTTGTGTGTAAACTTTGTTTTTGAGGTAACCCCACAAAAAAAAAATCTGGCGCAGTAAGATCTGGTGATCTGGCGGGCCAATTTATCGGACCAGCTCTACCGATCCAGCGACCTTTGAAATCACGATCAAGTATTTCACGTGCCATCAACGAATAGTGTGCAGGACAACCATCATGTTGAAACCACATGTTCCGTCTCACTTCTAAGCTCAAATTTTCAAGTAATATTGGCAGTTCATTTTCCAAAATGTTTCGGTACATTTGACAATTCAAGTTGCCTTCAATAATGTGGGGGCCTATGAGTTTGTTGCCAATTATTCCACACCACACGTTGACAGTCCAAGGACGCTGATGTTCAACTTGACGAAGCCAGTGCGGATTTGTAACACTCCAATAATGCATGTTGTGTCGATTAACCGTTCCATGGTTTGTAAAAGACGATTCGTCGGAGAACATTACGCAACGAAAAAAATAGGGGTTTTGTTGTATTTGTTCACGTGCCCATTGACAAAAAGTTACCAGATTTTGGAAATCAACGCCATGAAGATCTTGGTGTAAAGACACATGATATGGATGATACTTGTGCCGTTTTAAAATTCTCCAAACACTGGTGAGGGGCAATCCGGAATCGCGAACTATTTCTCGTGTACTAATATGATGATTATGTATATTAATAAAACTATTTTTATTTCTTATTTTATTTAATTTTTATTTTTCTTCCTTTTTGTGATAATATTTTTTGTTTTTTATATTTTAATTTTAAATATCGATTTCGAGTAAATATCGAAACTCTAAGTAATTTTAAAAAACTGAAGAAGGAGACATCCGAAATCGATATTTAAAATTAAAATATAAAAAACAAAAAATATTATCACAAAAAGGAAGAAAAATAAAAATAAAATAAAATAAGAAATAAAAATAGTTTTATTAATATACATTAATTAAACAGTGATAAAAGTACACAAAAATAATAAAAAATGGATATCCATAACCCAAATGATGATTATGAGCCACTGCTGCCAATACAGCAATTTCATTATTTTCTCCAGTGACTGTTGCTCTACAGGTCCTCTTTTTCGGTTGAACATTTCCATCAGTAATAAACTGTTTGATAGTACGGCCAAATGAAGCACGTGAACGAATCCTATCCGGAAAACGTTGAGCGTCAATAGCAACCGCATTTTCAAGATTTCTGCCAGCTTCTCCATAAACCAGAACCATTTCAATTTTCTCTGGCACAGTTAAACGCTCCATTTTAAAGTATTTTGTCGTTTATTTTGCAATTACGAAAAACATGAAGATAAGAAATAACACAAACGTTAAATGTGATTTACAAAACTGAATAAATTGTTTTGATGACGAATTTCGAGTATTTCCAATGAAAACGTGATGTTTTTTTTATTTCAAACGTATTGCAGAATCGAATGCGTGTGTTCTAACAAGGAAAAATTGAAAAAATTGAATTTCGTCGATTACAACGCCATCTATCATGAACCGAACAAAATATTTCATTCAAATCATACGTACTTTTAGTCGTAGAATCCGTATCTGGAATAAAAAATATGGCTTCCTATCTTAGTTTAAAAGTTACCCCCGCCCCACCTACAAAGCGGGGGTGGGGGACTAGTTTTTTTGCACTAATGTATTTCCCCAGCGGTATGTTTAAGTTTTGATTATGGACATTTTTTCCGTAGAGTGGCTATTTTTCGAGATATTTGATTGCCTCAGTTTAAAAGAAACACCCGATATATATATATATATATATATATATACACTCTAAGAAATTTCTGTTGTATTTCACTACGATTATTGGAGGTTATCTGTTGCCTTCAATTATTGTAGTAAATTTCGATCGTAGCGTGATTTATAAAAAATCACACTGAAACTGTGTGAATTTTTCGATGTGGTTTACACTTCAAAGATGAATAATCGCACATTGTGAGTGTGAAATAGTTATTTTAAATGTTGTCAAAATACTCGAGGGTTACTTCTAAGATTGCTGTGAAATATCATCTTATTAAATGAGTTACTACAAATAGTACTTGAATTCAATTTAAAAAAAGTGAAATTGTCTTGGTTTTCATCAATAATTTACTTCAATGAAATGAGAAAACAAACTTCACAAGTGTAAATTAATGATTTAATTGTTGTAAAATATATGTAGTTTCAGAGTGAAAAGCGGCCGAAATTGTGGAAACAAAAACTGATGGTAGGGGTAATAATTAAAAATACATTAAATTTCATTTAAATAATGGCGAATTATTCACATTTATTTATTTTGAATAAAATTATAAATTTTAATAATGCTTATAAATAAAATAAACTGTTTATTATATTTAAAATATAGTTAAGAACAAATTTAATAAATAAAAAAATAATGTTAATTAAAATTATATTATATTATAAATAAAAATTAAAATTTCTTAACTTAATTTGATAATAAATTGTTCCTGCGTTAGGGTATCTTCTAACTAAAAGCCAGTTCTATATTTTTAATAATTGAAGAAGATACGGTTAATGCACGAACATTTTATTATCATATAAAGCCAATATGCACAAATTCAGTTGTTTATATTAATTAAACATTTATTTAATATTATTAATATTTATAGATGATATTTCCAAAATAGCGACATATAATATTTTTTTCAATAAATTTCCAATTGGTTACATAAATCACAACTACTGATATAACATTAGATCACAAATAATAAATTAATATAGACGAAATTAATGCATATTAAGATCACTTATCAAAGCACTTATTTTGTTTAAATTGCTGATTGTTTTTTTGGCCCCCATGCAGAGTCACATAATGTTTTAGTAAAAATCTAAGTAAAAACTCCATTAGTTGAGAAATTTGGTTGGATACATAATGTTGTAAAATTTCTACAAGATGCTTGGACTCGTGCATCACTTGTTGTTTAACAAATATATAAACAATGTTGTTGTCTGCTGGATCAAAGCTATCTGTAATTCAAATTAATTTTATATTTATTAAAATATTTGGCTTTACTGCAAAAATATTTGTAAACATATATACTTTTGGTTTTCATAACAGATAATAAATCGTGCTAACCGTTAACAACCAAATTGATTAAACATCTTATAAATTAATTAATTTCACAATGAACAAAATTATAAATTTACATCAACCTACCACAAGAATTATTATTACGGTTTCGTAAAATCATTGTAAAAAAATTTAGGTATGTGTACCGCCATTAGAAAATTCTCGTTGTGATGTATATTTTACGCAACTTCGTATTATTTTTCTAAACACAAAACGGAATCATTACACCCCAAGATTTATACACAAGTTTAATTTATATAAACCTGCCAATTAATTTTCACAACACACAATTTTCACTATAGTTTTTAAATTTATTGTTAGTTTATTTAAATTTTATTTCAATTATTTTATTATTTTAATCAACTTGCACTTGCACTATATTTTATTTCACCTTTGTTCCTGCACGTTCGGGACTGAAATAATTTGATTATTATTTTTTACATAAAAGAAGCATTATTTACCATAAGATTAGTGTGAAAATAAATTTTTGAGTCAAAACGCACAGATAAATTGTAAATTACTTACACAGTGTAAAATACAAATAAATTGTCGGGGATTTACATAATTTTTTAGTATGTTACACATCTAAAAATATAAACTGCAATATTTGAGTGGTTTACGTCAGTTTTTGATAAATCATAATTCGTGAATTCATTATTACACGTCGTTGTGTATTTTAAATTGATATTTGATATTAAAATGTCCATTTTTGGTGTTATTTTACATTCACTTTTTAGAGTGTATATATATATATATATATATATATATATATATATATATATATATATATATATATATATATATATATATATATATATATATATATATATATATATATAATATATAATATTTTTAATAAGCCTGGAATAACTTCAAGGGGGCACAAATTGCCATATTTCTCCCACTGAATTGATATAGTACCATCACGAGGGAAGTTGGCGGTTTTTGATAGCTCGATCAACTCTTTGTATGTCAGCTTTTGTTTTTATCATTTGTACGTACTCCAATCATATTTTTTAGTATTTCCGCGAGATTATTGCCATTGGGAAACTTTTTATAAAATTCAGTTTATCGTACCTCATAATAATAAGCGTCTCTAAAAATTCGGTTATTCTTGATTCTTAATTATACAGAACTACAGTTGGAGTGCGTCCAATCTTCTTCAAGATGTCGGCTCACCTAACTTTACTTGACGATTTCTGTTTGGACTATTGATTTTAAGAGACTTCATATTATATATAAACCACCTATGTCTATTTCTTTCCACTCAGGTGGAGAAGAGCATTGCATCACTAACAATAACAGATTGCTCATAATTTGTAGGCAGCTTCCCACAAAAACGAACATAATATTTTCTTACTAAAACCAATTTATATTCCACCGCACACACAAAAATGTAGACTAACAAATATTCCAAATGCAATCACTCAATGTAGAAATCAAATAAAATACATACTACACACATATCTCGATAAAAAAAAAAACATTTTTAAACTCAACTGCAACAAAAAAGCTTACACAAAATGTAATATCTTCATTTTTTTTGTTTTTTTTTTTCATTTCACTGTAGCACAGCAAAAAACTGAACTTCCATCCATATTTAGTTTATGAAATCGATCAATTCTATTGTAATACATTTTATACGATTCTGGGAGCTACACAAAAAAAAATTCATAAAAATTGCTGCAAATAAGTTTTTCTTTCGTTGCTTGGTTTGGATTGGATTGGATTACACATTCAATAGATTTCTTAAGAAGCTTTCAATTTAGTTTTATTTTCAAAAATGAACTCAGTCAGTTTGAATTTCCAAATCAATATACGAATATAAAAATTATTTTACATTTACAAAGTAAAATCGGATTTTTTTTTTGATCATCCATATATCACACTGCATAATGCATATATAAGGATACAAATAACAATCCAATCAATATATGCATACATATGTGCATGGTGCTAAAGAAATAAATAAAATATATTTTGTGTTATACCAGTACCGCACCACCAAAATCGTTTTCTATATATTTGCGAGGACATACATATGTATGTGTGCCAGACACACATCATGTATATGTATAACCCCAAAATTAGAAAAGATAAAATTTGAAAACGAAAAACACTTTGCAAATCTGGAATTAAATGAAAAGCTTTCATTTTATCGTTAAACTCGAGTAAATTAATTATTATTTTGTACTGTCTCGCTATGTACATACAAGTACAACTACACATCAAAACCCCTAAAAAAGCTTACGTAAAAAAATTATTAAAATAAGTTCTTTAATCCTTTATTTTTATTTTTTTGTACATTCTTGTCTGGAGAAAAATTTGCTTAATAAAATTGAAAATGATGAATGAAAAGCTTTTTCACTTTATTCTCTCTCTGGTTTTTGTTTTGGGTTTGGTATATACCTATCTATACTATGAATGATTTTGCTTGATTATAATTGGAAAAGTGAAAGTTGTTGTTTTTTGAATAAAAGAGCTTTTATATTAATAGTTAATTAATTTGAATTTTTAAGAGGTGCTATGATGTTGAAATTCTGTATACGAGTATACTGCAAAGTATTTTTTCGTTTAAGACTTTTCGGCATTTTATTTTTTATATAAATTTGGTTTGGTTGGTTTATGAAAATGAGGTGTACGCTGCTGCTATATATGTACTACAGGATTGAGTGGTTCGGTAAATATTTCATTTTCACTTCATTATCATAATAATATTTATGTTGAAGTTGTTTGCACTTTCCTAATTTGGATAAATTTATTTTTTGTTCGGGTTACTTGTTTATGTGCAATAGATACAATCATTTAATAATTGCACGATTAGTTCAGTACTTCAAGAGTTGTATACCAGGGATGGATGTCAAACTGACATGGTACTTTTATTCAGTATTGTTTGTGATTTCATCATGGATATACTTAGCCCGGCGCAGCGTCTACAATTTTTTCAGCTTTATTTCGAAAATCCGTGTTCTTCAAGGAATGTGTTTAGTGAGTATCATTGAAAAGTTTGAATCCTCATTTACAGTATTGGATGATACGCGACGAAATAGACGGGTGGATGTTCAAAATGCTTCACAAATGAAATCGGCCGGAACATACGCCCCTTCGTGCCATGTTAAAGGACTATATTTAAAGGACTAGCGTTAGTTGCCATACAGCTCGAGAAACAAAGCACTTATTAAGAAATCATGTTGGCGAGGAGTTCAGTTCGCGCTTCGAACCGACGAATAGGCTATCTGGGTCGTGTGATACCCAACCTCTAGAATTTTTTCTTTCGGGCTACGTAAAGTCCAAAGTCTATGTGCATAAACCAGCTGAGGCATTGGAAACGTCATCAAAATTGGGCTTTCAAAATTGACCATCTGAATCGCAGTTCCGGCAAATATTTAATCGCAATCATCTGTAAACAAATAAATGGCATTAAAGTTTCCATACGATTAAATTGAAATTTTTGAGTTTTTTAATTTTGGCTCAAATCACTTCAATAGATTTCGTTATTACGGATAAAATAACGCACATGTTGTTTGATGCTCCCTATTTCTGGCATAACTGCCGGTGTGACTTTTGCACTTCAGCGCTCTTTCCACTAGACCCAAATTTTCCCAAAAACCTGTGAACTCTTTGAGATAACATTGATTTCATTAATCTCGTGCCAATTTATTGCTTCTGTTAGAAATAGAATTGTGTGAACGACCTATATGGACAAAACTTTACTGCTGAATCGTGTTGAAGAACTAGCGACAAAATACGTCGTTATGAAAACTGTGACAAAAACGTTTCCTCATCCGACAAAACACATCCACTAAATTTTGTGAAAAAAGATCATTTTTTAGCGAACAAGTGTTGGTTATATGAACGATTTGACTTTTTAATAACTCATACATCTTATAAACATACAGATACATCTTATATAACCTTCCTTAACTTGAATTGTGTTAAATTTTATTTCACGGTCAGTGCCCCCGGAGTATTTTTAATGAAAGTTATAACCTTTTGCTAAAGATTTCCAACAATTGTGCCATGCTTCTGAGTTGTGAGGGGTTTCTTCTGATTTTTGTGCGAGCTGTTCTTTCCACGGTATAAAGAGAGTCCCACTCTATATATAGTGCTATATATCGTTGTTTTAGGTGTCAATTTAATGATTTTGTAATGAATAAACAGGACGCTGAAGGAGGTTCATGGCATTTGAGCACAATAAGTTTTCAATTATTTCCATCTTCAATAACTTTTTACTATTATAACTGATTTTATCGACTCATTGGATAATTATAACTGAAACAATTATATAAACAATGTAGACTTACAAGTTATGTTATGTGATTGTAAACATGAGGCGAATCGTCAATCGATTGTTTTCCGGGTTGAGCAGAAACCCTTCGATAGTATATAATGGTTCCGGTTTGTTGTTACAGTACGTTGTGGAGAGGATCTCTTTGAAGATTATCTCTGGTCCGTAGACAACGTTTATTCACCTTTTTGCCCGACTTTATAATGTCGTCCATGATTAGAATATAACAGATCAACTTGCAACATAGTAAGTCTGCATCATTTGACTTGAGGAAATTGCTTTCTGTAATGCATACAGATATTTGTCTGATTTAGGAACTATACCTTCTTGATGATGCTGTCTCTGGATTGAATTTACTTAATGGCAGAATCTTCTGTAAGAATGATCTTATCCACGAGTGTAGCTTGGCAGATTTCACGGCTGTGCTCATTACTTTCTTATCCGCTAATTCCTATACTACACTGGTAATCGCCTCAGTTTATCTGCCGTATGACCTTTCTTCACCTCTCTGAGGAACTCACTAATCTTGTGACATGGTGTAAGAATAAGCATACTCCTTTCACTCGATCTGGGGTACTACGAACATTAAGCAAATGGGTTCTTCTCTGTTTAACTATATAAGCTCTTCTGAGCTTGAAATTCTCAATACTGGATGCGAGCCTTTTTTTTTAACTCTGTCCAACAGGAAGTTGACATTAGTTTATGCTCCATGCCCATCATTGATTTAATTTTAGACTGGAGGATGACGGATGTTAAACCATACTGTAATCGAAAATTAAACCGATTGGGGACTTTTCTCTTTCGAGTTAGGTTCTTTAATTAAGGCTCCGAGGGTTATTCAGTCGAGTAAGGACATTGAAGATCAAGCATCGTCACTTGTAATGGCAATTTCGATACCCTTCGAAAACTCGTGTCCTCTTATCACTAATCAATAGATTGGGAAAAAACCTTTCTGGAATTCTGAACTTAAATTAAGGAAATCTGTTAGGAAACTGAAGAAAGGAGCATACAAGTTTAACTTCTCGATAGCACAAAAGGAATATAAAAGAAGTTTAACATCCGCCCAAAGAGCCTCGTGGTTGAACTTCTGTGAGGAGATCAATAGCTTATCAGCTGTCGCTGTACTCAAAAAAGCTTTGGCTAAGAAAAGTTTGTGTACACTTGAAGCTTTTCGTTTACCGGATACCCTACATATGACCTTGTAATCGGATTGAAAAATCTCTTTATAATAAGGAGTTTTTTATGGGTACTTTCCTGAATATTGCGGGAGCTTTCAATAGAAATACGTTTGCTACGATCACTTCTGCCTGTTCAAATTTGGGTATTGATCGCACCATTATGTTATGGATTGAATCCATGCTCTCGTACTGTAGAAGTTGAGCTGGAGGTGGTGTTAATTTTTGTTAAGGTTACCAAAGGCTGTGCTCAGGGAGGTGTGCTCTCACCTATGCCGTTGCTCTTGGTCATTGACGAGATTCTTGTTAAGCTGCAGCAATCTGGCTTCATTGCACAGAATTACGCTGATGATCTTGTTTTGGCAGTCTCAGGAAAACATCTTAGTGCCGTTTCCGACCTAACTCAGCATGCCTTGACTATTGTGGAGGCATGGTGTGTTGAGAAGGGTTTGATCATCAATCCTTCTAAAACTAATTTAATTGTCTTTACAAGGAAAAGGAATACTCTTGAACTATCTGTTCCCTTTCTTTTTTTCAAAACGATCACTAAATGTGACCAATCACCTTGGTGTTGTCTTGAATAGTAAACTTTCCTGGAAAAATCACCTGGACACCAAACTTCAAAAAGCAACTCACTGGTCCTACCGTTATTACCGTACGTTTCTATTGTGTGGTGGCCAGAAGTTGACCTGAAAGCTTCTGTAGTTAAGCTAGACAGAGCTAGCAATTTTTTCTCGGTGGCTTATCGAGAGATTTGTAAACGTCGCAGGATTTTTTCAACAAATAAGATAAGTCCATAGTCCTTTGTCCTGATGGCTCTCGTTCTAACCTAAGTAATAGACTTTTGAGACTTTGAATTTTACTGGTAATAACAAAAGTATTCTACTGTGTACAGATAGTAACGCTCTAATTAATTATTTTAGAAATTCTTTGACTCGTCAAAGGATAAAAAGGCTTGGTCCTTATTATAAAAGAGTTGAGAGTATCGTGGATCAAATGTAGCAAAATACGATAACATTGATGTAGATATAGTTCCCAAAAATCAAAAATAACTGTCCTCAAAATAGCTATATGGAAAGCATTCGGCCTAGCACAACACAAAGCTGAGGTACCAGCATTTTTCATCGAGTATAATATTAACATAATTTTTATATCAGAATCTTATTTCACCAAAAAATACCATTTTAAAATTAATGGCTTTATATTGTCTAAAAGAATTAAAACAATTTGAGCTTACGAAAAATCACAAAGACCATATCGAAGCACCGAATGTTTGCCTCGAAGGACACTTTGTAATATAAAGCAGGTTACTGCCCTCCAAAACATATTAAAAAGCAGCAGTTCAGATTATTTCAATATCCTTAAACCAAAGTTTCATGCAGGAGGTGATTAGAACGCAAAACATACCCAATGTTCAAGATTAATGACACCGAAGGATAAACAACTCTATGAAAAACGGTCATTGAATTATATATCAGTCTGACATCCTACATACTGGCCTACGGATAAAAAGAATATCTCTGATTTAATTGACTTGTGTGTTACTAAAGGTAAGGCACGGCAATAATAACCGTGAGCACTGACGCCCTAAATACAGAAAAACCAAACCACCTGACAAATGATCAAACTAAATGGAATATATATAAAAATGTCTAGTCGAACAGAATTGTGAACTGATTGTTCCGTATTTCAGTTAACTTTAACAAACTTTCAAATAATATCCAGGACCTAAAGAAAAGCGGAAAATTTGGTGGCAAAAGTCACCGTTGCTAAAATGGAAACTTAATCGAGCAATTAATAATCTGAGAAGTGCCATGAAGGAAGCAGAAAACAAACATGTCAATAATTATTTAGGTGGGCTCTTCGGTAACAGAGAGGACAATTACTCACTGTGCAACGCTACAATAAATGGAAATTGGGCAAGAAATCCTATCATGCGAACTGGTTATAGTTTTCAAAAGTGGAAGATATCTCATTAATCGCGATAATTCGAAAGTCTGGAAAATATCATTCCCCAATTTCGTCATATCGTCCCATAACCATGCTTCCCATCTCAAAGTTACTTGAAAAAATGTTATTAGAGAAATTAAAACCGATACTATAGTGGTTTACGAAACCTCTATAGCAAATATGAGTTGTAAATGCTATGAAACTCAACTTAAAAAAATATTGTTCTGCAGTCTTCTTGTTTCTGAACATTAGCTCGTTTTTAACAAGATTTTCCTTATTTTGATCCTATTTTGAAAAACTAAAATTATGTGGAAAAGTGCCATTTTTCCACATATTGAATATTGCACAAGCCGTTGATAAAGTTGTAACGATGGACTAATCTACAATATTAAAAAGCTACTGACGAATAATTTTCTTGCAGTCCTCGAAAACCCTCTATATCAAAGACAATATCTGGTTAAACAAAATGTAGCAACTACTCGATTAAATGATATCAGCGCAGGTATCCCGCAAGGTAGCGTTCTAGGCCCAATATTTCAGTTTAATAAAATTTTTTTTTTTTAAAAAAAAAAATAAAAAAAAATAAAAAAAAAAAAAATTTATTAAACTATTACTCGTGACATAAGTTCAGCGCACATAATAATGGAACAATTCCAGTGTTATAATATATATCCAATATTTCACTTAGTATATTCGAAATACTAACATACATCCTAATGAATTGTTAAGGACAATGGATCCACTGGACAAACACACCGTAAAATATATAACTTTTTAATGGCACTATTTATTTTAATATATATATCTTTGTTCTATAGAGTGCCATCTATTGAGTAATAGATTAACCATATAAATAGCAAACAACTATAACCATTTTGATATAAATAATCGTTAGAATGAGATAACTAATTGAATATGACAGAATGTATTATTATAGGAAGCTTTACTGTTAAACCATAGTTATTCAATTAAAAACGAATATTTAACTTTCTATTCACCTCCTCATTCTTATACTTATTCAACACACAACCTAATTAGTGTATGATTCAATAAATTTTCCTGGAATTAAAAATAATAAAAATATACTAAAAACTAATATACATATGTACAAGAAATATTACTTTCTATGTTGTACAGACAGACATGTATACATAAATATAGTTTTATGTGCGAATTTAAGCTTTTTATTTTCAAAAAATAAAAAATCGAAAAAAAAAGTTTTACAAAATCTACATAAGCTTAAAACTAAATACTCTCGCATACGTACGTACATACATATATTGTTTGTAAATAAATTTTCTAATTAAAAAATAATAATAATTAAATAAATAGCTAATATTAAATTGATTAAAATAATAAATAAACATATGTGTGTGTGAGTATGTAAATACAGTTTGTGCGTATGTACAAAAATTAAATTTTTAATTAATTTTTTTGTATAGGTATGTGCGCCTATTGCCTATATGTACATTTTTATATAGTTTTGTGGCAAATAGTTATTTGTTATTGTTTATTTTAAATTAATTATTTATTTAAGTTTAATTAGTTATATAATTATTAGATTAATGAGATAAGGTGGATAGGTAAAATAAATGTATGTACACAGGTATGTTGCCTGTGTGGTTTATGATATTAATTTTAAAAATTATTTCGAAACAAAAAAATTACGTGAATAACTATTTATTTATGTATTTAAACAACAAAATTATTATCCCTAGTATTAGTTTTGTTTATTTATTGGCTTTGGGGCTTTTTTGCCTATTACATATTTATAAAAGTTTATAACTAGGGATTATAAAGGAATATTAAATTTAAACGGATTTTGATTTGGTTTTTATGTTAATTAAATATTGGAATTCGTATGTTTTATTTATTCTCCATCCTCATTTCTTTAACATTTATAACATGTATCTAGTTGGTAACCAGAATTTTATTTAGGCCAGCCTTTTCCAAATTTTAAATATTTAAACTAAATGCCGATCGACTGGACGGGGTTTCACAAGTTGGAAGTCTACATAGGTAAGTACTTGTAATGGAGTTACCTTTTGTTAGGAATCAAAACAAAACGATATTTAATTCAAATTTCGTATTCCTATTACTAAATCTTAAATTTTCACAATTCCATAAATTTGAAATTTCCAAATTGAAAATCTCTAACAGTTTCGACCTCAAAATATAATTTATCATTTCAGAATTATCGAATTTTAGAAATTGTGGATAACTTAGAACGTCAAACTGGTGCGAAATGTCGAAAAATTGTTTATATAGAACTAGGATGATAATATCTAGGAAAAAATTAGGGCGTTACTTGGAATTTAAAAAATTGAGAGCAATAATAATTATTGTCCTTTATTAACCCATCATTTTAACAACTCTTGCGAACATATCTAAATTGATATGATATTTTGACAACAAAAATTTAAATAATTTCAAAATAATAATAGTCTTGATTGGTTAATACGTGATAAAAACAACGCCCTAATTTTTTTGAAATTTTTACACAAAAACTTATCTATAGGATATTTAAAATAAAATATATGTAAAAAATATATGTATGTATGTATGTTTGTATGTATGTATGTTTGTTAAATATTTCCCCATCAATAGAGAAATAAAATTAGCTTGGGAAATCATCTCGCAAGCAGCCTTTTCAAATTTGGTATGTTTTTATGCTAAATTGTATACCATCCCGGAAAATTATTTAAAATCGTTAGAAAAATCGATATCATTCCGAATGTTTTTTGTTTAATAAGTTAAATAAATTAAGTTAATTAAATATATTTAAAAAAATTAAAATAAATTACATTATTACTACAATTGATTAATAAATTAAATTAAATGAATAAAATAAAATAGATAGATCATTCAAATAAATTATTTTGATAAAATGAATAATTTAAATAAAGTGAATAAATGAATTAGATCAACCGGATAGATAAAAAAATTAAATATTAAATAAATAATATATATAAATTAGATTAAGTAAATAGATAAATATAAATAAATTACATCAAATTGACAAACTAACTGCATTAAATAAATAATTAATTTTTTATATTTTTAAATAAATTATTTAAATTTTATAAATTATATAAAATAAATGATTAATTAAATAACTTAAATAAATTCAAGATATAAATTAAATCAGAGATATATAAAATTATAAATAAAAAAAATAGATTTATTAAAAGATAAACCAAGTGTAATAATAAAATAAATTCATCAGTTAAGTATATGATAGATAAATAATTTCAACAAATGAATAAAATAAATAATTTATATAAAATAAATTAAATCAAACCAACTTAAATTAGATTAAACATATGTTAAATTAGACAAATCATACCAATAAATTATTTAAATATTGTATATAGAAATATGGGAAAATAAATTAGATCAATTAAATAGATATACACATTAAATTGCTTTAAGTTGATAAACTGAAGTAATTTAATGTATTTACCTTGGCTTAAAGATATATAGAATTATAAGTAAATAAATTAGAATACCTAATTCAGGTAAAATAAGTTTAATAATAAAATAAATTAGATTAAGTAAATAAATTAAATATTTTAAATAAACGAATAAATTCAATAGACAAATAAATTCCTTTAAATTAATAAATAAACTAAAATAATTAAATATATTAGGTATATCATACAATTAAATTATTTAAATTAAATAAATATATAAATAATTGATTAAATATTTAAATAAACTCATATTACAAATTAGATTAGAGATATATAGGATTACAGATAAATGAATTAGATTAACTTAATAGGTAAATATATTAAATAAGTTAAATAATTAAATAATCTAAAAAATAAGATAAATGAAATAAATTATGTTAATTTAATATATTAATCAAATAAATTGAATGAATAAAATATTTTATATAAATTCGTTAGATAAATATATGGTAGATAAACAAATTAATTAAATAAACCAGATGTATTAAATAAATTTAAATAAATATAAATTTAATGGATAAGTAAATTACAAAAAATTGGTAAAAATATTAATTAAATAATTTAAGTAAATAAATGAAAATGAAAGGAAGTTCATAAACTAAATAAATTAAATAGTTTTGATAAATCAAACAAGTTTATTTTGAAAATAAACAAATAATATAAATTAGCTTAAAGATATCTAGAATTATAAATAAATAAATTAGATTAATTAAATAATTTATATAAATATATTAGATACATTTATTACAGATAAATAAACGAATAATTTCAATAGATTTATAAATTACAATAAATTAATCAATAGGTTTGTTAAATAAACTTAAATAAATTAGATAAATCATAAAAATAAATTATTTAAATAATTCAATAAGTTATTTTAATAAATTCAATATATAAATTAGACTAAAGATATATAGAATTTTAGATAAATAAATTAGGTAAACTGAAAAGGTAAATATATTAAATATATTCAATATTTAAATTAGATTACCTAAATAGATTAATATATTAAATAAATAAATTCAATATTTTATATAAATTAATTAGGTAAGTATATAATATATAAATAAATTATTAAATAAACTCAATAAATTAGAATAATTTACTAAAATTAAGTTTATTATTAATAATAAAAAACCATATATGTAAATTAAATATATAATATAAATATTTTAAATAAGTAAAATAGATAAATAAATTACTTTAAATTGATGAATTAAATGAATAATATAATTATGGTAAATCTTCCAAATAAATTACTAAATGTAAGCAAATATTTAAATAATCAATTAAGGGACATAGCCAATTAAACATATAAATTAGCTTAAACATGAACTATAGATACATAAATAAAATTAACTAAATAGGTAAATATATTAAATAAGTTAAATAATTAAATTAGATAAATGAAATAAATTAACTTATTTAAATATGTTAATCAAATAAATTGAATAAATAAAATATTTTATACAAATTCATTAGGTAATTAAATTATGGTAGGTAAAAAAATTAGTTAGACAAACTAAATGAATAAAATGAATAAGATAAATTAAATAAATTAAGCTAATTGAATATATTTAATAAATTGTAAATATGAATAAATATGAATTAAATAGATTAGATTAAATAAATAAAATTAATTAAATAACTAATAATAAAATTATTTATTAAATTATAGAATAAAGATATTAAAAATATTGAAAAATTAATTAGACTAAGTAAATAGATAAATATATTAAATAGGATAAATAATTAAATAAATCTCATATAGAATTATTGATAAATAAATTAGATTAACTAAATACCTAGTAAAATAAGCTAAAAAAATTAAATAACAAAATTATATTAAGTAACTATATAAATAAACAAATAAAATATATTAGAAATTGAGTTTATTAATTAAATAATAATTTTAAATTATTTCTCTTCGGTTTATTGCAATTTTGAGACTTTAGAGCGAGGACACTTTTGGTATTTAGTTAGGAAACATTCTGAAAACATTTATTTCAACATCACATACATATATTTATTTAGCTTTGTAACAACCAGTATTTGGTGATCTATTTTGTGTCCTAGTTTATAATCTAATAAATTTCCATTGTCTTCCGTGTGATGATTAATAGCTGTACGTTTCAATTAACCTCACCTAAAACCTTAGCTTAAGCCAATTTCTAAGTTAAAATTTATTCCATAAAATCAGAATAATGAGTTATGTGATTATAAATAAAATTCTAAAAATATAAACACATCGGATAAAAATGAGAATCCAGCAGTTTTACGAATAATTTCTCTAAGGTAACATTATATTAATATATACAATGTTGGCTCTCGTCTTATTTTTATTTTAACAAAAATGGAAATTGATTTATTTGAGTCATGTTAAGAATCCAGGTAAAATTTATTACACAAAATATATATATATATACGAGCATATATTTTATATATAATAAATATAATTAGATATATAAAGCATATTCATCGACTGAAATTTAAAATATCATTCAATTTTCCGCATGGAAAATTTTCTAAACCGTGCACTATACCATTTTTGATTTCGTATATAACCAGAAATGACATTGTTATATATTACTATTATATAATGTAATATATATTTGTGTCTGTATGTAACAAAAAATAAATAAATAAATTATCTACTATTATATGCAATATTGCAATTCAACTATACATTCATATACGTATACAGCGAGTTTTTGTCTCAAACCATTTTTTTTTTAGTTTTTAGTTTTTGCAAAGTATATCACATCAATGTCAAATGATATCTCATAAAATTTTTAGAGTAAAAGCTGAAAAGAAATAAATTTATTTATTTTCGTCTGTATACGATGTGCTGTGTTTTCCGGGTTTTTCTTCACTTTTTCATTTTTGCTACACAAGAAAATATTAATTCCATATGGAAAATATAGAAAATTTGTATGAATTTGGTACATAAGTTCTTGCTGTATACAAAATATTTAAGATATCACAAGTTGAACTGTTGTCAAATGTATATTGTGCCCCAACCAAATTATATAAAAATAACAACAATAACAATGTCGCATATATTTATATTTCTTTGCTCCAATAAAATTTTTCCATAGTGCAACATATATAATCTTTAGATGATATTATCTATGACGTGAAAATGTATGATAAGTCTGTATATATCTCGTACATATGTATGTTTAATATGAGGTTGGAAGCAAATATTATACAACATATCATGTCTAACACCATAAAAACATATACTCTGTACACCAGCAACAACAAACATTAAATAAAATAGGAATAATAATAAAAAGTACAAATAATTTTAATAAAATTGTAGCAATGTACATAATATACTAGCAGGTAGCTAAATGAATGAAACGTTTGTTTAACATATAAGACATTTATACATGAATAAATGTATGTATATACATATGTGTACGTATGAAACAACATGATTCTTAAAAATGCATATACTCGTAGCTATGGTATTAAGTTTAATATTTATGCTTAATTTAAACATTCAATTCATATTTACATAACTAGATGTGACAACTCCGAATTTTTAAAAGTGGTTTGGATTTAATTCATATAATTCAATTAAAGGTCATCGTTTTCTAATGTTTTTTTAAAACTCAAATGTTTTGTTTAAAAATAGGCCAAGAATTGCGTCCTAAACATGTATATGTACAGAGCCGGACAATAGTATGCCCCGAAGGGTCCCGAATCCTAGGGCTCGGATATAAAATTAATTTATCGATTTTTTGCCTCAAAATTATTAAAAATTGTGATGCAATAATTCTGTGGTTTTTTGAGTAACTGGTTAACTGGATTTTACACGATATTGAGTTATAAATGAAAATAATCCTAAAATTACACGTATTTTCAGATAAATATTCCAAATTCTCAAAAAACATGTGTATTCGATCTGTACAGAGCCAGATCGTAGTATGCTCCGAAGGGACCCGAACCCCAGGGCCTGGATATCAAAATAATTTATTGATTTTTTTCTCAAAATTAATTAAAAATTTAATGCAATAATTATGAAGTTTTTTTGAGTAACTTGTTAACTGGATTTTACACGATTTTGACTTATACACGTAAATAATCCTAAATTGGATGTATTTTCAGATAAATATTCTAAAGATTCAAAAAAAAATTTAATTAATTACTTAAATCTTCAGAAATGTTTCTTTTAATTTATTTAGTTTAACCTGTTATATTGTTAAACAAATAATTTTTGTAATCGACTTGCTATAAAATAAAAAAAAACTAAATGATTGTAATGTAACATTTTTACTACCGTTGTCAAATGCAAATGTTTTCGTTTTGTTAAAACTGGTTATCTTTACAATAAAATTACAAAATTACAACTTGCTTGTTAATAAAACTAACTATCTGCAGATATCAACTTTATGTAAATTAAATTCTAATATACCGTATATTCTGACTTATGGCATAATAACGATTAGTTGCGAAATGCAGACCAAATTTGACAATTTTCAATTTTAACAACAAATATTAACTCGGTTTTGTAAAATAATTTTTTTTTAATTCTTTTAAATTTTTTAATTGAATTTTAAAAGATTCTGAAGTTTAAATTTAAAATCCGAATTAATAAACTGTGAAATTTGAGTGAGTAAAGCTCATAAATATCTCCAATCAATGGTGGATATTTTTTTCAATTTCAAATGATTTTTCGATTTTTAAAATATAAATTTTATCGGATTTTCAAAAATGTATCCAAATTTCTAAATTATTCGTGTTTTTGAAAAATGTTTGAACTTTCATTTCAAATACAAAGAAAGCTTCTCAAATTACCCAAAATACTTGAATTTTTTTTAAATAATTTTCAGCTGATTTTATTTTTTCAAAGACCTGTTTAGCGGGGGTCATTTTTATCGAGTTTGATATATCGCACACCAAATCCCCTACCTAGTTTTTTAGGTGAGAAAGGTTTTAGGGCTGAAATTAAATATATTATTTCACATCTTCATTATATGATGGCAATGAGGCTACAAGCAGTTATACTTTCAAGCACTATTTAAATTGTTTTTTGTCATGATCTAATTACAGGGATTACGACGTACAATAGTTTGTTTAAAGTGCAACAGTCAAATAATTACAAAACTTCGAAAAACAGTAACAATAATTATATAAACATTTCGTTGTTGGCTTTCAAAAGAGCTGACTGACCTGCAGTTTTAATTTAATTTGTCAAAATTAATCGAATTAATCGAAGCAAACGACGAGAAACTTGGGCGAGTCTTCGGTTGGAAAAAACAACAATGATAGTAGTTCAATGTTTCAACTCGTTATTTAATACTGGTTCCAGGGACCGGAGTAATCGTAATCCGGCACTATAAATGTGTGGTACTTTTGAAACTATATTTACGTCCCTTACTCTGCGTCGATTACTTTATTTGATCCGCACTTGATTCGCATTTACAATTATTTTCATTATAGAATTCACCGGTAAACTGTATTACCGATCCGCAGTAAATCTATAATACCATTATAATTCATCAGTATTGCCAAAATTTTTACATTGAATTCTATTGTGTTTTTATGCCGATGTCATGCTTTAAAGGAACTAAAGTCAAAATTACCCTATAGGTGGTTAAATCATCATCACTTATGCCAGAGTTTAAATTGGCATGGCCAACAGTGAATGGTCTCGGTCGTGATGTTTGAACCGTTAGACATTTTAGAGTATATTTTGGCAATAAATGGATAACGCTGAAGATGAGTGAGGATGAAAAATCGGAGGCAAGGATGTATTTTTATGGAAAGAGCAAAATTCCTAGAATTGTAATGTGTGTGAATGGTACGCACATACAAATTGCAAGGCCGGCAAGTGAAAATAATCATCTCTTTTACAACCGTAAAGTATTTTACAGTTTATACATGACATGGTATAATAAGAAACAATTAATTACAACATGCTCGGATGTTGTGTTGACGCCACTTACCATTTGGCTAGTGATGATTCGTTCACTTGGGTAAACGGGAATATTGCAGTATATTTTAAAACAATATTTAACAATGGAGATAGAAATCAACGAGTACTCGGTAAGGATTTAATTTCAACTAATAAAGTGGTTTGTTTTAAAAATAATTTTTTTTTAGCTGACGCTGGAGCCTTGCTTCCATGGCCATTTCGATGTGCGGGTGTAAACACTTGAAAGAATCGCTTTAATAAAGCCCACAGTTCTCCTCGTAGCATTGTTGAGCGAACCATTGGCGTTTGGAATCAATTGCTGTCGATGCCTCGATAACAATAACTAATGTAGCAGCTGCGCTAAACAACATACAAATACAATTTAAATATTGAATTGAATCGCCAAGTTTTTCAACCGTTCTAGCTAGCCCCTTTTGATTTGCATTGAGCTCCGTTGATAGTAGGTTTTGGTTTTCGCTAAACTTTTCAATAATTTTGTATAGTTTTTGCTGGATTTAGCGCTTTGGTTTGCGGTAATTCAGAGTGGGCTTCATTTCCTACGATTAGAACTTTGTTTTTAAAATCAATTTCCAATAATGAGGATGGGGATAAAACAAAATCATGAACGGTTGGCGAAAGATTCTCGGTTGGTCAACTATTAAATCACGAAATGTCCGCTTACGGGAAACCCCTAATTTACTCGCGGGTTTAACAGTATCGCTTAGGCAAACTAGCTGTATTATACTTCCTATTGGTGCCCCGAACGCATCTAGCCCGTCTTGCAATTTTTGCTAAAACTCCTCTATTGATCCATTTTACTCAGATTTTTGGCTACATCTGGTTGAATATTCATCAGACTTATCATTTTTTTCAAATTGGGCATGGTTTGTCTTATGTTTTCTTTAATAAATAAATTCTCAAATTACATTTTATTGTTCTCCATAGCTAAAAAAAATTACTCATCGAAAACACAACCACCACAACTAGAACCGAAATTCGAATGCGTTTCACCCGCGGATTCCATAATACCGATTTTATGAACTGGCATTACCATCATTCATTCACTTTTGATACGGCGTTTTCAATAATACGAAAAACTCCCGCCGCAGTACATCCGGCGAGTTATATAATCGACGATATAATCTTAGAAAAATTTCCTAACGAATAAGTGATACAATTGTGGGAAACATTTCTAACTGCAACTCTTTTGAGATCATTCACATACAAGGTACAAGAGATTATTGCAGGGGACCTTGCACAAATTCACACATGTTGACAGTAAAGCTTCCTAAAATTCTTGTACAGATTATTTTTTTCATAAGTGGTTGTTATTTACTTATTACCTGGTTAGCTGATCAACCCGACGCTTTTTCTAATGCCAGAGGTCATACTAACGAAAATTTTACGTTTAGAGTATAGCTGAATCTACGAAAGAACTATTTCCCTAGAAATATGAATCTCTTGGGGAGGCTACAGCAAATGGAGCAAGCCTTTGTCAAGCTAAGTGAAGAAATCGAGAATCTAAAGGGAGAAAATGAAACCCAAAAATTGAATCGGGATTCAAAAGAACATAGTGAAATAGGAGGTATTTAACCACGGACTGGATCCTAAAGAAGAAAACACAGTCCAGGAGGAGTATCAAAAGAAAAGCTGAATCGTCACCAGAAGGTAAACAATTATATGGTAGCAGAACTACAATTATCGAACCGAAAGTGGTTCAACCCTAAAGGTCGTAAATTTACCTAAATTTATTTAAGCATTGCATCAAATTTGATGCAACCGAAAGAAAAACCACCCCCACCAATATATTTTGTCGTCGTAACTTGTTACCCATTCAGTCACTGATGAAATCGATTACTGACAAAGAGTATAAAGTAACAGCGCCAAACAATGACGTTTTGAAATATATTACTATGGACTCAGATACTTAAAGAACTTTATCTATGAAGTTGAAAGCTGAAAAGTATCAGTAACTTATCTATGAGGGCTAACAGGCTCGACCTATAGAATGTTGGCAAGAGGTTTACATCACAAGAGTTGCTTAACATGGCTCCTAATAGATTACGCACATGAGATGACCTTACACGGAGTAAAGACACCCACACTAGCTTTTATTCGGCAAAGGTACTGGAAAATTAAAGATCCAGTAGCAGTAAAACCTTACATCAATAAATGTATAATCTGCCATAAACAACCAGGTCGAGGTCACAAACCCAATAAAGGTTACCCAGGTGTATTCATAATATGCTTTCCGGTAAAAGCTATTCACATAGAAGTAGTAAGTTACTTGTTATCAGAAGGTTTGATAGCAACATTCAAACGCTTCACAGCACGCCGGGGTCATTGCTCGGACCTCTACAGTGACTGTTGTTCTAATTTCATAGGAGCTTCAAAAGATATACGGTAAAACAATTATCGGGAAAATAGTCAGAAGAGCTTGAAAAAGATGACACACAATGGCATTATATACCACCAAGAGCTCCACATATGGGCCGACTTTGGGAATCAGCTGTTAAATCCATGAAGCACCATTAACCTAGGATAATTGGAGAACATTTAACGTTTGAAGAAATGTCTACGGTGGTTTATCAAATAGAAGTATGCCTGAATTCCCGACCACCGGTATTTAGTAAATGGACTAAAAGCCAAGCTAATATATCAAAAGGGGAGTTAATTCTCATTAATGATGATAACTTACCTCCAGAAAAATGGCCTTTAGGAAGAGTTCAAGAAGTCCATACTGGAAACGATGACTTAGTTAGTGTCATAACCATAAAAACCAGTAACGGAGGATTGCTTAAAAGGCCAATTACTAAAATCAGCCATCTTGGAATTAAGGATGATGATCAGTTGGAAAAAATGGGTCTGGCAAAACCTAATGACGAATTGACATTGAAATACTGTTGCCTAAGTGGCAACTAGGTCATTCGCCAAAGAAGATCACCTTTTGACTTTTTTGGTACAATTCCCAACTGTACTCGACTGGTGTACTCGACCAACGTGCTGGCAACGCTAGTCGCTTAATACCATAGAAAAATTAAATTCAAGCCCACAACACCACCAACAGCTATTACAACAGCAAATGTTGATATTAGAATCAACTAGCAACTTGATTAAGCACAGTTACGAGGAGACAGATAAAAAATTTCAGGTATTCATCAACATGCGATTCAATCCACTATAATTGCAAATTAAGGCAAACTAGAACCGCTTATTTTGACACCACATCAATTTCAGGAACAGATTAAACAAATCGTACAGAATCTAAAACCTAATCAGGATTTTCCGTACCGTAATTTAGACATAACGCAGCCATATATAAGATAATCAAAGTCAAAACGGTCAAAATTGAAGAAACCATAATATTTGAAATTAAAATTCCACTGGTACAGAGAACCCGATTCCCGTTATACCACGTTATACCACTTCCTACTATCCAGGCCATCTAATTCTAACTACTTGATGGTCGCACTACAACAAAGTCAATACATGGCGCTAACTGTACATGAGTTTACATGCAATTGGGCCTTAACGGAGAATACCTGTGTGATATTCATCAGCCGCTATATGAATACAACACATCTAGCTGTGAAATAGAACTGCTGTGTAAACCGGGTTAGTAGAATTTCAATTTGGTAGAATGTAATCAGAAATCTTTATCGTTCTGTATCATTGACAGTCATCCCTACTCCTCCCGAATAAGGTGAATAATAAATGTCTTATATAACAAAGAAACACAAACTGAATTAAGCACATTGCATTTCACACAGAAAACTTTAAAAAATACAACAACATCGCACTGAAAAAATTCTGTTCCAATTTTTCATTTCCATTTCTCATGAATAAATTGAAAATGGTGTCGCGACATTTTACATTTTCATCATTTTTATGCTTTTTCTCGCATGAACCACCCCGATATGTATTACACTATACTATCGTATCGTCGTGTACAGAACAACAAGAAAAAATATTTTCTAATATTTTTATGATAATAAAGAATATTTTTGTGTTTGCTGCGCTCTCTCTAACGGATTTATTATCCTAAATGTTAAGACAGCATGAAACAGTTCATAAAAATACAAAAACAAAAATTTGTCTTTGTATTTGTATCGCGCGATTTGTTGTTTTTTATGTACAGTGTTTGTGCAGAAAAGTTGTATGTACAAAATTGGACCATCAATTTTCGTCTTACATCACATAATCATCATCATCACGAAACATCAACATAATGTATAGATTCAGTTTAGGTCTTTTCCCATATATAGTTACATAAACTAAACACTATATGAAGAAAACTAATATAAGTAATTCATGGATCATTTTCATACAACAACAGCATCAACCGGTTGTTTCATTTCTTCTATACGAACATATACTCGTATGTATCATGTGCTTCCGTAGTCTCAAGATGAAAATAAATTTCCATTTTTTTTTTTTTTTTGTAACTCATGATAAAGTTTATTTTGCTTTTTCGAAATGAATTTCGTTTTATTTCATTTAAGGTTTTCGTTGTTGCTGATATAAGAAGAACAGTGTGTGATGGTGATGAAAATGAAAAGAAAAACATAAAATTAAATGAAAATTGAATTTTCTATTTTTAATGTCCATTATTTGTGGCTGTACATGTACATACTCGTATATATAGGAATTAATCTTTTTAGGCCACAATAATCTATTTTACATTTTTTACAGTCGGGTCTGGCTTGTTTTAAGGCGAAGTTGGATGTATATAGACGTATAAAGAATTATTACCAATCATTAAGACAAAAATACATTAAGATAAATGTTATGTGTTCAATATCAATTTATATACAGGCTAACGAATTCTAGAGTTATCTTGTTAATTGAATTGAACCCAACTAATATTATGAGATTGAGGTTAGAAACGACGCGATGCGACAGAGCCATAGAAAAATACTTCGAACCATAGATTTAACCCTGGATGTGGCCAGGAGATTCTCCTGTCATTTAAAATACTTTGCAAAGGTTAGTATCATAACAAGGTCTCAAATAGATTTTCGCAATAAGTTCGTTAATAAGTCAGTTTGGCCTATATCAGACTGTGCTCAACTTTTCTTATATAGCTCTGGAAAGAATCGTCGACAGATTCATTAGAGACCATTTTCTGATCACTTCTGTCTGTACCAAATTTACTATTGCATCTAAAACTGATTTGATTGTCTTTACTAGGCGTATTAATTTACTCTTGAGAACGATCACTTAATGTGATCACGTCAAGCACCTTGGTGTTGTTTTGAATAGTAAACTTTCCTGTAAGATTCACCTGGACTACAAACTTCAAAAAGCAACTGCCATGTTTTGGCAATGTAGAATAGGTTTTTCGAAATCTTGGAGTTTAAGCCCTATAGGATGTTGTCTTTATTCATAAATCACTGGTCCTACCGATATTATCGTACGCTTATACTGTATGGTGGCCAGTGGTAGACCTGAAGGATTATGTACCCTTGGCCTGGTAGTCTACAAAATCTTGCTAGCAGAACCATTACTGAGGAAATGTCCCCGAGTGCACTTTTTGCTTCAGTTACGCACCATTATTTTAGGCACAGCACATTTCCTGTTTTATCGTGAGACTTAAAGAAATTCTTAAAAATTGGTTAATGACAGATTAAGCCATGGGTTATCATTCGAGAGATTTGTGGATTTCGCAGGATTTTCTCAACAAATTATATGGCTCTCCTTCTTACGTTAGTGCCGGTTTTGGGATCTACCGTCCTTGGTTTTATCTGAGACTTTTCGGTAGTGTCGGTTAGCCTTGCATGTAGTGTTATTGAGGCCTTTAATTTTGCTGTTACAGAAAAAAGTATTTTCTGCCGATAGAAAAGCTGTACTTGTAAGTAATGCTGCGATTCCCAATTAACTTCAATTGATCCTCAACCAGCTCGTTTATCTTTCAACTACGGTAAGATAATTATAAAAGACTACGTGCTGAAAGACCCAAGGGTTCAGTGGCTTGAAATCTTTAATTGTCGTAAGGCGAAGTATTACATTAAAGAGCCCAATTTGAGGCCAACGAAGTATTTTCTTTGAAATAGGACCACAATAATCTTGGCGATTGGTTTTCGGGGCTCTAAGAATTTTTCTAACATAGGATGAATAGAATTCCTGAGTTCATGGCCAAGTTCGATACTTATTCAATGAAAATATTAACTGTAGTTCGAAGTTTATTTAAAATTTTGGTTATTAAAAAACTTTCGTAAATCGGATCAGTTTCATTATCTTCACTGAAAAATGTTTATCTTCAAATGTGTGTAGTGTTCATTCATGTGTAGGCCATGGTTCAAACAAAATTACATCTGCTGGCCATTCTCAGCCATATTTAGCCATGACAGAAGTCGTTTGAGGGTGAAACAATATCATCTTTGAAAGAAAGATGGAAAGCTGTTGATAAAAGCTTTGAAGAGCTACATAACTTAACTGATCTGACCAATCGCAGATTAAAGATCTCTGATATTCATGTACGTTTCTAGAACTAACCCATTCATCCACTGTAAGGCTAAACTATTCACCTTTCACTTTTGCTTCATTGTCTTCATTGAGCGGCATAGTTCCAGACGCGGCCATTTATAATCCCAGTCTGGAATGGATTGCCGAATTAAATTAGAACATTATATACCCCTAATAGAAAACCAGTATTTTGTACCTAATTCATCTAAACTATCACCTGGTTGCTGTTTTAACAAACACGTAACTAAGCATCGGGTTTTGCTGCGATTTCGAGTTTGTTTCACTTGCACCAGAACACAAATCAGCAAAAAGGTTTCATCGGATATCGGATTGAGTTTCGTCAGAATTGTGATTGCTTCGAAACACTTCATCAAGTTGGCAAGAAAAATTCGTCATTTTTAAGGAAAATGATTAGTAAAAAAAATAACCGGAATGAATGATCGAATGAATGGAAATCTACAAAACATCGAAATCGCGGTTTGTCAAACAAGTTTTTGGTGACAGTTTTCTAGTTTGGAAAAGGTTTTCGGTTTCGGTTAACCGAGCCGTAGAAACTCTAATTCCTCTAGTCTACCGTTTCAGCACACAAGTTTAGGCACGTTAAAGTGAGGTGATCTTATTATACAACAAAAACGTCGATCTCTGTGAGAAATTTCGGAACGATTCGGGAAATATGATGGAGATTGCAGATCGACCATTTATAGTCATATTTGAGGCTGTTGTGACGAGTTAATTGCGGTTAGTTGCATTTTCATTTTAATCTTGTGGATAACGGAAGAATTAAACAGAGTTTGCTCGATGGACAATTGCGGAGTGATGGCGAATAAGCATTGTAGCAAATCCGAATTCGAACATCAACGATTTTATTTTGTTCATGATCCAACTATACGAGTATGAGGTTCACTTAATTCGATTCATTGTATTGAAGTACTGGTGGTTGATGAGAGTTCTTCAGTAAGGTTTGCTAGTTGGAATCACATTAGAAGCCTCGATTTGATATAAAAGTGTGGAAAGTGGGATAGTTCATGTCGATTACCTTAATCGCCCATTGCTTACGGGTTCTGTAACCGTTTTCTAATTGTTGCGGGGAAGCTCGTTATTAACTACTTGTTAAGTAGTCCTTATTTTCATTATAAAAACGGTATCAGCCAAATCTCCTATAGTAGATAGTCGTATTTCGAATCTCAATTATTTTTCGTCCTTCAAACTATAGCGTGCTAGTAGAATCGTAGAAAATGCTCGCATATTGTCTCAAAAACATGAAATTTTTATTAAAAACGCGAATCAAAAAATGTATTTTCAGAATTTCGGAGGAAATTACCTAAAAACTTTTATAATCCAGCATTCTCCAGAGTTTGACGAACTGCCAATGATTTTAAAAATCGCTCTGTTGCAGGCAGCGCTATTTGACTGGTGGATTTGGTGGGAAAGGTAAAACTGACTCGTTCTGCCAAAGATTTGTCTATTACAACCAAATCATCGAAGATATGATTCATTGCCCTTGTTATTGATGTATTGAATTCTTCTCCTCCATATTGGGAGTTTTAATAAGAGTCATACCAATTCAGTAACACATTCCACTGAAAATATATTTTATTAGAAAATTTGCTATTCTGCAGGTATCTCGTTTCGTTGGGAAAATTTCAAAGCGAAGGAATTTTAACATCGAATTTTGCTATTCTTTAACACGACTTTTCAGATTGTTGCCATCTTTTAACCCCTTTCATTTTAATTTTTTTTATGTTTGAAAACCGACATTTATTTGGTAAGTTCTAAAAAAAATTCTAAAATTGATAAGGGCGTAATTGTCGCACGTCTGCATTTATGTCATTTCGTTCAGTAAAGGTTAATTTATTTTTAAGTATTTTCTTTATAACAATTAATTTTCAAGGACTGCATGAAGTTTATTTGGTAGACAAGTTTTAATTTTATATTTAAGGCCTTCATGCCATATACTGTTGAAAGCTGATGCAATGTCTAGAAAAACTGTCGATAATAGCATGCTGGTCTCTAACCACCAATTAGTGATATGGTGTGCTATATGTCATTTAGATAATATTGGTTTGAATTGTTGTAAAACGTTGTAAAAGTTTCGAAATGGTCGGAAGTATACTTTTTGGACTTTATATAAAAAACATGATAGTGTTTTAAAAAAAAACTCTTTACGTCTTTATCTATTTGACAGTAATGAGTATGGTATTCTCGCAATTTTTTAACCCCGAAGAAACATTCTACAAAAAAATCAATTCAACAGAAATTTCCAGCCCAACGGAATACAAATTAAATTCCAATGGAATTTTTTTCCTGAGGAAATTTTCCAACCGATTTTGTTTTTCTCCGTTGATCTTCAAATTAGGAGCATAGGGCATCCTACTTGGCTGGTCCATCTTACTCTGTTGGGGATTCCTGATGATTATTTTGGGACCAACTTCGTTAGCTAGATCTGATAGCAGTTGTACTTTTTGCTGCATATCGGAGAGTTTGTGAGTGAGAAGGCATCTGCATAGTCTAAATCATTGAGTTAACCTGTATATCAATTAGATGCCATTGGGGGACGTTTTATTTTATTTCCGAATGACACTATCTACTACTACCGAACACGATTTTCAGCTTCCCGATACATTTCTTGTGTGAGCTACCTACTTTGGGTTGCCACTTCACAAGGTGTCTCCCAAATTATGTTCCTCTTTATTGCGACGGAAATCAACGGAGAGCAAATATAATTGAGAATTCCATTCGTGGGATTGATCTATGATAATACGAATTAAGTTGTTGTGATCAGTACAGATTTTTCCTGGTCTGAAATTAGCTTGCTCGTTTCTTAATTTTATTTGTTGTGTTGAGGAGGGAGATACCACGCAAATTCCTGCATTCCTTGTAGTCACCTTTCTGGAGTATCGTAATTGTCAAGCCTTCCTTCCATTTCTGTTAATGCGCTTGCTATTGCAGATGTATTGAATTTGAATATTTCGGCGGTTTTGTTATCCGTTTCAGAAGCATTATTATTCTTCTGCTTCTCGATGATACTTTTAACTTCCCGCTCCGTTGATGGGTCAACACAATTTCGTTGTTGATGCTAGTTGATAGTCTAAGATTTTCGGTATTGTTTGTGCTGTATTCGCTGAAATATTCTTTCCATCTCTTTAATTGTGCTGCATCAGTTGTTAAGACTTGACCAGAATCATCCCGTGTAGGTAATATGTTGGTAAATTTGCTCGTGGCCTTTCTTATACATTGGTTAGTACCTGCATGTTTTGGCTGTTTGTATCTTTAGCTGACGACGTTTCTCAACTTCCCTCAATGTATCATCGCTAATCAATGGTTTACAATTGTACTCTTAGCCGCATACGTTCGTACATCAGTCTTGTTATTTCATATCTTTTGAGATTGTATTGGAGCATTTTATTGAAGCTTTGAAGCATTGTTTTCATATTTTTCATATATTTCATCCGATTTGTCTTGGTGAATTTTACAGCGAGTAACTTGATTTGGAATTGTGGTATTGCCAGTTGATGGTCGCTGTGGACGTCTGCACCCCTCATTGCTTTTGTTAGTTACAATGTAAAGTCTCGCCTTTGTACGAAAAGTTTTAGCTTACTTCTAATCATATATTCCTTATCATTATCTCCCTACATACAAATCATCTTCAAAATGATACACATAATACATAAAATATAATAAATTAAAATCTATCATAAAATAGCTACAAAAAAAAATGTAAATTATTTGTCTTGCCGCACCGCAACCATTTAAATACGATGTCAAAATCAATTATAATTAAAATTAATCACCTTCTTATACACAATCATCATCATTAATCATCAAGATTATATGTACGAGTATATACAATGGAAGAAAACTGGGAAAAAATAGAAAAACAACGAATAACTATATATAATAAAATATGTAAATAAATTATTTTGAAAACAATTTCGGTTTTCCATTTTTCCAACTCTCAAGATAACAAAAAAAAAATTTTTTTTTGGAAAAACATTTCCCAAAAAAATATAAATAAATAAAATTTAATTATCTGGTTGTTTTTTGTTTTTTTGTTTTTTTTTTGCTGTTCGGAAAAACCAGAAAATAATAAAATTTTGATGGAGTTCTGATGATTATACGGAGAGATGATGATTCTATTGGGAAAATAATTTTAAATTGAAATTTTATGTTTAACGTTTTTTTTTCTAGTTATAATATTTAAATTATATCTAGCTAAATATAAATTAAATAAGAAAAGATTTTATTTTTTAATTTGTATTTACATTTATTACAGTTGATTATATAAATTTTACAAACAACAAAAAATTTATTTCACAAAAATTGAATTTCTGGAAAATTTCCATTTATGTGTAAACAAAAAAACTTTATAATTTTTCCAGTTTGTATATATTTATGTACGTATGTGTATGTTTGTTGGAAAACTAAAATACAATAATTGTATTTTTGTCTATATATAGACATACACAAAAACTACAAAATTATTTAAAATTTAAAAATAAAATAACTTTTTAATTAAATATTGGGATGGAATGGAATTCAAAATATTGTGCAAAGTTAGCAAAATTCGCTATAGCAAATTTGGTGGACGAACGCATGTTTCAGCTCCATATAAACTACATATATATTAATTATAGGAACTTGAATAGCACCTAGCAGATCATTTCACAAGCTAATCGGAAGCCCAAATTATGGAAACGTGACCTATACCCTAAATTAAAGCCACCTGTGTGGAAACCAAAACTTCATATACGTATAGCATGATGTTAACCCCATGGTCATGTCCAGAAATGGGCGTTTACGCGTCATCTATTATTTTCTACATTGACGTGTCGACAACCCGTAGATAACGTCAGCAACGTGGACAACGTCTATAATACAGCCAATTCCCAGAGTGCTTTTGTCAATTAGTTCTAAACTAAAGGGTGACCAAATTTCTTTAGGAACAACGCGTTATTGGTGATAGTTTTAAAGAATTTCCGTCAATGCATTTAAATCTCTTTTCAAAAAGAGCGGAATTTAATTTGTTTATCCATTACAAAATTATTAAATGGACCCAAAACAACGATATATAGCGTTATATAAAGTGGGCCCCTCTTTATAACGGTGGAACGGTATAGAGCAGCACGCAGAAAAATCAGACAAAACGGTTATAACTTTCATTAAAAATAATCCGGGGTACTTTAACTATGGCCATAAAATGTGACTCATCCCACGCCATGGTAAAACGAATTCGAGTTTCGAAGCCAAATCGTTCAGATAACCAACAACTTTCCTATTATTGTGGCAGGATTGTACTGTCCACCAAGACACTCTATTAAAAACAAACAATACTCAGAGTTCTTGAAGCGTCTGGGAAAAAGGTTCATAACAGGTGGAGACTTCCATGCGAATAATACTCACTGGGGTTCTAGATTAACTATACACGAAAAAAAAAAATTCACGGGAAATACGAATTTACTCGCCTTCCATTTGGCCTGAAAAATGAGCCCTCTATATTTCAACGTACACTGGACTGCTATGTTTACATCGACGACATAGTAATATTTCGAAAAAGCGAAAAGGAGCACTTCGAGAATATTAAAACCATATTCGAACCCTAGAAAAAGCAAATTTGAAAATTCAACTTGACATGTGTGAATTTTTACGGGACGAAGTGGAATTTCTCGGTTTTCTAATAACAAAAGACGGAATCAAAACAAATAAAAAAAAGTAAAGGCTATAACAGAATTCCCTACACCCGAAACGGTGAAAGAGCTGAGATCCTTCTTAGGAATGGCTGGATTTTATCGCCGTTTCATCAAGGATTACGCTAAACTCGCTAAACCCTTGACTTCACTCTTAAGAGGGGAGGATGGACATGTGTCTAAGACCGCTTCGAGAAATAAACAAATAAATGTTACTAACGATCCAACGATTCAAACATGGTCATATTATCATTCCCTAATTTCCAGAAGATGCAGTACTTTCCCAAAACGGAAGACCAATCACGTTCCTGTCTAGAATCCTAGACAAAACACAATAAAACTATGCAGCTAATGAAAAAGAGATGCTAGCAATTATTTGGTCACTAACTTCACTAAGAAATTTCCTTTACGGAAGTAAGAAAGTACAAATATTTACTGATCACCAACCATTGACATTCGCCCTCAGTATAATAAGAACAATAACTCTAAAATGAAGAGATGGAAAGCCATTTTAGAAGAATATGACTACGAACTAAAATATAAGCCAGGAAGAACGAACGTGGTAGCGGATGCACTCTCAGGAGTGACAATTCCCACTGAAGCGAATACAATTACTACAACGCAACACAGTGACGAAAGTTCCGCACATGATCGAATACCTATAATCGAAACTCCTATTAACGCTTTCCGAAACCAACTGATACTAAAAACAGACCACGAAGACTTCGAAATTATAAAGAATAAGATAAATAATGTACTGGAAAACAATAACAGACAAGTCATTATTAATCAGCTTTATAATGACAGGATTAACAACATTACCAAAATGGCTAATGAAATCACCAACGCCATCCACAAGGAAAATCAATTAACTGGCCAATTAGCTCTAAATATATACAAACTGAGATTGATGAAGGAAGAGATAATATACATCAAGTACGCCATACATTGGGCTAAAGCAGGAATAATAAATTCGCTAATTCTATCTGATTCTGAGATTAAACTAGCTATAAAGACAATTGAAAATGAGATCCTTCCTTACGTGACTCCAGGAGAAGCTTTGAACTTTGCGAACATTAAAATTATGAGTAACAACTTGTCCCTTCTTTATATCATTTATATCCCCCTCACAACTGTTGAAATTTATGATAAACTATTGTTAAAAGCCGTTAAAAGAAATAACAAAATTATTAAAATTGATTATGATCAAATTTTAAAAAGCCACAACAAAAGTTGTAGAACAATTGGACGGCTTCAGGGTAAAAGGGAACAAGTCAAAATTTTCATTTTTTTTTTTTGTGTGTATAAGTAGAATTTTTCATTCTTTACAACTGAGTAAAAGGGTTTAAGTCAAATGACCCTCCGTATGTCTTAAAAAAAAGAGCGAAAAATGCAATATGTATAATAGGTTTTTTTTCCCCGAGTAAAACGAAGTAAGTCTGACTCATTTCTTTTTAGCCAATGCAATATGTATAGTAAATAACTTTGGGTAAAAAGAAATAAGTCACACTTGTGCTGTTTTAAACGCAAAAATTTAAGCAATAATACGTATTGCTTTGGGTAAAAAGAAATAAGTCGGGTCTATTCCGTTTTACTCGGCAAAGAAATAAGTAATTATGCATATTGCATTTGGATAAAAAGAAATAAGCCTTGGACTTATTTCTTTTTACCCATTGCAATATTGTATAATTAATAATTTTTTTGCGATTAAAACGGATTAAGTCTGACTTAATCCTTTTTACCTAATCATAATTTATTTGATTTCAGTATATCCGTCCTTTGTTTTTACTGTTTATTCATTATAATAAGTTTGTTTCACACTGTTACAGTTTTAGAAAATCAGTTGTGACTTGATTTTTACCAAAACCAAATGTGTTTTGTTCGTGATACTTAATGAGTGATTTAGTTTTAATTATTATCTCGAAATAATAAAGTTAAAATGGCATTTATTGATCATAATAGCAGAGCTAATAAAATGTTACAATTAACATTAAATAAATTAAATTGTAGTTCACATTCAGGTAAGTTTAATATTTATTGTTGTGTAATATTGTTAATTAGAATACATAACTATGTATTATCAAATGAATGTTGGTGTCCATTATTTTGGTCGAACCCGTTAGATCCGTCAATCTTAATTGAACGAGAACAATCCATTTCGGTAATTTTTGAATACTTTTTGAATGAATTTTATGTTTTAGTCCCGCACCCAAAAAGATTAAGGCTGCTAGAAAATTAAGTTTTTCTCATTTAATAAAAGAACCAGAAGCAACGTCTTCTACTAGAATATCATTTGATTCTGAAATAGCCAACAAAGAATCAGTAAATAATAGTAATAATCCTGAAATTCCATTGAACAAATTGTGTTATGAGGACGATTTAATTTGTGTACCGCAAGAAGAACTACAACATGTTGCAATAAATCCAGAAGAACGTCACGTATGATTTATTTAATTTATGAATACATTTTCTACTTTAACGAGTTTTAAAGAACGGTTACTTCATGCAAGTGTGTTAAATTTGTTTTAGGAAATAATAACTCTTATAGATGTCAATGGCAATGAGTCTACTAAACACGCCTTAATTAAACGTGATTGGATGCTGGATAACATAGAAGTAATTCATGTGGATGAAATTAATATTTGTAATATTGAACAAAATATTATTTATGAATTTCAAGAAGAAAATATTTTTGAAAAACAAAATGTTGATGAATGCAAGGTAAAAAGGCCTTATATAATATTGTTAAATCTACTAATACTAATTTTGATCATTTTTTTCGGATAATTTTAGAATGATGACATCGAAGCTGGCAGCGATGATGAAAAGGATCTCAACTATGAGCCCCCTACTTCACCATCTACAGAAAAAGAATCGGATGGCAATGTAGATGTGGTACCTAACGATGTTATGGAGCCATCTACTAGCACTGGAGTTGGTGCAAAAGGGCGATCAAGAAAAATACGACTTGAGAGGAAGACTAAACGTAATTTGGGCGAAGAGTATATAACAGAAAGTGGAAAATTGATAAAAGCGAGAACGTGCCGTAGATTATCAAACTGCCGGATGGCATGCGCTTTGAAAGTGAATGAACAAGTGCAATCGGATTTATTTGCTTCATATTGGAAAATGCAATCACACGACAGAAGGGCAGCATATCTTTCAGGTATGATAACCTTTTCCAAAACTTGTACAACAAGAAAGAGACGAAATACACCTGAAAAGCAAAAGAATAGACAGGTTACTTTTCAATACCACGTTCCAGTAAACGGAGAACACGTAAAAGTTTGTAAGAAATGTTTCTTACAAATTTTCGATGAGTCATCCAAATTTGTTGAGATTTTGAATAAATACAAACAAGTGTCTACCAACAGCAACACAACTCCAGATAAAAGAGGCCGGCGAGAACCTGTAAATAAAACAAGCAAATCGAAATTAATTAAAGTGGAGGAACACTTAGCATCTCTTCCATCTTACGAGAGCCACTACTGCCGAAAAGAGACAAATAAACGATATTTACCACCTCAGTTTACATTGACTAAAATTTACGAAAACTATTGTGAAACAACAGATTCACCTGTGAGTTATTCAATATATGCAAAAATGTTTCATGAACTTAATTATCGTATTAAAAATCCAAAGAAAGACACTTGCCAAACATGTGACAAATTGAAAATAAAACTTAAATATACCGAAGATGAAGTCACTAAAGTTGAAATATCGAAACAACAAAAAGATCATCATACTGAAGCTGAACTAGCATACGAGACAAAAAAATATGATAAAATTAAAGCAAAATCTGACCCAAATTTGACAGTCTTATCATTCGACTTGCAACAGTGCCTTCCAACTCCAAGCCTTGAAACATCTGTAGCTTTTTATAAGAGACAACTGTGGACCTTTAATTTAACTGTCCATAACATGAAGGATGATCAAGCCACCTGCTACGTTTGGTATGAAACAATTGCTAAACGAGGGGCCAACGAGATTGGATCTTGCGTATTTCAAGCAATTATGCATTTGGACAGTAATATAAAGCACGTTATATTATATAGCGATTGTTGCTCCGGGCAAAATAAAAATTCGCCATTTCTTGCGATGTGTCTATCGCTTATGCATGAAAATCGTATTGAAACGTTGGATCACAAATTCATGGTGCCCGGCCACAGTCGTATGGAATGTGATTCTGATCATGGACAAATTGAAAAGCTTAAAAAACGATATAGTGCGCCTATCAGCCATCCGCATGACTGGTTTCAACTAATTAGATTGGCCGGCAAGAAACATCCGTTCCAAGTAGTTGAAATGAGTCAGTCTAACTTCCTGGACTACGCATCTCTTTTGAAGACCCAAATACATCTAAAAAAACTTAACGAAGCGGGAGATAAATTTGTTTGGCAAAAAGTCAAATGGTTAAGATATATTAAAAGTCAACCGTACAAAGTATTTTACAAATTGTCTCTAAAAGAAGATGAGCAATTTAGTGTCATGGATATGTCCCGACGTAAAAAACAATATAATCCCTGCCTCAGGCCCTCCACATGTTACAGCGCTCCTTTACCAATTTCTATAGAGAAAAAAAGGGATATTTTGTCACTTCTTCCCTATATCGCGCCTACATTTCACGATTTTTATAAAAACCTGCCAACAGCTTCTGTAAAATCTGATCCTATAGTTGACACCGATGAAGAGGATATTGAATGAATTTTGGTTTGTGTTACAGTTTAGTATAAAGACTATTTTGAAATAATTTATTTATTTTTTATATTATAATTTGGTTTAATTGAATAAATATTATTTTATTTTGGAACGCAATGTTTAATTTTAATATTTTAATCGAAATTTGTGAAAACTAAATGTGTCAATGTTTTTAAAACTGATTAGTTTAGTGCAGAAAAATGACTTGTCCTCTTTAACCCTGAGTCATTCTTCTTGCGCGATAGGCAATAAGTCATCAAAATAATTAATAACCTCAAAAATATTTAAAAAAAATTATTGAATCATGGCATTGTTTGTTTTATATTGTATAAACCATTAATAAATATTTTTTACATTTGATATTAAATTCAATAATCTGTTTATTGTGGCTCCTGAAAAGTGCACAAAAATGACCTATTACCTTTTACCCTGAGGCCGTCCAATTGATTCCTTAACAATATGTAAACAAAAGAATGTAATAGATATAAGTAGCTCAGAGTGCCTACCGAACTTGCTCAATAGTCGCTTTACTCAATCAGTACGAAGGAGATATAGGTATCAATAACGAAACACAAAAACTAAATGGTACCTACTTACTAAAGTTCATCAATGCAAGTTTGTCTATTGGAGATATGAAATTCATCGCAAATGAAAAGTCAACAATCTAAACGTTTCCAGCAATTTTGCAACCAACTCCGATAGAGAATGAATATAAAGAGATCCTGTCAGTACAATTGTTGAATGATATCAACATTAATAACACAAAAACAATAGAATTACTCATAAGGATGAACTCCCCGATAAATCAGAACACCAATGTACAAAAGAAAACAAAGTTATCAACGACATCCAACGACCACAATCCAACCCTGAAAGAAATTCTATGAAACACCATACTTCTAAGAAGACATTTGGACTTAAGAGGGGAAGAGTTAATGCATATCCGGCAGACAATATCAAATAGCGACATAAAACGACACCTATATCAAGTCATACAAGAACACGTGCGAACTTCCGTTGAACTAAATGTTGAACAACCACATTCCTCTATAAGACAATATAGAATTGATGAAAATCCAAAGAACCGTGTTCTTATGAATAAATGGGGCCCTCAGGAGCACACTTACCCAAGCTCTCGAGATTCTCTTTCATCTCACAGCCTAGGGACTTGTGGCCAATCGGCTCAAATCCATATCTATGTGGACCTGTAACAATATAGAGCACTCATCTATTCTGTGCAGCAGGGTTATTCCTGAAACTATCGAATGCGCTATCCCTTCGCCATCTGTTGAGGTATGATTCCAAACTGAGTTTCCCACCAGAGAGGCCTGGATGAATGAGACGGTTATGGACAATGAGGCGCTAAGGTTCTTCACGGATGGCTCAAAATGGGATAGAGGGGTTGACTGTGAAGTATTCTGTGAGACACTAGGAGTCAACCTCTTTTCGTATTCCCGACTTTTGCAGTGTTTTTTCAAGCTGAACTTCATACTCCCTAACGTAGAAGGTAGTCCGGAAGTGTCTGGCATCTTTAAATGAAATGACGACCAGTTCAACATCCGCTTAACGTGAGTGGCAGGGCACTTCAATATTTTAGGGAATGTATAGGTAGATGCCCGAAAATGCACAGCGCGCCTTACATCACAAAGCAGGCATGATATAAAGATACGGCTTGCTTCATGTAAACCAGTTGCTTCAGGAAGAAGCCATAATAGGACCGAACGACAGATGGTCTAACGCTAGTACTTATTTAATAACCAGGCAAATCTGGCCTAGACCGATTCAGATCCGGCCAACTGATATTGCTTCGACGGCACCATATTAGTATGGTCGTGGGTGCTATAACGGGACATTTTCTCATTGGCGTATACTTGCGAGCAGACTGGGTATACCCACTCATGATTTCTGCCGTAGCTGTGGTGATGAGGAGAAGGAAGAAACTGTGCTCCATCTCCTCTGCACCTGTCCTATAGTCTAGCGTACAGTAGAATAAAATTTATGAGAACTTTCCATTTGGACGATTGACGGCTCTTTGTAAGACGTGGTACAGTAAAATTTGCAAATTCTAAAACGGCATTTCATAAACAACAAGGAATTTTTTAATTTCTTTATTCCATTATGTTCCTACATATTTGTTATAAATGAAAAACCATCTAAACTATTTATTAATTAATTGCCGGCTGAAAAGTCGAACTTTGGAGCGGACGGCAGTAGGTATTATGGCCCTTTGTGGTGAGAACTTTTTGCCTAGCGTGGGAACTTTTTGCCTAGCGTGGGAACTAATTTTGACCTTGACCTATATTTTTTCCTAGAACTAGAACTTTCTTTTCCTAGAACTAGAACTTTCTTTTCCATATTTTGAACTTGACCTATATCTATATTTTGACCTTCATCAATTTTTCATTTCATCTATATATTTTGATTTAGAGAGAGGAAGAGTGAAAGAGAGAGAATATATTTTGATTTAACCTGTCAATCAAAACCTGTCATATTTTGATGACTCACTTTCTAATTGAGACATCACCTAGATCTATATATAGATTGACCTTGACCTGTCAATTTTTATTTGATCTATATATTTTGATTGAGAGAGAGAGAGAGAGAGACAGAGAGAATATATTTTGATTTTGATGACTCACCTTCTAATTGAGAAAGTGACGTGTGTCCGTCATCAAATCAAATCACTTGTCACTTTTTGATGACTCACTTTCTAACTAATTGGACAACACATTCACCTTATATGAATAATTTTTTTTGGTCAGCGTGTGGAATCGAACTCGGGTGTCCGCGACATGAAAGACAAGCGTCGTCTTACCACACACCACCAACGTATGATAAAGACTACTAATTAAGGTATAAAGCAAACTTTTTGATGACTCACTTTTCTTATTGTGACGTTACTTAGAAAGTGACGTGTGTGTGTGTGTGTGTTTGTTTGTGTGTGTGTAAATGTAGATTGTATTATAAAATGTTTGTATGGATAATTTTTTTTTTGGTCAGCGTGTGGAATCGAACTCGGGTCCGCAACATGAAAGGCAAGCGTCTTACCACCACACCACCAATGTATGATAAATTACTATGACTATTTGAGGTATATAAACAAACTATTACCCCCAAAGATAGATTACTATTAGTACTCGGTCTATATATATATATAATTTTCCGCCTAAAGGTATGTTACTAGGTTTGCACCGTCTACGTCATATTTTTATATGGAAATAATAAATATAGTTAGGGCTCGAGATTTCAATCTTTGCGCGCATATATTGTATTAAAAGTATTAAGTTTTTCGTTTCACATGTTAGGCTGTAAATTCTTCTAAACATTTTAATTATTCAAAATAGTAATAATGTATTACAAATGTATTAATAAAATACGTGTGTATAACATTGTTGTTGTTTCTTGTTTTCAACTTTAAAAACGTAAACAATCATACAATGATGTCATAATAATAACAGTCATCTTTTGTACATGTATCGAGGACAATCATGAACAAACATGTTTTACTCTATTAGTTGTTTCGGTCAATCAATAATTTAATTTATTCGGTGCGAAATATATAAAATTCAAAAGATTAAAATTTAACAAAAAGTAAACATTTATATAAGACGGGCATAATAATTATTGCGGTAGTCATCTTTTTTTTATGAACATATGATTTTAGCTGCGTATGTATAACGTTGTTGTTGTTTCTTGTTTTCAACTTTAAAAATGTAAACAATCATACAATGACGTCATAATAATAATAATTTATGCAAAAGGCATCTTTTATACACGTATACACGTAATATATAAGATTCAAAATCAAATACGTTCACTATATTAGTCATTTCACTAGTATTCATTAATCAAAAAATTAATTTATTCAACGTAAATTCTAATACGGAATATATAAAATTAAATAATTAAACAAATTAGTTTTATGAAGTGTTGATCTTTAATATTTACTATATATATAAGTACATCGACGTATCTGAATGTAGTACGATTACGTATTTCATACAATAAACATCAGATATAACTACTTTTCATTGTGTAAATAATATAAACTTAATAATATAAACTTATTAAAAAAAATTTGAGAATCTTTAATTCAAGACCGTGTAAAAAAAAATTCAAGGTATTTTCCAAAAATATGATTTATATTTTTCATAATAAAAATAAAAACTATTTTATTTATTGTTCATTTCAGAAAATTATGGATAATTCAGAGAAATACGTCATTCTTTCTGACGCTTCAGAAGAAACGCGTAAATTCAACATGACCCGCACTAGAATTAGTTTTAAATTAACCGAGATACCTGCTGACGAGGTAAACCCTATTGAGTGGATTAAGGATGGGGTGAGTTCTATACTTGATTATATTGTGCGTGAGGTTAACCCTAGCGATAAGATTGGTTTTGATTTTACTTCGGAAAAATTTAATAATCCCGCATGGCTCAAGTTCCGTGATGCTCGCGATATCACTTTCGACGATGTTTGGGGTATGCTGGGTAGTGTATTCCAGAGTAACTCTGAAGGGTTAGATGTAGATACCTTTAAACTTACGATGACCCGTATTCAGCTGCCTACGGGAATGGGTAAAAGATCCGGACCTCATTACAACAATCTAGAAGAAGAATCCAAGAAACGTCGCGGATTTATAACGGTCCCTGATTTAAACGACAATCTATGTTTACCACGCGCTCTTATTATAGGCAAATACCATGCCAAAAATAGTTCGTTGAAAATGAAATTTTACGGAAAATATTCTGTATTACGTGAGCGCAAGGTACAGCTGTTGTTACAAAAATCCGGTGTAATTATTCCGCGTGAGGGCGGAAGTATTACCGAGATAGTTCAATTTCAGAACTATTTAAAAAATTATCAGATTATTGTATACGATTACAATACTGATAAAAAAGAAATAATTTTCAAGGGACCCGATAATGATAGGATAATTCATCTTCTTTATACCTCTAACCACTACAATGTCGTGAAGTCGGTAACTGCTATGTTCGGAAACAGCTATTACTGTAAGGAATGTCATGTTTCTTATAGTAATAAATTCAACCATCGATGTAAAAAAGCTTGCCCCTGTTGTCAACAAACTCCTATATGTATAAGCGGTACTAACATTATCTGTAACGATTGTAACCGTAGTTTTCGCGGACCTCTTTGTATTGACAATCACAAAACAAATGGGGTTTGCGATAAGTTTCGGTTATGTGCCATTTGTTATCGTACGGTACCCTCTAACCGCGTACACACTTGTGGTGAAACCTTTTGTAATGTTTGTAAAACCCACCAAGGTGAGAATCACCTTTGTCATATTCAGGTGAGCAAGAAAAAACCACCGATAGACGATTTTCTGTATATATTTTACGATTTGGAAACAAGACAGGAAAAAATATCCACAGAGAAACCCAACGCTACAGTACATGAACCTAATTTATGTGTTTATGAACAGAGGTGTCATAAGTGTATAGAGGTAGAAAGCTTATTTTTCTGTGAGATATGCGGTTTTCGACAAAACGTAATAGATACTGATGCCATTATACAGAGGTTTATGTCGTATATTTTGACTTGTCGGAAAAAATTTAAGCAAATTATTGTAATTGCTCACAATGGTCAGGCCTTCGATCATCAATTTGTGTTGAAATATATACTTGAAAATAACCAGCATATTAAACCAGATGTTATAATGCGAGGATCAAAATTAGTTTTATTGCAGGTATCGAATGTAAAGTTTATTGATAGTTTAAACTATTTCCCGATGGCTCTATCGGCTCTACCAAAAGCATTCGAACTTCCGCCCGCTTCAAAGAAGGGGTATTTTCCTCATTATTTTAATACTGTCTCTAACGAAAATTACGTCGGTGTAATACCCGATTTAAAATTTTATTCACCCGATACCATGAAAACCTGTGGTGGTTGTAACGAATCCTGTCCCACAGAGGGCTGCAGAAACAATTTTTTAAAATGGCATAGAAAAATGTTAAACGAAAATTATACGTTCGATTTCAAAAACGAGCTATTGTTATACTGTAAATCGGATGTGAAAATTCTTGCTTTAGCCTGTCTAAAATATCGTAAAATTATGCTAGACAGCTGTAATGTGTGCCCTTTTATTGAGAGTGTTACGATTGCTTCTGCATGTAATTTAGTCTTCCGACGAAATTTCTTAAAGCCAAACACCATAGGAGTTATTCCTAAAAACGGATATCGAATGGCCGACAAATTTTCGTATGTTTCGCTTAAATGGTTAATTGGAGAGGCCGAATCGCGAAATATTAGAATAATCCATGCCGGCAACAGTCTTGAAGTTTCCCTGCACGGAATGAAAGTTGACGGTTTTTGTAAACAAACCAATGAAATATTTGAGTTTCATGGTTGTTACTACCATGGTCACGAGTGTTTAAGGAACGATAGAGATAAACCTATGTATGAGGAAAAAACCGAGACTCTAAACACTCGTAGACTACAAACTAAAGCAAAAACGGAAAAACTGGCAAGACTGGGATATAAAGTTACTGAAAAGTGGGAATGCGAATTCACATCTATAATAGCGGACACGCACCCCATTCTAAATTATGCCCCACTGAACCCCCGCGATGCTTTTTATGGCGGTAGAACAGGCAACACAAGAACGTACTATAAATGTGAACCAGATGAAAAAATAAATTATATTGATGTTTGTTCCCTATACCCCTGGGTGTCTAAATACGGTAAATTTCCTATAGGCCATCCTAAAATACACATAGGCGCGGAATGTAAAAAATTAGATTTAAGTAAAACCGACGGAGTTATTAAATGTAGTATACTACCTCCATCAAATTTGTACCATCCCGTATTACCCCAAAAAATGAGTAAAAGGCTCATGTTTGTACTCTGTCGTAGTTGTGGTGAAAATTTTCAAGCTGGTAAATGTACACACGGCGAGAGTGAGCGAGCATTAACAGGAACATGGGTCATCGACGAAGTGAATAAAGCCATTGCTAAGGGTTACACCATGCTGGATATATATGAGGTATGGGAGTACGTAATAGTGCAGCATAGTCCGAACAACGAAGGGCTATTTACACCCTTTATCAATAAGTTTCTAAAAATGAAACAGGAGGCATCAGGGTGGCCGGCAGCATGCATCACAGAAAACGATAGGGATAACTATATTAAAGAGTATATGTGTAAAGAGAGTGTACTTCTAGAAGCACAAAATATAGTAAAAAATGCCGGCCGTAGAACACTGGCCAAACTAAAATTAAATTCGTTTTGGGGAAAGTTTGGTCAGAAGGAAAATCAAACTAAAACCTCTATCATAACAGAACCAGGAGTGTTGTATCGTATGACGGTAGATCCTGCAATCGATATTAATCATGTACAGAAGATCAACGACAACACAGCCATAACGAATTGGGAATATATAGAAGAAGCGGCTATGGTGTCTCCTATCGTTAATGTATGTATAGCAGCGTACACAACAACTCAGGCGAGGCTTAAGCTATACAGTTATTTGGAGAAGCTTGAAGAGAGAGTTTTATATTATGATACGGATAGTATTATATACACCTCTAAGATAAACGGTGCCGAGTACGAGCCGCCACAAGGCTCGTTCCTGGGTGACATGACCAACGAATTAGAAGAATACGGACTGAATAGTTTTATTACGGAGGTTGTATTGGGTGGTCCGAAAAACTATGCATATGAAGTGTTGTGTCCGGTTAATGATAAAAGGTACATGAAATGTAAGGTAAAAGGTTTTACTTTAAATTACGAAACGTCTCAAAAAATTAACTTCGACACAATGCGCAAAATGATACTGAAGGAGGAGGAGGAAGCGACAGTACAGATCCCCATCCTGTGTCGTAATATAAAAAGAACAAAAACGCATGACGTGATTAGCATTGTTGAAACCAAAAAATATCGGCCACAAAGTAAAAAACGGAGATTTTCGTCGGATTATTCATCACTACCGTATGGACATCAGAACATACATGACTGAAACAACAAAAAAAAATATTGTATAGATAAATATGTATTATTAGAATAATATTTTACAATAAATAATTTCAATTTATATTTTTAATATAATAATTTAAAGTATACTGTTTATTATTTATCCGTGAGTAGTGCAACGATCCAAAAACCGCGGCGTATGAGACGAGTGTGTTATTAAAAGTTTGTTCTAGTATGTGTGATAGTTTATAAAAAGAAAAAAAAAAAAAAATCTAAATGATTTAAAAATTGACTAAATAAAAATGAAAACATTAAACAATACACATTCCACTAGCACCCTTTAACTTCTTTATATGATTGGAGGTATGCTGGTCTACAATAGATCGTACACCTAGTTGTATTGGTATATTAATATCAAACTGTTTGGCCCAAGCCAAATCTCATGACAAAAAAAAAATACTAACTTTTCTTCAAAAAACGGTAACATAATGTTTGTATATCACAATGTGAGCATTACCTCACTTACGATTAACCGTTTGAGTAGATCAGTCGTTTAACTTAAGAGCGATTCGTTCTGATTTTAAATAAAATACCTATCAGGATAATAGATAGCATAAGCCTCATGATGTCAATCGATAAACATCATATTGCAAGCCTCATCTCGGAAATTGTATCTCAAGAGTTTATACGGAAAAGAATGTATGGAGTCTGTTTACCTGCATCTTTACTGATGTTCGATCATTTAAAGAATTTTGGTATTAAACTAATGTGTGGAAAGATGATATATGATAATTTAATACATGCACCTATTCATATATGGACAGAAATAGACGGTGTAAAATATGACCCGACAATTGCAATAACCGGAATATATCTTACAAAAGAAGAAAAGGCAAATTTTGATGTAAGCAAGTATAAATATTATCCAGATGACAGCGTCTTTACGAATATGGAAGACCGTGCAATGATGGGTATATTCCACAAAGTAAAATATACACAAAATATTTCTGATTATTTTGAGGAATCCCCATCAATGCTAAAAATAATTAGAAAAAAGAGTTAATGATAGAGTTAAGATAATCTTAACAAATAACAAAAATGTAAAATAAATAAAAATAAAGCCTAATAGATGTAATTGATCATGTGTTTCTTTTTTTTTTTTTTGGAAGTTCCTAAAATTTAAAAAAAAAAAATGAAATAAGAACAGGTTCACTCGCGCCGTGGATTTGCGATGTCCGATTTTTTTTTTTAGAAAAAGTTTCTTATTCCTGCTTTACATTTTAAACTTGTTCATTAACCATTTATAGAGTTGACCAATGCACCGGGGAAAATTTATTTTCAAAGTCAGATATCTTTCTATATAGAGGCACAAACGTACATGTCTGTAAAGAAAATGCTTATTTTTACTCGAATCATGAGAAAAAATGGCATAAACGTTTATGACTGATAAAGAAAACGTCTATTTCTCTTGATCGAATAATAAGAAAATTGATGTAAACGTCTATGATTTATAAAGAAAATGCGCTAAAGCGTAACCGCGCTCGTTTACATCTGAATATGCCAAAAAAAAAAAAAAAATTTGCTACATTTTGCTTGATGTAAACGTATATATTTTAGATAAAAACTGGTGTAAACGTCTATGATTTAGATAAAAATTCGTCTATGATTTAGATAAAAACTGACTTAAAATCTTTAATTTAGATAAAAACTGATGTAAACGTCTATGATTTATAATGCAAATGTGGTGGGTACCGAACCTGCGCGGAGCGCAGTTACGGTACCCGCTGTCATGGGCGTTGTCCCCGAAGGGGACACCGCCCATGACCACATTTGCATTACAAATCATAGACGTTTACATCAGTTTCTATCTAAATTAAAGATTTTAAGTCAGTTTTTATCTAAATCATAGACGAATTTTTATCTAAATCATAGACGTTTACACCAGTTTTTATCTAAAATATATACGTTTACATCAAGCAAAATGTAGCAATTTTTTTTTTTTTGGCATATTCAGATGTAAATGAGCGCGGTTACGCTTTAGCGCATTTTCTTTATAAATCATAGACGTTTACATCTATTTTCTTATTATTCGATCAAGAGAAATAGACGTTTTCTTTATCAGTCATAAACGTTTATGCCATTTTTTCTCATGATTCGAGTAAAAATAAGCATTTTCTTTACAGACATGTACGTTTGTGCCTCTATATAGAAAGATATCGGACTTTGAAAATAAATTTTCCCCGGTGCATTGGTCAACTCTATAAATGGTTAATGAACAAGTTTAAAATGTAAAGCAGGAATAAGAAACTTTTTCTAAAAAAAAAAATCGGACATCGCAAATCCACGGCGCGAGTGAACCTGTTCTTATTTCATTTTTTTTTTTTTAAATTTTAGGAACTTCCAAAAAAAAAAAAAAGAAACACATGATCAATTACATCTATTAGGCTTTATTTTTATTTATTTTACATTTTTGTTATTTGTTAAGATTATCTTAACTCTATCATTAACTCTTTTTTCTAATTATTTTTAGCATTGATGGGGATTCCTCAAAATAATCAGAAATATTTTGTGTATATTTTACTTTGTGGAATATACCCATCATTGCACGGTCTTCCATATTCGTAAAGACGCTGTCATCTGGATAATATTTATACTTGCTTACATCAAAATTTGCCTTTTCTTCTTTTGTAAGATATATTCCGGTTATTGCAATTGTCGGGTCATATTTTACACCGTCTATTTCTGTCCATATATGAATAGGTGCATGTATTAAATTATCATATATCATCTTTCCACACATTAGTTTAATACCAAAATTCTTTAAATGATCGAACATCAGTAAAGATGCAGGTAAACAGACTCCATACATTCTTTTCCGTATAAACTCTTGAGATACAATTTCCGAGATGAGGCTTGCAATATGATGTTTATCGATTGACATCATGAGGCTTATGCTATCTATTATCCTGATAGGTATTTTATTTAAAATCAGAACGAATCGCTCTTAAGTTAAACGACTGATCTACTCAAACGGTTAATCGTAAGTGAGGTAATGCTCACATTGTGATATACAAACATTATGTTACCGTTTTTTGAAGAAAAGTTAGTATTTTTTTTTTGTCATGAGATTTGGCTTGGGCCAAACAGTTTGATATTAATATACCAATACAACTAGGTGTACGATCTATTGTAGACCAGCATACCTCCAATCATATAAAGAAGTTAAAGGGTGCTAGTGGAATGTGTATTGTTTAATGTTTTCATTTTTATTTAGTCAATTTTTAAATCATTTAGATTTTTTTTTTTTTTTCTTTTTATAAACTATCACACATACTAGAACAAACTTTTAATAACACACTCGTCTCATACGCCGCGGTTTTTGGATCGTTGCACTACTCACGGATAAATAATAAACAGTATACTTTAAATTATTATATTAAAAATATAAATTGAAATTATTTATTGTAAAATATTATTCTAATAATACATATTTATCTATACAATATTTTTTTTTGTTGTTTCAGTCATGTATGTTCTGATGTCCATACGGTAGTGATGAATAATCCGACGAAAATCTCCGTTTTTTACTTTGTGGCCGATATTTTTTGGTTTCAACAATGCTAATCACGTCATGCGTTTTTGTTCTTTTTATATTACGACACAGGATGGGGATCTGTACTGTCGCTTCCTCCTCCTCCTTCAGTATCATTTTGCGCATTGTGTCGAAGTTAATTTTTTGAGACGTTTCGTAATTTAAAGTAAAACCTTTTACCTTACATTTCATGTACCTTTTATCATTAACCGGACACAACACTTCATATGCATAGTTTTTCGGACCACCCAATACAACCTCCGTAATAAAACTATTCAGTCCGTATTCTTCTAATTCGTTGGTCATGTCACCCAGGAACGAGCCTTGTGGCGGCTCGTACTCGGCACCGTTTATCTTAGAGGTGTATATAATACTATCCGTATCATAATATAAAACTCTCTCTTCAAGCTTCTCCAAATAACTGTATAGCTTAAGCCTCGCCTGAGTTGTTGTGTACGCTGCTATACATACATTAACGATAGGAGACACCATAGCCGCTTCTTCTATATATTCCCAATTCGTTATGGCTGTGTTGTCGTTGATCTTCTGTACATGATTAATATCGATTGCAGGATCTACCGTCATACGATACAACACTCCTGGTTCTGTTATGATAGAGGTTTTAGTTTGATTTTCCTTCTGACCAAACTTTCCCCAAAACGAATTTAATTTTAGTTTGGCCAGTGTTCTACGGCCGGCATTTTTTACTATATTTTGTGCTTCTAGAAGTACACTCTCTTTACACATATACTCTTTAATATAGTTATCCCTATCGTTTTCTGTGATGCATGCTGCCGGCCACCCTGATGCCTCCTGTTTCATTTTTAGAAACTTATTGATAAAGGGTGTAAATAGCCCTTCGTTGTTCGGACTATGCTGCACTATTACGTACTCCCATACCTCATATATATCCAGCATGGTGTAACCCTTAGCAATGGCTTTATTCACTTCGTCGATGACCCATGTTCCTGTTAATGCTCGCTCACTCTCGCCGTGTGTACATTTACCAGCTTGAAAATTTTCACCACAACTACGACAGAGTACAAACATGAGCCTTTTACTCATTTTTTGGGGTAATACGGGATGGTACAAATTTGATGGAGGTAGTATACTACATTTAATAACTCCGTCGGTTTTACTTAAATCTAATTTTTTACATTCCGCGCCTATGTGTATTTTAGGATGGCCTATAGGAAATTTACCGTATTTAGACACCCAGGGGTATAGGGAACAAACATCAATATAATTTATTTTTTCATCTGGTTCACATTTATAGTACGTTCTTGTGTTGCCTGTTCTACCGCCATAAAAAGCATCGCGGGGGTTCAGTGGGGCATAATTTAGAATGGGGTGCGTGTCCGCTATTATAGATGTGAATTCGCATTCCCACTTTTCAGTAACTTTATATCCCAGTCTTGCCAGTTTTTCCGTTTTTGCTTTAGTTTGTAGTCTACGAGTGTTTAGAGTCTCGGTTTTTTCCTCATACATAGGTTTATCTCTATCGTTCCTTAAACACTCGTGACCATGGTAGTAACAACCATGAAACTCAAATATTTCATTGGTTTGTTTACAAAAACCGTCAACTTTCATTCCGTGCAGGGAAACTTCAAGACTGTTGCCGGCATGGATTATTCTAATATTTCGCGATTCGGCCTCTCCAATTAACCATTTAAGCGAAACATACGAAAATTTGTCGGCCATTCGATATCCGTTTTTAGGAATAACTCCTATGGTGTTTGGCTTTAAGAAATTTCGTCGGAAGACTAAATTACATGCAGAAGCAATCGTAACACTCTCAATAAAAGGGCACACATTACAGCTGTCTAGCATAATTTTACGATATTTTAGACAGGCTAAAGCAAGAATTTTCACATCCGATTTACAGTATAACAATAGCTCGTTTTTGAAATCGAACGTATAATTTTCGTTTAACATTTTTCTATGCCATTTTAAAAAATTGTTTCTGCAGCCCTCTGTGGGACAGGATTCGTTACAACCACCACAGGTTTTCATGGTATCGGGTGAATAAAATTTTAAATCGGGTATTACACCGACGTAATTTTCGTTAGAGACAGTATTAAAATAATGAGGAAAATACCCCTTCTTTGAAGCGGGCGGAAGTTCGAATGCTTTTGGTAGAGCCGATAGAGCCATCGGGAAATAGTTTAAACTATCAATAAACTTTACATTCGATACCTGCAATAAAACTAATTTTGATCCTCGCATTATAACATCTGGTTTAATATGCTGGTTATTTTCAAGTATATATTTCAACACAAATTGATGATCGAAGGCCTGACCATTGTGAGCAATTACAATAATTTGCTTAAATTTTTTCCGACAAGTCAAAATATACGACATAAACCTCTGTATAATGGCATCAGTATCTATTACGTTTTGTCGAAAACCGCATATCTCACAGAAAAATAAGCTTTCTACCTCTATACACTTATGACACCTCTGTTCATAAACACATAAATTAGGTTCATGTACTGTAGCGTTGGGTTTCTCTGTGGATATTTTTTCCTGTCTTGTTTCCAAATCGTAAAATATATACAGAAAATCGTCTATCGGTGGTTTTTTCTTGCTCACCTGAATATGACAAAGGTGATTCTCACCTTGGTGGGTTTTACAAACATTACAAAAGGTTTCACCACAAGTGTGTACGCGGTTAGAGGGTACCGTACGATAACAAATGGCACATAACCGAAACTTATCGCAAACCCCATTTGTTTTGTGATTGTCAATACAAAGAGGTCCGCGAAAACTACGGTTACAATCGTTACAGATAATGTTAGTACCGCTTATACATATAGGAGTTTGTTGACAACAGGGGCAAGCTTTTTTACATCGATGGTTGAATTTATTACTATAAGAAACATGACATTCCTTACAGTAATAGCTGTTTCCGAACATAGCAGTTACCGACTTCACGACATTGTAGTGGTTAGAGGTATAAAGAAGATGAATTATCCTATCATTATCGGGTCCCTTGAAAATTATTTCTTTTTTATCAGTATTGTAATCGTATACAATAATCTGATAATTTTTTAAATAGTTCTGAAATTGAACTATCTCGGTAATACTTCCGCCCTCACGCGGAATAATTACACCGGATTTTTGTAACAACAGCTGTACCTTGCGCTCACGTAATACAGAATATTTTCCGTAAAATTTCATTTTCAACGAACTATTTTTGGCATGGTATTTGCCTATAATAAGAGCGCGTGGTAAACATAGATTGTCGTTTAAATCAGGGACCGTTATAAATCCGCGACGTTTCTTGGATTCTTCTTCTAGATTGTTGTAATGAGGTCCGGATCTTTTACCCATTCCCGTAGGCAGCTGAATACGGGTCATCGTAAGTTTAAAGGTATCTACATCTAACCCTTCAGAGTTACTCTGGAATACACTACCCAGCATACCCCAAACATCGTCGAAAGTGATATCGCGAGCATCACGGAACTTGAGCCATGCGGGATTATTAAATTTTTCCGAAGTAAAATCAAAACCAATCTTATCGCTAGGGTTAACCTCACGCACAATATAATCAAGTATAGAACTCACCCCATCCTTAATCCACTCAATAGGGTTTACCTCGTCAGCAGGTATCTCGGTTAATTTAAAACTAATTCTAGTGCGGGTCATGTTGAATTTACGCGTTTCTTCTGAAGCGTCAGAAAGAATGACGTATTTCTCTGAATTATCCATAATTTTCTGAAATGAACAATAAATAAAATAGTTTTTATTTTTATTATGAAAAATATAAATCATATTTTTGGAAAATACCTTGAATTTTTTTTTACACGGTCTTGAATTAAAGATTCTCAAATTTTTTTTAATAAGTTTATATTATTAAGTTTATATTATTTACACAATGAAAAGTAGTTATATCTGATGTTTATTGTATGAAATACGTAATCGTACTACATTCAGATACGTCGATGTACTTATATATATAGTAAATATTAAAGATCAACACTTCATAAAACTAATTTGTTTAATTATTTAATTTTATATATTCCGTATTAGAATTTACGTTGAATAAATTAATTTTTTGATTAATGAATACTAGTGAAATGACTAATATAGTGAACGTATTTGATTTTGAATCTTATATATTACGTGTATACGTGTATAAAAGATGCCTTTTGCATAAATTATTATTATTATGACGTCATTGTATGATTGTTTACATTTTTAAAGTTGAAAACAAGAAACAACAACAACGTTATACATACGCAGCTAAAATCATATGTTCATAAAAAAAAGATGACTACCGCAATAATTATTATGCCCGTCTTATATAAATGTTTACTTTTTGTTAAATTTTAATCTTTTGAATTTTATATATTTCGCACCGAATAAATTAAATTATTGATTGACCGAAACAACTAATAGAGTAAAACATGTTTGTTCATGATTGTCCTCGATACATGTACAAAAGATGACTGTTATTATTATGACATCATTGTATGATTGTTTACGTTTTTAAAGTTGAAAACAAGAAACAACAACAATGTTATACACACGTATTTTATTAATACATTTGTAATACATTATTACTATTTTGAATAATTAAAATGTTTAGAAGAATTTACAGCCTAACATGTGAAACGAAAAACTTAATACTTTTAATACAATATATGCGCGCAAAGATTGAAATCTCGAGCCCTAACTATATTTATTATTTCCATATAAAAATATGACGTAGACGGTGCAAACCTAGTAACATACCTTTAGGCGGAAAATTATATATATATATAGACCGAGTACTAATAGTAATCTATCTTTGGGGGTAATAGTTTGTTTATATACCTCAAATAGTCATAGTAATTTATCATACATTGGTGGTGTGGTGGTAAGACGCTTGCCTTTCATGTTGCGGACCCGAGTTCGATTCCACACGCTGACCAAAAAAAAAATTATCCATACAAACATTTTATAATACAATCTACATTTACACACACACAAACAAACACACACACACACACACGTCACTTTCTAAGTAACGTCACAATAAGAAAAGTGAGTCATCAAAAAGTTTGCTTTATACCTTAATTAGTAGTCTTTATCATACGTTGGTGGTGTGTGTGGTAAGACGACGCTTGTCTTTCATGTCGCGGACACCCGAGTTCGATTCCACACGCTGACCAAAAAAAATTATTCATATAAGGTGAATGTGTTGTCCAATTAGTTAGAAAGTGAGTCATCAAAAAGTGACAAGTGATTTGATTTGATGACGGACACACGTCACTTTCTCAATTAGAAGGTGAGTCATCAAAATCAAAATATATTCTCTCTGTCTCTCTCTCTCTCTCTCTCAATCAAAATATATAGATCAAATAAAAATTGACAGGTCAAGGTCAATCTATATATAGATCTAGGTGATGTCTCAATTAGAAAGTGAGTCATCAAAATATGACAGGTTTTGATTGACAGGTTAAATCAAAATATATTCTCTCTCTTTCACTCTTCCTCTCTCTAAATCAAAATATATAGATGAAATGAAAAATTGATGAAGGTCAAAATATAGATATAGGTCAAGTTCAAAATATGGAAAAGAAAGTTCTAGTTCTAGGAAAAGAAAGTTCTAGTTCTAGGAAAAAATATAGGTCAAGGTCAAAATTAGTTCCCACGCTAGGCAAAAAGTTCCCACGCTAGGCAAAAAGTTCTCACCACAAAGGGCCATAATACCTACTGACGGCTACCATTTGGAACCAAATTCGTACTTTTTATCCATTTTTTTAGAAAATCTTCCATACCCTTTGCTGCCTTGTGGGTCTTTCTCAATTTAGTTTTCATTATTGCCCAATATCGTTCGATTGGACGAAGTTCAGGACAGCTGGGCGGATTGCCAAATTTGGGAACAACACACACGTTGTTAGATTCGTACCATTCTAATGTTTTTTTAGAGTAATGACATGATGCTAGCTCAGGCCAAAACAAAGTACCAACTTGGTGCCCACGTAATAAAGGCAGGAGTCGCTTTTGGAGGCCCTCCTTAATGTAATTTTCCGAAGATATTGTCCCTTGCGTGATATACGGAGCACTTCTAGAGCCACATTGGCAAATAGCCTGCCAAACCAAGTATTTTTTCGGAAATTTTTCATGTTGGATAATTTTAAATTTCATGTCGACACTCAGTTTATCCTTTCCTGAATGATATTGATTACCTTGGAGAGATTTGAAATCAGCTTTAACGTAGGTTTCGTCATCGATTACCAAACAATCATCTTTTTTGTCCACCAAAAGTTTGTACAGCATTCGGCTTCGTCGGATTGCCGTAGCTTGTTGTTTATCTTCACGCCGTGGTACTTTGAATTTACTGAAGATCGAAAATCACACCTCTTTTTAATTCGAAGAATTCGCACATGATTTGTGTTATTTTTTTTCGTTAAATCCATCAGAGGTAGGTTCGGATTGTTTTACAGAGCGCGCTCCACTTTAGCTTCCAATTTTTTATCAATATGGCTCGATATGCCTGTTCCAAATTTTCTATTGACGCTCTGAGTCTCCATAAACCGAATTATAGTCCTTCTAACGGTAGAATATGTAGAATTAGCTTTTTTTTGCGATGGATTTGTATGTGAGACTTTTATTTTCCAAATAAAATTAATTTGTTTGCGAACTATCTCTTGATTTGATGACATTTTGCAAACGACTGATTTAAAACTAATAAATATTACACAGCCTGCTTTGTAACTTAACGGCAAATTACAATTCATGTTGTTTTTGTTTTATTTGATTTGGTGCGTTCGTCAAAAAAAAGCGATATTGTGTGCAAATTTCACTGTACCACGTCTTAACAACGATATCAGAGACCTTTAACGCTTCTTGGTAAACTCAGGATTGTTCGACGAGTGAAGGGACAGTAACAGAAATGTGGTACAGCTACGGACCAAATTGTGTCTATGCTAGTCCATTAGGGCGACGGCCACCCTAACCTAACCTAATCTAACCTAACTGATTTAACACGACTTATCATATAATGGAAGTGAATTTTTAGGAAGCCATTTGTTCGACAGTTCGATATATAGTTGATCAAATATTGAATTTGTTTTCGATGTATAATTCCTTAAATTTTGAAATGGAATTTAAGGTACCTAAATTTTTATTGTATTTAGTTTATTACTCAAGAGTTTCAATGGTTAAGAAATTTGCGGACATACGTATATACAGAGTTAATATTTATGCATAGTCTTACTCTTATCGTAGTCATGATTTTATATCGGTTCGATTTCAAATTAATAAAATATCGTGTTAAAGTTCAAATAAAATAACGATTTTTTGATCAGCTTATAGCACCCAAGATCAGTTGAAGGATGGATTTGATTCGTGCTGCCACCAATAAAACAAAAAATATTATCTTGATCGTTTGGAATAAATTTGCCTTATAAATAGCGCATATTCAATGTTAAATCAAGCTAATTCAAGCAAACGAATTTGGAGTAATTAATTTACTCAGAGTAAATTTTGTAAATTACATAACAAGAGCAACTTTAATTTCGCTTATACCCAAATTAGTGCTATGCTAATTCAAATTGTACTCAATTAGAATTAATTAAAATCCGTATTCAGAATTAAATTGCAGCAGGTATACGATATATTTATTTCCAACAACCATTCTGCTTATATATGTATGTATGTATAGATGGGCTATTCTTTGAATAAATTAATTACGATGAATTCATCTCATATAATTAACGCAACATAAACAAATTTGTTTTTACTACGAAAACTCAATTTTCAACCAAAGCACAATTAAAGCTCGTATACACAAAAATAGAAAATTTCACTTTTATCTGTTTCAATTAAAATAGCTACCAATTTAGAAATACCAGCAATGATATATGTGTACGAGTATATATGTATGCTTGTATACATGCTTGTATAAAAGTCAGAGAAAAACAAAACAAAAAACTACAAAAAGAAAATTCTATTTTCCTCTTCATTTTTAATACGTATACATGGTAAATTCGAAAGCTTTATACAACAACACAAAATTGGTAACAGTCACAAAGTCAGAGAACTACAAAAGACATTTTATTTTTGTGTTCTGGGTGCAGTTTGTTAGTTACAAAGTATATATAGAATATAATCAGCAGCGTCTATCATCATCATCATTCATCATATATCGTCATCAGCATGATTATAACAAAGACTTCAATTCATCAACTCATCTTTAACTATATATAGTACATAGCTAGAACATCAAACGAATTTTTTTTTGCATATTTGTTGCAACTCTACATGTACGATTCTTCAGAATTGAGAGAAATGTATTCGCTTTCATGAAAATTAGAGAATAAAATTAACAAACAAAAAAAAAGTCGTTCATCGTCTTAAAGCTCTTTTTCGTTATATACAATTAAATGAAAGCTACTCTTGCGTTATTGTTTGTGTCTTTTTCTCTGTGATTTGTGTACAATGTACCTAGAAGATGACAGACAATGCGGATGATAACAAAAACAAATATTTTTAATAGGATGATTATGTTGTTGTTCCGATGATGAGATCCGTGTCATATCACACTTTTATTTTTCATGAATAATTGTAACATATTCCCTTTTCACGATACATGTCAAAGGGAAGGTATTTGAGTGTATATTTTATATACGAGGCAAATTATTTTCCGTTTGATATACACATACAAGCTGCATGCATCGTACATTTCCGAAAATAATAAACTGCGGATCTGGGTGAATGTATTCGCAAAATAAATTTCTAAATTTATCGTATCATACCAACAAATACCGAAATCAATAAATAACATTAATCTCTTCAAATACTAATCCACCGGTATCGATCAATTTTACCGCGTTTATATATAGAACACACCCGTCCTAACACCGCAACCACCACACCCGCCAACAAATTTTTAATCCATCAAAATGTATTATGCATATAGACGTACATACATCATTCAAATTCAATTGAAAAACTTTTGTTTTATTACAATTATTTTTATATAAACTATAAACACACACACACACGCATATGTATACATTTTGAGCTTTATAGTTTTTGTGTACAAAGCTTTTTATATATAAATATAAAATAAATCTCAAAACTTTATTATTGGTTAGTTTTTCCACCCACAACAACAACAATTATTATTATATTCCATATTTTCAATTTTACAAAATAATTTTTGTAATAAATTTTCTACGAATTTTCATTTTGTATTTAGTTTATTATTAACAATATTTTATTATATTGGAAAATTTTAATAAATTTTGTAATATTTTTTTGTTTATTAATTTTTCACTATTTTTTGATTTATTGTGTGGGTTAAAACGAAATAAATTTTATTTATATGTACGCAAATAATTTATTGGGTTGTAATTGGAAAGTCTCCGCAAAAAATCATGCAAATCTTGCGCTTTTTAATTCATGTAACACTGCGATACAGTCAAGAGAAACAATCAACGTTTTTTCTTGTGACATATACCAAACGAGAGCATTAGATGTAATCATCCAGGGATTGAATGGAGACCCATCTAGGATGCTCACAATTCAAAAGTCAAACACCCTACCAAAAGCCATTGCAACCTGCCTAGAAATTCAAAATCTCAATTTCAAAAATCTTGCAATTCACAAAAATAGGAACAACCTGATGAACAACCCCTATAAACCGAGTTTCATGAATGTAATTACCAAACAATAAACTATGGCAAAATACATCAGAATCATCGAATACCATAAGCCAATCAAACACAAAACAACTCACCACCACCAATACCAAACTATCCTAAGCCACCAGCATCGATGGATACCGATCCTTCATTACAAACAAGACAAGTAAATCCAAGGAATATTAGAGGATAAACCACTGGGAATCACGACAATTCACTTAAAACAACAATTCACCGAAAAAACAATACATGGAACTACTATAACGGTTCTAATGAATTCGAATTATTTGATGGATATGAAATTGAAAAACAACTTTCGGATAAAGTTTTGGAATACGGCTATTTGGAACCGAACTAGGTCAATATTTGACAGATTATCATGAAAAAATCTAAATAGAGTAAAATTTAATTAAAGCTTTTCGTTTCAGGGCAATTCAAATATGGATGAATGCACAAGCAATCATCACCCAGAACAAATATTTCTAGTAAAATCCCGTTTCTGTAGAACATAGAGAGTTTCATCATAATGTGACAACTTTTTTCAACTAACATCCATATAATATAAAAATAGCCTAGTTCTGTTAATAGCCTAGTTGACCATATTCAACAACTATACATACATCTCTTTTTATCCCGCACACGTCATTTCATTATGTTCGGTCAAGGGCTGGTCTAGTTCTATTCAAGTTGTCCATAATCCAGAGTTGTATCAAAAAATGTATAATTCCATTTCCACTCAACTGGTCCAGTTTCGGTCAATGATGGGGTAGTTCCGCTACAGATGGCACTATCCCAGATTTTATCCAAAAATCTTTTAACAATAATTCCATTTCTATTCAACTTGTCAAGTTTTATGATAATCTGTCAAAGATTGACCTACTTCCGTTCCAGATTGCCACTTTCAGAATATCATCCAACTATTATTGCCCATCGCTACCCACTACTTTTTCCCATCTTTCTGGCAATTTATGGATTCCATCCCTGCAGAAAAATTGCGCCAGCTTGGCGGCCAAAAACGAATCGAGCCAATTTTCAATACCTTGAACTGAAATGAAGCGTATTCCTGATAGGGTATTCTGCATGGATCGAAATAGGTAGTAGTCGGAAGGAACAAGGTCTGGACTATAAGGCGGGTGAGGCAGAATTTCCCTTCCGTTATTCTCCAGGCGCCGCCATATGTGGCAGAGCGTATCATGGTGGAAAATGATTGACTCGTGTCTGGTCGCATACGTTGGCCGATCTGCCTGGACTTTCTGCTTCACTCGGATCAATTGTTGACGATAGAGTTGGTCATTGATGGTTTGGCCACTTGGCAACAGCTCATAGTGGATCACACTTAGCTGGTCCCATTAAATGCACAGCATGACAGACAGCTTTGGTGTCGATGGGCCGGGCTCGCCTTTTTTTACATACGCTTTTTTGCGCTTGGGACTATCGTAATGGATCCATTTTTCATCGCCAGTGAAAATACGATGCAAAAACGAATTCTTCTTGTGGCGCTCGAGCAGCATTTCGGACATGCAAAATCGTCTTTCCAAGTCTCTTATAGCTTCAACTCGTATGGCACCCAATTTCCCATCTTTTGGATGAATTCCAAGGTTTTCAAACATCTGGAAATTGTTGCTTGTTCAACTCCCAACGATTCTGCAAGTGCTTCTTGCGTTTGACATGAATCTTGATCGAGTAATGCCTCAAATTTTTCATGCTCAATCTTTTTCGGCTGACCAGGAGACTCTTTATCTTTGATGTCAAAATCACCACTTTTGAAGCGACTAAACCACTCGAAGCACTGTGTTTTTGCAAGAGGCTCACCATACAAATCCACAAGCAAACGATGACTTTCAGCTGCTGTTTTGTTTGCGAAAAAGTGACTCAACAAAACTTCCCGCAAATGCTGTTTTTTTCTGAAATTTGATAAATTTTCCATCGTTGAAATCGGTTTGATGTGCACAATCAAAACAAAACCTTTTAGCTGATTTTGACAGGTATTGAATAGCGCTTTCAAATGACATAGATGTCATTGGTGTACTATTACGCATAAACAAGTAATGACATCTAGTATTAAATTCCGGTTTTTAATGCATACACCAGTTGTCCATAATCCAGAGTTTTATCCAAAAATTGTATAAATCCATTTCCACTCTCCAGTTTCATGATAATCGGTCAATGATTGGGAAGTTCCGTTCCAGATGGCCAAATCCCAGATTTTATCCAAAAATCTTTTAACAATCCCATTTCCATTCAACTTGTTAAGTTTTCTTAATAATCTGTCAAAGACTGACCTAGCCACATTTCAGAACGTTATCCAAAAATCATTTTACAATCCCATTTCCATCAAATATTTCGAATTCATTAGAATCGGTATATAGTAGTTCCCATGTATTATTTTTTCGGTGAATTGTTGTTTTCGGTGAATTGTCGTTTTCGGCGAATGGTCGATTTCGGTAAATTATCGTTCGGTGAATTGCTGTTTTCAGTGTTTCGCCGTTTTCGGTAAATTGTTGTTTTCGGTGAATTGTCGTTTTCGATGAATTGTCGTGTTCGGTGAATTGTCGATTTCAAATCGTAAATTTTATTATGGAAGCCTTTCTAGCGTACCATCCTCAGGTTCAGGCCAAAAAACGGAAATATACTTATATTATTGGTCGACACGGGAGCTAATAAAAATTGTATGCAACCAGAATTGTGAGCCATTGTGGCATTGTTTAAAATCATTGGCATCAACAAAACTATCGAATTTTAAGTCCTATACCAGGGTTAACATCGTTTGATGGGATTATATAGCAGAAGCAACATGGTAATATGTAATAGCATCAAACATAAAAATCGAATTACGGGAAAGCGATAATTTCAAGTAAACAGCCTCAAAATTCAAGACGGTCATCTTTCAACAGAACCAAAATAGAAACTACAAGAAGTCGCTTCAAGATTCGAAACGATCAACACGGGGATAGAAATTCAAAACCCCAACTGAAGAACCGATCTACTCGTACCCGTATAACAAAATACAAGAAGTGGACAAACAAATTTCGATGGAACCATAACGACTTTCACAAGCCCACATAATTCTCCGGTTTGTGTTGTTTTGCCGAGAAAAAAGTAGATGTTTCGCAAACCAAAAATTATAGAATGGTAATAGATTTCAAGAGGTTGTAAGGCTGCAACATATCCTAGATATCCTAGAAACTCGAAGTTTTTTACCATCATCAAGGAAGCCGATATACTGAAAAACTTGTTCTCAACAATGTATGAGAAATATGATTTCTTAAGGCTACTCATTGGTTTAAAGAACGTATCAGATATATTTCAAAGGATATGATAGACGACGTTCTAAATATTTTCAAAACGACAAAAGGTCAACTTACCAGTAAATCTAAACAAAACAGGGTTCCTAAAAATAGAAAGATAGTTTTTGGGGTATCTCATAACAAACGAAGGCATGAAACCTGACAAAAAAGGGTCAGGTATTCAAAATCTGAAGAAACCTGAGAAATTGAAGGATTTAAAATCTTTTCTGGGATGGGCTTTATATTAGAGGAGTTTTATCAGAGAACGCAATCAATGAATGTAAAAATTAATTTAAACCACAAAAAATTTCATGCGTTTCGACACATCAAACCAGTTTTTTAACAACCGATGTCGGTTTTTTAACAACCGATGCGAATGACCAACGCAATTGGTGTTGTATTTTTATAAGAAGAAGTCGGCAAAGACAGGATAACCCTTATTTTCAGATCACTCAATCAGACCGATTAGCATTATGCAGCCAACAAAAAGGAAATGTTGGCCATAGTATGGGCATTGTTTAATCTTCGTAACTATACCGATATGAGGCCAAAAAACAATATGACAGAATATCAACCACTAACATTCACACTAAGTAATAGGCACAACAATGCCAAATAGAAGCGATGGAAATCCCGATTAGAAGAGTATTATTACGAGCTCATTTACAAACCTATAGATGCACTAATAATGTTGCGAATGTTCTATCAAGATTGAAACTGGAACAGCACATTATCGCAGCAACTGGAACAGTTCACAGTGCCGAGGATTCCACAGATTTAATTCGAAACTGCGATGCCCCAATTAATGTATTCAAAAATCAACTTACATATAATTAAGACAGGCACAGACACCGCGATATTACTCTGCTACAGATAAACAAAGAAATCTTAACAAGAATGATTAAATCCGACTATAATCGACGGAATAAAAATACCGGAGGACTACATTCAACATCTACAAGAGGTGTTTAAAAAAATTTCTTAAATTATAAAATTCGGTTTACGCAAAGAATACTGGAAGGGTTCCATGACAATTCACAGAAAAACTTTTCACCGTAAACACAATTCACCGAAAACGATAATTCCCGAAAACGACAATTTAATTTCTGAAAAACGCATCCATAAAGCCAAGACCAAAGGCTCTATGGGGCCTAACAATGTCATTGAGCATCGATTAGTACAAAACCCCTCTCTTGGCTGGAAGTAATCTTTAAATGGTGTTTAAAGTTGGTCTGTATTCCAAGGAGGTCGACAGAGGTCACGATCATCCGTATTCCGAAAGCGAGAAAAAGCTTACATGGCTACCCAAATGGCTTAAGACCCATAACTCTATCATCCTTTTGGTTAAAAACCCTGGAAAGGCTGATAGATGTTTAAATACCATCAAAATTAATGCCTACAGTCTCAACATGTGTACTTTAAAAGGAAATCGGTGGACATAGCTCTACATACCCTGGTACGTACGATCGAGAAATCAATATTCTCGCAAGAGTTTTGTATTGTGGCGTTCCTTGAAATTGAGGGCGCCTTTAACAATGTAAAGATGGAGACAATTCTGGAGGGATTTTCGTTCTTTGGGGTGGACTATCCTGTAAGTGGGTTAATCATTCACATTATGAGGAGCAGGATGGTTAGCTCGGAGCTAGGGGAATCCACCATTAGGAGACGGGTGGTTAAGGGAAAATAGCCTGGAGGCGTTCTGTCCCACCTTCTCTGGAACATAGCAATTAATGGGATGCGGGTAGAGCTGGAGAGATAAGGAAGTCGAGTGATTGCTTGTGCAGCTGACGTAACGATAGCGCTCTATAGAAAATATTTAAACACGGTGAATGAGGTAATCCAAAATGTCCTCCAAATCATTACGAGGGGGGCCATCAGATGTGAACTGGCAAACAGCTCGTCCGCAACTGAGCTGGTACTCTTTACCAGGAAATATAATATCCCGGTAGTAGACCCACGTATGTTAAACGGCATAGGACTAGCTTTCACTGATAAGGCAAGATTTCTGGGCGTAATCTTGGACAGTAACCTTAGTTGGAAGCGTAACATCTTGGAAATAGTAAACAAGACTAATATAACGCTATCGGAAAGAGATGGGGCCTGAAGCCAGAGCTGGTACACTGGATATTCACTGCCGTAGTAAGACTTATACGGATGGATAAGATGCAAAGAACGGCCTGTATGCTTAAAGGCGGGGCGCTGAGCACAACACCAATACGCGCTTTAGAGGTTATGTTTCATATCTCCCCTTCGATATTTATGGTAAGCAGATGGCGGCTATGAGCTGTATCCTTAAGACAGGACACTCGATGATAATTATAGATCACTAAGGAAAGAACTGGCGAATCTAGACTACGTTACACACTCTCATTAAGCTTTGAAAAGGGATTCCGAACTACGTGCCGTTCAAGAGGATCTTGGAGAAGCGAAGCGTTATTGGAAACAGAAGCATTATAGTTCTTTACGGGTGGCTCCAAGCTACATGGTAAAGTAGGAGATGGAGTCTTCTGTGATAAATTGGAAGTAGATCAATCAGTTCGTCTTCCTGACTACTGCAGCGTGTGAGGTGATAGCGATTGAGGAAGACTTGACATGTTTGAGACATAATGTGGTGTCCTCGTTGGTATTGCGGCAATGAAGTCGCTGGAATCAGTTTCTCTGATATCAATTACCACTTGTCTTTTAATGAGATGAATGAGCATTTCAACATCCGAATAGTCTGGGTCTCCTGCCACTCAGACGTCTTGGGAAACTGCAGGGCGGACGAACTAGCTAGACATGGTACAACTCTCCGCAACTGCTACCGGAAAGGGAAATTTGAGGAGGCCTAGTAAAGCGCTCAAAACATCGCTCAAAAAATAGGCAATAGCCTCAGCGAACGCAAGGTGGACGAACACCCTCGATCGTGGGGAACTCACAGGACACTTCCTACTTAGAGAACATGCGAGGAGGCTAGGTCTAGAAGCAAATGATTTCTGCAGAAGCTGTAAGGACGAGGAGGAGGAAGATATGGTAGTCCATTTCCTATGCTTATGTCCGGCTTTAGCACACAGAAGGCATACACATATATTTAGGTTCTTAATGGAAAGCTTCTCTGATCTCGAAAAATGTAAAGTGCGAGATATATCACACTACATAAGTAGCTATATATATAACTGTTTCAAATAAGGGTAATAAAGAAGTAAGATCCTGTGGTATCACAATGGACAGTCTCCGGACTACGTGTGCCATAGCAGCCACTCTAACCTAACCTAACCTCACCATCGTTCTAAAAGATGCATTCTGGCAAATACCTCTACACGGTTAACCAAAGCGGGGCTGACCATTTATCTGGATAAAAGCCATTTCGTAATGAGGGAAATCAAATACTTAGATTTTCTAGCTCGTGATTGAGAAAGTTTGAAATAAAGGATCAGTTTTAATAACACCAGATTATTCCAAATATTTTTATATCAGATGTGATGCCTCTACTGAAGCAATTCGTAGCGTATTATACCAAAAAGACGATTAAAATAACGAGTGGCTGATTGCCTTGTTATCACAAAAACTTAATGGAGCTAAAAAGAACTACTCGACCACCGAGCCAGAATGTCTTGCTGCGGTGCAGTTTAAAGTTACCGCCTTTCCGCTTTAAAATCTTACATTAGAAAGCTTGACAAAACGTCGGATCTGACGCTCTATCGCGTGTAAATTATGACACGATGGGTGAGCTGAATGACGATAGGATTTACTTATACGTTTAGAGCATAAAGGAAAAGTTGATTAACGGACTTGCCATTATCGAAATTGTGGATTCTGAAGCCATTAACGAAATACTTGATACAACAAAACCATGAGGAGCCAAATGCTGCCCATAGTGGAATTGTTAAAGCTATATCGATCGGCTAAGACGTCTCGTCTTGGCCCGGAATGGCAAAAGAGGTACATGTGTATATATCGAATTCAGTTGTATGTAAGAGTGCAAAAGCTCCACACAGAATTTTAAAAGCATTAATGGGTGCATCACCTTCAAATTGTGAACCGTCCGTCGCAACGAATTTACATAGATCTTCTAGCTAGGTCCTTACCACAGATCTAATAAAGGTAATGCTATTCTTCTTATTGTCTTAGACCAGCTCAATCAATTTAGTCTATTCAAAGGTGTTTGTTCTCTTTGATGTTCCTGAGTATATCTTTTCCGACAACGGTGTACAATGCACGAGCGAAGAGTTTAAAGAAATGGAGTTGCACGCTAATATATACATGATAAATATGGGATAAGCATATTGAATAACTTGCTAGTTCTATTAAAGATACGCACATCTTGATGTACGGATCTTATCGTATAAATTATGGAAATGCCTATAACATCCTACATCCTACGCAAATTGTTTAAACGAATCAATGCTATTGCTATTGCTCTAAAACTACTTCAACAGGCTCATAAAAAACATGCTAGAGTTGATGCCCGTCAACACCACTTAAGTAGTGCTCTAAATGATTTCTCCGCTAAGTTAGCTCCAAGGTAATGTAAAATATACCTTAATTGGTGAAAATGGCAAGGTGATTGGAAAATTCCATGCTAAAGATATTAAATTATAACCTTAAACTTTCTTACGGCATACGTTTAAATTATCTTCAGCCTCAAGTTACTGTGCTTTTTTCAGCCTCAACGTTCTTCAATACATAAAAATGAGACGATTTATTGCTGATAACAACGATGAAGAAATGTCGAGGAGAAAAATACACTTTTACCAGATTTGGATTATGTTATATTTTTACAAATCCATCCTTGTTTAATGGATAAAGCCAAACACCAATTATGAAGCCGAAAAAGATAAGGCTCCTGCTATCGTGTACAGATCCTGGCCACTATACATCAATGCTTGTGAAACATTCTTTAGGATTTCCGGTAGCTTGTACATTTAAATAAAAATACCCTTTTTCCATTTAATGGTGAGGTGGAGTACACATAGTGAAGATGCTTGACTGAAGTGAGTTTATATATATGGATCGAGAGTTTTGAGATTATACTTGCACGTCAATAAGTTTCTTTTGGACGACTTCATAAATTGTGGCCGCCAATATAGAACCCCAAATTTCCCTGAACACTACCCAACTACAAGAATGTGCTGGCCACCATGAATCCGTCACAAACTTTTAATTACCTAGGAGCTATAGCCCTCTAACCCAAGTCTTATCAGTTAACTTTTCGATCATAATTACAAGTTACTGGATCTTTAGTATACACAAAGTACACAACATCAAGTTATTTGAAAAAATTCCGCGCACCATTATCATTGAACTGGGTTTAGTTAATTAATGAAGACACAATCGGGTAATTAATTTATTAAATGTTTTTTAATGTCGGTTTGGGGCAAAACCAAAATTATAAACCCCTTCAGGCATCAGGAAAATAGGAATAAAACGTGTCCGATATAACATTTCGTTCATTTATTAATAATCTCATTTTAAAGCTAAAAACTATTAATTAATTAAATTTTTGTAATTAAATTTAAATGAATACACTTTAATATGTAGTTCTTGTTATATTTGTTAAATTTATTTAATTAAAATTTTTAATAACTAATCAGACATGGTCGCACACACGCACACACACACTATATACACAACAATAACAGGTAGTCTTAAGTATTTTTTTTTGGAGATGATTGCATAATGGCTTTATAATTTCTCCCCACTCAAGCCCATCATATTGTAGTAATTATGGTCTGGGAAACGTTCCAGCTCGATGTAATCGGTTACGGTGAGCAAAAGTTTGTCCAACAGATTAACTACTTCTGAAAATGTGGGTCGCTCTTCGGGTAGTCTAGCCCAGCAATAGAACATTATATTGTATAGTTCACGACGGCAATGTTCTGGTTTTTCCAGCCGCTTACCATCTCGTACATGTTTCATTACATCGGCGGCCGCCATACCCGGATACGGTGTACTGCCCAGCGTTACAATTTCCCACATCAATATACCAAAACTCCATATATCCGATTTTAACGAGAATAGATTATCGTAAAGTGATTCGATAGCCATCCAACGAATTGGTAGGCGACCTTCACTTTTACGCTCGTAAATTTTCGATGTAATCACATCACGTGCAAATCCAAAATCAGCTACTTTACATGTATGATCGTCCGTAATTAAAATATTTCGTGCCGCCAAGTCACGATGGATAATCTGTAAAGGCCAATTAAAAATATGTATATGAAACATAATTTCGATGCAATCGTTTCACACTTACGCCACGTGACGTCAAGAAATCCATTCCCCGCGCAACTTGATACATGAACGATGTTAAATCACCAGACGTTAGGGTTTTTGATTTGCCATGCATATTGCCATAATTTCTGTGTATACGTTAAAATAAGATAATTAGTTAACACCTTGAGACATAAGTGTCATTATATAAATATTTGTTATTACCTTTCTGCCCTTGAGTTACGCAAATAACTTTGTAACTTTCCTTTATTGACATACTCCAATATAACAAAGATTGGTTCTTTTTCAATACAGCAACCAAGCAGCCGAACAACATTTACATGTGGTTCCAATCGTTTCATGACCTTGAATGGTAAAAAATAAATAAGAAAAATACATTAATTGTTAACCCCTCAAGGAGTTTATAGTTTTTGTCTGCATACTTGTAATTCAGACAATAAGTCATTCTTTTCGGCTTCGGTCGCATTTTCCTTTAACGTTTTAACAGCAACCGTCTGTAAACCATCGTACCCGTCGATATTTGTAGCCTCACAACGCCATACTTGGCCGAATGCTCCCTCACCCAAAATATTATAGAATTTTAGGCGGTGCCGCGGGAAATCCCATGTTTTTTTGAAATTCATCGTCATATTATGATTCTCATTGCTGTCCGGTGACGATGAGATTACATTATTTGTGGTGGTTAGCTGTGTGTGTGTGTGTAAAAGTTCCACATTATTTACGAAATATATACATAAGCGAAAGTTTTGTTGAAATATTTACCTGATTGTTTTCTCGATCAGTCCAGCCAGGTACATAACGATTATTGTATGCTAATGGTCCGTTCCAGTGTTGCATACCAATTGAATTTTGGCTCGAGTCCTCTGTCAAATTACCGCTGATTGTGGATAAATTTGATTTTTTCGTCATTTCTTCTTTACTCTTCTTCTTGAGGAATTTGCTTATGGTGCAGAAATGTCGACGGAATAGGTACAGCGCTAAGGCACCAGCGATTACAAATATACAGGCGACCACTAGAATTATTATGGTAACTGGGCTGCCAATTGCGAGCGGATTATTTTCTATTCGTTCGACAATTATTGGCCGTTCGCTCGTCGTCGACGTTGAATTTTGTTTGATTTGGGTGGTGGCGTCAGGCACGATCGGTAATAATTTTATCGATTTGGCTGTGGTACTTTGATATTCGTATTCTTGTAACGGATTTATGGTTGTGGTCACAACATACGTATTCTGTTGCTTATATCCCTTCACATTAGTATTGGTTAGCTGCAGTGATGACTGACTATTATCGATTGGTGGCCGATAATTGATTGACTGTTGTAAATATGGTTGGTTATGATTTATAAATCCAGGGAAATTGCTAATCGGTAAACTTTGTCGTACATCGTCCAATGTCGGTTGGAATGGATTCAGGGGACGTGAATTAAAATTTGTGTGCCCACTTGTGTCGATAATTTGTACCCGAACTTCTACTTTTGTGTCCACACTGCCATCGTTGGCGAGCACATAAAAATAAAATTCCTCCCCAGCACGTCCTTTTAAGCTTTGCGTCAGTCGTATCACGCCCGAATCTGATTCGATCATAAACGGTAATTTTTCAATGCCACGATTCGGCTCGAGCGTGAACGTCACATTGACCGGTACATTAATTTTGGCCTGGCCCAAAATCGAACCGATCGGTTGGCTCTCGTATAATTCCCAATCTTTTTTCATCGAAATGGTGATGGGCACGCCACCGAATAGGTAACATGTTTTTATCGTTACGATAAAAATCAAAATAAATAAATTAAATTTTAATGCCATGATCGTATATATCTTCTATATATTATGTATAGTTAAGTTTTTCCAAATGTGTGTATGTATATCCCGTAAATTTGTATATATATGAATGTACCTCCTCTATATCGTCATTGTGGTATAAAATCCGCCTTGGTCACATACCTGAAACAAAATGAAAAACAAAATATTGATTAAACCATATTTCTTGGAATTTCCATAAAAAATATTTTTGTATCGCAATGTCGCGTAAATCGTGTCACCAAAAAAGTAATAAAAAATCCAATTGAAATGCAAAAATACTATTATGCAAGAGACATACGTACACAACAGGTGATTGCGAAATAATTAAAATTGAATTGCGAATATCTACATATACATCGCCCCGATTTAAACAAAGATTATGCGCGCCAATAAGATTGAGAGTGAATTTATATTTTGTTGATGTATTCGTTGGATTTATATAAAAGATTTGTATGCTTCAGGTATGTAAGTAGGTGTGTATAAGTATAATTAAGGTTAATTCAAGCGAAATAGCTGTATGCAATGTGAATATAATGACAAATTGATCGTTTTAGTTCATGTTGGTATGTATGTAGATGTAAACGAATATCTTCAGGTTATTTGTTTGCTGTTTAGCTGTGAACTGTACATACGAGTTAATTACTTAAAGTTGTATGGTTATACATTTAGATGGATCACGGAAATGGAACGTATATTGAGAGTAAAAGTCAATTACATTCCAATTTGTAATTCATCTTAAACGTATAAATGGTATGCGGATTAAAGGGGTCATCAAATTATTTTGTTTTGCGATCTTTGTATTCTTCGAGTATAAAAGAATTTGGTCGTTGTTGTATATACGCGTGTGAATCGGCTTAGCCATTTTAAGCACGTAGGTACGTATATCAATATTGTTGAGGATGACAGTTATATATTTGTGACAAAAATACGTTATTTGGCGGGCGCGATGACATATATGAGTGCAGTAATCGTATAACTTTGCTATAGTTGGAACCATGTACTATGGATGCTAATTTAATTGTGTTGAGCTGAGTTGCTAATTTGATTAATTTGATTTTTGTTTAAATTCCGGACAATTCAACCGAATTTCGGGAATCATCGGTCACAGTTCGATCTCAGTGTAGAGAAGATGGCCATATGGTTGATACTAAATGGACCGAAACACGACAGGCAACGGGATTTATACTTGGGGCTTTTCAATAATATAAATTTTAGGCAACGTCAATTACCTATACGAGACCTGTCGACTTTCTATATAAATAGTAGGATTTAAATTATCGGATCATTCCCATTGAGTGCCTCGTTTAAATTTTTCTGTTCAATTCTAAATTACTCACCTCATCCTATAAAATGAAGCACGTTCACGTTCGATTTAATTGTAATGAGTTTACTCTAACTCATTGGCGGTCCGTGAGTTTATAACCTGAATTGACAAGTAACTTTAATATTTCAATTGATGACGGGACAACAACTCTGACCTATCGCTTATTCTCGCAGGGATAAGTAATTCGTACTGCCTATTACTTATAAAGCGAAATTAAAACAATATTACGAACACTACTACGCACATATTCAATCGAACATTCTCAGCTGTGTACCTCTACGAAATTGAAAGGGAGGCAACGGAATAAGGGTTCCATCTAAAAGATGTTATACAAATCCGCTGTACGGCTAAACAGAGGGAAAGACAAGCAGTAGAAAGAGCAGTGGAGAAAATAGGTGGATCACGACTAAATCACGAACATCCGGGGTGTCTATACACAAGAGAGTTCAGATAGACAGCGAAAATGAAGACCCTGTGGCAGCACCAGCAGACACTGACAATGACAGAAACGCAATAAGAGCTCGCAAGCAAGAAATTAATTCGATCTTGAAGATCAATAATTCGGAAAGAGGTATAGGCTCCGGAGCGGCCTCAGAAAATTCCATTGAAAAATGCATCAAATCAGTTACCACTAAGAACCAACGTTTTGCTATAAAACAGCCGTAGATAGAGTTTTCGATAGAATACCTCAAATGCAAAACCAAATGGCCTTGTCAAAACCAAAAGCTCTATCAAAAGGAAGCATATCCAATAACAAGACAGCGTAAACAACTATTCTATGTAGCATGTCGTAACGCATATTTCAGAAGTGATAAGGAAAGACACCAACGCAGCTTGAGAAAATTTATTAGTGGCCATGGAAATGCCGAACTATGAGGTTTTGTATACAAACTCATCATACTAGTATAAGCAAGGGCCGATAACCAACCACGTGTATGGAAGACACCAGAAAGAGAAATATCACTTTAGCAATGAAGAGACTACGCCAGCAATCATGTCTATAAAAACCGTAGTAACGCTCCAGGCCTAGACCACAACGAGGTCAAAGTTATACAGCATGCATGGCTTGTAATAGAGTTAAGTATATCAACACACTTAACGTCTGTCTGGATAATTGAATTTTTCCAAAAGGATGAAATAATGGCAAAGTGGTAATCATTAGGAAAGGAGATGACAGAAACTCTACCGATTGCAAATCCTATTGACCTATCATATTGTTGCTTAGTAGTTGCTTCCATGACATATTCGTGTACCCAAATATATATTAGTACACCCAAAGGTATATTCTGCATTCTAGGCAATCAGATTAGCCAAAATCTGAGTTCACTATAAAGAAGGTTCGTTTTATGAAAAGATTTTTGATCTTAACATATATCGCAAGGCACCACAAACTGCGGTTATTCTAAACCTGGTTTTCAATACCTGCAGGTATATAATTATAATCATGGCTCTTTATATGCCTGGCCCTAACCAGTCTAGGCAAATTGCGAGAACATTAAACAAAACAAGATAGTAGACAAGTATTCTTCAGTGGAAATTGATATAGGTTCCGCCTGGATGCCATTCCCTAGTAAAAGACGCCCAACATATATAAAATGACAATGACAATGTAGTATCACCCGAGTAGACGGAATAGAGTATAGAACGAAAAATAATGAAAATTCTCGATAGGAAATTTCAAGCATCCACATAGTAAAACACACGAAAAATGTTCTTATATCAGTGTTAGACAATTTTTCGTGTATTTTACTATGTGAGTGCTTGGAAAAGTCAGCTAAAATTTGATATCGACTTTTTTTTTTATAAAATTTAACCTAAACTAATATTTCTTTGAGCTCGCTGAAATTATGTTTTCATAAATAAATGTTACTGTGGACTATAGTGACAATATGTTGTTCCCCTTCATCAGCTTGGCATTAATTTATACTAAAACTATTATGCCTAACCGTTAAAAAAACATTATCGACGAGATATACACCTGCACCACTTGAAATTTGGTACGAGAAAGTATGTTTCAAATTTTTTTAATTCGAAGTTCGAATCTTTAAATATTCCGTAGACAAATGAATTTCTAATTGTAGTTGCATAGATTCAAATCCGATGAATTATTTACGAAGTGCGTATAGGTATCACTTTTGTAAGTTGAATGGATCTTAGTTAGTTGCTTGCAATTTATCCTCTATACTGATTACAATCGCCTTGAATTCCGGTACAGCTTGCAGTACAACTTCCGGTACAGCCTGTCATATAAGGGCACACTTAAAGCATGTTGTCATCGGAACTATGACTGAAGTATATACCGATTAATGATTTGAAAGAATGAAGCGAATCACGTTGGAATCAGACCAAGCTTCATTGTGAAGAATACGTTTATTTGCGGGATGCAGTTGTAAATGACGGTAATGCAACAAAAGTTGGGAGAGTAACGATTTTGCCATCTTTATCTGCATGTGTACTCACAAGATGCAATTGCGTATGTTCGTTACTACGAGCGTACGAGCTAAAATGTTACGTTTCCGAAAACACTGCTATGTATTACACATGGAATGTGAGTAGAAAATCATTTGAACGACGTAAACGAGAAGAGCGAGTCGACGGACAACCTGTCATATCTGTACATTCCAATCAAAATGAATGCTTTTTTTGACATGCTGTTGATGCATGTGCCCGGTCCTTCCAGCGATTGAGAATTGTCACATCAAACTCAAATAATTTTTCGTTGAATTCGCAATTCAAATATGAACATGGAGTTCACATCAGAAATCGACAATGAAGCTTATGCTTGGAAATCGCGAACCAAGTTCTCATTCAATTGGGAATGTCATCCCTGAATCGATTGGCTGCTGCTTCGTTTGATGTAGAATAACGGAGTTGGTGAAATCATCTTCTTAGATGCGCCAGGAGGAATTGGTAGAACGTTCCTATACTTATAGATTGATTCTGGTACCAATTCGATCATAAAATGAAATAGCCTTAGACATTGCTACCAAGTGGAAGAACTGCGTATTCCGTTTTGAAATTGGCAATGAACATGATGCAATTCATTGTAGCTCCCATGTGCAACATTTCCAAAGCATACGGCATGGAAAAAATATTTAACGTTTTACAGAAATGCATACTTCTTTGGAATAAACAATGTAAAATGGCGGATAAAAAATCGCTCAAGTCTCTTGGTCGATCATTGCAAGATTTCCGTGGAAACATTAGACCATTTGGTAATGCATCAATATTGTTTGCAGGAGCTTTCAGGACGAAACAAATGCTTGCTTCAACTAGTCCACTTTGTGGTGACACATAACCAGTTGACATAAAAATCACGATTGGCTGAGTGAACAAGTTATTTTTGCGGCCAAGAACAAAGACGTTTTACAAGGACAAGTTCATCGACACTGCTGTGGAAGTAGATGAAGCGGTTAATTATCGAACAGAATTTTTGAATTCCCTCGATCTAATAAGTAACGTAAACACGAATTCTCACATACACAATTATATGGGTACAGCTAGTGGAGTATAAATATTTAGCGTTAGTCTGATTTATAGCCACAGTGTTTGGTTCGGATTCCACTTATATTAGATCGACGTATTTTGAATTTGATTTATATGCTGCATGTGTTTAGCCTTAATTCTATTTTGAGTTATATGTTTGACTATACGAGGTTGCGCATTATATAATATCAAGGTATAGCCTAGCCTGGCTTAATTTATTATTCAAATTTGTGTTGAAAAAAACCAAAAACTAACCAACATCGATTTAAACATATAATCATAGAAGGTATTTATGTAAATATTAATCGGCTGCCAATCATTTCATTCGACTCGGTATAAGCACAGCATATGTTCACATAGTGATTTCGACTAAATTCCGTTACATACAAATCTACTTTCCAACATATAAATTCGTAGCTATTGAATTACCATATCAACTCGCTCTATATACGAGTATATCAGTTTTGAAAAAACTAAAAAAAAAAATTAAAATAAATAAATACGACAGAACGGGAATAAGTCGCTTATCTGTGGAATAGCTGTACCGCTGTTCAATATATATATATGTATACACATCGTAAAACTTACATACATAATTTCGAAATATACAAATAATCAATCAATTTCGACTTTCTAAAAAAATAAAAATGTTTAAAGACATCGTCGATCGACCAACACCAACAAAAGAGTACATAAATTGTAAAATAGTTGTATTTAAAAAAATCATATACGATTCGCACACTAATCAAAATCTACTCGGTCGGTAATTCAATTTGCACATCTGTATCGTATATACATAGATAGTTTGCCTCTTGTCACGAATTCGTGAATTTCAAATTTTCACATTCTGATTAATCAGCTCGCCGCAATAGAAATTAGGTTTTGCTGTTTATCATTTATAAACTTAATTGTTTGCTTTCTTTGTAATATGTAATACATTTATACACAAAAATATTGAAAATAAAAGTCAGACGAGACGGACTTTAGACCAAATGTCATTATTATCTACGATGGTGCGAACGTATTTCATCGTGATGAGGTGAACGACCCTTTATTCTAAATACGCACCACATTTGAATCACAACCACATGATTCTATAAACTAAAATCATAATCGATGAGATCATATGAGTATATAGTGGCCATGACCTTTTTTTTCTGATTGTCTTATGTATACGAAATATTACGAAATATAAATCGTTCCGACTAGCCGCGTGACGCATCTAATGATTTGGGAATGTGTTTTTTAACGAAATACAATTTTCCATATTTAGTAACTCGGTACATAAAATCCCAATAAATTTTATTTAAAATTCCACTCATGCATTCCACTATATAGTTAGCTGACCTAATTATTGCATATTATAGCGTTTACATCTATAACTATTTATCGTTCAATTGTTTGTTCATTCGCGTGTGATGTTTTTATATTGACAAAAATAATGACAATTTAAAATTGTTAGTGCACTGCAGAATATTCGCGTCCTCCCACTAATTTAGATGAAACGAGTTACAATTAAAATTTATCGCACCTCTTAAATTATGGAACGAATGTGGGTGAGAATATTATGGTGACATATGCGAATAATTGTTGTAGTGTGAAGTTTTAAGTAATTTTGTAATCAATTTAGTGGATGCGTACGAATAAGTTATGAATCTCTGCACAAGAATGAAAATTGGTTTAAATAAAAAAAATTCTCTAAATTTCTAAGACTTTCATTTTACTTTCAAAATGTGAAAATACTCTGGATTTGGAGACCCCGCAGTTTTAAGAAAATTTACTGAAAAATTGGGCTTAAGACGGACATCGATTCAAAGAATAAATTTCTTGTATTTACCATTTATTAAGCCCAAATATTGCGACCCGTTTCTCCCATTTTCAGTTAAAATATTCAACAGTTCATTCAAGAATTGTCTGTTACATAAATTAGTTTTAGTTTAATGGTTTTTGGGTTACAGTTATTTTAATTGGAGACCTAATAGTTGTCAAATAATTTAGAAATGGAAGAAAGGGGCAGTCCAATCCAAAACTATATTGTCGAAGCTGGACCTTCTTGAAACCTTGTGAAGCCAGCAACTATAATGAATAGCATAGATTATCCGATATGCTCAGCGTGTATACGTTATACTTGATGTATTGTCGAAGAAATTGGTGATAATTACTTGAACTTTAGTCTTACAGCTTTTTTTATCAATTCAGTCAGAAGTTATTCAGATTTAAATTATACTTTAATAGCATGTGTCCTTAGATTACACATTGAAGTCGCATGTTGGCATACTGGCAATTATATTTCTTAGATCTTTTTGTTAAAAATATTCACATTTCTGCCCCATACGCTCATGAAGCTCTAAAATATTCCCTATTCATATTCCAAAAATGTTTAATCGGATTGAGATTGATTTCCAAAATTTCAAGTCTGACAAAAGAACGTGATCCCGATTTAAACTGTCCAAGTTCTTTTCGATATTCTCTATTGCTAAATCAAGCCTGTTTAAATAATCCTTGAACTAAACTTGGCCTCATAAGCATATTCTTTAAAAACGTCACCATCCTCTTGATAACCCTTGTTTGCTACCAGATCTACTACATACCGTATGTACTATATCTTGCTGCAGTATATATGCTTGCTGTTAACTACATCTTGCTCTATGTATGCTTCACTATATAACATTAGCAAGAGAAGGTCGTTGAACTCATTACTAACGGATGGGCCATCTATCGGTTTAAATTTGAACCACCGGTTATTTCGAAGCTGGCAATACTTGTGTCATTCTATTCTGTCACAAAATTCAGTATATGATCTCCACTGAACGAAATGAATCGATTTACGCTTCAGAAACGTTGCGATTTATTGGAAATTTATTTCCAAAACAAAAACAATTGGTCGGAAATTGCACGAAAATGTCGTGCAAAATTTGGAAGTTCGTGAAATTGTTTTCATTGTTGATGCGCCAAGACGTGAGTGTGCTCGTACAGTGCTATTAAAGGTGTTATTAAAGGTCGTTGTGAATAGATAGATCTCATGAGACCGCTATAGCTCAGCTCCTAACAAAGTTCTAACCTTTTTAATACCTAAAGCAAACGTTTCAAAATGTTTAACGGAAGTCGTTGAAAGATATTTTATTTTTCCGTTCATTTACTAATGCCGCCCTGCTAAATGGGTGATGAGTACGTGAAACTCGCTTCTCCTCATTTGGCTTATTTTTTAAACGGGATGTCACCCATGGTGATAGCGAGATACTGAAAATTTTGAAGGATTCTTATATTTCGAAGTACTCTCAAAGTGGTAAGGGGTTTACTTAAAATTTCAACTAACTTCAACAAATTAATTACAACAACGAGTTTCGATTTCTCCAGGTTCTCAAAGTTAAAAATCCCGTGTTGTTCCTCGTATTTATTTATATTTGGTCAGCTTATGTTTACCAGATTTTTATGGAATCTGTATGGAGTGCCGGTTCATAGTTATCCCCCTTGGCCGGATGAAAAATGTTTTTTATTATCTTACAATTTTCGGCCCTCCCTAAAATGTTTGTGACTTAAGTGCGGAAATTCTTACAAATATATGCTCTTGACTGGTATTCAGTATACCTCGTCCTAATAGGACTGCAAAAGACAAAAAAATTGAAATAGAAAATACTCCGGATCACTTCAATTGTTTCCAATGAAGCAGATAAAAAGCATCTAAATAATCAATGGATTAACACAGACTGATATCTTAATTCGCAAAAGTTCATTGCTGCCTTCGCAAACTGGAAAAATTTAAACCAATGCAGGGAGGACCACTGAAATCAATTTAAAGACCTGAAGCCCAATAGAACTGAACGGTGGACAGCTGTTCACGAAGTGAAGACAGTCATCCTCCTCAAGACAGTGCTTGCCCTATGTCCCATAATAATCGCTACCAAGATTCTTAACTGGTCCTTTTTCAAAGATAAAGCCTACTTCGTTGCCCCAAATTGAAATACTCCACTTTACGAAAGCTAAACGTCTCAAGCCATTTAAAACCATAGGTCTTTTAGAGCGTAGCCCTTTATAGTTTTCTCTCCATAGTTGAAATAAAAAGGAACCACTACTAGTTCAGGACCAATTACTGTTAATTGGGTACCGCAGCTTTACTGGTACCGTAACCTTATTGTTAGAATAAAGAAAGTCATGAAATTTATTAAAGAGTAAAGTACAGCTTTACTATCTGCACACAATTCCGTCTGAAAAACAGGACAATGCAAATACTACCGAAAAGTCTCAGATCAGAACAAGGAGTAAAAGCGTCCGATAATATCGGTAGGACCAATGATTTATAAATGAAAAACAACATCCTAGGGCTCAAACCACAGGATTTCCCAAAAGCTCTTCTACATTCCCAAATGGCAGTTGCTTTTTCAAGCATGTAGTCGTTTGACGTGCAGATTCGTCTCAACACATAATGCCTCCACGATAGTTCAGGCATGCTGAGTTAAGTTGGATAAGACACTAAGATGTTTGCTTGACACTGTCAATATGATCAGCGTAACATTGTGCAATGAAGCCAGATTGCTGCAGCTGAACAATTAATTCGTCAATGACCAAAAGCCAAAGCAGAGATGAAAGCACACCCTCCTTAGGACAGCCGTTGGCAACCTCAACACGAAGCTAACATCTCATCCAGACCGGCCTCCATAATGCGAGATTTAAACATGGATTCATTCCGTAGCAAACGAAGTGCTATCGCAGGTTCTCGCAACACCCACTAAAGTATACTTACAAGAAACTTCTTATTATTAAGAGATTTTTCACTTGGGGTTACAAATTGGTGTAGGCCGGGTTCACAGGACTTACCGCTGCATGTTACTGAGTGGTGATGATTAGAACATGCGGTCTCTAATGATTCTGTCGACGGTTCTTTCCGGAGCTTTAAGAAAAGTCAAGCACATAATGGAGGCCGATATGACCTTATAAGATGCAAAGGAAAAGATATTCCAGCGCAAGACATCACGATTAGCTTGTGAGGCAAATTCCATTCGGGACTTGCAACAGGAGTATAAATGAGTTCGAAAGAAGCAGCTCACCAAGTTCCTTGTTGGAACAAGGAAGGTATCCGTTCGGTAGACGAAGATAATCAAGTTTTATACACACACTGTCATTAGCCAAAGCTTTATTTAATCCAGCAACAACAGATAGACTGTTAATTTTCTCGCAGAAGTTCAACCACGAGGCTCATTAAGCGGATCTTAAATTCTTTTATATTCTTTGTGTGTTATCAAGAAGTTGACCGAGTTAATCTCTCAGATTTCCTTAATTTTTTATGGTCAGAATTCTAGAAAGGTTTGTTCCGAGTCCTTTGATTAGTGATAAGACGACACAAGTTCTCGAAGGCGCTCGATATTGCCATTGTAAGTGACCATGCTTGATCTCCAATGTCCTTAATCGAGTGAAGAACCCTCGACGGGGTAAGTAAAGAACCTAGCTCGAGTTGGAAAAGGAAACTATCCCCAATAATTTCCTATTGCTGTATGGTTTTAGTGGTAAATCGATGGTCGTTTAAGGTAAATATTAAACCAGACACGCGCCGGTGATCAGAGGTGAGGATATTGTGTGGCCACAATAATATATTTTGAAATTTCTATTGGCCAATTTAGAAGCCAACAAACTTATAGCGCTTACTATTAAAGTTAGTGGCGTAGATATACTCGGTTGTCGTCTACGAAAGTAAGTAAGCAAAGTAATATTTTTAATTCAATTTTCATCGTTAGTGATGAAAGTGGCTAAGAAAGATATTGGGTTTTGCTGTTTTAAAATAATCACAACAAATCGAGTTTCATGTCTTTCACGTCTGGTGTTGTGGAAACTTTAGGCAGGTTTGAAGTTTATATTATTGATTCAACTACTTAATGGTGTAATTTATCTATTTCTATTAATCGGGGTATTGCTCCTTTATTTGAAAAAAGGCAGGAAAGGATATTATTTTCAGGAAGACAAATTAAATTGTACCAAAGAAGAATAGTTCAGTCAAACCAAATATGCAATCTTATGCATATATCTTTAATATTTTATTGAGATAGCCGCATCTGGGTCGCCAGATTGCACACAATTATTTTGTGGAATTCTGAATGCTTCTGATACATTGACAATTTTTTGGAAACTTAGAGGTATATGTATGACCTACAACAACATTTTCCAAAACCTATTGGTTTAGTCGTTAAAAAGTCGTTACACGCCAATAAAGCTACTTGGTCTTTCATTACTTCGTGAAATTTCTTTTATCATTTTATTATTTGATCCCTAGTTGCATTTGTTCTTTCCTGGTGAAAGATGTTAGTTCAGCTAGTGCATCTTATGGTATATTGTTACTTAGTGCAGAATTGCGTATTCTAATAGACAGTTCACCCGTCGAATAAGCTAGAGGGCAAGATCATCACTCGATGAAATACGGATTCAATACAAATTATCTTTATAAGTTGTCTCATATTAGTTTTATAACTCATATGAGACAACCTATAACTTAAAAAATCTTTACAACATTGCGGAAATACTTAATACCTGGTACCAATTGCAATCTTTGATTAATAATAATGAACAGTTTTAAAGGCCATTACTGGCCACTTACTGAGTCAAATATAAGGCTCCAACGATTTCGATCCTGAGCATTGGCTTCACACTGTCTAAGACAATCTGAAGAGGCCAAGCCGTTTTCTACATCGTGGAGCAATCGTCGCCTGCAACGACCTCTGCGCCTACCATATGGTGGCTCTCCTTTCAGAGATCGCTGCACAATTCGTTCCGGATCAGCACGCAGAACGTGACCGAGCCAGCGTACTCGCTGAGATCTTACTTCATGCACAATATCGGGATCTTCATCAGATCTTAGATTAATATAGTTTCTATATAGCCCGAATTTATTGGTATGCATTCAGGTCGACCGCCAACTATTGGCAAACATTTTTTCATTACTAAATACTCCATGCCAAAATGATGGGCCCCGAATCCGTCCATTGTTACTGTTTATCGTTTTTATGTATATATTAGAATCAATGTTGCCATGCAAGTACAAAATATTTTGTTGACCAATCGATTTATCATCTAATGGTTTGATTTGTGTAATTTAAATTTTAACATTTAGCAGCAAAATTCGTCCAAAATTTGTAAATTACCGAAACAATTTCATCTAATATTAGTTTTTTGAAATTTACCGAATTTACCGGTAAAGTATGATTTTTTTTACCGGTAATTCAGTAAGCAAATTTGGTTCAAATAGTAAATATTTAAGGACAAATCAAGGCGGCGGCTGTTTGAATTCATATATGTATGTATAGTGACATTTTATCATACCTTCCGACTAGTTTTCTTCTAGGCGCCAAAAACGTAATTTCATTATTTGGCAACATTGTAATATAATCATTAGATTAGACTAGCTGGATTGGTAACACGTGATTCAAGGTCATCAGTTTATTAAATTGCATTGTTAATAAGTCAAATTTTAAGACTCCATTCTTACAGATATTTTTGTTGGAAATTACTAATTTACAAAGTTGCCTTGGAGTTTTCTTGGTTTTGGATTCTAGAAGAAAGCTAGCCAAAAATTTCAACTTATTCATTTCAGAGGGCATACAGTTACCTACCCTCTTGTTCATTAGTCGTTGGTTGTGGGGCGTTTTGTATACAAATTAGTAATCAACAAATTAAATGTTTAAATTTTATTTTTATTCCAATTTAAAATTATTTGTAAAAATGACCTTGGGGGCAAATATCTCATTCAATCTGCTGTGATTGACTTTAAATATTTACGAGATCGACTAATCGATATACGAGTATATGAAATTTTGTAGAACGGAAACGAATGTTTTCTAATTCGCCCATCGGGCATACATTATTTGCATTTGGAACATAGTAGTTTTAAATATTTTTTTAAGAAAATGACCAATGGCCAATTTAAAAATGATATCATTAAAAATCTATATGCAGCAAGCGTAACAGGTAAGTGGCTGTAATTTAAGTGGTAATTAAAATACATAAGTTTTATTGCTACATATAGCCATTGTATTAAGATTTACGTTGCTTGCTAAAATTTGCAAAAACTATATAGTTGTGGAAAATATATGCGACACTTTTGGACGTTGTCCGTATTAGGTAATTGCATGCGAATTAGATCACGACAATTTTATTTATATATTAATTGACAAATGTAAACATAGCATATTCTTATAGCATGTCTAGCCGCGTAGCCAGTCAATCTTATTTTATCCGACGTTATATACAATTTCTAATTGCATGTATTTTAACCGCACATTCAAATATGACCTTAAACAATTATTCTGTATCGCTCAGCATCTTTTACTCGTACATATGTACATGTATATATATACAACTAGTTTAGTTGCACATAATTTTTATTATTTTTCTGCTGTTAAGATTTTTCTTTCACTTTCCAAAAGAAAGCGCTGCAGCGACAGCATAAATAGCAAGCAAACCAAACAGCAAGTATAGTAATTTATATGTTTTCTTCTTCCCATCATCTTATTTATTTGTATTCATTATATTCGATTCAATTCCAATCAGCGCACACATACATACATATATAGTTTCTTAATTAAATGGAATAGACTGTTTGCTGAAACTTACTTTACACATAAACATTATAGTACACCATGTACATTACGTCATTAGTGACGACACTTTTAAACCACTATATATAATGTTAAACCACAACTAAATATTTAGATTTTGACACAAACACACAAACAAGAAAAGGTCACAAAACAGAATACACACAAGTAGTTTTGATAACACAATTTTTTTTATTTATTTAAGTAAGAAAATGGTGATAATCAATAAGACGGTTAATGAAGATGATACAGCGATGAAGTATATATCCAAGAACTGTGTGTGTGTGTATATGTATATATAGTAGAAATAGAGTCTTATTATGGTTGATGTCTGACTTATAAATTTTAAGTTGTTGTTTTTGTTTTTAATATCAAAATTCACCGTTATTCGATTTCTCTTTTTCCACCTTTTATATATATTTTGTTTTTGTTTTTAATTTCTTAACAATCACTAATTTTTTTAAATTTTTTTTGTACACTAACCAAAAACTAAGAAATTGTCACCAAAATTAAAATTCATCAATAATTTATTGGATAATAATTTTAAAAAAACTATTTTTTATTTTTAAAACGAACTAAGCGCATACGAATTTATTTAAAATAAACAAAAAATTATTCCAAAATTAATGTTTCCGACTTAAGTGCAACGCTGAGACTGTGTGTTAAGATATTTTTCTTTAAGCCAGTCAACATTGGTTGGTATATAGAGAAGTATATAGAGGTTGTGGGATTCCTGTATAGCACAGGAATACAATTTTTGACAATTTCGGCGGTCATGTTTTCGCAGGATTGTACATTGTGTGCCAGGATAATTCAAAATTTAGTTAAGTACTTGAATCCGACTACAGCGGGCACGACCACATGTATACAAGAGAATGCAAACAGATGTATGGTGTGTTTTTGGTAAGTTGGCTTGCACATAAATAATATTTGACTTCCTACAAAATAGTACAATAAAATGGAGAATTTCAATTTCAACTTTTTTGAAAAATTTGTGGAACATATCTACCTTCTGAATTTTTAATGTGGAACGTATTTTTAATGTGGAACCAATTATTAAATTCCTGAATACAATTACAATTTTAAACAAATTGTACCTCGGGATTCGAACCCAGTTAGTCTTTATATTTTATTTATGTCAAAGAAAATAAAAATGTGGAACCTATTCGTAAAAACTATCAAGTTTGGTTTAAGTATTCCAGGACCAGTACAGTTATCAAACATTGTATGCCATCAAAATATATTTGAAATAATAAATCTTGATTTGTTCAAGAAATATCCAATTCTTATTTCCGACGAAAAAGTGGGATCTATTGAAGCTAGTTTTTAGTTGTTGCAGCAAAATTGCAAATTTTTCATTTCTGCTATACCATTCTATAGATCAAAAATTGTTTAAGGCATATTGAGAATATAACCATATAACGAGCCATAACTCGATCAACCGAGAGAGTTTGTGGTCTGCCCTGGAATACCTAGAAGTGCTATGGTACGACTGAGAACAGACTATAGACAATTTCTGCAGCTCACTCGGGTGTTCGGCAGGGAGATACTCTGTCCCCGATACTCTTTAATCTCATGTTGGAATACATGTTTCGTAAAACTGAAACACTTCAGCGCAATATCTTATATCGCCAGTCTAATCAGGGGTTTGCATATGCAGATTACAAATGCGTGATTGGACTGAATAAGATACACTTGATCCGTTTGTAGAGTTGTCAGCTTATGTTGGACTCCAGATTAATGAGTCCAAAACAAAATACATGAGATCTGGATATAGGGACAAAGCGCTGTCGGATGAGTACGAGAGATGACTCCTTACATTTGAGAGAAGAATCATGCGTATGATTTACGACATAAAACGTGAAGTTGATTTTATATATACCGAGCTCTGTTCAAGGTCAGATCTGATGAAGATCTCTGCGAATTCGCTGGCTCGGTTCCGTTTTGCGTGCTGATCTGGAACAAATTGTACAGCGTTCTCCGAAAGGGGAGCCACCATATGGTAGGTGAAGAGGTCGTTGCAGGCAACGATGCGGCTCCGCGGTGTAGAGAACGACTTGGCTTTTTCAGGTTGTCTAAGACAGTATGAAGAGTAATCGCAGGATCGAAACCATTGGAGCCGGATTGTTAACTCAGTAAGGGTTCAGTATTGGCCTTTATATACTGTTTAATATTATACTTATAGGGAGAAATAGCGACGGGGGCGCAGTGACCCGGCACCAAGGCTGTATATAATTGATTTTCCCTGAATTACTGATATCCTTATATTTATACTGATACATTTTACGGTTAAGATAGCCTTAAGTTTATTAGAACTGCTTTCTAAGTCAAAGATCTTCAGTCCTAGACTTCTTGGTACCAGAATGGTGTAACGGTAAATAACTTAGATTTTCTGAAAAATAACTTTTGAGGTCCTTGCAACTTGACATTTTTACTCTTAGTAACCAAATTAAAATAAATCGAATTTTTTGAATTTTTCTTGGCAATTTTAATTTGCAGTTAACTATCTTAAGGTTCAAACAGAATATATCCGTTCCATCCGTTTCATTAGAACTGTTAACTTGTATGAGAGCACAAAGAACTTTATCTATTTTGACATATCTGTAATGCAAACACGTATGTAAGCGGAGTGAATGTACACCATGTTTTAGAAAATGTAATATTCACGGTCTATGGACATATTTAACTATATAGAGACAATTATAGCATTTCAAATTGTTTGACAAGTTCTCATGAATTCTGGTCGTTCTGTTTAGCTGTCATCACTGATTTAAAAACTGAAACCATAAAGTTAGGAACAAAATTAATTTCCCTTGACTCAAGAATTATACAAGCATAATGTTTGGTTGTTATTGGTTTTAGGATAGGTTTAGAACAAATTTCACATATACATTACATAATTTTTATCAGCACGCCAACTAACACTAAAAACTGACTATACATGCTGTAAAATCTACGTGGTTGTCCACCCGTAAGATATAACGCACATTACTTGGCAAGGTCAGATGTTGTTTAATGCTGCATCCCCATGAGTTTCTGCAAAAGTTAAAAAATTGTTAAAATTGTTCTAACCTAACTTTATTTTCTGGGATATAGGGTAAGTTATATTGAAGGATACTTTAAAATAGTCCGTAACGCATTGATATCCTAAAGACATCTGGTCACCGTAGTTCAGAATTAATTTACAAAATCAGTCTAGGAATTGTCTATACATTATACATTATCTACGTTGACTACGTTCTCGACACGTCGATGTAGAAAATATTAGATGACGCGTAAAGAAAACCAACACAAATTAATCAAGGCTCAGTACATCAGGTATCGGTGTACTTTCCAAAATCCAATCCATGAGTCATGAAATACCCGAAAATAATATCAAAACGAAAATGCACCACCAAAACTCGGGTTTCTCGCTTAAGCACGCATACAAGTCTTTTGTTATATACATGTATTGTGTATGTATTGTATATATCTGTATAACCTTCAAGACATTTATTATTTCTTTATATTATTGTTATTCTTACCTCTTTTTCTGTTCGTATATAATTCCATTTCAATCACACACACAGACACAGACACAGACACATATTGATATACTCAATCAAATCCATCATTTATTGAAATGCGGCAGACATTTTTTTTTCTATTTTACTCGTACATACTTAAGATATGTATGTAAATAAAATAAATCCGCTTCCCCGTACGTCTCGAATATTTCTTATACATAATGTAAAATGCCATAGGGAATGAAACAATAATAAACAATATCGCGGTATGCTAATGGTTTAAGACGTAAATTTTATGACGTCACCGATCAGCCGGAACCGTATACATTGGTGAACGCATAAAAACGTAAATTTTATGTTAGAAAGATATATAATTTAAATGGTAATATTGCTCCCGGAGCTAGCATCTTTCGCGCATAAATAAATCGCGGTTTAATTCCGTTTTGGCGCGGTATATAAGAAAGTAATAAAAATCCACCTTATGTGATGTGTATATACGATATACATGAACACAAGACAACAACTTTCACTTTCGCATATTTGGTTATATGTTTGGTCGATTACTTATAAATTGTTGTGGTGTAAGACGAATATACGAGTATGTACATACGTCTTGGTTTTTTTAATTATATTTGCGAACGCGATGTGTGATGAAATTTGTACTGCAATTGTTTATCGATCTGATAAATGTAATGTAAAGTTGTTTACCTTGATAAGAATTTATTCAGTATATGCGGCTATTCAAATGACCTACCGAGCATTGACTTTAGTTTATTATGTATCGAGTGAATGGAGTAATTAACTAAAATTACGGTATTCCACTGTCTTGAAAAATTGAATTGATATTTCTTGACGCACATTCGATATCGCAGATCGATTGTTTATTTAAATTTTTTTATGTACATATCTAATTATTCACAGACATATTTATACTGATTCGTCATGATTGAGGAAAAGAAAGTTTCTATTTCTAAATTGCTTTATAGTTTTCTTTTCCATTTTGCTTGGCTAGAAAACTTTACTTTCGAAATAATTTGTGTAGTTAAGAGATCGATCATCAATAATTATTAAATAAATGTTCGCCTGAATGTTGTAATGTGCTCGTGTAAAATTGAATATACAGATGCCATTTGGGGTAAATAAAAAGTTGCTCAATTTAATTTAATTTTTCTGAACGACCTTTAGGCGCTGGCGAAAAATAAATAGATTAATAGACGAATCCATAATCAACATTTGGGCGATTTAAATAACGATCGATACATTTATTAAATAAACTCATCGTGTTGTGAAATAATCGGCACTACGGCGGTAGTGGTCAAGTAACGCCTTGTGCCTCATTGATAGTCAATAATATATTTGAATCTGGTAACTTCAGTTTGCTTATCAACTGTTTTTTATCGAACTTCGTGAATGTTATAGGTGCAACGTGTCCGGTAAAACTGGGATATCCGTACAGAAATCGTGGTATATAGGCAGTAACATCAGGCGGACATCTATAGGTTGTATTAAGATTTTTAGGTTTTGTTAGCTTCAAAATAGCGCATGTTGACATAGTTCAGTCTATCAATAAATGGTATTTGATTTTGATCTCCCAGGATAAACAATTTACAACAGTTGCTTAGCAGGGCTATGGGCCATAATAGTACCACATTCACCATCATATATACTCATCAATGTAAACCGTGTCATTGATTTTGATATCATTAAAGTTTATCCCAGTACCTTTATATTGAAACTCTATTTACGGTTTTTTTATCCAGAGGTAAAGTAAGTTTATCAATTCTTTCAAAAATTGTTTGGTCCATCATTACTATATCTGCGGCAATATGGGGCTACTGCATCCGGTAATGATTTAGGTTTTATCCATGTACTTATTTAAAGTTCGATTTGTTTGAACGATGCGTTAGGAATGACATCTAATAATTCGAAGTAATTTTCTAGGTTTGTTTCTCTGGCACCTAATTTACATGGTATTGAGGTAGATGCAATTGTTTCATGTAGGTCATAAGTTCTCATTGAGAATTGTGGTTCATCCGAAATTTTTGAAAAAAAGACTTCTTGTGGTCCCACTCAATTCTTTTACCCGTTACTGAACTAACGATGCGGCTGACAAAGAGTGATCGTCTAGGTTGAACTACTGGTATATTCAAAACCTCTGATATCTGTAATACAGATTCAAAAACAAATTCCGATACTTCTGGTTGGACCGTTTTATGATTTCGCAAACCTAATTGACTTGAATTAGATGGAATGTTTTCGGCTGACGTTCTTGAATTCTGTCGATCGCTGCAAGTTAATAGTTGGGCTGTTAAAAGTTGTAGTCTGGTGTATGTTCGGATTAGATGATATTCCGGTTTATTATTAAGTGAATTAGAAATTGCTGCTGCTTTTGTTCGTGATCGAGTTACCGGGATAACATTGTGCATCATAGGAGCTGTTTTCGCCGTAATAATTGTATTTTTGATGGTTTCTTCAGCCCGCACAATTTCAACTTCAGTTGAAGTCGTTTCTCAATGCATCATCGCTTATCCATAGCTCGCGATGTTAATTTGGAAGCCGAAACGATTCAATACAGTTGATTCTAGGGTCATTAATTTTCAATCTGTCCAAGGGCCGATCTTTCTACGATATACGATTTTATCGTTTCCGTTGCCCAATAATCACTGTATTGATTGGACATCTTTCCCCATTATAGTGGATTGTTATGGTCGAATAATAAAACTTATCTTTCATAGATACAATATCTTTATCATTGGGGCATAGTATTGGGGGTTGATTAATTTTGATTGGAATCTCATTCCATTATTTGGACGAGGCGCCAATGTATGTGTTCTATAATCAGGTAACATCAGATAGGCAGTTGGTTTTCTTAGTACATTCTCCATTCTTGTAACTTTGATGTTATTCATATTCGTGTCCGGGGGTATAAGATAGCCGCTAGCCAATGTTTGTATTAGTGGGATTACCCCTTGGTAACTAGGCCCCTTCAGCTTGCTGTTAATAAACTATTACAAACATACGAATTAAGTTGTTTCAAACCCGAGTTCTCTGTAATGTTGAATCTTTTTGTTCTTTAAGTCACGATTGACCGTCTTAAGGTAACATATCCTAATGCAGTCGCTATAGCATTTCTAGCTTTGTTAAGGCGATTTCAGACACTCCTTTTTATCAATTCTCGACATGTTATGGAGGTAACTATAATTTTAAATTCTCAAGAACGTATAATCGCATAGCTTTACTAAATAGTTTTGAAATAATTCACCATTATTCGTTTTTTTCGATGACAGACAATCGTGTCATTGCGGATATCAAAAAATAGATGTTTGTGATGACTTACAGTGAAATATACCATCCATAAAAGATACAACGGGACAAGTTCTAACCGCGCGTTGACAAATGGAGATGATGATCGGCATGGACGTGGAAATTGGATATTAAGGAGATAACGTTCATTACACTCAACACGAACATTAAAACATCAATAGATATCGAAAAATTGTTGCATTAACAAAGCTGTGGGAATACGTTCAACTTGTTACATGTAGTCAAGAAATATAGAAATGTTCAATGCGTGCGTGCACATGTAAAATCAGTACTACTGTATGCGGATGTGAAACGCGGAAACACCCACGGAACAATGCACACAAGGACGAATAAAAAAAAGTGGAAGACCAGCAATGACATGAAAAAGAATTCTTCAGATAAAATTGTGGAAAAAAAAACTGAAATTATTTCATTGAAAATAGCACACTTTAGTTACAATAATGATTCACCAAGGTAGCACAATAATTCACAAAAAACGACAATTCATCGAAAAACAATTCACGGAAAACGGCAATTCACCGAAACTGATAATCTACTGAAAATTAAAATACATACGACCATACGCCGATTATAATGAATTGAAATTATTTGTTGGAAGTAAAATGATTTTTGACTACAGTTCTAAGTAATGGAAATCAGGAACGGAAGTAGGCCAGATCTTGGCCGATTATGATAAAACTCGGTATGTTCGATGCCAATGAAATTCTAAAATAATGTTTGTCAAATATTCTGGAAACATCAAAATCGGTAAAGCAGTGGTCTAGTTCTGTTACAGTTTGCGATATTTTAGGACTTCTTCTAACGTCCATTTTATAATTTCACGCCCATCAAATAAACCGCGTTTCACAATAATCGACTAAGAAAAAGACTTCTTCTATTTCTGTTGACCTAATTTCATTATTATTGATCAAGTAATAAACTTGTTTCTTTCCAATCCGTCTTATTCCAAAACTGCATCCAAAAATGTGTTAAAATTTCCATTTCCATTCAACATGCCGAGTTTTATCATATAATCGGCCAAGGAATAGCCTACTTCCGGTTCTGATAGCCATTATCCAGAACTGTATTTAACAATCATTTTAGAATCCCATTTCCATGCAACATTCCGATTTTATTATAATCGGCTGAGGAAAATGACAATTCAGCGAAAACGCCCATTCACCGAAAACGCCAATTCACCGAAAATGACAATTCACCGAAAACTCACAATCGACCGAAAATAAAAATACACCAATACTAGATTATAATGAATTTAAATTTTTTGATGGAAATGGGATAATAAAATCATTTTTGGCAGAAGTTCTGGAATTTGGCCAACAGGGAAGGAACTAGACCATTCTTTGGCCGATTATGATAAAATTTGATATGTTGCCCGGAAATGGGATTCTAAAATGATTTTTGAATACAGTTCTTGATAATGGCCATCAGGAAAGAAATTAGGCCATTCAATGTATGATGAGGCTCGTCATGTTGGATATTATCTCCTTTCCACTATCTCATTTCCATCAAATAATTCCAATGCATTATAATCGATGTATGGTCGTATCGGTGTATTTTCAAATATAGCAAATTTTCCAATATTAGATTTGGTTCATCTACGACAACCAATATTAAGTTTCATCGTTTTATATGATTCTCAGAGACTTTATAGCTGTGTATGTGCTACTATTATTTTGTTGTGCTCTAAATTGACTTGATTGATCTAGATAATATTCATAAATTTAGTAATCTTTGAATTCTTATCAAAATCACACATGCAGTTAGCCTGCATATAGTCCATACCTATATACATATACACACAGCAAATCGATTGATGACCTCATTTATCATTGAACGCGCCCAACCAATCAAACTACAATTTAATAAAAATGATGATGATGATCACCATGCTCATTACACCATTGCATCAAGTTTATTACTAAACCATGATTGTCCATTAACTTAGCTATTAAACTCTATTAAAAATCGAACATTAATTTTGTTCCGCCGCACAGGAACTAAAAAAAAACAAAACAAAAAAATCGGAAGAAATTGAGGAAAACCCAAATCCACTCCACACTACTGTGTATATAGGGTGTGTGTGTCGACAAAAAACTGATGAAACAATCAATTTTCATTTTCCATCATCATTCATCTCAATAATCTGCCTTGTATATTTACTGTTTTGTCTCATAAATATCCTTGCGCATATATATGTATGTGTATAGTTATAGAATCCAATCTAAGACGGATATCCCATTCCAATTCGTATATAGAAATCGTTCAATTTTGCCATCCTTTCCTATTTTTCATATTTTTCAATTTACCGGCCTACACTAACAATCGACCGTCCATAATAAACTCAACTCCGCTGTATATTACATATAAGAAATAAGGATAAGCAATTGAAAATCATTAAGAACCGAACATAAGGAATATATATATATATATATATGTATGGATAGGAAAATGGAAAAATCGAGAGCAAAACACACACACACATACATATATATATGTACACCAACAACTAATAATAAGATGAAGAAGTAAACTAATCGCCACCAATTTATCTCGAGCATTTTATTTTTTGTTTGTATGTTAGGGATTTCTTTTGGTTGGTCGTCGTCGTCGAGTAACAAACAAAGCTACTACATACATACGTATATATCGGGGTGATGACGATAAAACTCTGGAAAAAGAATTTTTTTTTTTTTGCTAGCTACTATATGGTCCAGCAATTTGAAATATTTTTCTCGAAATTTTCTTGGTACGAGTACGTATGCATACATAAAACCGGAAATGCTAGATAAATTATAAAAGGAGGAACGACAGGATCCGAATGACGCGATATGTATATGTCGATGACGATGATGATGATGACGACGATGTACATGTACAGGAACAGAGAATGTACTATATGATGATGGTGATGTTGCGGAATGATAAATATAAATGATTGGGACAGATTTATGGTGATGGAGATTTTGTGAGCATCGCAGAGAAGAGGAAGTCTTCGATTTTTTTGATTTTTTATTATGTTGGATGAAAAAAAAAGTTCCAAGATGATTTTATTGTTGTTTGTAAATTTATGCTTGTAAATTTTTAATTGGATGTGAAAATGTTTATTTTGATGGTTGGATAATTGATGGATATGCAGCAAAATTTGTTTGGCATTTGGTTTTATTTAACATTTTTTTGTTTTGTTTTATATCCAGATATTTTTGACTAATGCATTTGGAAAACAATCGTTTTAGTTGCGGACGCGTGTAAATGATGATTAATGATATTTATTGAATATTTGTTTGGACAAGTCCGTTGAGTGAGATGCGCTGTGATGTTGTTTGAGATATATATGTTTAAAGTATGTGTATGTACCAAAATAGATTGAAAATTGAATGATTAGTTTGAAGTTTTAATATGTGTAGTATAGGCGATCTGTGATAGATACATTTATATCCTCTTGGATATATTTTTAGGATTTATGTTCTTACTGCTTATATAAATGAGAAAAGCTACAAAATATTATTGGCCGGATTTCGCTGTTTCCATCCCTGCTATGTGAAAGAATCCTTGTCATAGTCATTTATTGTATCCTCGCCATCCATTGAGGTAGTCCACCTTTCTTGCTATAAAGACACATTTCAGATTTGCCTTGTGAGAAAACTTACATTTCCGTAGCTCACATTTAGCCTTTTTCTTTTTTTATAGTTGTCAATTCTTTCATTAAAAAGTATATCGATTGGAATCATGTTGTTTTGTATGTCTTAATGGTTAGGAGGAAGACGCTTCTTTGAGCACTAAGTGTTCGGCGGTGGTAACAGTTCATTTTATGTCAGTCAGAGGAGACTATACAAGGCCTTCAAATATAGTTGACAGAGTACCTCGCTTGAGGCCCTATGTCAAGTATTCCCAAAAGAGACTTTATTGATACTTTTGATCTATTTTATCTGACGCTAAACTGTTTATCATTGTATTTCTGATAAAGGCTACTTTGCCGTTTTTCTAAGGTTTGGGAAAAACTCCTTTGCTTATATAGACAAGTGTTCATAAAGTTCGTGATACGAACGAGCCCTATAAAATAGGCCAAACGCGTTGTGTCACTGCAACCTTGTTGCTATCTAGGCCTGACGCTTTATTAATTGTCATAGATATTATCGCCAGAGTCACTGAAGTAGCTCATGTTATGATGTGTACGGATTTGTACTCTTTGCACATCTGAGTTAGTTTGCTTACTGTCATCGAGTAGAGTTAATGTATTGAGTAAGCATTGCATAAACTGCAAATTAGTTTCTTGCTCTCTTTGGGGAACTTATTCCGATTGCGATGCTTAGTCGCAATTCGAGGAACATTTCTCATCATGTGTTTATCATGTTGCGTGTTTTCTGAACCCAAGATGAAAACAATTGCTCTGTGGTCGCTTGTCGTTCTACTTTTTTTGACCGATCAATTCATAACTTTTCTTAAAAGACCGCCTGTCGTAATTGTAAGATCGATATTTGAGTTGCCATTGTGGGAATATGAGCTTGACCATCTTCGTTAATTACCAACAGGCCACTTCGTGCTATATATTCTTTAACGAGAACTTTTTTGTGTCCTTACTGTGGCAAATGTCGGACTTAGCATTAAAGTCGCCAGTTATTATATTCGAATAATTTTTTAACGCATCCATAATTCTGTCGATTTACATATTCCTTTGTCTCGCCTGAATATCCAAAGTAGATACTAACCAGATAGAAATTACCTAGATCATACCTTACTTCTATACACACACGCAATTCGAGTCCCAGTAATGTGAAACACTAAGAACTTCTACATCGCCATTAAAGATGCCAATGGTTGCTGTAACGCAGAATATTTATATCTTCTGGTGCAAAAAAGTGATAGAATCGCGATCGACTACCTCGCACAATTCGTGGAATCATCTTTATTTACTTAACTTACTTAACTCCATGGCACGCTTGAGTTGCATTCTAGCTTCAGGCAGCGATATTTTGTGCTACCAGAATGCAACTCAAGCATGCCATGCAATTTTAAGTAAACAAAGATGATTCCACGAATTGTGCGAGGTATAGTCGATCGCGATCCTTGAGGGAGACCGCATACAAAACTGTCATTTTGAAATTTGGAAACTCCTGAAGCATGCTCGAAATATCGAAAAACAAGGAGTATGATGTTCCACCAAGTGACTCTGTGGAGGAGGTCCTAAAAATTTGTTTTAAAGTCTGAAGCAACGTCCGACAGTTATACGGGCAGCATTTTCGTCGGGTTGTATACTGAGTGTTTTGCGCAGAATAACTCTTTTTATTACGCAATGGAAGACACAAATGCTGGTAGTCCTTTCCAAAAACACTGCACTGGAGGCAACAAGTACAGGGATTATTACTCCGAGGGTTGATCATGAAGCCGGCTATTATAGGTATATTTGGGGAATGATCGATTCCAGACTGTCTTTGAACACATTTCATTACCTTGATTCATCACGTCTCGAATAGAAAAGAAGAGCTCAAGAAAATAAAAGGAAAACTCTTTTTGGTAACGTCATGATATCCATCCATTTAAGGTAATGCCTGAATATGAAGAAGGCGGTGCTAAGACGCTGCTTTCACCCTTGGAGGAATGCGTCCTTTGATACAGTTCTATTTGTAAGCTATTTGACCGTTTGGTCGGTAATTAATGTTAAAACCGTATTCGGTTTTACTCCGGGCCCTTGAGTGATTATTCCATAAAGGGTTTTCTAACATATTTCTAACAAAAATTATATCCAATAGGCCATTTTTCTTTTATAAGTTGGTCTGAAGCTCACAAGGCTCTTCCAAGTCACACGCAGATTACTTCGTTTACGGTTCGAATTTAATTCGAATTCCTTTTGCATCTTATTTCTATTTTAATTCGATCGGGGGCTGCCGGCCGATCCAAACGCCACGCTTTAATCACAATGATTTTCTTAAGCGTATTACTTTCGGTTTCGGATTTTTTGGAATTTTTAAATTTAATTAAGAAATTAGGTGGTATCGTTTTATATAAATTCAATGTCGTGCCGGCATCAAGTTTTGTTGGAAGAAACGCATTTTGCACTCTTTCCAATGTGCATGGTATACAGCTATAGAATCCATCATAAATCGACTGCGTGTAGCCTCATTATCAATTATAATGAAGATGTGGAATAAAATTATTAGTTTCAGCCCTATAAGACCTTTCTCACCTATCCACCAAATTCATGGAATTTTATAAATTTTTGAAATTCCGATGAATTTTGGGACGTTTGGGTATTTTTTCGAGAATTTTCTAAAAATTATTAATGACTTTAAAAAATGAACGGAAATTTGTAAAATTTTCAAAAATTTTTGAAGCAAAGAAATCCCGAAATTCCAAAAATCATCTTAATTTCGAATGAAAATTGTAAATTTGAAAAATTTCAGTTAAATGTTTTCTATAATTTGGTTAATTTTGAATGTCGCACAAATTGGAGAAATGCTACTAATTTCGAATATCAACTGTAGGTATTCTCTATCTCGCACCTAATTTTCTCGAATTTACAGAATGTCGAAATTTAGATATGCAAATAAATTTGGAAATATTTTCAAATTGACGATTCATTGAACGTTTTATAAATAAATTCATTACCTTTTGTTTTGAATGTTTTGTTTGGCCGATCTGCACATTGCAAAGCTCTATCCCCTACACCAGCATGGATTATATGTCAGCTCTGGGATTCTGAACTCTCCTCTATATACAAAGATTTTCGTTTGGAATCGATGCTGAACTCTTCGCAGTAATACATCAGACGACATCCTCTGCATTCGTGACAGTATCAACTATTGTTGTGCACGCATATTTGTCACTAATTTTAATACTTTTTATATGGTGCCAAATAGTGGAAAGTTTGAAACTTGTTTGGGTGCAGTTTCGTAGATCTTAAAGTAATTGATCATGCACTTCCAATAATTTTTTATGTGCCTTATGGTACATTCATTCCAAACATTGATTTTGCATATCTACAGCACGTTTTCCAAGCCTGAATTTTATTTCACATTGCACATTGAATGCTCCGTCGTGTTCAAATTCAGAGGTAATTTCAGGGGTAAATGTGCCGATCTTCTATCCAGCAGTGTGGCTGCAATACCGGAAGATATAATTGCTAATGCTATTTGGTTTTGTTAACGAAAACTAATTTGAAATTAATAAAATGACAAATGTTTTTTTAGTTCCTGCATCTAAGAAATACAATCCACCGGTCTGATTTCGAATCATCTGAGTGGCAATTTTTCTGCAAGGAATGTGTTGTTTTCCAGCTTCAACTGTTGGCATGCTACGCGATATGTGCAATATTATAAATCATTTACTATACGAATGTTTTAAAATGATGTACAGTAATCAGCAACATTCCACCAAATAGAAGCATTCATCGTTTTGTGTATATGAACAGTAATTGCTGCTGATGTATCGTGCCATTTGCTAATTTGTTACTTCATTGATTTCGTTGCGTACAGTAAACATTGACATACCCGATCCTTTCGTAACGTATTTACAAATGTATTCGATTTGACTGAATTACAAAACTCCACGTTGATGTGTGTTTTGTGTATGTTTTCGAAAGCAACATGGACAGTATGGCACAACCCACCGGTCGCCGAAATGTATAATTAAGTTGTTCTGCATATTTAATGTAATCGTTTGGCCCCTTTCTTCGTAAAGTTTCCTTCGTTCATGCAGGGTGAATGTATTTTGTCACTTTTATATATTAAAGCTCTGTTCAGCTTCTACTGGATTTTTCATTATAAGTTTTTCGTCCACGCCCATCTATCCAGAACAATCGCATACTCATCATCATAATTAATTCTACCACGACTCAATGCAAAAACAAATAAAAATTAATTGTGAATTGTTGAAGAACCATTAGGATAAACAAAACGCAGTAGCGGCCCGTCGGTTTTCAATATAAACAGTATATAAAGGCCGCTTATTGAGTCAACCATTCGGCTCAAAAGGTTTCGATCCTGCGCTAGGTCTTCATACTGTCTCAGACATCCTGAAGAAGCTAACTCGTACTCTATACACCGTGGAGCCATCGTCACGTACAACGACCTCGGCGGCTACCATATGGTGGCTCTTTTTTCAGAAATCGCAGATCCTCACGTAGAACGTGACCGAGCGAGCGTACTCGCTGAGATCTTCATATTCAATATCGGGAATCTTCATCAGATCTCTGATCTCGACATTGTACGGAGATCGGTATGCCCCAACTACCCGTTTTGGGCCATAAATCAACCGCATGATTCTTCTCTCAAATGTAAGGAGCCATCTCATACTATGATCCGTCAGCGCCCAACTTTTACATCATAACAAAAGAACGGGCCTGATAAACGCTTTGTAAAGCTTCAGTTTCATGGCACTTGACATAGGTGTTCAGATTTTAGCTGTGGTCTTAAAGAACCAAGCGCACTTGATATCCTCACCCACACTATTATCGTGAGTGATAAGAGAACCCATATATTTGAACCTCCTCACTCCCTCAAACGTGTAGTGCCCACTACTAAAATCTGTTGTGCCACTCTCCCAATATCCAGAGTTCATATATTTCGTTTTAGACTGAATGATCTAGAGTCCAACAGAAGCTGAAAACTCTACAAGCGGATCAAGTATTTCCTTCACTCCGTTGCTATTCAGTCCAATCATGCATATGTCATCTGCATATACTAGCACCTGTTTGGACTGGCGATATTAAACATTGCCCTGAGGTGTTTCAGTTTTACGAAAGAAGTACTCCAACATGAGATTAAAGAGTATCGGGGACAAAGTATCTCCCTGCCGAACATCCCAGCGAGCTGCAAAAAGTGTCGATAGTCTGTTCTCAACTTTAACACAGCATTGAGACTGCGTCACTGTCATGCTACACAGTCGTACTCACGTACCATTGCACTTCTAGGTATTCCAGGGCTGACGGAAATCCAGGAACACCTTATGTACAGTGATTAATCCATTCGAACGAAATTCTCCTTGATACTCACCAATCAGGCTCTCCGCTAGAGGGTGATCCTATCCAATATAATGTAGGATAGTAGCTTGAATGCTGTGCAAAGCAGAGATATTCCGTGATAATAGTTTAAGCGGTCAAAGATATTACGCGTACTGCGTTCATTACAGAGTTGTTGTACATTCGGAATCTCGGCCTTCCACCATTCTCGAGTATTCCGTCTACAAATTTGCTTAGCTGCTCTCCTGCTCTCCTAGCTGCCCACAACCCGAGCTCGCCCTTTATAAATTAACACGTAGTTCATGGCACTTAGTTCATGGAGTTTTTAGTTCAAAGTTTATTAAGAAACTGTGCGAAATTATTCGTAAACATTACTCTAGTGTTAAGGTGAACCGACACCCAAGTAAGCTATCGATTTAAAATCTAGGTGGAAAATTGTAAATAAAGTTCTGAATAATAGTTGCACCCCAAATAATATTATATCGATTGTTACTGGTGATAATCTGGTTAGATCTGACACGTTTGAAATTGCAAATGCGTTTAATGACCATTGCTGTCGAATGCCTCACGCAATCATTACTGAGAATCATGAAAATGTGGTTTTTGACGATACTGTTAGATGTGATTTGGTACTTTCGAGATATGTTAGCTCAAATTTAATCTTTTTCCCAGTTAATCAAGCTAAAATAGTGCCTGCTGTTAATGACTTTGATGGCATATCAAGTAAATTGGTTAAACAAATTAGTTCTAATATTTCCCATATTCTGGTATTTTTTTTAAATATGTGTTTTTCAGAAGGGGTTTTCCCCCTTGATAAATTAAAATACGGCATTGTTTAACCTCTCTTTAAGAAAGATACACGGAATGACGCGAATAATTATCGTCCGATCACATTGCTAAACACATTTTCGAAGGTCTTTGAAAAAATCAAATTTAGATTGTTGAATTACCTGAATAAAATATATTTCCTATGGACAAGAGGCAGTTTGGCTTTGTAGAAAATTCGTCAACTGAGAAAGCTCTAACGTCTTTCTTAACACCGTTGCTGCAGGCCCTGAATAATAAATGCAGAGTTTCTGCCGTGTTCATTGACTTTACCAAAGCTTTTGATACAGTAAGCTATCACATGTCGGTGTCAGAGGTGTTGCACTTTCTCTCTTTAGATCATATCTTCAAAATCGAGTACAAAGTGTAGTTATGGCCCGCTGCTGTTTATTATCTATTGTAATTCAATTTTTGGTCTCAGAATAAATGGTATAAGGACATTTGCTTAAAAAATGGTGTTATGTGCATATGAGATGACTCTTAGCGCTAAGCCCAAATTGATGTCTTTCGGTGTTGGAGGTATTATCCGAGATTCTCAACCATTGGTTTATCATTCGCTGGTTTGTAACTGGTTTGGGTGTGATGATCTTTGCGTTCGAATTGAAACTGTGGAGTCCTTCAAATACTGGGTGTTGCTGGATTCACAACTAAATTTCAAAGATCATGTTAGCTCTTTAAAAAAAACTCTACCAGGTATTAAGATCGTTTTATTTTTGGCGTAAAATATGTAGCACAGGAACTTTTTGAAATGTCTTTATTTTGAATTGTTTGATTCCCACCTTCAATATGGCTTAATATTTTGGGGCGGAATTTTTTTGACTAATGTCAAACCTTTAATTATAATTCAGAAAGCTGTTTTGAGATCCATAAATTATTTACCTAGGACTTCACCATCGTTTCAAATATTTTTAAATTTTAAGATACTGCCTCTGCGTCATATGTACGTTTATAAAGTCCTTCAAATGCATTATCTTAGGAGCGGAAATCGTTTTCGTGGTGTTGATATTAGGATCTGGGTGCATCGTCCCAACAAAGAACGTTTTAAAAGAAATTTCTTGTATACCGCGCCGAACCTGGCTAGTCAACTACCAATGGACATTTTAAACACAGTTACGCTGATCGAATTTTCATTGGTTGATATTGCAAACAGTTAAATTTTTTACGGATGTGGGTCGTCAGCCCAGCTATCCAACCGTTTAGTCGCCTCCTATACGACAAGCAAAGGATACTGTGTTGATATGCCCTCCGACCACAGGGGTCTTTCATAACGTACTTACAAATGTACTGAATCGATTTCTCTAAATTACAAATATCCACGTTGATGTGTGCTTTATATATGTTTTCGATAGCAACGGATAGTAAGGCATAAGCTACCGGATTGTCTACACTGGTGGATTAATACGATTTATAGTCCCGCATGACCTATGAATCATGTTTTTTGTCATGCAATTCTTTGTCCGACCACATGTGGTTTACCGAGATTTAGTCAAGACTAAAAATAACAAAAATATTTGTGAATTGTTGAAGAACCATTAGGGTTAAGAAAAGGGTTTTTGATTGCTGTACCATCAGCAGTAGCGGCCCGTCGGTTTTAAATATTAAAAAATCTCGATACCTAATATTAGTCGACCTTTCCAAGCACTGATATAGTAGAATACACGAAAAAATATCTTGCATCAGTATTAAACCATTTTCGGTGTGTTCTACTATGTGAGTGCTTGACACGGCCGACTAAAATGTGGTTCGCACTATATATATAGTTGGATTAAAAACTATTGCGAAATATTTTGTAAAAAATTCCAAATTCCAGTTCAACATAAATTTCTTCTCCGCCCAAAACACATATCATCGTTTCTTATTCCATTTTGTGGACACAAAACAAATTTGAAAAAATATCTCTCTCTCTCTCTCTCTCTCTCTTAACCATTATCTGATTCCCCTATATAGAGATGCTAATGTTCATAATATCATACCCCAACTTCCAGATCGTTACGATACATTATAAATCAGCTGATTGGAAGTAACGATTTATGAAGGGGAATCAAATTCTTATAAGACTTCCATAAAATACCCCGCTGGAATCGTTGGAGGTATGGAAAGTAGGGGAACCATATTAAAAAGTTCACTTGCATTGGTATTAGTACACATATACAATGAACGATTTTTTACAATTACATATGTACCAGACCGACGAAATTTCTATTTACCAAATGGCTGGGGACACGACAATATCGAGGTTCAACACAATTTTTTGTAACGAACACAAATTAGTTGCGTCGCGACTTTACCGACAACCATTTCACACAGCTCAAGAGTGAATCGTGTACGAAAAAAAAAATTTAATTTAAAAAAAAAAAAATCGTAGAAAAGTGTAGAGAAAAGTTTTTTTTTTTTTTTTACATATTTTTGGGTTTTAGTTGGTTGGTTTGGAAAATTTATTTATTTTTTATTTTATCGTCAAACAAGAAAGTTTTTACTGGAAAAATTCATTTGTTTTTTGTTTTGTATATTTAATTTATCGTTATTTGGTGGAAAATAAAAAAAAAATTGTGTTTGTGAAAATTTATGCAGTTATGCAAAAGTTGAGTGGAAAAATCATAAATAAAATTTGAGTGAAATTTTTTAATTTGTTTATTTGTTAAAAGTGGTCTGGAAAATTTTATGATTGGTGAAAATTTATCGTTTCGTTTTATATATTTTAAAGTGTGTGACTTAAGTGGAAAACTGTATATATGTATGTTTTAAGCTTTTCGGATTAATCAATTTTTATTTATTTTTTGGTTTTTATTGAAACAAAAAACAAACAGAAGAAAATTAATTCGAGTTTAATTGTAAGTGGAAATTTATTTTAATTTTTTTACTGTCGACCGAAAAATCGATCGAATAGTTTTTTTGGAAAAATTCGTTTTAATTCAATGTCACTGTGTGTATGTACACATATACTGTTGTTGTTGTTGTACATAGCAAAATAATTGTTATTCAGTTTGCGTGATTTTTTGTATATAGCAGCTAGTGATGAATTTTCTAGTTTTACCCTGCTATATACCCTTCTGTGTATACAAGCAAATTTTTGTGAGAAAATGGAATTTCCGTTCTGTATTTTTGGTTCGTGTATCAATCACGTAAATCTCGAACCGTTTATTTTTTTTGTTTTGTGTTTGTGCTTTTTGAATATAATTTTTTTTGGATGGAAAATAAAATGAAATTTTTCCATGTTATGATGTTATGTTGAGTGATTGTGATTTTCCACTTTTCTACATATATATATCTATATATATAATCATCGTCATCGTCGTCTTAAACGTACATACAATAATAAGATTTCTTCATTTTGTGCTCCTCGCACACAGTTCTTCTTCTGGTGTATGCATATAGCATATACACAAATGACGATGAATGATTGGTTTTTACTGTGTATATAGTACCTATAACGTACATATAAGTTCATAACCTTTTCTGCTGTCGTTTGATTCAAGATATTCGATCCAGCAGAATACGTATGTGTGTGTGTTTGTTGTTTAGAAAGTATATAAATAAGATTTTAATCGAAATGTATATGAATATACAAGAAATAACAGTTTTACGATGAAGATTTTGTTTTAAATTTTATGTTCTGTCGAACGAATATATAGTGCGTACGTGTTTGTGTGTGTGTAATCTGTTACATTATTATTTATGTACGATACATGCGGTGCGCGCAACGAATTATGCGGTATATACGGCCGATAAATCAATAAAATTTCATTATTGTGCCTTCACTTACATACATTAAAGCTGATGTATTTTTGCTTTAAAACTATTGATCGATATATCCAGTCGATGCTGACATCTATAGTCGATTCATATAACGAACAAAAATATTTTTATCGTTTTCATGAATGAAAATTGTGTATGGCGGGAAATTTTTTATTTTATCGATTATGGGTCAAGTATATGTGCACGTGATGGATCGTGAGACTTTTCCAATAAATTGTGACTTTCTCATACGCAACCGGTTATGTAATCATTATGTTATAGTATATAAATATGAAAGGGTGCCGGTCCCCTTTCTAAAAATACCAAATTTCCTTACCATATATGATTGACACCGGTAGGTGCTGCCACCAAATCTTTTTTTTTTTTTCAAGACATAATACAAATAAATGTAAATTATTCAATTAGCGGCTCTCTATAAATTACGGATAATTATTTTGTTCCGTTCGGTTACCAAAACATATTATATATAAAAATTAAATTGTACGAAGTGTTAATTTGTGTATGTATCATGGGAGAGTAGTGTGCTATGTACAATATACGAAAATGAACTTGAGAAAATTGTTGAGCGCATTGACTTCTGAGGCGGTACCATACTCAGCTAATCAAAGATAATTGCGTTAATGCAACTTAATTTTCAATTCAATATATGGGTGGATGCGACAGATTTTTATTTGTTACTGTGAAGTGTTGACCAATTTCAGACCTTTATGTCATGTAGAATTGACAAGGTTGTGGTGACAAATTGATATGGTACAAAAGAATTTTTTTCATAAGACCTCTTGTGTCCTCTGTTAAAGTATTCTCACAGAATTATTTCATGAGAAATTAAAATCAGTTCAGCTAAGATCAGAAGAGGTAAAATTATCTACATTGAAAATTTTGGAATATTCAAATTCGAGAAAAAAGATGAATCGTTGACTTAAGTTTGAATCGCTTGAGGCTTAAATAAAATATTAACCAAAGTTCAGATCAAGAGAACTGAGCTTTGAAAAATGTCCTTTATTAAATTATGAATCAGCCAGATACAGGCGGTCTCCAGATTAATCGACTATAGTTTCACAAAAAAGAACACAAAAACGTGGTGCATTATGAAGATGCGGTCGATTGTTGAAATTCTGAATTCCAAAAAAAAATTATGAACTGTGCGATCCCATGTTTGTTGTTAATTTAATTCGCGCTCCTGAAGTGTGTTAGTTTTATCCTTTTATCCATAAAGAATTCGACTTTTTTCGTATGAAATCATGAGTCAATTCCCAAAAAATTTTCTCTAGCACCTTTTTTTAATCTCATAGAAATCAAAGTGAAAATTGGTTTTGTCAAGTAGAACATCAAACCTGTTTTTTTATGAAAGACTCCCAAATCATTTTCTCAAAATTCTATGAAAATAATTTTTAGCCCGGTGCCTATTTACATTTCGGAGAACAAGTCGAGCCCAATACCAATTTACAAATCTTAAAATTTTGAAATTATCTTAACAATATTCTTGCTAGTTTTGTTTTAAATCAACCAATCCGAGATCCGTTTTAAACTTTTATTCAGTCGTTTGGTTCTCGGGCACGAAATTGAAAGAGCAATAGTTATAGATAGCATCCAGATTCTACAAAACTGATCCAAGAATAGTTTTGACCATAGTCAATGCAGTTTCTACAGATATCTCCGATTTTACGTAAATTATACATTTTGTATGGTTGGTTCGCGAATCAGGTTGATTAAATTAAAAATTTAAACAAATAAAAATGTACTTTAACCAATGGTACTAATTTTCAAACTAAATTTTACTAAAGTTTCCATTCCAAAATGTTCTATGGCAACTCGGGTTCGGAACACTTTAAAATTTCAATAGATAATTTCAAAATGTACAGCGAAATGAAGCTTTACATATACCACTTTAACTCACCTGTACACCTATTTTGTAAAAGTTTTGTAGAAAACGCCCTAACAGTTTGTAGGAAAATCTGATAAACTCGGAGCCTGGCCGTACTTTCGAAATTTCTAAACATCTTCCATTTTAAATATTACTGGCTGGCAATAAGCTTTGTGATTGACAGTTTGATTTGACATAGGTTCGTAATATGTGTGGCGACGGCTTTATACCAGGCCTGCTACGGGAGAAACCGTTTTTTAAAGATTTTGAACATTATTTTCCATTTAAATCACAATTTAACAATAAATATTAGTCACGCTGCTCTAAAATTTAATTTAAATCGGCCAGCGCTCTATGCCAATGCAGCACTCAATACAAATTGAACAAAGGCAACTATATATTATAACCAGCCAATCGTGTTTTTCGGCCAGAAACGGGAATCGGACCATGGTCTGCTGAGCACCAAAACAATTTTAATGCAAGTTTAGTTGAAATAAGTGCGAGACACGAAATCCTCTATGCGGAAGGAATCCAGTCAAAAACAAAATCCATATACCTGTATACAAAATATGAAACTCCACACATTGTATACCATCAAAGTTTATCATTTTTCGAAAATAAATTCTCTTCTAAGGCTGAATTAAAACTGATGATTGATCTCACGCTTTTATCGGTTGCCCTTTCGACCTTCTCCTCAATAGATTTGGATTCAACTAACCCACACTAGGAATTCTATTGATTCTTACTTGCCGCATTTGAAAATAAAGACGCGTTTACCAAAGTGGAGACTTTGGTGACTCAGTCACAACCGGAAAACTTCCTGACTATTTCTTTATTTTTGATTTTGAAAAAAAAGCTTTATGTATACCACTTTAACTCACCTGTACACCTAATTTGTACCTCCTAATTCTAAAGACCACACTTTTGAAATTCCATCTTCCATTTTTAGTATTAGCTGGTAATAACATTTTTGATGTAAAGATGGTCAGTTTGAATCCGTAATTTGTCTGGTGACGGCTTTATGCCAGGCCGAGTGCGGGAGAGACATTTTTAAAAATTTTGAACATTATTTTCCATTGGCCAGCACTGAATACAACCGAACTAAGGCAACTATGTATTATTATCAGTTAACCGTGTTTTTTGATCATCAACGGGAAAATTTGCTCTTAAGATGGCTCTAATGTTCAGCAGACCTGGGTGCGATTCAGGTCTGTTGAACATTAGAGCAATTTTAATGCAAGTTTTATTGAAGTCAAGTGCGATACACGATTTCCTCTGTCAAAAAATCCATATACCACACATTGTGCCAACAAAGTTTAACATTTTTCGAAAAATAAATTCTCCTCTAAGGCTGATTTAAATTACGAATATTGTGAAGAAACAAAATTGTCGAACATTATAGTTCCCTTTGTTTCTCACTGATGATTGGCCTTACGCTTTTATCGGTCGCCCTTCCAACCTTTACACAATAGATTTGGATTGAATCCAATGTGACCAACCCAAACTACGAATATTATTGGTTCTCACTTGCCGCATTTGAAAATGAAGGCGCGATTAGGCAGATCGCAATTACCAACTAAACATTTGTAATTGTTCGACCAACGACGAGGATTTGAAGACTCTTTTTGATTTCATTTGATTGAATTTCATTTCATCAAATACTTGTTTGAATGGTTCCTATACAATAAATAGAAATTAGTTGCAGTACGACAAAGCGCGGTGCCCAAATTTGATTGAGCAAGGAAATATTGATTTATGTTCATATGGTCTAGATACGGGCATCTGTAAAACGGGTATGTGTAAAACAACTAAACAAAACCATCAGCTTGTGGCAAAACCGGCAAAAGCATGAATTCAATATGAGTAAAGTTTGGTTAGAGCGCGATTATACCATTTGAGTCAGAAAATTCATAATATGTATATCAGAATTGGAGATGTCTGCCGCAGGTTCACATCGACTATAGAACTAGTTTCCTCTTCTACATTTACTAATTTACAATGAATGTGTACCAATAAAAGGATCAAATAATTCGAAAAACACCATCAAGTAAACGAACGCCAATACAGTTTTCAGTAGAGCATTTGATATACTAAAGGGTGGTCCATCTGTTAGTCTTTTTGGCATCCGAACATCAAAATTTCCAATGACTTTTTCTAATAAAATCAGTTTAATGGTCTCAATAAGTCGAGTGTTTCATGATTTGTGTGACTAAGAGATGCTAATTGCTCTTCACGAACATTTTCACTAACAGCGACCTGCAACTGATCCATGTTCTTCAAAAAGTTCAACAATTTTGCGAATTCCAGGCTTTGTAGGACGTCCATGTTGACCAATGTTTTTTTTTTAAACGACCAATTTTGTAATAAGTTGGATAACCAAAACGCGTTCTTGTCTTGTAAACAAACCCAAATTTTTTTTTTGAGCTTACAAAAAAAAACAACAGATGGACTTCACTTGATTTGTTATAATATGCGATTGAAACAGTTTGGGTCTAAAATAATGTTGACATTGGGGGCGAGTTTTGCTGCAAATGTAACAATTACTAATTTGAGCCATCGGTGTTCAGCATGGTAGCCCTTAGAGTTTGGGAATTTAATTATTTAAGTATTTTAACAAATAATTTAGTCATTTGTGGAAAAAGTGTTTCCATTTCGATTATGTTCCTAAACAATTTAATTTTCCTTCAAAGAGGCTGTGGGCTTGAATTTATGAAATATAATAGACACCGAACATAAGCCATACTTGAGCCTATATATTCAGCAGGGTAGAATGTAAATTATAAAAAAAAATTTATTTCTGCTTTAATTTGTAATAGTGCGGGATAGTTGTGTATTATAACTCCAGTAAAATAGCAAATTTTAAAAATATTTCTTGAGGTGCTGCTGAGGGGTTGAAAATTGATAAACACATAAGAATATCCTTTTAAAATTTTTTCATTGGAATTTTTCCTAGAAATTCAATTTTATACACAAAATCCATAAAATCACAAAAATCAGTTTGACTAAAAGTTTTATATTCCGATTTGGGGAAAAAGTTGGCATCTAATTTCGAGATTCAAGTTTGGCACGCATGAAAACATCTCGCGAATCATACCGACCGCAAGCAGCGGCGTTAGCCTCCATCACCAATTCTACTCAACTCTCTACCACTTGAGTGTGGCACGGAAACCGATCGAAATCTATGCTATCGATTGGCTGGCCTCTTTGGATCATATTTTGTAATTCTCTATTGGTTATGTGTCTCATCAAAGGAGGTTCTGTAATTTTAGCCCAACTAATCATTTCAGTACTCCTTGGCTTGAAAATTTATTTTTGGTACGTGAAAATTACGAATGTTTCCATCTGTCTGTTAACCGAGCAAATAGCGCAGTGGTTAAAGCTGCGACGTTTGGATCAGGATGTGCCGGGTTCGAATCCCAACAAAGGCGGGATGCAAAAAGGGATTTTTCATCTCATTCCGATTACGGGGAGGTGATTAATCAAACTGAAAACATATATAGCCGTTGGAATTTAGAACTCTTGGGCCGACCCACCTTCCATGTCACTATACAGGGTGACATGGAGCTATGCATTGCGCAGGTGGTACACTGTACTTGTGTGAATGAGGGCGAATGAGTTGAATGAATGTGTGTGTGTGTGTGAATATACATGTAGTATCACAACGGACCATCGCCGGTCTAAGTGTGCTGTAAAAATGCGAACCATTCAATAAAAAAAAAAATAATCTGTCTGTTTCAATTCTTCGAACTCCTAGTTCTTGAATCTGCCCTCGATTATCCGATATCTCATACACAATAGAATATTTTCCGGATTGGTAAAGTATCCGTTTTGTTGAATTACTAAATCAATAATTTTTCGTAAATTCGCGCTGAGATATCGATTATATTGAATATATTGGAGCGTAAACTTTTAAGATGTACGTTAAGAATCCGATAAGGCGTGGTAATAGCTACCTTGCGTGAATAATTTTCCCGAGATTTTTATTAGCCAAATCGACTGAACACTGACCAGATTCAATCGCCAAACAAATTTGCAATAAATAATTTTGATCTGTACTTAAGTCGTTCGCATCCACTAAACGTAAATTTACATTTATCGGTTTGTATTGGGATACTGGAATATTTGTGCAGCCTTCTAATTGTTTCCGAATAGGCCCCGAAAATCTTTTAGGTCCTGTAGTTGATCCATCGAGTAAGAAGGATCGATTTAATGTTCATCAAAAAATTCAAAAATGTTTTCACTAATTGCAACAGCTGAACCAGGCCGAGGAAAAATATGACTTCGATTACATTTGTCCGGTAGTTCTTATTTCCAATAAATTCTTGTACAAGTGTCTTGTCTTTCCGCTGATCTTACTGGATTCATATGGTTCGCTAAAGCATCTGTAGATTGGACCTTACCTTTATTCGTTGCCGTCGTACCTTCATTCGATCTATTACTTTACATTAGAGCATATCTGTCTGATACAACGATATCGTCACAAGCCGTCGCTAATTTGGACAATGGTGTTCGAATTTGTGAAAAAGCAGTTATTTTCTGTTGGGGGAAATCTGATTTAACTGCTTCTATTTCCCCACTTATTTCTGACTCTAAACTAACACCTGTTTGAAATGTAGTGATATTTGGTAAAGTTTCCTCATAGCATCTCTAGATGACAACCTCAGTTGTGCTTCTAATTTCTAAAAACGTATAACCATTTCCGGTCTGATCTCATGTTTTAACATTTTCTTAGAATCACCATAGTGAAGTAACATTTTTTTATTGCTACCTCTGCCCTGCCGACTACAAAACTCGATTTATTAAGCGCGTCAAACAGATTTCACTAAAAAACTTGTTCGTAAAATATATCATTCGAATAAAAAACCGTTTCATCATTTGACCTGACGACGACCCGTGCGTGTATTTCGTTAATACTCACATTATATTCTATTTTCATGTTGCGCACGTGTGCCATTTTTGCTTTTTAATTAATAATTTTTCATTTCTAAATTTAATTAAAAAAAAATTTATTTATACAAAACTCAGAGATTCGTGATAGATCAATTTTGCTATATGAGCGCGCGCACTGGTATATGGCATGTACACACGTACATCAATCATTTTGTTCACCTTGGATGTATATACTACTCGTAAATATAAAGTTACTCTCGGTGTGGAATCTTCAATCTTCTCATATTCCCAAACACATAAAATTGTTCAAATAACCAAAAATCCTAATCAAAATTTAATTCATCCGGAAATTATAAAAAATAAAAATGTTTGTTGTTGTAATTATTTAAATTTAAAGGAAATTTAATAAAAATAATTAAATTTTGTGTATGATAATTTTTTTTTTTGTAATTAAATTTGATTTCTGTCAGGTGAATTTAATTTAATTTTGGTCTTGGTTACAGCTTAGACTGTATATACATACATAAAATTTATTTATTTTTAATTTGTACTTAAAAATTTGTACAAAAGGAAGTGAAGGATTTTGTATTATAAAATGAATTTAATTAGTTTGATAGTTTTTTAACAAACAACAAAGTTATTTTTAAATTTTGGGTAAAATACAAAAATTTGTTCGAGGGATTACCGTTGAACTGTAATATAGATACTATAATTTATGGTAATTGTATGTGTGCGTGTGTGTGTGCGTATATATATTTTTAGAGACGACTATTTTAATGGTTATTTGTTGTAAGACGATAATGATGTGATTAACGTTGTATATCGCACCGATGTCTATATAAACGGACACAATTTCGAAGAATTTTGTCACCGCACCATTATTTAGTATAGTCAGTGCGGTGGTCATTACACAATATATATTAGTTCGGAGTACATATACGAAAAAATTTAAATTCCTGGAAATACTTTCTACTACTGAACAGCAGGTGGGATACAACAACAACAACATACACCAAAAAATAAGGATATTGAATCTCCGCCTACTATATATAAGTGTTTATACTATGTACGCCCATCTACTAAGAGCTCTAATTCTCGTACATGCACGCATTAAGAATTTAGAAGACATCTAAATTCCCCCACGCACATTTATCCCACGTCTGATTGGCATTTAGTATATGTCTATAGTATACAAAAGGATTTCACTCGTTTTGTTATTTCAGATGTGGAAAATTAAAACAAAAAAAAAAATCTAAATTAAATTATTTAACAGGATATTAATGTTTATTTTATCTATATAGTATGTCTCTCGCGAGTCGCGATGTCTTCTTAAGATTTTTTTGTTTTTATTGAAAACGGAAATGAAAAACATCCTGCGATATAGATATGGTGAGTGCTCAAGTGTTGACAGAATTATATATTTCTCGTGAAGATATGTGATAGGCTTGCGATCTCAAATTACATATAAACAGATTTAAAATCATTTCATCATTAAAAAAAATATATATTCGAATTCGATTTGCCCGAGAACAACCATAGGCACCGTGTACGCGGGTGGTAGGTAACCCAAAAATAAAAATACTGTCAGAGATTGAAAAGTTAAAAAATACAAAAATCGTTTAAATTCAATCATAAAATTTAATAATTTTGCTTGTATATATAGGTCTCGACTCATTTTTATATAAATAATGTATATTTATTTGATTGACAGAATCCCTTTTAAAAAACAGAAGAAATTGTTAAAATACGGGAAAATATGTCAGTCATGGAGATTTGATTTAGAGATGGAAATGGAAAAATTGAAAAATTAAAATGTATCATATTTATGTTCATGCGATGATGATTTCTCGTAAGGCGTGCACACACAACCGAACGGAACCTACATACATATACATACACATTCGGAATATACTTATATACAAAAAGTCTGTTACAAGTCAAATTATCGCAGAGAGAAGAAAATATTGAAAGACGAACCGAAAATACGATATACCAGGGAAAAAAAATTGGAATGAAAATTGATATTTAACCGAAAATTAAGAGTACGATTGATAGAAATTTAGAAATTGAATTTGATTTCATTTAAATTGGAAATCGAATTTTACTGCTACGCGTATACATCATGTATGGATATGGATAGATGGGAAATTCAATTTAAATCATTTTTATTTTTATTTTTTGTGAATTGAGATTTTCTCGTTTTTGGCATAATATAATGATTGAATATTAAAGTCATGTAAATTAATATTCCACCTTAAAAAAGTCTGATGGTTCCGGTTTGTGTTAATAGTATAATCTGCATCTCTTGGAAATTTGCAAGTAAAAAAAAATTTAATGGCAACATTAGTTCCGCACGTTCTAATTAAAATTAGGTATCAGTTGCGATTTTCACAACTTTCTAATTAACATACTCAAGATGTGTGGAACATATTGGCAAAATATTGCCAACGACGAACGATTATTTGACGATAAATTAGTTTGTGGAATGTAAATTTAATTGTTCCGTAGGTCACAGTGGTAAGTTTGTATTCTTGCACTTGGTTCTCCTGATCTTGTTCTTGTACCTTAATTTAACGAAATATTTTTTCTACATCGGCCGCATAAGTCCTGTTGCAGTGTAGGTGCTTTAAGCATTACTTGATTTAACGATATCCTTGTAGGTGGTTTTGCCGACGCATCGAAAACCCCGACTTTTGTCATTCATCTCTCTTTCTTTGAGTATTAGGGAAGGTAGTAGTGCTCTGCATCCCCACTTTTTATATATAACCTAAAGCCTCATATACATACATACATCCATCAATTGCTGATATTGAAATGCCAACTTGCAGTAGACGAGCGATACCTGTTTTTTTTGATCGCTCAAATGGTTTAGAGGCTTGATTATAAAATAATTTCTTACTCTCTAATTTCCATCAGTTAGGGGCATGTGCGGTTTTTGTTTTAAATTCCCCCAAATTCGTTTTCTTCGAGACTTCGTGGTTTATGTATTTCTTGGAGCTTACAACATTTTTTTAAGCTGATTTTCAATCTCATTAGCAGTTGTGACCATGGCTTGAAATACCACCATGTTGACATTGGCATAAGTACTTCCAATGTAAATGGAATAATGGACTGTAAATCCATTAAAGCACCTAACCAAACGTGCAAACCACCGCACTCAGTTCCTCCTCTATAACTTTCAGGCCATTTAAGCGAGTGTACTAAATTTTTCCTTGCACTAAAACTGGAAACACGAGAATACTTATTGTGGTGCATCATTTCTGCTGTTGAAGAATGTCGATTCTTGGAAGTGAAGATTTTCCTGAGGTTTGGAGTTCTGGAGGTTATCCTTACAGACAATTTGAATATTTCCCACAAGGAAGCGCATCAGAGAGCTCTAATTGCTCTCTTTTGTCGGCGTTGTGAGCATATATTAAATTAGATCAACGTGTCTGGAAATCCACCGATGTTCATGAATTTGGCCAGTATGCAGTTTTGCACGGTTCGGCATATAAATTATTGCGGAAGGCTTGTTAATTTGGTGGAAACTACCTCCAAAGTGATAATAAACCCGAATGTCTTTATAAAATTTATGCGGATGATCTAAGCACACGATATACCAAAATTTATGTGAGTCAAACTATTGTGTTCAAAGCTGTGGAACTTATTTTGCTGTTTGTTAACAATGATTCAAATATTTAGGTTTGAAATATATTGTGGAACATAAATTTAAAGTTCACATTGTCACAATTATGGTGAATTTTTGTATCCATCTTAGAAATGTTTACTCGCCGCCATGGGAGTTATAAAAAGGATTAAAATAAAATAATAGTTCTGTTTTATGAGAATGCAACTATGCAAGGTATTGAAATATTTTAAAACTCATATAATGCTTTTTTCCATAAATCTAAAATTGTTGGAACACAGATTCAGAATGTCGGGTCCTGACTGTTCAAATGATAATTTGTTGTTTAACTAATATGTTACATAAATTACCTTTATTTGAGATACGTTCCACATGATAATTTGTTGTTTAACTAATATGTTACATAAATTACCTTTATTTGAGATACGTTCCACATTGCAACATTAGCACCATTTTCGAGCTGTTGATTTTTCTGGAGATTAATCTGCTGGATTAGTCTCTGAAGATGGCCTCAAATTTTGTGCTTCCACTATGTGTGGTTCCTGCTCTAGCTGCTTAGATTTTCTCGGAAAGAAATAACCTTTGAACCAAGTGTAGAAAATGTTGGACTTAACATAAGCAGATTTAACACCCTTGTAAACCACCGAATCTGGATGCGCTTATTATTTTCAAACTCTGTTTTCTTGTTAACCTTTTTCTGCATTACAGCAAACAGTAATAGAGATGGATTGCCCTTTCCCTTGTCAGCAGTTGCATATTTCTAGACCCTCTTGCGGTTACTACACATTCAGGCCGATTATTCAACTGTGACATCCAGTCAATGTTGAATTATCGGCCTGAATATGTAATAACAATTCTAATAGACTAACATAATCCGCAATTTCACTGTGGTACAATCAATCAGTCGTGCTGAAGACTTTGTGAAACTCCTTATCGGATTTCCTTACAGAGAAGCTAATATGACGTTTCATGAAAAGTGCGAATCATGCTTTGCCAGCATTTTGCTCCTCCAAATTAAATTGATACGTTTTATTGTATATTTCTGTGCCTGTCCATATGCCATTTCTCGCACTTCGTTCCTTGCTGGGACCCATGTGCTTGAAGTATTTTTATGTTTATGATTATTTACATGATCGTCACCTAAACAATAAGTAGCACTCAATGGTAATTTATTAATTTTGTTCTTAAGGTTTACAACGACCAAGCGAGTTGCACAATGAGGATACATTTTTTTGATATACTTACGTTCAAAGTCTGTAGTGGCACAAATAGACACACAAATTTTGATCAACAGCCTGAATTGGCCGTGAATATCGTGAGTATACTATATGCGGGTAAGTTTTATGCCAAGTTACAAGATTCAGTTTTATGTTTTGGCTGCAAGATATTCACAAAGCTTTGCGATACCCATTGGATGCAAATGTCCTTCCGATTGACCGTATAATTTTGAAATTGTATCGATTTGAATGAATAAAATTTTGGATGCATCCGCATTAACTCAAAAAATATATGGCGAGGAGCGCCAAATAAGACCATCGCATGTACGAAGTAAAATTGATTTTTATTGGTAGAATGTACTTTGGATCAAAGATATGTGGACAAATGACTCCCATTCTACAGAAGGTTTAACTAATAAAATCCATGATCCGTCACCAAAACTCTAATTAAAACTCTAAAAAAAATTTAGTCGGGCGGATTATTCCAGCACTCAATGCCACATACTTACACATTAAAACACCCAGCCGTGATTTTTGGTCACCACCGCGAACAGAACCCGAGACACTCGAATAACAAAGCAAGAACGCTACTTACTGTGCCATGGAGGGCGGCCAATTATTTAATTAAAACTTTAAAAGCGTAAGAATATAAAACCGGTGCAAATTGGATTAATTGGCGGGAGGTTAAAACAGATGTTTTCAAATATATACTCATGGGTGGTATTCGCACACTTCGGACTGTGGAATTTAACATTTGGTTTTCGGAAAACATTTAAAAATGTTCTTTTACGTATGATACTGCTGAAACTAAAATATAGTCCCAGCTATAAATCGAACCGGTGTTTGTATCGTTCCCGATTTGAATTCAGGTTCAAACGACTGTTTGTTTTGGTTTTCACATTTGGTTAGCAATAAAACCTGTTGACCTACGATCTGTCGAAATTGCAAATTTTATTAAAAACTTTTCGTTTAACCAGAAAACAAATTCAGCCAATAATGGATTATACTTTTTTCGTGGAACACGAACCTGGACAATCCAAAAATTTTATATTTTTTCATAAAAACTTAAATTTTTCTAAACGTCAAAATCCATTTTAATTTGGTCGTAAACGATTTTTTCGATGATGTAGAAACCGGTCAATAGAAACAGATCCGAACCGTTTGTTTTGTTGTATCCTGGAGATTTATAAAAACTGTACGAAGTAATGTTCAATTTATTTAAGACGTTTAAAACTTTTTTAATTTCTCTACGTGATCCGAGTTATAAGCCCCAACTGTTTCGCAGTTTGCGTTTCCTTACCTTAAACGCAAATCATTACTACTACAAATCTTGCATAGTTCAATGCCAGCCTGTAGATGTTATATCATCCGAGGGATCCACAGTTACACAGTTACAATTCGGATTAAAATCCGGGAACATATTTCGGTTAATTACGGATTAATGTTCGGGTTCTGTTCTTGTTCGAAGCTCTGCGCCCAAGTTCAAATCAGTAATTTGTTTAAAATTCAAAATTGATCAACAACACCTCATTTCTACAGTGAAAGCGTGTCCTAAGCAACTTTTATACTGACGAATTCGTGTGATTTGTTTGATTAAATTGTTGTAACTCCTCTGAATAACAGTTTGAGTGTACCTACATAAATATATACTGACGAATTTGAACATGAATTCAATTTGTATATATACTCAACTCAATTTCACAATTAAATTTGATCTTAAGTCAAAAACTATAATGTAGAACTTGCTTACTTAGACTTGAGGATGCGTTCGATGCCAAATTTAAATAAAATCCAATACAAAACATTAAATCAATTCAAATTCGAATCAAAATGATAGTTTGATTCGGAATTGAAATTCTTTACCTGCAAAATCAAAATATTGAATGATTTTGAAACCGCGGCGAAATTAAATTGAAATAGGTTTGTAACAAACATTTTTAGGAAAACTGTCAAACTTAACTGGACAAGAAGTTAAGTTGCAATATGATAAACTATTTTTTGTCCCGTAGTCATTGTAGTCATTGCGATAATCTCGTAAACACAGACAAAGAGTTTGATTCAATAGTTAAACTTAATTTGTAATTATTTTGAACTAAAATTGAAGCCAGTTTGAATGAAGTTTGAAAACAAAAAAATTTCTAAATTCTCGCGGAACATGAGAATATACAAATTCTGGAATATCTCTTAACTTACTAAAATTCTGAGAAAATACTTGAAGGCACCTGAACTGTTGTGTGACTAATTATGGCCTTCCCTTCCATCTCATAAAAGATTAGTGGTATATTGAAACTTCAAAAGCGCTATACAGGATGATAAAAATTTACCTTATGCAAGCGTATAGTATTGATCAAGTGGCGGAAATTTTTTTTTTTTTCGCATTCGATGCACAAACACTTCAATTAAACCAACCTCGTAAAAAACTGTTTGCATATAAGTATGTGTGTATATGTAAACACAAAAATCAAGAAAATCTTCACGCCATTTTTTTTATCTTCTTTTATCCACGCCCGAAATATCTCATCTCGCATCATCATCATCATATATAATCAGCATCAAATGGATTTTTCTTAAACAAAATAATTAGCGTTTGTTTTATGATTTTATGTATGTATATGTACATAAAACATAAAATTTTATGTAATTTTATCATAATTAAGCATTACTATAAATAGACATATATCTATACACATAAATATTATACTTTAAAGTACAAAAAAAAAAAAAAATTGTTGGGAAAATGAAAAACAAACCATAATAACACATTCCATACATTTCCAACACAGGCAGACGCAGCAACAGCATCTCAAACCGACAAACAAACAAATTTTTTTTTAATGTTGAATTATTTTATTAACACTTTTACTTTTTGGTGTTGTTGTTGTTGTTTTTGGAAATTAAATTTTGTACGAAATGAATGGAAATTGTTTTTATTGTATGTATGTATGTATGTGTTGTGTCGATGGAAAATAAATTTGTTATTTTTCATCCAGGTGGGTTGGAAACATATATAACACCGCAAGAGTTTGAGTTATTTGTTACTTTAATTAATTTAATTTGTGTATATGTATAAGGTACATACATATGTGTATGCGCGGAAAGTTGAAAGAAATTGTATATTGAAGTGTTTTTGGAGGGCTTTGCAAAAGAAAAATCAAGGTGTTTGATGTTATATATGCATAATATATACATATATTTATTAATCATCAGTCAACCATTTTGAACATATAAATTTTTCGAATTGTCGGAATTTCACACGGCCATTAATTTTCTTAAAATATGTCGCGCGTATTTTACGAATAAATTATAAACCGAAAAATCTACTTAACAAGTTCACACGCCCGCTAAAATATCAACAACAAAAAATGTATGTACTTTAAAATGTACGCCATTTTTCATCTTGTCACGGTTTAATGGATTTTTTGTATACAGTGTACGTACAGAAAAAAAAAAAAACAATTGAGATTCAAGAGCCCGTGAAAAGAACCGCTTAAAGTAGATTGTGTTAGCCACGCCTCTATTTTATAATATAATCAACATATTTGTACATCCGGTTTTTAATTGAAATACATTTGTTTGGTTTGATAAAATGGCGGAATTTGATTTAAGGGGTCGCGATATGTAGGTATATATATACTATTCGGCGCAATACAGCAGGTGACAAATCTATCGGCTTTAATAAAATAATTACATTACAAAAGTACCGGACATATGTATATACGCACAGAGTTCATTAATATTCACTGTATTTTTTAACACATGGTCATCATATTTTCATTTTTTTTTTTTGTATATATACGTTTATGACAATGAAAATTGTTAACTCCACCTTTCCACACCATAAACATATACAATATATTCATACATGATTTTCCCGAAATAATGATTGGAATATAACGCATTTTAACAATAATTTCCCATGTTTTGCGAGCGGTTTGGATGGACAAACAAAAAAAAATACTTTTTTCACTTTACCGAGGATGACAATGGACACACATATATAAAATAAAAAGGAAGAAGCAGCAACCGGGGTAGAAAAAAAAACTGTGTATAATTTTTTTTTAATTAACTAAATTAAAATACAGATTTGGAAAAACGGTGTTGTCAGCAGTGACCAAATAAAAAAAAATGAAAATTGGTGTTTTTAAATATAATAATTGTCTTCTTTTATTTTTTGTGTCATGCCAGTTTTTTAATGGTTATATAACATATTTTTGTGTGCGCTTCTCCCGGCCCTTATATTTTTGCAAAAATAATAATTGATATATCACAATGTGTTTTGTTCGCCCGGGATGTGAGCGACTGATGTGACTGACTAATTATGAACTGACATTGTTGGTATTTCGCAAGGTCACAAAATTTCAAAAGAAGATTTTTCAATTTCATTTAATTGAAATTAGTTCTAAAGGTTTTAAAATTTGCAAGTTTAAATTTTAAAGTTAATAATTCAAAATTTAGAATTCTCAATCTGATTTAATTTACAATTACAATATTGTGGTGATAATATAATAATAATAATTAATAAAATATTTATTATAGTGAAAAAAATTAGGGCGTTGTTTTCATTTCATAAAAACCGATCACGTAGCATTACGTACAATACAAAATTATTATTATTCGTTTGTTATTTAATATATTTCATTTCACTATCTCGTAAATAACATTTTAAAAGATGCAAAACAACGCCCTAATTATTATTTAAATAAATCTTTAGTGTAATTTTTTGCGAGTATGTATTCTTATATGAAGTAACTCTTATTTGTAATTGTATTTTAAATTTAATTTACAATTATAATATTGTGGTGGTAATATAATATACAATAATCCTCATAAAATATTTAGTATAGCGAAAAAAATCAGGGCGTTGATGTAATTTCAAAGGAATCGATCACGTAGAATTACGTACCATACAAAATTATTATGAATTTTTTGTTATTTAACTTATTTTATTTCACTTAAATATGATTTATTATATACACAAAACAACGCCCTGTCATTTTCCATTTCATAATAACCGATCACGTTCACGTAGAATTACGTATCATAACGAATTATTACTTAATTTATTTTAGTTCTATATCTCTTAAGCACCATTGTAGTAATAGATACAAAACAACGCCCTAATTATTATTTAAATTAATTTTTATAATAATTTGTTCATATATCTATTCATATATGACGTAAATCTTATTTATAATTAAAATTCGCAGAAAGACGTTGTAAAAACAAGTTAGTTATTAACCCATTCATTAGTGACAAAGGGTTTTTTTGCTTATTTTGCTAACGTTTTTGGGGGTTATCTTCTTTATTTTAGCCAAAATAATAAAAAATAAAAAATTTGGTATTCGATTGGAGTGGAGTCACTGGGCATTTAGAAACAATTTTTATGTTTTTCAAACTATTTATTTATTCAACAATTCAACAAATTAGAAATTAATAATATTTATACATAAATAAAAACTTAGTACTTCACAGGCTAATTAATGGAACAATTTCTTAAATAGGCCCTTTATTTCAAATGTTTATTTAAAGTCGATGAACATTTGGTGTGTAATGCGATATTGCGTATATCACACCTGTTGTGCGTATGTGAATGTCATTGTCACTTCATGCAATAGTTCGAGATGTGTCGATCTAATAGAACTACTCTACCCATAAATTTATTATAATGGGAGACCACCTGTGGCTGAGAAATATCATTTTTTTATTCGCTCTGAATGTATATATCGTGCTGTCTGTTGTTTGTTTCATATGAACTGAATGTATGAATGCTTGTCGTAGTATGATCCCGTGGCTTCGTCGATAGAAATGTTCATTCCAATTGGTGCATGCTTAAAAAACAATTCAATAAAATGGTTGATTCCTGAACGTATTTTTACAAATCGGTTCCTTGTATCCTTGTCGATTAAATTATTGTCGCGGAAATGATTATTAACAAATATGTCTCGTCGTCATCATCCGTTGACCAATAAAGACGTCTGCGTGAGTTGCACCCGGACCAAATCAGTACCCCGCGTAAAATGCATAAAATTCATCGGGTTCGATGTTTATAATTTTGTTTCGTTTTGTTGCAACGTAATTTATTGTATTGCTTACGATTGATTCTACATAAGTCGGTGAAACAAATAATATAAAAAAATCAATTGGATCACTTTCTGCACTTAGACTAAGTGGGCAGGTTTTTGCGCAACAAGTTTGTTCCCACTTTTTATGTTGGTAAAAAAATGCCGCCAATATAGAAGAGTATCTTCATTCCCTTCTTTCCACTTTTGCGTAATTCTTATTTGTGCCAAATTCGTGAATACGTCAACAATCAGTTCATGACAATTTTCTTCGTCGTGTTCATTAACATCAAAATTTAGTGCTAGCCAAAAGCTGATTTTTGATAATGGAATTGGGATCGTTTTCTTTTTCTTCGCCAGAATCTTCATCCGTGTCAGAGTGAAAGTTCGGCGGTTCTAAACAAACATCGCTTGATAATGGGATATCGGCTGGAAGGTTCTCCAGAGCATCCAATGTCTCGGCAAGACATATAAAGGCTTTTTCCTAAAAAAAAATGGAAAATATCGTTGACTGTGCATTTTCGCACCACCTTTGAACATTTTTGTTTAATATATGAACTTCAAAATCTTTTCAAGATAAACATTGCACAAAACATTGTGTAAGACCTTTATATTAAATTTACCAATATCTTCTGACGTCAGAGTTCATGTTTCGAAATATTAAATTTTTAGACACCTTTTCAACATAAAACAAAAAAAAGGAGTAACACGTCCATTGCCTGAGTCCATTGGTACGCTAATGAACCAAATAAATGGGTTTTTACTTCATAAATGGGTTTTAATTCAAAGTTATAATTTTGATTTAATATTTTAAATTTAATTTATAATTATAATATTGTGTTGGTAATATAATAATAATAATAATAAAATATTTGTTATAGCGAAAAAAATTAGGGCGTTGTTTTAATTATCTGAAATACCATTTTAATAGATACAAAACAATGCCCTAATTTTTATTTAAATATATCTTTATTCTTATATGGCGTAACTCTGATTTGTAACTAACAATTAGAAAAAATGTATAATTTTAAAATTAGTAAGTTTAAATTTTAGAACGTAGAAAAAAATTAGAGCGTTGTTTTCATTTCATAATACTTATCACGTAGAATACGTACCACACAAAATTATTATTACTCTTTTGTCATTTAATTTATTTTATTTGACTATCTTGCAAATATCATTTAAAAAAATTAACAACGCCCTAATTATTATTTAAATAAATCGAGTCAGTAATATTGTAATATTCTGTTAAATAAAAACTCTCGACTATTTTTTTCCAACTATATGATTAAATGGGAAACTAGATTCCGAAAACAAAAGAAAACGCGGAAAATTAAAAACAAAACTTCTATATGTTTAATTAAATCCGAGGAATTAAAATCCGATCACTCTCCCAATCAGTGTATATCAGAATGAGAATTCCAATTGATGTTTAGGTGTAATAATCCTCCTACAAACATATAGAAGCCTCCTAGTTTGCATGAAGTTAAATTATCGAATTTATAAACTTGATTTTTGCATAGTTTTTAAAATGTTTAAATTTCGAAAGTAATAAAACTTTTATCTTTCGATTTATTTAATTTCGATAAAAGTTAAATTTTGAGAATTCTGGGAATACAATTTTAGTTTATATAACTTTTGAAACCACTTACAATTGCGAATTCTATAAATATCAAATAGAATTATTGAAAATTACACTACTTACTGTGTTCACTTTACGAAAAATTTACGAGCTTTAGAAAATTTGGATAATCGAAAAATAAATTTGATGGAATTTTGAGCTCAAATTTTAGTGAAATGAAGTGTTTTAGGAATTTTAGGATATTTGAGTTTATCGAATTTTGAACTTATGAAAACGAAATTTACAATTCTGAATTCTCCATTTTAGTTATCGGAATTTGAAAATTTTTGCATTTCCTCGAATAATAAATCTCGACGATTCGTTCCTGATTTTTAATTCGAATCAATTTAGAACTTAAGAATAACCAATTTAAAAAATGTACGCTAGATTTTTGAAATGTTATGGTAAAACATCGACAAAATTTAAATGCAATTTTATCAGTTTGGAATTTAAAATGTCAATTTAATTCAATTATATTTTGATAGTTAAAACTAATGATTATCATAGTGTGGAGTTAATCGCGAGTTATTAAATTTCGATGTTATATGACAAATTTCGTATATTAAAATTTAACTCATCTAATTTTGAATTAACAATTTACTAACTTCGAATATTAGTTCTGATTTTATATAATTCTACGACTTTCTTAGGATAATTTGGGGTCAGCGGTTTTTGTTTTACGTTTAATACAAAAGCACAATTTTTTCGGTTCTTACATCGCGAACAAATCAATTGGCAAGATAGAACTTTAAGTTGAGCTTCTCCCTATATACAATTAAAAGAAAAAATTTCAAAAATCCCAGTTATTTTGCGGAGCAACAAGAAACATTATAACAGATTTTTCGAAACGTGGCTATATCCTCGATTAGTGTCCCTGATAAAATGTCGCGCTTAAACTTATCTATATACCCCCGAGCTGCGTTGTCATCGCAATAATCCGATTGAATATCGAATTCGAAAAAATCAATCGGACCTAAACAGGTCTCAATGTTTTTAAATTCTTAATATTTCCAATTCTTTTAAATTCCTTAGTTAGTTTGGAGTAGTTGCTTCAGTACACTAGACCGGTGATGGTCCATTACGATACCACATCTATTTTAACGGCTACAAGTCTTAGTTTTATTGCCCATTTATACATAATGTATAGCTTCATGCCAGCCTGTACTGGCATGAACGATGTTTCGGCACATGAATTCTGCACTCCAACAGAGAGTCATAGATGTGTTCTTGATCGAATTAAAGGAAATCATTTCACAGCTTTAACCATTGTGTAAGTTCCTTACTTGGACCATTGCGCACTATAACACATGAAATCACTCTTCATTTGCAATAAGCATAAATTAACTTTTAGAAATCATTTCGACTTGCGGAAAGTTTAAATTTTTTGCACAATTTATTTTGTATGATAACATTGGTTTTATCTTAATTGCTTGAAGATGTTGATGTTGTGTGGTATTTGTATCCATTAGTTGAACAAAATAATAATGACATTTTTTTATTACCTGTTTCTTAGAAGTACAAGTAAACAAATGGGAGCAGCCCATCCTACCATATTTTAATTTGTTACTTAATCGATTACGAAAAATCATTTAACCATATTTCCTTTAAAAAAAACCGAAGCACACCTTCAAAGTAATTAAAATATCACATTGGTAATGTATATACATCTCAAGTGTGTGTAAAAACAACAATTTTACACTACTTTGTACGTTATGAATAGTAAAATGACTAAACTAAATTCTCATCTGTCACACAAGTATATATGTACGTACATATATAAAGTAACACAATGGCACGTGGTTTTTAAATATACCATAAAAAGGAAACGATAAATTACACACCGAAAAAATGCAGGATGTATTTTAAAAGATCAATCAGGTATCCCGAAGGATATAAAAGATCAAATTTTATTTTCTCCATATATGCGTATATGTACTCGTATATACACTGTGCCCACAATACACTGTGGTAATACCGTGACAAATGTTATATTTTGGGTTTTTATGATCAATAACAATTTTACGGATTGATTTGTAATGGTATTTGAAGTTAGTTAGTTAGTTTTGGATCGTTGGTTGGTATATATGTTTGTACGTATATATACGTATATTGATTTTGTTATGGATGAATTAATTTTTTGGTAAATAGATTTAATTACTTTATATATATCAATCTTATTAAATTACCGAAAAAAACTATCCAAAAATAAAAAAAAATATTTTTGGTTTGGTCGCATTGCAGAATACCATATGTATACGATTATGTATAGTAAAAATTATATCTAATATTATCCGTATGTTTTGTTATTGTAATTTTATCCTCATTGTACAATTTTACAAAACCAAACCAAAAAAAAAAAAAAAAATTAAAAATAATTCAAGTAAGGTTAGGTTTTCTGGTCTGGGTTATAATGTGTGTGTGTGTATACGAGAGAAATCAATAGAAATTTCTTCATTCCCCAAATTTTGGTCTAATTCAACATACCGTATCCTAGATAGATATAATTTCTATTCTAAACAATTATTAATCTAAAAAAAAAAAAAGGGATACAATGAGATATATCCTGAAATGTAAATAACAAATAATAGTTTTTTATTTAAAAAAAAAAAAAAATAATAAAAATTCCTATTATCTAACATATATATCATGATGATACCCGATGATGATATGATATGATATTTAGGATTGTGTATCTAGTAGCTAGCTATATAGTAGTAAATTAAAGTAGTATAAACTGAAAATAAACAATTGATAAAAATAAGATATCTGTTATCGATACGGAATTTTCTAGTTCCTTTTGTTCTTTACATTAATATCCAAAATAAACATTTTGATTAGTTTTTTGCTAGTTTCGAAATAAATTGCAAACGTCTGTATAGTTGTTTTACAAAATATTAAATTAAATTGAATCGTAGTTTTTAGAAATAACAAACTTTAAAATTTTCTGTAATTTAAAACCAAAACATAGAATACGGATGTGAATGGCATAAAGCGATGGTCGAATTTTTGTGTGTGTAGGTATAGATTAGAACTAGCCTACATCACGACGGTATAAACCCGACACAAGTTTCTTTGCGAAATTATTCACTCAAACCGTAACACATATTGTCAAATTTTATAATTCCACTTATTACACGATACGGAATTGAAAATTTCCATATTCCATTCCGAATTCAGAATTTGGTTTTAAATGTTCAAAAATCAATAAACTGAAATTTTTTTCCCAGAATTCGCAGAATTTCCCAGAAATCTGAATTTGTGTTTTGAATTTTAAGTATTTAAAAGAGTCAAATTTTATTCGAAAAATATAAAAAAAAATCCAAACTTTAAGTTTTATCGAAATTTTGATAATTTTAATTTCTGAGGTCCTATCGAAATGTAATTGATTGAAAGGTAAAAATTCGAAAATCCGAAAATTTTAAATATATAAAAAAAAAAATTCGATATTTCGAAGTATTTTAAATTTCAAATTCTGAATTTTATTCATAAAATTTGAAAAAAAACTAGATAATTTTAATTTAGATTTTGGATTTCTAACCAGCTAAGATGAAGTTCGACATGTTGGGTGGAATTGTAATCCTTACTTGGTTTTGAAAGTTATGATAAAATTCGACATGTTAGATTCTAAAATTTTTGCCCGACTGTGTGGCCTTAAAAATTGAGAAATTTCATTTATTAAATGATATTGGTATTGATTATAAATTCAAAAAATATCAAAATATATACAAATTTTGGTTTTTGACTTCTGACCCTATCGATTGAAATATTTAGAAGTTTCATTGATTTTATTGAATTCTGAATTTTGAAATATTTCAAATTTCTAATTTTTAATTTTTTGGTTGAATTTGAAATTCTGTAAAGGCCTGGTCATTTCTGAATAAAATTCTGAAACGAAATTCGATATTTCGTAATATTTGAAAATTAAAATAAAATATATTATACAAAAAATAATTTAGAATTCCAAATATATTGGAATTCAGTAAGTTTTAGACTTTTCAAAAAAATTGGAATTCCGTAAGTATTAAAACTTATAAAATTCCAAAACAAACTAGAATTCAGTAAGTATTCAGAATTTACAAATTTTATATTTTTTATTAAACTCTGATAGTCTGCAAAGTCCTGATCACATCTGTATAAAATTCAGAAACAAAATTCAACATTTCGAAATATTCGATTTTCAAATTGTAAATTCAATAAAAAATTTAGAACTCCAAAAAATAATTTTGTATTCAGTAAGTATTTCCAGATTTAACGAATTTTAAATATTTAGAATTTTTCTTTTTTTATTGCATACTGAAACTTTTATCAAGTTTTAAGTATTTAAAATTTAGAATTTTATTTTATTTTATTGAATTCTGAAAGTCTGTAAAGCCACGGTCATATCTGAATAAAATTCTGAAACAAAATTTGGAATATCATATTCTGAATTTTATTAGAAAATTCAACAAAAAATTTAGGATTCCAAAACAAATTAAAATTCAGTAAGTATTCAGGCTTATCGAATTTAAAATTTTCTAATTGAATTCTGAACGTCTGTAAAGTCCTGGTCATTTTGGAATAAAATTCAGAAACGAAATTTGAAATTACGAAATATTTGAAATTTGAAATTCTTAATTTAATTATAAAATTAAATAAAAAATTTAGAATTTAAAAAAATATTGGAATTCAGTAAGTATTCTGCCTTAACCAATTTTAAAATTTTAGAATTTAGAATTTTAATTTTTTTATTGAAGTCTGAAAGTCCGTTAAGGCCTGGTCATCTGACTAAAATTCAGAAACGAAATTCAATATTTTGAAATATCTGAATTTTCCTATTTTAAATTTTATTTTAAAATTAAATTAAAAATTTAGAATTCCAAAAAAAAATAAAATTATAATTCTTTAGAATATCAAATTTTTTTTTATTGAATTCTGAAACTCATTCATTTCTAAATAAAATTCGGAATTTGAAATTTAATATTCATAATTCAAAATTTGTGATGGTCATTTCCCAGAACAATTCAAATTCTGAATGAAACTGTCTATTGTCGAGTTCGGTTTGAGAGAGTGTGAAAAGTGTAGAACTTATAAATGTTTGCTCCTTACAAACAACATATTTTAATATTTTATAATTTGGGAGATCTGGGAAAATTTTTTTTTTAAATTTAAGCTTAAATTTTGAAACATTCTATGTTTTAGGAGCATTATTACTCCGAAACGCTTCGAAATGAATTAAGCTATTTCTTTTACGATTATGAAATTCGACATGTTGGATGTACCTAAATGGGATTCTAAAATTTTTCTATTGTTTTTCATTTTTCTACAAATTTTTATATTTTAGAATTTGATATGTTTTTCATAATAAAACTGTTTGGTGCGTTGTGAATTTGCCAATGGATTTGTAAACTTTTCATCTAATAATAAGCTGCCTCGCATCTAAAATTTAGCCAGGCATTTACATTAAATTTAAGTTGACTCTATTTGAAAATACCGAAAACATTTTTAAAACGTTTTTAAATTTTAATTTGAATTCTATTCTGATATTTTTTGGAATACCAAAACTGTTGACATTTTTTCCATAATTATCGTTATGGTTACGAAATTCGGTAGTGTAGGAATATCCAAAATTCACAAATGTAAAATTTGGAAAATAAGAATATTTCGGGGCTACTTAGCTAAAATTAATAATTTTGAAATAAGGTTGCAGGTTCTCTTTTATTAAGCTTCATAATTTCGAAAGCTTATTTGCAGATCAAAATATTAAATTTACTGAATTTTTGCAATCGTATCGTTGGTAATCGGAATAGTACATTTAAGAACATTTAACTGACAATCAGTTGGTTGCCGCATGAATCAATTGAATCAAATCTACCTAATTAGATGTTTTCTATTTGTTGCCAAGCTTTACGTGCAAACATATTTAATTAAATTATTAAATGAAATTGTTGCTAATATATTCTTGGTATATCTATACCATTGACAATATCTTCATTCATCGCCATGCGTATTGTTCTGTATTTTGATGAATGAGGCTTTTGATACCTATATCATAGTTATACAAAAGAATACTTTTGTCTATAAATAAATCCGCGTTCGAAAATAACCTTTTGACATATTCTCAGATTACTCAAAGAGATACGTGTATTAGATTCCATCAAAAAAAAAAAAACTCATTTAGAAACATATATCAAAAGTTAGTTAATAAATTTAGTCAATAATATATATACATATACATAGGTAATATTACAACTCATCAAGTTAAGCTCTCAAATTATCATCATATCCAACAATTTGAACTAGTTTTTCGTCGTATATACATTATGTATAACAGACGAAAGATCTTTAAGACAAAACCGAAAATAAAATACAAATTAGAATGCCAAAGGAAACAATTTATCTTAAATAAAAATAATCTTCGGCGCTCATTTTCTGATACATAGATGTATGTTGTTTTGTGTTCTTTGTATTGCGTATGGTATGGAGCGAACATATCGAGATGAGATCTGTCTAATCAATCACAAAATGTAATCACTTTTCATTTTATTCTTCTTACACAGTTTTGACTTAATTAAACTTCACATATACATAGTATATTGCTATTATTGTTAATAACTAATGACTGCTATTATGATATTTTTATTACCCATTACGATTATCTTTTTGTATATGGAAAGTTTTCTTTTCACATTTAAAATAGCATCGCAACAAATTTTAGCTACTGTGGTTTTCAAAACATCAAAATATGAATACATATCCGCTATCAGTCTTTGTTCAGCACGCGCAGTAACAACAACCAAAACTGTCAATCAATCATACTCGTATTTTATATTCTGTATATACCCAGTATCTGTACAAAAAATGGTTTGCTTTCACTTTTGTATTATAAGATTGCGAAAAAAAACACAAAACCTAATTATTTCTTACTTAACCAACTGTCTTCTTTCTATATACCCATATACATATACATAAAATATAATTAGTTTAATTCTCATCTTCATAAGACACACACAATACATAAGAATGCATATACATAGCATATACTTTGCATGTTTTTAAGATAACATATGGTGTATGTGAGCGTCTTAAATAATTTTTTTTTTTATCAAAAAATTTGACATTTAACCTGAAGACATATATGTATATGTATTGTATGTACATATATTTCCCAGGTATGCGCACACGTATATATGTATGTATGTATGTATGTATGTATGTAAAAAAAAATAAACGAAATTCTTTAAGCTTAAGGTTAGAGCTTTAACGTCTGCCACCCTATATATACATATATGCCATAAAGCATTTAAATGTATTTATATTCTCACAATGAAAGTGAAAAGCTTTTTTCCTTATGTTTTGGTACATACGCATATATATACATATACACATAAATTCGCTCCTTATTGTTAAAAATAAAAGTTTTTGTGTACAACATTTAAAACTCACACAGAATGATAGATAAATCTTAAAACAAAACAAAGAAAAGTAAAAAGCTTAAGCTTAAAAGTTTATTTTATTTTGTTGTTGTTGTTGTATTATTTTTTTTATTATGAGAAGAGATTTAAAATTTAATTAGATTTTAATTATTTAAAAAATTTATTTATATCTGTACTTCCTTCTCCGCATATAAAACGATGACGCCGACGAGAAAATATGGGTGAAGAGCTTTTCTTGTAAATAAAAAATAAAACAAAAAAAAAATGAAAATTTGATATATGACAGTTAGCTGTCTTAATTATTAAAAATAATTAAAAAAAAAGAACAAAATTAATATCGGTGTATATGTGTATATAGGTTTGAGATGTTGGGGGCGTAAAAAAGGTTGTTATACGTTTTAAATATAACCGAGCGAGTTTAAAGGAAGATGTAGGTTTTTGTATACTCGAATATTAAAATATTTATCACAGAAAAACACGAAATTATTGATTTTTATTCTCGTGCCGAGTGTACATGTACATTGTACATACATACATACATATTTAAAGTTTTTAAAGCGATGATAATGAATCTGTAATGTGTGCGGTATATAAAGCTTCGCGTGCTTTTACTTTATTAAAATGATGACGAAAGTTCTAATAATGTTTCCGTATACTGGGTGTTAAAAATATATATTCACACACATATAATGGATTTTAATTACAAACAGTATTTTATACGGTGCGCAAATTGCATGTTTAAGACATTTTAATTTTCTATGTATACAGTATATGTGCGGTCGCATAAAGATCCATAAATTAAGATGGTTGAATAATAATCGTAAAAATATAAAATAAAATTAAGAGCTTTTTTGGTGGTAGGCATAGTAATTAAAATGAAAGCTCATAATTTTTGTTTACGGTTCAAGGTATTAGAATTATCTGTGTGCGGCTTAAGTTTAATATACATATTTAGAAATGTTTTCAAGTCATAAACGCATATTCTAATCAATTTATTTTCTTATATATATTTTTAGAGAACGCCACCCATCTGTTGGATTATCGTATACCTACATATATATATTTAAAATGTAAGTATTGATATTGATTACCAATCTGCTACTTATTTATTTATTTAAGTTTTTAAATTTTTTTTGAAATTGTTCGAGTAGGATGTTTCCAATAAAGGCGGCATTCAGCAGAATACGTCTCTTTTCAAGGGTGCAACTTTTATATTCTTTGTACCTTGTTGAATATGGTGGTAAGCGAGCAACAGTTTGTGGTCATAATCTCAGGCCGTTTTTTATTAAACTGGAATATCAGAATCTTTTTTTGAACGCTTTCAATTCTTTTGATGTGTGTGTCGTAGTAAGGATTCCAAACGATGGCAGCATATTCCACTTGAGATCTTACACAAGCGAAATAAAGTATTAATAAAGCTTAAATACCCTTGAAGTACCCAGTCCATCGCTTGACAAAGCCAAACATGGAGTTCGCCTTAGCAATACAGTTATCGATGTGTCTGTTGAAACTAACGTTTTCGACTGGTGAATTCAACCAGGTTAGTATGTAGATGTTGTTCTGCCAGGCATAAAGCCGTGTTAGTTGACAGATATACGACGTATTATTCTCCAAAGCACTTCAATGCGGTTCTATCCATTCTATTCATCAGATATGGCTGGAGAAGTGATTATTACGTTGTTACTGCTTGATTGCTATTTTCTTGGCGTTCGCGGTGCTGATACTGTTATAAGTCATGTTGGAAGAATACCCATCGATTTCACGTTTAGAACTGTTTTCTTAGACACCATCCAAATACGCCTTGTATATACTTAAATTTGCAATAAACATCAAATTCCCCAATGTGTTGTAAAAAGGACCGCTTGTCTGCTTCCAGACTTGAATTCATCATTTTAGTATATGCCTTACACTTAAGATTTTTTAGATTTATAAGCCGGTCATCGAACTGCTACAACATGGGGTAAATGGGCGCGAAATATTTAATGTAATGAAATGTACATGTGTGTCTCGATGTCGCAACGATTTTGGTGGATAGTGTTGCATTATTTGATGGTAATTTGTAGAATTTCATTGATACAGCTATAGTGTTTTAAGTGCTGATATCCGGCAAATATTCTTTTAGTGCCAACGTAACATCAACAGGACATTTATATACAACATTTAACTGCTCCGTATTTGTTATAGCGTCATAAAATGCACATTAACATGATGTAATCTATGTCAATGTATGGAATTCGATTTTTATCCCCAATAAGATATGTTTTTGAAAATTTACTGAGCATGACCACAAGTCCAATATAACCAGCATGTACCATCATATATTCATCAATAAATACGGTATCATAGTATCGGGTTCCATTAATTAGATAAGAAGCAATCGTTTTATAGTTTAAATCGTATTTGTTGAAACCAGTCTTATCCTTAACGCAACGGGCAGTAATTTTAGATTTCAGATCAGCTAGTCCTTCTGTTGTGGCACATAAAACGAGTTGATTGCCTAGTTTATGGGTGTTTATTATCCACGTGATTTTCCGCAGCCTAGAACACCTTGAACGAAAATAACTGTATGCCGCTTGATGTTGTCCTTAGTAAAAACGTTATTTAAATGGTTCTCCATTAGGCGATCGAGCATAAGATCGGTGCCCGCCGATATATTTACGTGTTGTCGAAAAAGAATTGGAAGTCTCACAAAATTTGACTAGGTTTATGTCATCAAATCCAACCTGGTGATTAATCCTAGGCTCCTCAAGTTATTTATTGCTCAGATTGTCATATATGGAAATGTGTGCTGATAGTAAAGACGAAGCTGTGAAGGGCATCAGGTGAGTGTATTTGTAGTAGTAGCCACCTACAAGTGGCTCTAAATGATACTTTCAGAGTGCCTTATGTAAAACATTATTTCAATTAAAGGAGATGCGACTGAAGTAGACTTCAAAAATTTGTGGGGTTCACCGGTAATCCAACGTAATGATAAAGCTCTTTCATAATGCGTTGACATGTTGCACGGAATGTTTATAGCCCATTTGATGTTGGGGCATGAGCAGTTTGTAATATAGTCCAAGGCCAACTTCATCTTTTCTACATGACAATTGCTGTTCAGAGTCAGGATACACGATTCACTTTTCCGTTGTTCAATTGGTTTTATCTTGTTGTGAAACAACAATAACAGATTAAGCTTCAATTTCGTAGACTTTTGCAACTTAGTGTAGCAATGTTCATTACCATTTTAGACAAAAAATCCTTTACTGGATATTTGTCTAATTTGGCTTGCATTGCAATGCAAATCAAGAAAGAAGAAATTGGTAAATAATTTCCATTTATCCAAGAAGAGATTTAAAGTTCAGCATAATCAAAGGGTCGTGATGGAATCCGTTTGATAAAGTCATACCCATTATTAAAAGTCTCGTGGTAGACAGGTTTGCCACTCCTTTTAACCAGTAACTTGGATTTAAAAGATTTAAGAAATTATGTTTTGCCAGGTTGTAGGTTCCGCTATTATAATTTACCACTTGCACCGTTTGATATTATTTGGTGCATAAGAAGCACATTAAGCCTCCATTCACGTCACACAGCGTATCCTTAAGCTTAGGAGAGACATCGGATTTCACTTGATATGTTCATGAATCAAATTCTACCTATTGAGCATCCTATATCTCTAGAAGTTTAGAATTACATTGTTATCTGAATTTTCCCAAAAGTTTTAAATTAATTTTTTAAAGTTCTGACACAATATTTCACAACTATAGGGAAGTTAAAATTAAAATTAAACCAGTCAAACTAATTCACTTGAATTTAGACCTAAACGTGTACTAAAATTTCATATCATGTTTAATAAATCTAAGCCAAGCTATTTCTTTTGGCATAGGTGTACCAAATAAATAAATTCCAAAATTTTCTTGGGAACTAACACCGTAATGCCGAATATTCCAAAATTAGTCTAATTTGATGTAAATTTGAATAATTCCGTACTCTGAAAAGCGATCCTACAATAATGTTGATCACAGGAATGGAAAAGGCCAAAGAGCTGATATTTAGCCTTGAATCAAAACTTGACTTGACAAATGGAAGATTAGGCCAAAGTGAGCTTTTTGTACTTTTAACTATATCCTTTAGTAAATGTTCAATTTGATGAAAGCTTGAATAAGTCAGTACTCTAAAATGCGTCGTAGAAAAATGTTGATCATAAGCATGATAAATGGCAAAGGTTTAATATTAAGTCTTAAATCAAAACTAGACTTGACAAATTACAAATTAAGCCAAATTGAGCTTTTCGTACTATTCAATATATCCCAAAGTACGTTTTCCATTTGATCTAAATTTGCGTCAATTCCGTACTCTAAAGTGCGTCCTAGAAAAATGTTGATGATAGGCATGGAAAATGCCAAAGGGTTGATATTTAGCCTTGAATCAAAACTTTAATTGGCAAAATTTAAGATTAAGCCAAATGTTGTCTAATACACAAATCATTGTTTCAGTTCAACGAATGAAATATCCAGAGGATATACAAACCACTACATAGTGCTTCTAAAGTGATTTTCATGCTAACATCCCACCAGTTAAAATAGGGGCTGATAATATTTTATTTTTTTATTTGGGAATTATGCTAATTATCATCTGCGGTATTTGAATATGCGACACGTATCTTAAGTCAAGATAAAAGGTGATTTATATAAATCAATTTATTATACCTTGTTTGTCTACAAATACGAGTCGAGTATATATAAATCCAAGATGATTGTTATCTGTTCAGACATTTTCATTTATTATTACTTGAGAATATTAATGTACATATATTTACATCCTGCGTGTATATATGTATATATGAATCCCCACAAAAAATAAACGCAATCAAAATGCAAACCGCAACACACAGAATATCCTCAAAAGACATTGTTGAAAATGTAATCCATCCCTCTTATATATCCAGCAGCTGGATGGATATAAAATATTATTCGTCTACTTGTGTGCAATAAATATATAAACAAAAACCACATACACACAGTGTATATCGAATGAAGTAATTTCATTAAAATTCTACTCACCTTCTTGAAAGTCGAACAAGAGATCTTAACAAATTTTGTTGTTGTTGTCAAAAATAAACCCTAAACAATCATCCCCTAATATGAGTTTTTATTGAAAAACTGCAACAAAATTCAATCAGCTTTTCAATTCATACATATACATACGAGTACACTGTCTATATGTATACTAAGCGCAGAAAAATTGGAAAATAATTTTCATTTTTATATTCATTGGATTTTTCGATTCGATTCTGTATTTTTATTTTATAAATAAATAAAATATTTTATTTCGGGAATACACAAATTGGGTTAAACTAAGAGTTTCCATATACAAACAATCGTACAATCATCTGAATCAACTCAATATATACACGAGCTTTTTATTTTTTGTGTACTTCTGCAAAAAATAAAAAAGCTTTATACTCTTATAAGTATATTTCATAATTTTACGTTATGTTTTATTTTTGTTTACCTTAAATAAAATAATAAAAATAATAGAATTTTTGTTTTTGGTTTTCGAAATAAGATTTAAGGGTGGTTCTTATATATGTACGAGTATGTCGGGTAGAATGAAAATATTGTGATATCGATTACAGTGCGATACATATACATATATATACTCGTATATTATAGGGAAAAGTTGAACACCTTTTAACCTGTACTACTTGTCTACACAATTCTTGACTGTGGTTATAATTTTGCCATCACATATTTTTATTGGGGGTTTGTGTTTTGTTCTAATCTTTAAGAAAAACAATACAATACACGTATATACGATTTCAGGTCCTCTGAGAATTTATACAAAAGTTTTTTTTATTGTTATCGCTTTTTTTTTTGTTGTACGTATATACGAATATAAATTTCTTTGGTTCTTAAATAATAATATCAAGAAAATAACAAATTGGAACTACACATATATTTGTACATATGGGTGTACGATAACAACATAAAATGAATGGAGGTGAAATACTACAATAACAAGTATGTATATAGCCATAACATTGATTTATAATGAAATTATTTTCTGTTATATACAGTTTTGGCACCATTTATATATACTTTATGCGTTAAACATTTCCTTATTACTTTCACCGTATATAACCAGCAACACTCCTGAAGATGTTTATCAAACAGAAACGAAAACTGGGAAGTAAAAGTGGAAGAACTTTTGACGTATATACCGTGTATTTTCATTTGTAAATTGAATTATACATTTTTACTTTTTTTTTTTTTGGAAAATGAAAGAAAATTTGTCAAAGTACTGAATGTAAACAACATAAAAATTTACCCTCCGCACGTTTCGTCGCATATATAACGCGAAGTAAAATAATTATCCAATATTTGAAGGTCAAATACAATATTTGGATATATATTTAAAGAAGATGTTCGTTTTCTTCAAAAACATGTGTCTTTAATTTCTATAGAAAACATATTTCACTTGTCACCTTTTAATGGGTTTCGGTATATCGTTTTAAATTACCGACCGCCTTTAAACGTCACTTTAAATATATACTTATTTCAGGTCTTCATCCTTGATTTAGTAAAATACATAAATAAAATGTGGCCTATACGGATGAACTATTTCTCGAGTTACATATTTTGACAATACTCTGCCCCGCATATTATCATCGAATATCATCTTGCAAAATTCCAAAATGGTAGATAAGTTAAAAATCATCTTACTTTCACTGCATTGGGACGGGACAAAATTGGTTTTTTGATAGTGTCAGCCGCAGTTTTTTCCCAAAATGAGCCAGATCGGTTTTTGATCGCATTCTGAAGAATTCATCATCCATAATTTCTTTTGTACTAAAATCTGTTGCTTGAGTTTCAGATTTTTAAATAAAAATGCTGAAGCTACTTTCACTGACTTTAAATCCTTTTGAAGCTCGACAAGATTATTTATTGTTTGGTTATCCCGCATTTCAGATAATTTTAACTCTCTAAGTGCTTTTTTTATGGAATTCTGTAACCTTAGGAATCGATCCAACATACTTTCTAATGTATTCCCCTATGGATGCGTCTATCTAGAATCAAATTTTGCAGTATTGCGTTTTTGACAGGAAGCATTCATTGCGTAATCCTGGAGCGTCGAATGTTGGCTTCCAAGTGCTCAATTGTTTCTGGTTTACCGGCATAGACATGCGACTTTACTTATCCCTAATGTCCAAAGCTGGAACCAAATGTCTGCAATATTAACACCGCCTTCCAAATGAGGCACGAAAAAGTAAATAATCATATCTCTGTACCGCACATGGACCAATGACTCCACTGATCTATAAAGCGCACGAAACGTGACTTTTTCTGGATGTAATGGTGTTTCGACATTGGCTTGTGGATTATCATCGTTCCACTGAACAAAATGTTCAAATTAAATTGTGGAACAACAGCAATATGTCCTGCGGCTCATTCACCAAATGTACGGCTCATAAAGATGATCAAGTGCCTTCTAATCCTGTATACAAGTTGAATCTTGTTAAGATCTTTACGCAAAATTTTCCATAAAGTGGATTGACACAAGTTTAATTGTTGAGCACAGTTTCAATCGCTTGTTGTGTGGATTCAGTATGCGTTAGTCGGCTTATGCTGAAATGTTAAACCAAACTAACCTCAAAACAACCGAGAACTGCCAATTCGGCTGTCACAGAAAACAGTGTTGCCAAGTTAAAGTTAAATGTTAAACAAACACTTTACAATAGTTTGAAAACTGAGAAATGTATGGGATGGGCGTAGCAAGTTAGTTGTGAGTTGTGTGATATTCTTCCAAACTTCAGCATTATAGCTGCACCAACTGTAGTCGAAGTCACAATTTTCAAAACTTATCTTAATTAAGCCTTTTACAGTAACCCAAAAATTTGAATTAACCTTTGATGCGTTGAATTTGGGCTACAAAGTGATATTCATGAATTAGTTTCATAATGCCATCATTATGTTTAGGCAGAACCTTTTGCAGAGATATATTCAGAATATTGAAGTACTGATTGTTGTATTTTTTTGATGCTTTTGCCACACTACCACCGAGCTCGCCTTCTTCATTACGAGCAGTCTCTCTTTCTTAATGTCTCAAAAGCCTACTAGTTAATCCACCTTTCAGTTTTGCTAAATTGTGTATACAAAGGGTTCTTTTCTAATTAAGAACCTAAGGGATCTAGTTGTCTAATTTATAAAAAAATACCATAAAACATTGAAATCATCCAAAGGTGGTTTATTATATTAGGCCATAACCCACAGAGATAATTTAAACGTGTTAGGAGTTTTGAAATTTAATTAAACGAGATTACTCAAAAAATTCTTAATTCCCGGGATTTCCGTCTCGGGAATTCCCGAGAAGAAAGCCCAGAAAATAAAGTGTATACCTAGACTTAGCTAGACTCGAAGCAATTTCACATCTTGTAGAATATATATTAAAGTTTGTATATAACTATACGGGGTACAGTCTTAGTACAAAAATGATCACTGAATTCTATTATCAATTATTAAATTTATTTGATGCGAATCCTGTTAAGTTTCGACCAACCAATTCTTGGCAATGCCACATATAATTACCGCCATACTGGCTTACTTTTATGTACATGAGGAATGGTGGAAAAATTAACTAAGTTTGAAAATGTGTTACTTAAATTTTAAACCAACTATGGACCACATTAACCAAATCAAATTTTCCAACAATAAAAGTATCGCTTAAATGCTTTTGAATCTTTCAGTTCATTTAGCTGTTTTATGGGGAGCATGAAAATTCCTTTGATTTGGTCCTAATCTTTGTGAGGGGCTTTGGGGGCATTGTTTGACTCGTCAGGTGTATGCTATCACAAGTTTACCTTGGTAATGACAATTCCATTAATCTTTGTATTTTGAAATTTCTGGAATAGACTAAACCATTAAATTGTGATATCTTCTCCTGTAATAATTGGACAAAACTTATGAGGTAGTTAAAACCAATTGTGTTTGAATGGCTTCAACTTCAGTAGGGTGTCTAAATTGTCACGCTAAAAACTTTTACAATTTTAAAATTCGAATGAATTTCACAAGAATTAGAAGGGAATAAATTAAAATAGAAAAATGTCTCATTACAACGTTGAGTTAACCTTCATTCAAAATTTGGGAAAGGTCAACGAAGTATTTGGAGGAAAGAAGAGTTTATTTGGGATGCTCGGCGATTGGCGAAACGAATTAAAATTAAATCCAGAATTTTGAGTTAAAATTTGTGCAACTAAAAATTGCTATATGTTCACCGAACACCGTTTTTTTCAGAAAACGATTGGCCAGTCATATTCGTTCTCCAATTTTATAGTATCTACATTTTCAGATGAGGTGTGAAATTTTGACAAGGACTAGAAATCCGAAGTCCAGGTTTTTAGAGCACATTTTTGTTGATGATGCATTAAATGTGTACAAATGATACCGTTCAGTAGAAATGAAAAGAGACCAGTACGATTTATCCGACCGATTTCGGTTTCTATATATGAGTCCATCAAAACCTGGCTATTATCTTTCCAGCGAAAAACGGTAATCCTGGCTTGCTTTTATTTATAAAGTTTTCTTTAAAGTCTTCTAATAAATTGAATGACGTGAAAAAATTATCCAATTAAAGGTGAGTTCGCGAGGTCGGCTATTTACATCCGACCGTAAGATAAAAATATTTTAACTTGAAAGTGGGGAAATGGATGAATTTTTTTGATGATTTTATTGGTTTAGAGCTCGAATGTAAATACCTAGGATATACATATATCCGACCTCGTGAACTCACCTTAAATGGTCAATTTTACGAGAATATTTTGGTTGCTCAAGTTTCTCCCAATTAGATAAATACCCAAAAATTCTAGATGACTTTCTTTGAAATAGAAGAATGCTCTAGAATTCAAAATAGTTCAACAATAAATTGAAAACTTTCATAATCGTTTAATATTCAAATTTTAAACATTTAACTATTCGAAATTTTAAATTTTAATTAGGAAATTTTAAAACGGCTGTTAATTTGAAAATTTAAAAAAATCTAATCGTCAAGACATCTACCACGCCTGAATCATAAATAAACGGACATGTTGGATTGATTAAAATAATCGAATATAATCGAAACCAAATTTTAAAAATTCTCGATATTATCACATTTTGGTCGAATGTCGTGGGTTTCCAAATGCATCTCTGATATTCCATACTGTAGTTGTATGACAAACTGAATTTAAATTGCAGGCTTATAAGTTCTTTTGAGCGTGGTATACAATTCGAATCCATCATATATCGGCTGCCTGCAGACTTCTTGACAATCATAATGAAGATGTCCAATAAGATATTTAATTTCTGCTCTAAGACCTTTCTCACCTCTTAAACCCAACCGGTTTGACATAATAAAGCAACCTTGATAAAAAAGACTCACAAAATTTTAAAATTCACTCAAATTGCTTTCAAACTTCAATCAAATTTGGTTTCAAAATTTTAAAATGTTGAGTTTAAATTAAAAATTGGAAACTTCAAACTTGATTTCAAATATAGGTAATCTCCATTTCGCATCTATGGACATGCTGAAATTTATAAATGTAAATTTTTTTTTATTTGGTCAACCACGTTTGAATCATAGGAACGTATACATCTTTATGAGTACCTAAGTGGCATACGTAAATGTTCGCTTCGATCGTTTGAAAAAAAAAATCAATAAATTAGTGTGATATCCGGGTCCTTCCGTAAAATCCTCCAGGGCATACTATGATCTGTTTCTGATTTAAACATTTATTTGTTGGTCTCATTTTCAAGCAATTTGTTCTGATATTTATTTACCAACCACCGAATTTACCGGTAAATTCTAATCATTTTACTGTGAATGCGGTCCCTATTTAGAATGATATGCTGCTTCTTAACCTGCTTTAATAGAAACAATTGGCTTTTCACCTCCCACTCTTTTTCGAATGTGTAGTCATATTCGTTTGAATGATGAGCTGTTAGATTTAAGCTGGAATGAAAATTGAGACTAATTTGAACAAAATTTGATTTGATATGTTCATTTAAATTTTAGAATTTTAATCATTCTCTACCAGCTTGGGGCCTAGATTGTATGCGCTTTCGGTTGTTCGGAAACTCCAGAATGCCAGATATAGGCAAACTTGGGTTGACATGAGGAGGCTCAATACAATTTAAAATTTCATAAAATTGAAATAAAAATATGGGAGGGTCTTTGTTAGACGATATTTTTGTAACATAGCATTCAATTTTTGTTGTTGTTTGAATGATTAAATTAGAGTGTATAACCCCAAAAATTCGATCGAACCCTTTGTATATATATACATACATATATCAGTTTTGCACACAAAACGCAGATTAAAATTAACAAAATAATAAATTTAATTTAGATCAATACGATTAGAGATATAAGACCTTCGCCCTATATTCACATATAAGTTAAGTGCAACCAACATCTTCGATTCAATTTATGTATAATAAAAATAAAAAAAACAACAAACAGCAAATAAATTATTCCTTATCTTACAGATTTATCTGATTTACATACAGACATACACACGCAGCTAAGTCTCTCGATATATACGTATTTTTCGAGAACCCTCCAACGAAAAAAAAAAAAGAAAAAATGTTTTTCGCGAAACTAAGCCAAAAGAAAATCATAATCCAACGCAATAAAAACCAATTGGCTTAAAAAACGAAAAGAGAAAATGAAAATAATTTTGTTTTGTTACATTATTTTGTTTAACTTAATTATATAAGACGATGGAAATCTTCCTTTTAAATATGTATATATATACGAGTGCGATGCACACCGTAACATCGTGGCACAAAATTTACTCCCTGTGCGCGCCACACCGATATCGACACCGAATTATGCTATACTCTGCTGCCAAACATTTAAGGAATGTATATAGGAATATTTTTTGTTGTTGTTATTGTTGTTGTGTATACATATTATTGATGATGATGATGGCACAAAGAAAAGCATTTTTCAAGCTACTTGATTTTCATTTTTTTGTTTTGTTTTTCTGCGAAGCAAATGTAGGTACGTACGTACATATTTGGATCGACAATGAGTAGATAATTTGAAAAATGGATTTTTGCTGTTGTTGTTATATTTCGTTTATATAAATGATTGAATTGGATCGATAAGTGGAAAAACAATTTTCCTGTATATAGATAATAATATTATAATTTTTTTTGTTATATAAATGTGTGCGTATGATCCATAGGATGAGTGCGTGTGTACGAGAAGTATATTTATGTGCGTTTGGAAAAATTTGTTGAAAGGAAATTTTTATATGTGCAGATCCAATAAATAAAGGGGTTAGAAGATGATAAATTGAAATGTAATTTAATATGTATAGACGACGGTAAAACAATATATATGTGTGTGTGTGTGACTTGTAATATAGATAATAGGACAGGGCCGATTTCGGTTTGATATTAGAAACGTACTAAACGTCCGGCACTGTCCTTGTCGAAAAATATGTTTTATTCAAATATTTATTAGTCCTTTAGATCAATATATATTATTATATACGCACATATATAATCATAACGATATACTACAATTCGATAACAATCGCCTATAAATTTAATATACCTTCTCGAAATGTCATTTAATCAACCCTTTTTTACGTATTTAATTTCGATTAGGAGGTTCAATATAATATGTTTTCAAGTTTTGTGAACCTTTCCTTCTGTATATACAATCCTAAACCGATCCTTAAAAAACGAAAATCATAAATCTTTTTTTAGGTTGTTGCTGTTGTATTTTTGTTATTCATTTATAGACCTGACAACATATAAATATCTGCTATACCCCGAAATAAATTCATTCTTCCATAACGTTGACACAAAATTTTGTTCGAAAAAAAAAACTGCTGCGCGTACTCAGACACTTGAGGAGTGGGTATATATGTGGGATTGGGTACTGGAAGATGAACGCGCGAAATAAAATGAAAATTTATTAATTTATGGATTAATAAAATAGATAAAATAATAATATTTTCATGTGACTGGTGTGCGTGCGTATATATGTATATGGATGCGGTGCGCGGTGTCTCATTCATTTTTAAACAACAGTCGAATTTTATTTTATTTTTTTTTGCTTTGTACATTTTAAATTGTTGTAAATTGTTGTAAGGGCAGATGCCATGGCAGATAATATAAATTGCTTTGGTGTTAAATGTTACATATGCTATAGGAGTGAAATTTGATACAAAGTAATTTTTTTTTCCGACGCTCTTTGTCTCTCGACACCGTATTCAGATTTTCTACTTACATGTACATACATTACGGTACGTACATATACATAATTTAAACATATGTCTTAAGGGTAGGTTATTAGTTGGTGTCATATATATACGTACTCGTATATGTTTGACATGAATCCATTATGATTAGAATTTTGACTTAATGACTTTGTGTATGCGGTGCCCCTTTTTTGGGAACAAAAATTTGATAAGGTAATTGTCGTTAATCATTTTCGTGTGTATAATACCTCACATAACGTTTTAAGGAAGTGGATTTATTATAGCCCAGGTAAAGTGCTTTAATTTAAATATATTTATGCGGTCATTATATTATGCTTGTGTGTTTTGAATTTTTATGATTTAATTACTTGCGGGTGGTTAAATTTTTAAAGTCATTGCATACCACCACCATAATCATAAAAATGTTCGTCTAGACAACACCAAAAATGACTTTGCGTAGCTTTATGTATGTGTCAGACATACACATTTTTAATTTGTATATATAAAAAATAAGATAATCCAACAGTGGGTGGCATTTTGGAAAGATAACATTAATAAAATATAATCTGATTAAGATGTAAAATCTTACTTATTTCTGCATCATTCCGCTGGATGGTGTGGTGAATTTATAATTTCTCTTGTAAGCTATCTAAGTAAACTACAATTTAATAGCAAATCTCACTCAACTAGCTCAAAAGTTGTACAACAAAATGAACAACAAAAATCTCAATTTCATTGTTTTGTTAGTGGAACTGCCACACAAAATTCAAACAACAAATTTGGAAAGAATAAATAGAAAATGGTAAAATCATTGCATGTAAATTTTACTTTACCGGTTACTTAACCCACAACAAAGCCCATATGCAAATACACGGCCAAATACCTAGGCATAACTCCTGACAAAGCATACGTGGCTCGTCCCAACTCTCCACATTATTTCATGTTTTTGGAAGATGCCCGTTTATCAGCTCGAGGACAGACCACTATTGTGGCGGATAAGAAACAGTATTTTTGTTTAGCCCAGTTTCTTTTTTTTGCCAAACACATAATATTTTTCAAAAAATCGGGTTTTCGTCTTCACTCAAGCAGCCAATTCATCTGTCTGTATTTGTGACCATGTGCGGCCAAAGAAAAAAAACAAAAAACTTTGAATTAGAATGGGAAGAAATCTTTTACAGCAGTCACACTCGCCTTTTCAAAAACTGAAATTATGTCGAATTTTGGTGTCGAATATCTCAGTATAACACTGTTCAATTTTGCTGGAAGTTATTCAATATTGAATATAGCATCGAAAGATTCATCCCATCAAGCCTGTTTTTCCTCGTTCTGACTGAATTATTACTGTTCCGGTCATATTTGGATTCATTGATTCAACTCAAGAAGTTGCATCACCAAATGTTTTTATTGCATATTTCATTCACAAAGCTCAAAGCAACTCTATATTACCTTTCCGCTTCTAAATATTTCAGATCAACCTCCAACTGATATAATCCAACACAATGTGAAAACGTTAGCCCGACTCGGTTTCATTAAATTTACATCATTTTGACATCGACAGTAAACGTCAGTCATATTATTACATCCATATCAAGCCCGAACCATCTGAACCTGCTTGGGTTCCAGCCAACTTTAATAATAAATACGCCCATAATGCCTGATTTTCCCAAACTATTTAAACTTGCATGTGATACAATCACTATAGCACACTCTTGGAGCAGTACTTTCTATACGATGTAGAAAGAAATAATTTCTCGTTTTTGGAATCGGCACATTCAAATCCGCCAACATGTTGTGTTCTAAGTGCATCTGATACATCGACAATTGTCAGATACGTTGGCAAATTTGTGTTCACGATTATGTCTTCATTAATAAACCTGTGAAACTTTAATTCAAAATGCAGATGGTCTTAGCCGAATACGACGTTTTCGGAAGCACTATCCTTTTTTGCACCAAGTTGTCTTTCCCTAAAAAGACTTTTGTGAGCCTCGAATTCATAAGTGCCCTCGATTGAAAACCATTTAGATATCACGGGGATTAATAATGAACATTAATATTTGTACCATCGTAATTTGTACGAAGATGAATCATTGTTGGTAAAACTAAACTCAGGTATTTGCCTTAGATGCCTTTGCCCTCGTAATATTTCAGTTCACTATGTTGTCCAACAATTTTCATTACTAATCTTCAAATTTTTTGGACCTTACAAAAAACTAAAGCTTTCAAAACTAAAGATTGGTAACTTCTTCGAACAGATAATCTCGTTTGATATAAATTGGAATAGTGGCGGCAGAATCTATCGATTGGAAAATGATATGTTGGACTTGTATCATTTATAGCTTTTTGGATGCAGCTTTACATTTTATAAAATTCAGCAGTCTGCTCCCCTTGGTTTAACAGATAAAAAAATGATGTTCCTATTGTAAATGTTTTATTAAATCGCTAGTCTCTCACAGCTTCCTCTTGAAGGAGCAGCTTAAATGAAGCAAGGGTATTTCGATGTCCAGCCTGTTTTATGATAAGAAGCATGCTGTGTCTTGATGAACCATCTCATCTGCTTTTACACTCCCGATAATATTGAAATGCTCTGGCACTCACGTCAAACAGATATTGAACCAATCTCATTTATACAAGAATATTTTCCGAAACCTGCAATAGAAAAATATCCGCGAAACAACCACCCTAAAGCGTTGTCCGTCGAGGTTTAGTATAACGGGTCATTAATGATCAAATTCCAAAGATGGGAGGATAAAACCCAAACTTGCCGTATGCCTCAACTTACAAATCTACTGACCCACGTCTCATCCAGGCGAGCTGTCACGATCCTGTCTCTAAGACATGAAAGTGCACAAGTTATTACCAGAGGTCTGACGTTGCAAAAGGCCCCCTCGGTATCCAAGAAGGTTAAAAGTTTACCCTTGAGTATTCCTTGTATTCAAGAAATTTCTCAAGAGAACAAATCAGGCAGCGAACAGCTGTCTCTACCGATCTTTCCTTTCTCAGTACAAATGTTGAGATTTCGACAACTCATTAAGCTTAATTGGGCCTCTAATGTGAGCTTTTATTTACCTTTCTATTGATTTTAATAGAAAAGTATAAATTTTACTTCAGTCGATTTACTTAGAATGTGAAAAAGTTTAAAGATATCTTTATTGTTCGCACTATTAATCCCTCAGGGAATTTCAGGATCAATTGCGTATTTAATGCGATTTTTCAAACACCACATAATTTAAAATCTTTTTGAAATGTTTTTCGCCCTAACTTCACAGCAGGAATGAGCGAGATAGATTACGTAGTGTAATATACGCGGCTATCGACACGTAAAACATTACGTAGATTACTCGGTAACGATTCTGATTCGTCAAATTACCTTATGCGGGCCTTCGTAAAGTGATCTCAGCCTATATAGTAGAAGTTTTATGTACTTTAAATATATTGTTTTTCAGAGCAAGTTGCGGCGCAGCTATACTATAGATTGCACATAGTATTTCGTAGATTGTTAATAACCTGATCAGAGTCTGCTGTTTGTTGATCTGCTGCTTCCATAAAATATGGTTGTCCATAAACTAGTTCTGCCGGGGAATATTTAATATTATTAGTTTGCGGGTGATAAGGAGTTGTCCAAATTCAATGTGTGAGAAGCTTCGTTAATTCTGAGAACAGCTAAGATTGGAATGGGCTTCCTTGATCTGTAGTGTTGCAAGAGTTGCGGCGGTATAATCCTTTATAAGTTAACTTACTTGCCATTTAGTGAAACGATCTACAGCAGTTAAAATGTATGCTTATCCATTTGATAGAGGAAGAGGTCCAACGATATCCAAATAAATATATCCAAAACGACCAAAAAGCTGTTTAAACTTTCTTAATTCCGATTTCGTGTGCCTTAGAATTTTGGATCTTTGGCATGAAAGATAGGACTGTGCTCTGATGTTAAATTCTTTGTTCATATTAGGCCAAAAGTTACGATCTGTTTTTCGTTTTCTAGTTATGAGACCGCAGTGCAATCAGAAAGTAATACCGAAATAAATTTGAGATCCAGTGTTTTTTCGATAGCGGCAGTAACATTATCTTTGCTTATAAATTATAGAATGTCCATCGAAAACTGTGAAATAAAATCTAAATGACGATGGTCGTGAACTTCTTTTTGTTTTGGAGATTATGAAGAATAGGTGTTAATCGTAAGTTCTCAACCTTCTACAAAATATCAAAAATCTCTATCCACTAAGTATATGGCGTGTAATTCTCTATCAAATGCTAAATATTTCGTTTCGGTTGGTTGTAACTTTTTAGAGAAATATGCTATCAGGTTCCCTACATCCATTTTTGAGTTGCTGCAAGACAGCTCCAAGTGCGGTGTTCGATGCAACAGTATAGTAATACTAAACACTTCGTTATCTAAAGGATAACGCACAAGTATTGCATGAGCAAGCGCATCGTTATTCTAATCGAATGCTAAAATTGCAAAATTTCTTGCGGTTTTTGGCTTTCTGAGTAACAAAACAGTTTTGGTACAAGGCGATGGTATTAATTAACCATGCTAATAAATTGTTGAATTTGTCAAAGGGATGTAGGCACTGAAAATTCCGATATAGCTTCAACTGATTCCTCGGATAGCAATATGCCCTTAGGGATAATTTTGTGACCTAAAAAGTTAAGAGCAGTTTTGATATTGATATCAAAATCAGCAAGCATTTTAAACAGTAGTTGCAAATACGATTTGTGCGCTTCGTTTGATTTCGAAACTACAAGAATATCTACTTTATATGCAAACACGAAATACAGTCATCTAACTACCTTGTTCATGAGCCTTTTGAAATGTCATAGCAGCGTTGCGTAAACTAAAAGGCATTCGGGTGAATTCGAATAAGCTAAAAGGAATGGTAATTGCTGTCCTATATAGCAATATCTTCTGTAGCAACAGGAATTAAATGATATTAAGATTACTGTGAACTAGCTAACTTAGTAAAGAATTTTGTGCAAGTTTCGTACAAATTTTTTTTATCATATTGATCTCAATTTAGTCACCGTAGTTTTAAATTAATTTAGAAAATCACTATAGGAATTGTCCTTCATTATCGACATTGTCCAAGGATTGTTGACACGTCGACTTAGAAAACAATATATGACACAGACATCTATGCAAAACTCTATATATTTATTATTGTTTCTAATTTAATCCTTGTAAATTGTCCCTATATACTCGAAGTGTTATTTTTGGCCACCTTATTTACAGTATCGACTACTTGTAAAACTAGGTATTTAGAGAATATAATGATCGATTACAACCTAGGCTACCACCAAATAGCAACAACATCAAATTATACGTAATTTCGAAAACATCATTTTTCATTTAACATTTTTCAAAAGACGGGAGTATTGTGTGGTATTTTCCCCATCATTGTTTTTCACTCACCTATACGAGTAGATAATATTTTCTCTATGAAATGCGAAATGAATCTTAAAAATGTTGGTTTATATAATAAAACACCTTGGGAAATTTTTTTTACGTTATGCGATGGTTTTTCACCGCAACATATACCTCGGTCGCGTGAAATTTATATTTTTAGCTTGGTGTAGTATTTTATATATGTATACAGCACATCATCATTAAAATGTTTAATTAAAAAAAAAATATTGTGGTGACATAAAATCATGTAGTCACAGGATATTAAATATATATATTTTTTTTTAATACTTAAGACATTTTTTAATTAAACCGAATAAACGATGTCCATTAAATTTAATATAAAATCTTCCGATTTATGTCTGATCTGTATATATACTCGTATGTATACAACAATAGAGAGACGATGAGATATCCTTGTTTATTTACGCCATATATAAAATAATATTGTCTATAAGGAACTGAATAACAAAACAAATATTTTCAGTATATGTGCTGTCGTTGTGTCGTATATAAAGGAGTACGGGAAGACGACGACGACGAAAAAAAATTACTTCACACCTTAAATGTGTTATGTTATTCTATTATTATTGTTATGATTATTATTATTTGTCAATTTTTATTCAAAATAGAATATTATGTATAAATACATATATACATACACATAAGAGCGAGTGTCAAACCAAGTGTGAAGAAGTGTCTGCGAATGAAGTGTTAAAGTAATATAATACCTTTTATATTCAGAAATTCTTTTCGATTCGAGCGTTGTATGTAAACAATTCAAAAATTTTTTTTAATGATATTCAAGGAGATATACTATGTACGCGTATATAAAAGGCTAACGTCGTGTTATGTTCAATTAATGTGTCTTGCGGTTCCATTAAAACAATCAAAAAACTATAAAATTTTGTACGCATTATCAATAATACATCCTGTTGTATAAATGTATATACATACATATATAGACGAACAAACAACATAATCTCCTCAACATAAAATTAACTTCCAAATACAAACAATAAAATCATAAAAACGCAATAAAGACCTCATAATCATGAAAACTAACCATGATAACGCACACGATAACATAATCATTATAATAATCTACCACCGCATGATTGTGTCATGATGATGAGGAGCATAAAACAAAAACATAATATGCTCGTTATGTTCGCCTCGCTATATATATAAATAAATATATATAGTCGGATCCAATGAATTAAGATTGAGTTTTATATGCTGGTTTTGGCGTGCGCGGTATGTGTATCCATATACATATATACAAGAAGTCGTGGTGGTTCGAAAATTTATTTAAGATTCTTTGTCTTATTGTCACACATATTATACCTCGTACATACATATCACGTACACAATTTTACTTCTTTTACACACAAAATAAAATAATTTTTTATGGTTTTGTTGTGAACACACAGACCCTTTTTTTTTTTGTTGATATTCATCCATATATACAGACTTCGTTTTGTTCAAAGCACGTTTTATTCAAAATGTTGATATTTTTTTTTATTTCTCATGTAAATAACTAAATAGTACATTAAGTACAGAGTATACAAACGGCGACGGTAATACACATTCAACTTCCGTTTTCGCCACCATCAATCCATTTTAATTAATTTTGTTCCTTTATTTTTGGTATCCTCTCTCTCTCTCTCTCTCTCTCTGTGTACCTATATAGAAAAAAAAGCAACAAATCAAATTTCCAATTCCATACCAAAATAAATAAATTTTTTCATCAATCAAACTTTTTATTTTTGAATAAAATTTAAATCTGTTTATTGTGGTACAATACGAGTTTATATTCTTCATCTCGCAGAGGTACCTATACATATACCATACCGGTTAATTAACATAAACCGAAAAAATTTCCGTCTTCAGCGAATAAATTTACATATTTTCAGATTCATATATAATTTATTTAGGATATAGCTCTGCACAAGGATCCATTTTTTTTTGTATTCATAGTGCTATAAAAATGTAAAAACGGTTATGGATTTCTCAAGTGAATTTATGGTACATAATATCCGAAACGTGTAGCTGGGAATATTTTTTTAGTTTTAATTGACACATTTTTTTTTTCTATGTACTTGTGGCAAAATATGCTTTAGGGTGCAGACGCGCGAATGACTATATTTTATGTATGTACATAAATCAATTATATCATTTAGAAATATTCGTTGAAAACTGTATAATACAAAGTATTTTGAATTTTAATTTGATTGGAGGTTCCGGGCATAAATTTGCTGTATTCTATGAGTTGGCTAAATATCCAATTATTAGTTTTATATGATTATATTTTGGAATCCATTTTCGGTCGAAAAAGTGGGTTTGCAATCGTTAATAAAGGGTGTTTTTTTAGAGGTTCACAATTTTGAGTTGGCAACACTGTTTTTTTAGAGGTTCACAACTTTGAGTTGGCAACACTGCTTTATTAGACAACCCACTTAACAGCTGATATTTAACAGCATTCGTCGCCGTTCTCAGCAACTGGGGCTGTGTCTTTCCATTGGAAGATTTTACGAAAGGATAGTGGCTTAAAAGCTTTCAAAATTCAACATATGCAGGAATTAAAGCCAAACGACCATCGTATGCGCCGCCAATTCGGCGAATGGCCTGAAGCACAAATTGATATTGATGTTGAATTTCCATTCAAAATTTTGTACTCCGATGAAGCCCATTTTTGGTTGAATGGGTACGTAAATAAGCAAAATTGTTGCATTTGAAGTGAGGATAATCCACAAACTTTTGTCGAAACACCATTACACCCACAGAAAATTATTGTTTGAGTCAATAATTGCGGAGTCATTGGTCCATATGTCTTCAAAAACGATAATGGTCCGAATGTTACTGTCAATGGTGAGCGGTATAGGGACATGATTAGAATTTTTTTCGTACCTCGATTAGCTGGCATTAATCTTGCTGACATGTGGTTCCAACAAGACGGAGCCACATGCCACATAGCGCGAACTACAATTGATTTCCTCAAAGAATAAAAGCCGTGGCGGCCACATGGCCGAAATCATATTTAAACATTAATTTCATAAAATTTTCTATCCAATAAAGCCCGTTTTATGATTTAAACTTGTGTACCTCTATAAAAAAACACCCTTTACAATGCAAACTAGTTTAGGATGAACCGCCTTTATGGTCATGCATATGAAGATGGTGAGATCCTTTGCAAATTTTATTGCAACGTCTTTTGAATCATCACAAGTAATCGCACTTATTAAATTATTACAAAATTTGTCATGTTGGATGGAAATTAAGGACAGAATAATGCCTAATCCTTGCCATACTGGAAATGAGATTTTCAGAAAATTCATTTTGCATAAAGTTTTGGAATATGACTAACTGTAACGGAACTAGCCTATTCATTGACCGAATATGATGAACCCAACATGTTGGATGGAAATAGGATTTAAAAATGATTTATGGATAAAGTTTTAGAATAATGCCTATTGGCACGAAACTAGTTTATTCCTAGACCAATTATGATGAAACTGGATACCTTCGATAAACATGGGGATTCAAAAATGTTTTTTTTAACAAAATTCTGGAATAAAGCCAACTATGGAATGGAACTATAGGCTATTGCTGGATTGTTTTATGAAACTTGTTTCTTCAGTTCGAGCTTAGTTCCATTCTAGTTGGTCATATATTGTTGAATGTTATACAAAAATAATTTTTAAATCCCATTTCCATCCAACGTTTCATCATCAATAGGTAAACCTATTGAAATGAATTAGTCAACTACTTTTGTTCCAATTCCAACACATGATGCGAATGATGACAACACAACATGGAGTTTTCATTATTTATTGTATACACGGTAATTACAAAATCTAGTAATTGACAACTAGATTGTCTAGTTTTGCAGATTCTAGTACAAATTTAGTAAAATTCTCGTAAAAAATTAGCGAAAATTAACTTTCTGGTAAAATTTTAAAACGGATTTAACAGATTTCTAGTCAAATTACATACAATACCAGATTTTTACTAATCTCTAGTTAAATTCACGTTAAATTTAATATTGTACAGGAAATCCGGTAAATGAAACAACTAGAAAAGTACTAGATAGTCGGTTTTTTATGATAAAACGTAGAATCTAGTTAAATCAATAGAAATCACGTCAATTTAATTACGAGATTTCCATTACAAAAATACTTCACTTGAACTCTAGTAAAATTGAAGTATTTGCTAAAATTGAACAGAAGTTCACTAGATTTTAACCGGAATTCTGGTAAATGTACTTCATATTCTAGTTATTATATCGTCAGATGTGAGTATTGTATTGCGTTATATATTTGAAGCAGTTTATTACTAGAATATACCGAAATTGTACTGGATTTTCACCGGAGTTCTAGTAAAATTATAATCACTTCCCCATTCGAATGGTGAGTATTGAATAAAATTTGAATTGTTTCTTACTAGAATTATCTGGATTTTAACTGGATTTTTACTAGAATTCTTGTAAAAGTTGCCCCTACTTCTATTTTATATGGTTTTCCTCCATTTAGTTCATGGAATAATCATTCAGTTCTAATTACAATTGCAAACCAGGCAGCTGGTAATTATAAAATATAAAGTCGCGTTGAAAGTGAATAAGTTATAAAAAGTTAAAGTGATTGATAAGCTGCCATGTGGTTGGGCTAAGGTAATATATTTATACAATACTATAATAATTATATTATTCCATTCACGAGATTTATTTTTGTTGTTACTAATAAATTAATTTCTATCTGTTGCAGTTTGAAGAAAATCCAACGGACATTACACAGAAAATAAAGCAGCTCAGCCGTATATGATTTGTGTGGCAGACAAACCTCTCAATCACCAAGGATTTTACTACCTAATTCTCGATGGACAAAGAATAAAGTTAGGCTACAAACATTTTATGGAGGCATTGGATATTTTGTTCAAAACTTTCTACGTGTTTGGATTAAATGCCATACATTTTTATAATTTTACTGAAGTTTATATATATTTAATAAAAGGAAAAACGCAGCCAGAATTTCGAAATTGTATAAACAGTTGTATTTAAAACGCTCTAAAAACATATGTATTAATTAAAAATAGATCATAAATAAAAATAAACTATACTAAAAATAAATTTAAAAAAAACATTTTTTTCTTTTTCGAAAAAAAATTATTAAAAATCTAGTACATTAACTGGAAAATCTGGAATATTCACTGGAAAATTTAGTAAAAAATGATCCCTTTTTACTTGACTTCTGCTAAAACTAATGTGTTTTTCTAGTTATTATTTTCTAGAAATCCACTACATTCACTGGAAAATCTAGTGCATTTAAATCTAGTAAACTTACTAGAATGTACTTCTACCAGAAGTCTAGTAAAAGATTTTTTACTAGATTCAACTAGATTGTCTAGTTTGCTCACATCCAGTAAATTTTTATTTACCGTGTATGTTTGTTTCTTATTCATTGTTTAATTTTTCTTATTGTTAAGTCAGATTCTTTGCAGCTCAAACTCACTGATATATCACAGTATCTAGAGTGTTTGGATAAAATACCAGAAAAGTTTCCCAATTTAGTTATCATTCGAGATTTTAACAATAACATGTTTTACAGAAATGATCCTATTGCATGATCAATTATACCAGCCTATTGAATTGAAACGGATTCAGGGTGGTTAGCAAAAATGCGAAATATGTTGACCATCAATATTTCCCTGTATCATGTTGTTTTTCCCTGAAGGTTAATCCTTCACCCGTACTAGTTGATGTTGTGAACTACCCATTATCAAATTTTTTTATTGCTAATTTTCGATCTATAATTCGCGATCATAAATAATTAATTTTATTCTGAATTAGTGAATATTGCCAAAAGTTGCACGAACCAAAGAACTACAATAAGTCTTGGTTCATTAATCCACTTCAATAATTAAAGGAAAGTTGAGCTTAAATCTATAAACAATAGCTCTTTTCTATGCAATTTGAGTCAAATTCGAAAAACTCTATTCTTCCGATTCAAATACGATTCACTTAATACAAAAATTTTCACTTTTCAAAACGGCCCAACGAGAAGTAAGGCCGAGGTTTATCGGTGGTCCGACGAGATAGGAAATCTCAGGAGGAGCTACCTTCGCCTAAAACTCGCACCCACTAGGGCAAGAAAAAGAGATGAGTACATAGCAGAAATGGAACATAAGAAGTTCAGGATGGCGAGAAGAGCACTGAAACTAGAAATAAACAGAAGCAAACGTCTCAAATGGGAAAACTTGAAACGAGTTGTCGTCCCGGATCCTTGGGGCTTGGGCCATAAGATTGTGATAGAAAAGCTAGAATCACAAGCGCCCAGCCCATTATTGGAAGCCGGTAAACACTCTTTTTTCGAATCGTTTTCCGCTTACCAGACTATCTTTTGTGGATAATGGACAGCTATAACCTCCAAGATATAGGAAGCTACTATTTGAGACCATGGAAGGACAATGTAGTAATGATGGCATCCTGGGAATAGAAATGCCAGACGACACTTTCATGGTGGAGTACGTAGACGATATGGCAGTAGTATAAGTCGCCCGGGTCATAGACTATGTTTAACGCAAGCTTAATCATTAATGAGAAGAGCTACTGCCTGGCAAACCGGGCACGGTCTGAGCCTAGCAATAGAAAACACAGAACTAGTCCTGCTCACGAGACGGTAAACTGCAACCGACGTGCTGTTTCAGATAGAAAACCAGTAGATACAGCCCAACACAGCAGTCAAATATCTGGGGGTACACCTGGATACAAAACTCAAATTTGGGGAACAAGTTAAGCGCTCATCAAAAAAAGCTTCAAAAGTTACTCTTATTCTGAGTAGACTGATAACAAACATCGAAGGCCTAACAGCCGGAAGAAGGAGACTTCTAAGGTCAGTCACAAACTCCATCCTCTTGTACGGATCCGAAATGGTGGGAAAAAGAAAACCATATATGATACCAGAAACGAACTTGTCATGCACTGCTGGCAGGAGAGGTGGCAGTCCGAGAGCCGTGGTGGATGGGCAAAAAATCTGATAAGAAACCTGTCCACGTGGGTGGATAGGAAATACGCGAAGAAAATTACTTATTGACCCGATTCCTAACGTGCCATAGGCACTTTTGCAAGTATCTGCACACGATGGGCAAAGTGATTACTCCTCTTGTATTTACGGCAATGCAGCAATGGATGAGTGAGAAAGAAGACGTGAAGAAAGGTCAGAGTTTGATTTTCGAAAGTATCGTAGCAATCATGCTTAAATCGAAGTCAAACTGGGATATCCCGCGATTCGTAGAATCGATCCTACTAGAATAGAAACCAGAAATGGATAAATACCACAGAAGGTGAGAGCAGTCGTCAATAGAAGACACAACCTCGAAAAGCAATATACGAGTCACCACCTTGGCGTAATATACCAGAAGTAGTTCCGGGACTAATATTTTGTTTGGCAAAGAGGAGGTTTTTAGTGGGTGAGAGTCCCACACATCGTGCATATCCCATTTTCCTCCTCCAAAAAAAAAATGTTTTCAAATACAGTTGGCATTTATTCAAAATGACCAAATAGAATATAGAATTGGCCAAAGTAACACCGATACTTAAAACATGGAACAAAACTAATAAAAACATCTGAAACGTCCCTGAAAGAATTAAGTATAAAACCACCTCGATATAAACAATATCATACAGATAAGAATCAATTTGGTTTCCAGAAAAATTGTAGCTCTTTTACCTTTATAGCACACGTACAAAAAATACACCATGTTTAGCAATTGTTCAAGTTAACAACATATCATCTGCCACATTAAATATTTAGTGAGGGATTCCACAAAGCTCAATCTTGGGCCTGTCCTATTTATGACATTTTTACCTAATGTTTATTTGGTATAGCATTCAACTTTTTGCTGATGATCAAATGATGGTGCATGACGTGCAAATGCTGCAGTGCTTTCTTGACTGTAATAATAATAAGGCATCCCGTTCTATACTCTTAACGAAATATTACCATAATGTTCCTTGGCCTTATAATTAATTTGATTCGGACGTATATGGTGTTCACATACACATTAATGCAGAACACATTTTTTTTTACCGCAGTTAGAATTCAGTATGTGAAATGTTCATGATTCAAGTTTTCTGCAACTCTGCATAATCCTTCGCCACCAATAAAATTGTTTTTGTGTCTTAATTTTCTTAAATGCGGTTAAATTATCGCCTTTAATGACGTTGAATGAATAATTAATTAATTTTTATTTAATTTAATTATTTCTTGTCAACTGAACACACAACATGACGCCTTATGTTTTAAAATATAAAAGGACCTAATGTGTCAGGTCTGAAGGCGCATTACAATCAGGAGCTATACTATTGGAATTTAGAATTTTTAATAATAAATAATTTTCTCAATACCATTCCTTTCTTTCATTTACATGAAAGGGAGCAGAAGTATGGTTAGGTTTTTTTAGATTTTTAAAATTTTATGAATTTCTTTGCTCAAATAAGAGTTTCTACAGACGTAAACAATTTCGGATTAAAAGTTTAAGTTTAAATGTGTTTTTGAATAAACACAAAAAATTAAAATTATGGATTAGTCCGTTTTAGATGGAGTTTAGCCAAATTTTGTTTGCAATATGCATATGTCCTGATTTAGTCCGATACAGCAGTTTTATAGACCAAATTCAACATTGTTTTAAAATTATCCTTATCTATTATTTACTCTCTTCTACATATACATACATAAAATTGTCACATAAATACTAGCGCAAATTTGGTATTTGTTCAGCTTCCAAAAAATACAAATTGGATTATAATGCAAAGTAAATGATCTTAATATTAAACATATAGAATGGTTTTATTTTGTTTTATTTCCAAACTCACACACAGCCACTATACACTACTCTAAAAAATCGATTTTAATTCTATAGATATTCACCATCTAAGTGAAGAGACGACACAAGTAAAAAAAAAATAAATTTCTTATCATGTCTTTGAGACTAAAAAATTATAAATTTTTTTTTACTACACTATTCCATTGTTAACGATATATACGTATATATACACTTTTCCTCTCCCGCACAGTGGAAAATTCTTAAGCTGGAATGTACGTACGTATATATAGAAGACGAAACGGAACAAACGAAAAATCGAGGTTATCGATTCCATTTGTGTGTGCTTCTTCATTTTCTTCTTCTCTACAACGACTTGGTTGATTTTCCTTTTGTGTCGTGCAAAAAGGAAAAACTTTTTTTTTTTTTTGTATGTATGTATTCGTATATATAGTTTTTGTTACTAAACTCCATTCAAAAGATTTGTTTTGTGTGCGGTGTTGAATGGAGAAAACTAATGGGAAATCTTATGTTGTACACCACAAACAAAATGCACTTTGAGACATGATCATTTAAAATTACACCATCAGACCAGACACCAAAGTCATTGAACGAATAGATTTTTATTATTACATATTTTTATTTTGGGGAATTTTAATGGTTTTGTTGTATGTGTGTGTGTGCGTATATGTGGAGTATGAACAAAAATCAATTTCGAATTCATAACATTCATTCACACACTCAATAGTATATACATATAGCACAGTATAAATGTTATATTATGTATTCAATTCACATAAAAAATAAATTTTTATGTTTTATATATGTTAAACCATAAAAATATTTGTCTTTATGTTAAGCCTCTTGATTTTTAAGTCGAATAACAATAATAATTCAATTAAATTAATTTTTTTTTTACAGATTGAATGCAACAACACGCAGTAACGCTCCAGCCGCAACACAATCTACCATCCAGTTCAACAAAATTAATAATAAACAAATCATGTCATTAATGTCATGAAGAAGAAAAAATATTTTCCAATGTTTTATTATTATTTATTTATTATAATAAAACGAATTAAATATTTATAATATTTAGTGCTAAATTAATTATTAATTAATTAATAGAACAGAAGAACAATTTTGTTTTTTAATCAAAGTGTGTTAAGGAAATTATTTTTTTTATAATTTTACAAAAAAAAAAAAATTCGACAAAATGATAACAAAACTAATTTTGCTGCTAAATTTTTTAACAACAATAGTTTTATGTCGAAGTATATTTAGTAGTAACGATAGCAGCAGTAATAGTAATAACAGTGATGATGGATATAAATTAATAATAAATAATGAGAATATAAATTTACTATCAATAATAAAATATGATAAAATTTATTTTGAATTATTGTTAAAAGGACATGGTTTTATTGGATTAGGATACACGGATAATAAACATTTTATACCATATGAAAATATTGATTTATGCTTGGGTTATATAAATGATGAAAATGATGGGATACTACAGGTAAGAAGACAAATCATATTTTTATGTAAATTTTTTGTTATCACTTTTGGTTAAAAAAAAGTATTCAAATTTATTTATTAGGTTTCTCTTCTATATATGTATGTATAATGCATACTAGACTATCCGGAAATATAATTTTAAATTTAGATAATTTATTAAAAAATTGTATAATCGAAAATAAAATTATTAATCAGTTGGGCCAAAATTGTATCTCCATATTGCCACAAATATTTGGTCTAGTAAACTAATTGTTTCTGTTAACTTGTGCACAAAACTTTTAATTATTTTACATTCTGCAACGACAGGTTGAAAAAATATTAAAATTACTTTGATTACCATCATTCATTATCAAACCCTTGATGAAGGCTCTCTATTTTCTCTGCACAATGCATATTAAAAATTCACAAATCTAGAATTTTGGGATATTTTTCGAATTACACAATATCGCTCGAATTATTAAAAATTAAACGAGTATTTTAGAGATTTTACTAATTTTCCAAACTCCGTGAATTTCAGAAAATTTATTGAACTTTACAATTTCCTCAAAATATTTAAAAAAAATTTATTCTGATTTAAAATTGGGTGAATTTAACAGTAATGCAGTTTTAATTAAATTTGTCATAACTACACAGCATTGGCGCGATGTATTGAGAATTCAAAAATTTGTATTTTTGTAAATTTATTTTAAAAAATTCTGAAATTTCTAAATTTAAAAAATAAAAAATCGAAATAAATTTGAATTCTGAAATTTAATTTGGTTTTTAGATTTCTTAATTAAATTTTAAACTTCGGCAAATGTCGTAACCGAATTTCACGTATACGATCTAGAAGATACAATTTTTCTAAATTTTGAAATTTCATTTAAAATTAAGATGATTTTTCGAATTTTGTAATTTCACACGAATTTTACAAACCCCATAAATTTTTCAAAGTTTTTTGAACTTTTCATATTTCTCAAAATATTATTCTGCACTAAACATTTGAATCTTACAATAATTTTTAAAATTAACCAAAAACTAAGATGTATTTTAGAATATTTCTCAGAATTTTCACAGATACCTCGCTTTTTGATAACACTTAATTGTCTTAAATATGTCCCGAATACGATTTAAAATTAAATGAATTTATTTAGTTTTAAAATTTTGATAGTTTTTAATTGACTTTGTTTTTCCAAAAACACTTTCTTAGTGTGAGAGTTTTTTATCAAGAGGGGCATAGGGCGTCCACTAGGCTGGACCATCTGATTCTGTCGGGGACTATTGCTTTAAGCTCTCCCCATGTTTTACCGCGTTTATTCGCTTCGGCTAGCATCGTTCTTTTCCAGGTTATAGTTGCTTTTCTCACTTTACGTTTTCCTTGTGGATTCCACTCTAATGACATCCGTGTTATGTCATTCGGATTTTTCCTAGGCTGTATAGGCTTTGTTTGTCGCAGAAGTTCTATATTTCTGATAGTGTTTCTCAGGCATTTGTTCACAATTTGTTGGCGTGATGTTGATGATGATTGGTGTACTAATGTTCGTATTCAGTTTCATGATTTTAGTTTTACTGATATGTTGTTAGCTTCTGTATTTTCTGCAGTATGTCGGTATATTTGTGTGCTAGGAGGCATATATCATCTGTGTAGTCTAGATCATTGAGCCGTTTTAGTGGTCTTCATTGGATACCATTTGGCGTTGTATTGTCAAGTCTGTGCATTATACTGTGCAGTACTATCAGGAACAGTAGTGGAGATAGTATGCATCCTTGTCTTACTTCTCTTGAGTTGAAGTACGAGTACTTGTCACTTTGCTTTCCTTTGTGTTGAACCTTGTTTCCGGCATCCCGATACATTTCTTGTATTAGTACAATTATTTTCTTTGGTATGCCTATTTCACAAAATGCTTTCCAAATTGCGCCTCTATTTATTGAGTCGAATGCGTGTTCAAAGTTCAAGAAGAGTAGATAGATCGGTGAGTCCCGTTCATTTGATTGCTCTATGATGATACGGATCGTGTTGATATGATGTACAGCTCCTACCTAACCTAAAGCCGGTTTTTTATTTTATTTCTCAGATATTGGTTGATTGATGGTGATATTCGTTGAGGAGGGATATGTCTCGCCAGTTTTTGAATTCGTTTAGGTCGCCTTTCTTTGGAATTGTTATGGTCAACATTTCTTTAAATTTCTACGAAATTTTCCCTGTATTCCATATGTCAGTTAATAGTGGTGTTATAGCGTTTCTGCTGCTATAGATGTGTCGCCCTTCAGATCTTGTCTGTGCCAGCGGCCTTATTGTATTTTAGCTTCTGGATAGCAAATCTAACTTCCTGTTCCGTTAGTGGATGGGTGTGGATAGTTTCGTTATAATTGCCATCTGGGTGCTCCTAATTTTTTTCGCTATCTACGCAGTTATCCCCAATCTGTTCTTTCCATCTATTTAGTTGCTGCTGATGTGTGGTAGTTAACGTTTGACCAGATAGATCCTTTATGGGTGGCATGTTCGTGCATTTTCGGTGAGCCTTCTTACTCATTGATGTAGTGTGCGCATGTTTCTAATTGCAGCTGCTTCCTCTAGAGTTGGGCTATATTTTCATATTTCCTTCAGATTGCTGTCGTATCTTGGTGATATAGTTGTAACTTGAGTTGACAACGTTCCTCGATTTGTTTCCACGTACCATCACTAATCTATGGTTTTTTGGTGCTGTCTTGGTAGCCGAGCACATTGGTAGAAATTTTGATGTTGTTTCAAGTTTGATATATGCCAAACAAAATCCCTTTCCAAGTTTGTTAGTGAATATGTCGTGGATTCTAGCTATATACCAAGCATAAGGGAAACGTGCGAACCGAGTTATACTCTCAAATGATTACAACACTCAAGAGTTTCATATTGCATACAGCTCAAAAGTATATATATTGGTATAATACATGTTTTAATTGTCAAATTTCGTAAACAATAACCATAAAGTTTAAATTTAGTTGTAAACTATCAACAGTACTTACAAGCCTGTAGTTTTAATTCAATTTGTCATAAATACACCGCATCGGCAAGTTTGCATTGACAATTCAATGGAATTTATGTAAAACGTTTCAAAAATTTGTATTTCTGGAAATTTCATTTTTAAATTCAGAAATCAAAATTCGAAATAAAATTTGGATTCTAAACTTTAATTCTGTTTTTAAATTCGTAACCGAATTTCATGTTTTTTTTTTTCAAATTTCAAATTTTGTATTTTTATTCAAAATTACGATGATTTTTCGAATTTCATAATTTCACTCTAACTATTAAAACAAAATTTTGACGGTTTGAAAAAAATTTCCGTGAATTTTCTAAAGGCATCAATAATTTTATGAAAATTTTCAAAATATTATCAAAATTAATGAATTTTAGAAAAAATTTTGAATTTTCATTTTAAATATTAGAAAGCTTTTCAAATTCCTTTAAATATTTAAAAAAATATATTCACAATTTAAGTTCAAACCCTTAAATTGCAAACCCTTATTTTCTAGGTTGCATTTTATACATTTTTTTAGGTTGCTTATGGCAAGCAAAATCCATAAATACCTGCTTATGGGAAATTTGCGAACCACTCTATGCTCTCAAAAAATGTCTCTTGCTAGGCTCGATTAGATTACAACACACAAGAGTGAGCTGTAAGCTTTCAACAGTATTGGGCAACCGTGAAGTTTAAGTTCAATTTGTCTACAAATTCGAATTGGTAAATGTTAAAATTTGAATATTAAATGCTTTCGAAAATTTCCAATTTTTATGGATTGTAGTTTTTGGAGAATTTCTACAATTTTTCCAATATTGGAATTTCACAAATTTAGAATATTTTTTCATTCGGAATTAAGATGATTTATGAAATTTTGCCATTTCACTCAAATTATACCGGGAACAAGGCTACGGCTCGTAAATATCCGAAAATATTAGCTATTATATGGGATGCCGATAAAATATTTTTAAAAGAAAATTAAGAATATTTTTTGATAGCACTTCTTGAAATTTGTGTATTGTGATCGCACACGCAAGCACGATGGCTAAGCTATTAGTCGACATCGCCATGTTTGTGTGTATAACCACAGTTGTTTACGGTTCGTTTTGTGCCTGTAACTCTGCAAAGTACTGTTTGGTTCAAAATTCCGACTCAAAATGTTTAATTTCATCAACATAGAGTCGCTCTCCGTTGCCGACTTTAGAAATGTATAGCCGAGAACGTATAGTGTATAGTAGTTTAACGATTGATAGAGTGCGGCACCACCGATCTTGTGGCGTGTGGCTCTATCAACAGGTATTGGGGTTAACTGGTGGGAGTTGGTGAAAGTCACCGTATAGAAGAACACTTATTTATTATTTCTAAATTTCGAATACCGCGTATCGTATTGAATTAGAACAGACTAAATCTTCCTGCATTCAAATCTAGATGGTTAATAAAATTCCACTTTAACCAATCACTGATAGAATACGATATACTTTTTATACGATTGATATAATATGTTGATCACACCATAAAATTCCAAATCAATAAAACAGTCAGCACATTTGTGTATATATGTACATATAGCTATACCGCAGTCGTTTGTAACGCATCGCACCACAAATCCGAAAATCAAACATTTATTCCTAATTTTTGTTGTACCATTTAAAATACAAACAACCATAAAACAATAACTAAGCCACATAAAACACAACGAATTATCTACTGAACCAAATAGATAAATCAGTTAAACCGACAAACTCATACACACACACACACACACACATACGCTGTACTCAAAAAAGAAAATCTAGGTCATTTATAAAACCAAGAAATCTTATACCACGCACACACACACACACAATATAAATCGAAATCTACGCCTACCAATAATTTTCACTTTATAATACACTTTTCAACTCGTAACGAATAAGTTCAAGGATTTCCCAGCTCAACAAACAAAAACAAAAAACCAAATATCGTCAGGATTTCCGATGAAAATTTAAAATCTCCATCTTATATTATGTTTTTGTTTTATACTCAATCCTTCAATCAAACGAGCAAAAGGAAAATCCTTTTTCCAAGAATATTAGTACAAATCATGTTTAAATTTTTGATTCAATTTTTCATTTTCGGTGGTGGAAAAAGCTTTATCAGCTAACTACATACATATGTATATGTATGTACATACGTAAACAATATTCTCCGGAGATTGAGACGCTGCTACACACACACACACACGTATGTAGACAAATATTTCGAATATATTTTCCCTTAAAATTATTTTATTTGGTTGGTTTAAGTTGTGCTTGCTTCACTTTTTTTTGCGAAAAAATGGGATTTGTGATTTTCCTTGGGAAAAACACCTGAAAAATACAATCAACCAAACAAAATAAAAAAATCCCAATTTTCCATTCACAATTGTATATGTACATAAAAGATTTTTCTTATTTTATTGTCATTTTCTTTATGCCGACAACAACAACAACGACAACAACAAAAAGAAAAACAAAGTTTGTTTTAACTTTACACAAGACGATGGAATAACAGAAAAATAACACAACATAGCTAGCTAGCTAGCTAGTGTGTATAAGGATGAGACAATAAGAAAAATAAATAAATTTATGTTTGTTGTGTTTTCTTATCATGTCAGATGATAAGAGAGACGGAGGAAAAATGTATGTACCCTGTCTGTGTGTGTGTATGTATATAAAGGAAAACCAAGAGTTTTTCTTTATCTATTTTTCATAATTTTTGCTGTTGTTGGTTTTTTGTGTATATCTAAATTAGGATATGTGGAAAATGAAAAAGCTCATACATACTCATATGTACATACATACATACATACACAATGATAATGATGATTTGTTTTTTGTATTTTGGTTTTTCTTCTTATACAAGGGTGAAAATTTATAAATAGCAAAAAAAAAAAATTAAAAAGGTGTTATTTCCATTTAATTTTCTCATTTATCTTAAGACTTAAAGTACCTATGTATGTGTGTACATACAGAACTATATAATATAAAAGGGATAGATTAGTTAAAGTACTTTTAACATGCAATTCATGTGTATGTACCGTAAATAAATTAACAATAACCCTTATACGCATTAAGAACATTTTGCTCGCAGCCGGATTTTACAAGAGCCTGAACAAAAATACTTCATGACATCAAAATTGAAAATGTTTACCAAAACCTGATCAAAAAAAAAAGCTCTGATGTCTTTTATATCTATATTATCTCTTTGTTATCATTATTTTATGAGTTTCAAGAAAATAGATGTACGTATAGTTGAGACACAAAAACTAAAAGGATGTACGTAAATATAGATAAATATTAAAGAAAAGTGATTTTCTTTTCAAACAGAGAAAATAGAAAATTTATGTAACGTATTTAAAAAAAAAGTTTGCTTAATTTAATTTTAAACTTTTTGTTTTTTTTACAGTAAAGCTTTTTAAACTTTAAACATATTTTTTTTTTTTTTTTTTAAGTACAAATACTATGTCATTGTCTGTTTTTGGTTGGTTGAAGATAAAAAGTAAATTCGCTTTATTCTATAAATGTTGTTGTGTTCGTTCGTTCTCCTCTCCAGCCGGAGACGTTCCCCAATATTCAGTCAATTAATCATTTTGTGTTTTTGCTGTTTGTTTTCGGTATATATTATTTGGATTTGGTTGTAAATTTTGTGCTATGTTCTAGGACGGTTTTTATTTTTTTGTTCGGGTATTATGGAAAAATTGGTGGATTTATGGGAAATAAATTTTTTTGTAAAAAAAATTCGCGTTCTTTATTGTCTGGAATGAGTTTAGCTTTTCATTTTATGGTGCTACACATTTAAGTTTGGTTCATTGAATTCGATTTAGTTTATACGTATACTGAATCGCTGCACGGTATTCATTCATTTGATGTTCGAAAACACAATGGCCTATAATACTCGTGATGACGTGAAAACTTGTGGCTTAAATACTATTTGACTAAATATATCCAAATGACCAAGTAGTTTAAAATTCTGATCCCCTCAAATTTAACATGTTTTAATTTTTACGAATTTAGAAATTTCGATGCTCTGAAAATTGGGGTCAGTTTTCGAATCTTGAAAATTTTGTATATTTTGAATTGTTTACAGACATAATTCGTAATGAGGGTCACTCTACACTTTTTATAGTGTCATTACAAATTGCGTAAATTAAATTTAAAATTTTTAAATCTTTAAGTAAACTTATGTGTATTTAATTCTTTAATTTAATTATTAAGATTATGAAAATGTTTAAAAAAAGAGTTGAGATTATTGAATCGAATAAAATTGATTTGAATTCGCCCTTTGATAAAATTATCTTGTAACTTTTGTTGTCTTTTGGGATCAAGATCAGTAGCGGTTTTAGCATGTACGAGGAGATAAGCATACATATTTATGCTGTTCGTCATATATTCGGCCTGCACTTATGCAAGACAATTTGTCTTGTGTTTTACTGGTCGAATAAAATCAGGAGCCCTTTACTATGTAGTACGAAACGTGAGTTGAAACGGAACAAACATTTTTGTATGAAACACAATATCCGAAAAACTCCAGCCACGCACTCCTGGCTACATAGGATGCGCGTATGAAAATGTCCCATGAGTTTTTGGCATACTTCGAGCACAGTCTCGGGCTTATTGCTAGTGGTACTATCCTACTGAAACCACAAACTATTCAAGTTCATGTCATCCAATTTAGGCCCTGAAAAACTGAATCTAAATCATTTGAATATTGAACGTTATTTTCTTGATAAGGGCGACAAAAAATTTTAATGTCAAACTATTGTTCATTGTTTCCAAAATGGATCACACACACGTAAATTTTAACAAAGTTATATGATCCATTTGGAGGAATTAGAGAAATAAAACTTAGTCCGGATGATAATCATTTATTTATTTTTCCATTACTGGCTTTACAGCAAGTAAATACGTACAATATTTCACTTCTGTCCAGGAACTCTTAACGATATTTATTGAATATTTAGTGAATTGTAGCCATCTGGGGACAAACAGCTTCTCGACTTCCATTAGTTCCTCGCGTAGCGTGAATTATCTGTTATATATATCATTTGGCAGCTGATCATTCCATGTTAAGTCTCTCAGCCATAAACCCTGGAACATTATTTTAATTTGTATATAGTAAGCGGTGACAACTATCCTAATGGGTCGAATATTCTACTAGCTTTGGAGAGTAATATTCCATAAGAAACAAAATTCATCTATATGTGGATTCCATTTTGAACCTGCAAATAGTTTGATTGTCTCATCTTCCGTTATGGATTTTTCAAAATTTCATTTTCTATCAGTTAACAAGTTTTGCATCATGGGACTGTTGGTAGCCCAGTTTCATATATTAAATCCGTATATCTGCTTTCAATTGTATTAATTGACGTTCAATACTTGCTTCAGTCATTAAATCGTCAACATACATATCCTTCAAAATGACAGTAGCGGCGGCAGGGTATTATTTCACTTGATGATTTTGTGTTGGTTACATTAAACATCTGGTAGCTATAAATGATGCTGCATGGGTTTGTTTAACGCATACTGTTGAATTGGTTCATTAGGATTGGCTGATAAACAAATGACAAACGAATAATTTCAATAATACCTTTTATTCGACCTTGCCAAGCACTCACATAGTAAAACACACGAAAAAATGTCCAGCACTCTGACAAAACAATTTTTCGTGTTTTTTACAATATGAGCGTTTAGAAATTTTGACTTAAATTTGGAGTCGAGATATTTTTTTTATTTTATTATTATTTATGAATTATAGTAATTAGAAAAAATATTTACGAAACCAAATTTTAGTCGAACTTTCGTAGCACTCTCATATTAATACACACAAAAAATTATCTAGCAGTAATACAAGACAATTTTTCTACTAAATGAGTGCTGGAAAACAGTGAAAATAAAACTTATGATGTGATATTTGTTGATCAAGAGTCATTACAATCTGGTTCAAGTGAAATGGTTAATCCAATTAAAATTATTTCAAGTAACGTTTTATACGAGACATTGCTGAAAATTCTGATGCACCAACAGAAAGCGATTTTGCAGGTATTTCTGCGCCTTTTAATACGGACCGTGGTCTGTTTTCTGAGTTGACAGAGGAAGTCAAACGAAAAATAATTTCCGGCAATTCATGCGAACCATCTGGTCCTTTTCCAAGAAACTGTATTTCAAACAGGTCATTTAGTTCAAAGTACTTTTCCAAAACGAAAAATGGACAAAAGATTGAGAGATTTTGGTTATGCTTCAGAAGCTTTATTCTCTTATTGTTGATACTACGCTTGATATTTTTAGAAAGAACCAAATGAGCATCATTTTAAGATACGTTCGAATAGAGCACAACAAAGCGATGGATCGGATACTTGATATAAAAGAAATGTTTATTGGATTTATTGCGATCATCATAGTAAGAAATTAGAACAAACGGTCTTAATTGTGTGAACTGGGAATTGACATAAAAAAGCAAAGGGCAGGGGTACGATGGAGCCGTGAATATGAGTGGTAAATATAAGGGCCTTCAAGTAAGAATAAAACAAATTGTCTCCGAATGCCAATTTTGTGCGTTGTGCAGCACATAACTTAAACTTAGTTGTAAATGATGGATTTTGGAGAACGTAAATTTAATATCAAAGACGTTCCAACACAGAGCTATCGGCTTGGAAACTGCTCGCTTGTGTCTCAACCGGGCTTATGAAAATTTATCTGAATTACTTACCAATTTCGAAAAATTCATTGATGATTCAAAGTGCCTAGCACAATCATGAGGACTTGAATGCCAATTGGTTCTAAAACATTTACGACGTACACCAACAAATTTATTTATGAACTGAAAAATTTATTTGATTCCAATATTGAAGATCCAATTAAAAATTTTCAAATTTCAAAATCAAAAATTTTCACAATATAGTGACAAAATACTATACCGATTTATCCGAAAGTCTGTTGCTATAACTTTTATTTTTTCGATCCCTGATGTCAAGCGACATAAAATAAACGACTACTATCCCCCGTATCATCATTATTGATTGTAGAATATAACACCCTAAATTAAGCAGTTTGCCAGAATTAAGCACAGTTCTGCAATTAAATTTGACATTACCTGTAACTACGGCTTCAGCGGAATGATGTTTCTTTAATTTAAGAAGTACGTCTCAGGCTCGGTTGAGTGGTGTTACAACAAAATAAATTCGGTGTTACAACAATATTATGCTCAAATTTTATTAGGGGTTCCAAAATATATGGACAGGGGGCCCCCAGGGTTTATTTGCCGCCACTGTTGGAAAAGGTCAGCTAAAATATGGTATTGAAAAACATTTTTGTATATCGTTACTGTATTCCTGAATCCTGATATTAAAGTGAAAAATATCCACTTTGTAATATTAGTTATTCGGCAAAAGGAGGGGCCTCAGATTTTTATATTTAAGCTTACGTATTACCTATAGTCCACAACGAAGTAACACAATATTGTTGCTAATTCACATAAAAATAAATTGAAGTAATTAATTTTGTCTCATTGAACAATACATTCTTATATACGACCTATTTATACTGTAAAATCCTTATCGCCAAAATGAAACGGAAACGACGGGGGGGACGACGACGACGAAACAGGCACAGCAAAAATATAAATAATAATAATTGCACGTGACGTTTTGTACAATTTTCAATTATACCAATAATTTTTTTATTGTTGTTCTTCTGTACGTTCTCAACATCGATTAAAAATTAAATTTATTATTAAAATATAAAAATAAAAATGGAAATATGGCAAACAACATAAAAATAATATAATTTGATATTCAAATCAAGTTTTAATATTTAATTTAATTTAATATTTAATTAAATAATAAATTTTTGATGAGTTTTTGTTTTTTTGTTCAGGACAGTTAGCCTGAATTAAATAAAATCGAAAATTTGCAAAATAGGAAATTAAAACTAATAAATTTTGATTGTACTTGTAAGTGGCCGAATTTGTATATACTATAGACATATACTGTGGATCGTGATGATAACAAGAGAGACCCAATATTTTAATTTAAATTGATGACAAATCTTAATGAAAAATTGATATACCCTCATTAAGTATTTTGTCGTTTGCTAGGCAAAATTGATAATTTAATTGAATCAATCAACCCTTTTTCTCCGTTCGTATTTTTATAATTAAAATTAAGACGGAAGAAATGAGTGAACGGGCGCAAAAACAAAACAAAAAATTAATTAAATTTAAGTATACATCCTATATATAAGTAGATGTAAGAATCATATTTCAACACACATTGCCATACAAATAAATTTGTGTATTATCGCATATCTCGCAGCGCAGACAAAGTTTTTTGTTCCGCATCTAATCTGCCGAACTTTTTCATCATACATTTACAATGACATATAACACATTAAAATCCATTCATCCGTTTGACATTTGAAAAAAAAAATTTATAAACAAATATCGAGAAGCGTAAAAAATCCTTTTATTCCAACAACCCCCCGTTTTCCCGCACTGCAGCCGGGAATATGGAGGCAACAAAAGTTTTTATTCTTTTCAAACTTTACATATTTGTTTCGAATTCAATCGAATCGAAAACTTTATATATGTATATATATATATATACGTTTTCATGACACAGGTGCTTCTAATTTGAATAAATTTTTATTGTGCTTTTATTTTTTTGTGGCGTTCATGTGCGCTTTTATACTCTAAATGCACAACACCCTCCTGCTTCAACCGATTTTGATTAGAAAATCGGTATACAAACAATAAAATAAAAACTTTATGGTAAAAAAAAAAAACTGTCAAAATGAGGTTTATTTTTATTGTTTCGAACGAATTTTTGACTATCAATCATTTCAGCCGAGATGGTATAAAATATTAAATTAAATTTTTTAAAAACGGTGTGTTTGTGCGGTTGAAAACCGAAAAACTTTTTGACAGTTAATATTACATATTTTTTTCTGAGGTATATTTCATGTTTAATTAATTAATTAATTAAAACAATCACTTGCGGAGAATTTTCAAAAGTATGGTCATTAATAATATTAAAATAATTGTTTTAGAAAAGTTATGGTTTTCAGATTTTACAACTGTCATATCGTGAAACACACACTCAATTGCCGTTGGTCAAAAAAAGAAATATATCCCACGCACAGTCAACTTAACCGAATATATTAATAATTAAGCCAAGCTTAAACATATATATGTTTTTAATTAGCCAAACAAATTAACAAACAACTTGCGCGCTATCACCGCATCGTATCGCAAATCATGTGATAAATGATGTTAATTTGTTATAAATTCCTTTAAAATGTATAAATTAATTTCATTAAATCATGTCGTCTATTCCCTCTTCATATATATATAGACGATATCAATTTTAGAGACCAAGTCTTATTAATATATTCATAAATTTATATATATTCCGACTGATATATGTACGTAAATAACAAAAACCCTCAAATTAACTATTCAAATATGTAACATAACTATTTAGTTTTTTGTTTATTATGCGTATAAATTATTTAGTTGAAATACATCGTAACTATGTATGTATATATAGTTGTCACACGCAATCATAATACATATTACTCCAAAAAAAGGAAAACTATGCGCGTTTACATACCAGATTATGAGCCGTATAGTACACGGGGTAAATCGATAAAATTTAATTGAAAAGCTCCCCGCGAGTTTTTTTTTTTTTTTTTTTAAATTGATAAAATGATTGAGATAAAAATTGTTGTGTGTGTAGTCTATATGTAGATTATACATGAGTTCCACATATACGTTTTTGGTAACTTAAGGGGAGAGACTTAATCAAAGAAAGGAAGTTGGAAAAAAAAAAATTTTTTTTTTTTCGTATGTACGTTTTTAGAATTTTAAATCAAAGTTATAAAAAAAATTGATTTTCTCGCGAGTGGGATATGTGTACAGTATACGTGTATATATACAGCTATATATATGGATGGAATTGCACGAGTGGATCAATTATTTAGATACGTCGGCACACACAACACAACGACGAGAATATATATATTTTGATTTCATTAATTTTTTTCATGTTCCACGCGGGTGACAGTATTTTTGGCAAAATATAATATAGATTCGATAATCATAATAATAAAGTCATATATACATACAAATTGTTTACCCATTGAACTGACAATTTTGGAAAATCAAACATCATAATTTTATTGTTTTTCCCACCCAGATTTTTTTTTTTTTGGGAATTTTTCACTCGAACTGCCGAATACATTATTATCGATTAAATAATCAATTGCCTTATTCCGTATATATAAATGTGTATCTATATAGAGATGTATATAGATTTGACATTATTGACATAATAAACAAACAACAACCCTTTTATACACATTTACATATATATAGCTCTGTGTTTGACAAAAAAAAAAATAAAAATAAAGATTATTGGGTTGTGATAAGACTATGTATGTAGAGAGATAAGATTTGCAAAATGTTATACGGGCTATTGAAATTCTTTTGTACCAAACTGAAAAAATAAAACAACATAATATAAAATATGTCCCGTGGAAGATATGTTTATAAAATCGACGAAATGGGATGACAATGAATGGAATTTTAGATATATGTATGGGTGGATGGAACACAGTGCCGGGAAATCTGGTTAAAATATTAAAATATGAATTAAAAGTTAAAATTCAAATACCTGAAACTATGCTCATATATACTATCCTCATGGCCAAGAATTAATTAAATACTGTAAGAACTCAGTTGGAATGGTGCTCCACGCATCGATTATGAAACTCCAATTTGCTTCTTGCGTCCTTCCAATATCACAGGGAAGTTGTATTTTTAAATACTCTCATACATTCTCAATCAGAGCTCTAAAGCGACCATTCTAATAACAATTGATCTGAATCTTTTAAAAATTGTAGGATTATTTTGTTACAACATAAAATGTTGCAGATATTGCTCGATTTGGGCCCCTCCTATTGGCATTTTGGATTGCTCCATACATGTTTTTTTTCTTATTTGATACAAAGTAGTATTTCTGTGACAACTATATTTTTTAGATAACTCATTATCCGAAATTCCGGATGATTTCTACGATGTTTATGATAATTTGTGAAATACGTTTTAGGGGAAGTTTTATGCAAAAGTATATACGTATAGCACATTCTAACTCGATATAGGAGCAGTAGAAAAGGGGCGGGTTGTTTGTGATCTGTTCTCAAATTACACAACAATAAAGCAGGTCGGGTCGCTGTGAACAGCCAGCTATAGTATATTTTACCTTTTATATTTTTTTAAACACAAAACTTTACTTCGTTTTCAAAATAACGAAATATACGCGGTACCAAAATTGTCATAATAAATAAATCATTCAATTATATAGTAATTAATACCGTTTTCAAGCGTTCTTCCAATGTAATAATTGTAACAAAAATTATCACCCAAATTGTAAAAAAAAAAATATATGCAGAATTAACATTGCACAAAACATTGCAAAAAATGGCGATAATATGTCGTACAACTAGAGCAGGCAGCAACCAGAAAATTATATTTTTCTGTTGGTTCTGATGCAAAAACTCATAAATCGGTGCAAACATTCTTACAAATATGCTGTATTGATAAAGAGATATAAAAATACAGGGTGAACACTTTTATTTGACAAATAATTTGTTTACAATTTGGTGCTAATCGCCGTTTATTTGCACAAGAACAATTAACCAGCTACAATGAAGCACTTTGTCGTAAAACACTGGAATTTAAAAACAAGTATCTATGGGTCATGTCCAATAAGATTTTTCTGAAGGAAGATGATAAATTTAAAATAAAAACACCCCGTCTGGTTGGACAAATATGATCAAATACTCGACATGTATTCAACTCTCCACAAGTCAGAATGTCGATAGTTTTGACTGTCAGTTCTACAATTAAATGGGCACTGCATGCTCTTTTAACTCTACTCTTAAAGATGGATGAAAACAAAAATGTTATAGTGATTCGTATGCATAATGTAAATATCAACGTTATTGCGTTACATAGGCCACTGAACACAGATGTTGGTAATTTTTTGAGTAGATTGGAAATGCTCGTAAAACAGTATAAAAACCGTGAGTTGAATCACTTTGAATTTACTACCATAAGGCTGCCAGACATCCAGTTTTGGGACGGACTTTTCGTTTTTGGAGCCATTTGCCCTTCCCGAAAATAATGTCCTTTCCAGTCCTTTTTAAAACGGTTTGATTGAACTAAATTGCTTCATTTATAAAACAAAAGCATCGAATACAAACAACCCATGGACTCTTGTAAGTAATTTTGAAAATTGGAGAACTGTTAAGTTAAGAAATTTGGGCATTTTAAACTGGAGCGAATACACCACGGCGAATGGCCGTATAGGAAACACAGAAAATGAATATTCACAGCTGGATTAGCTGGGATTTGAATTTAATTTTTCATAAATCCTTCGCATCTTTGTGAGTCTAGAAATATTTTTGGTTACGTGTTTGAAATCATTTATTATCTTCTATAAGTCCCGAAAAAAGTTCACAACCTGCATAGGTCAAGGTTATTTTTCCTAGAGTTGAAAATCAAATAAAAATAAAATCTGTTTGATTTGGTTAATTTTAAATAACACCTTTGCACAAAATTTAGGCGTACATCCCAGAAATTCGGAGAAATTTTGTTATTTAAAGCAATTCCGAGTTTTCTGGGATGATAGAGATGGAAAAATACAAGTTGAAAACCAAACATTTTTTTAGATTGCGTTGAACTTTTAATTAAATTCTTCGCATAACTGGAGAGCTTGGAATTTTATAGAAATTATGTACATAATTTGAAGCTATTCCCATTTTGTGGTTCACAAAAAATTTGCAAAATGCTAATATGTTTGGTTCGGTTGAACTTCCCAATTTGGATAGCTTAGAAATTCAGTGGACTCTACCATTTCGGCATTACTACACTCTAAAAATGGTTTTCTAATCAACTAAAATTTGTTTGTTATTAACGTAAGCCGTTTTTTCATCCATGTACACGAGTGACCCCGGCGGCATAACATCCTCAAACTCTTTTTAGGCATAATAAATCCTAACAAACATGCAACAAAACTTTAAAGATGGATGCCCATATTAAATATTTATATGCCGAGTTTCGCTCAGTTCATTCCAAGTTACATTATTTACACATTATTTTCAATGTTACGCATTATTTTCAATGACGGTCAAAACTGTTTGGCTTGAGTTGAGGAGGTTTTTCAATTTTAAACATTAGAATTATCTTTTATAACAAGCTCATTTGATTTAATTTTTTTTTTAATCTGTTTTAAGGGCCATTACTGGCCCCTTACTGAATCAACAATTTGGCTCCAACGGTTTCGATCCCGAGCATAGTCTTCATTTGATTTAATAATAATCGAAATATTTTTTTTGAGAGCTTATAATATAATGGATTATAACAGTTCGAGCTTTTCTCCATATTAAGCACGAAAAGATTTAAGCAATAAACAAATTTTTCATCTTCCTGATTTGAACGCTTTGAGATTTAACAAAGGTATTTTAAAAAGCTAAAAAAACTCAACTTTTTGTATTTTTGGCTTAACTGGCTAGTTTTTTAACTACCTTTTGGAAAGGCTCAAATATATGTAAACGATAAAATTATTTTTTTATCCTCCTGATTTGAAATCGATGTGCAATTAGGTTTGATTTGAACAAAATCTGGCTTGTAAAGTAAATCAAGCTTAATAAAACAAGTTATTAAAAAGCTTGAATGACCTTTTAAGAAAAGCTCCAGTAAAATTATAGCTCATGAAATGAATCTTTTTGATAATTTTGGTTTGAGTAATATAATTTTTTGAAAAGCTCATGAACTTTTTCAACTTTGTTTTATTACTGGAGCTTCCGCTTCATGGAACAGTCAAACTCTTATATATTTAAATATACAATTGTAAACTGTTTATATTTACGCCCACGCATCATATTCGTTTCCTTACAAATGATTGTAAGGTACAGCGAAAGAAACCAAGCTTTTTGAATTATGAACATTTTAGATATATTTTATAAAAAGCTCATGTGACTTTATAATAATCGGCATATTTTAATTTTTTGAGAGCTTTTAATCCAGGCCGAGCTTTTTTCTACAGTAAGCACGAACAGATTTAAACGATAAATACATTTTTTTCTTCCTGATTTCAAAACAATAAGATTTAAATAATGCAATATTTTAAAAGCTAAACGATACTAAACTTAATGAAAGCTCATTTTTATATTTTTGTCTTAACTAGCTAATTTTTTAACTTCCTTTTGTAAAAGCTCAAAAATATATACATATATAAACAAAAAAAATGTATTTTTGTAGCCCTCTGATTTGGAATCAGGTTTTGTGATTTTGTTTGATTTGAATAATGTGGGTATAAAGAAAAGCTACAGGAAGCTGAATCAAACAAGTAATTAAACCTTATAAGAAAAGCGGTGATCTCGGTGATTTTTCAGACCGGAACGAACTATTTTTTAAAAGCACAATAAAGCTTTATTTTCAACCGTTTTTACTTAATTTTCTAATTAGGTTTTTTAAAAAGCACAAATAAGGTTTTGAATTAAGTTAATAATGTAAGATTAATCGCTTATTTCACCATAAATCAAGATTTGCTAGTGCCAAATGTCGGTCATTTTTCGACCACAAACCCTGATTTGAATTGGACCTGTTGCACAGAATCGAAATAAAACAAAAGATAAAGAAACGATTGAACCGGAAATGAATTTTTTAATTTTGTCTCTAATAATTTATTCTTTTAATTTATTACACTTTTATACAAAGCGGCGAGACCTTTCTTTTTTGAATTTTGGCTGAAAAACTGTATTGATCTATTGAAATTTTAAAGGAATCAACTCGAATCGACGACGTAACAGAAAAATTTGTATTCCGATATTTCGTGTTACAATCAACTCAAGTATGAAATGGATTCCCAATGGAATTTTGAACTAGGCCCTATCCCCCCTAGCTCACGCGACCTTGTACTAAACAGGACTGATATAACGATGTGATTATATAAAAAACTACAACATGTTTTTATTTTTTTTTTTGGCAAATGATTCCCTATTCCGTGTCATTCCATCATATACACATAACTATATAGTTCTGTAAACAATTTTTATGTTTTATGTATTTTAATTAATATTTTTTATGTACAATATACACTCCATGATATACATACCTCTAGTTAATTTGTTGTTGTCATGTTTTTTTCGTTCGCGAAACATAAAAATAAATTAAATTAGAAAACAAAGACATAGAAGAAAATTAGAGTGACAAAAAAATTACAAAACATTTCGTGATTAAATTTTTTGTTGTTTTTTAAATTAACTATGATAACAAGTTGTTACACTATTATGTATAGTGGACATACATACATATACATTATATACATGCATATATTGAGCTGTCAGTTTAAGATAAATTGTGTTACAAGTGATTTGTTAAGTTGTATATTGAGTATGACATATTTATTTCTATTTTTGAAACATACAATATACATAAATACTAATCATAAATTTTTTAATTATATTTTATGTGCGATGCCGCATGTTGAAAACTAATTTGAATACTAAATATATCGTCACGGTACTATATATATTGTATATACATATATACAATGACGACCACCTAACCCCTTTCTACATATTTATATATGTTACATATATACATATTTCAAATATAATTTTGTTGACGTTTTTATTGAGTGTGTGGTCGATTTGTTCGAAATTTTTGTGATATTAAAATGTCATTAAAAATTTAAAATTACGAAGCCAGTTTAGGTTTCCACCATGTCCCTCTCTCTATATACCTGCGCGTCTTTACGCATACATGATGATAGATTTTTTTTTCAAGGAAGTAGATTTTTATTTTATTCGTTTTTTTTTTTTGTTGACAATTTGACACATTAACTGATCAACCGTGTATATATTTTATGTATGTATACGTTTACATACATGTATATGTTTGTTATTAAATAAAACAAAGAGCGACCATAAAAAATGAGGCCACTTGGAAATGGATTAGTTATTTATTCGAATCCGACATAATATCAGGTGAGTGTGTAACCCTTTATTTTTTCCCCGTGTGAATATACAATTTTTTTAGTTTATTTAGTTAAGGTATATACATATATAATATATGTATGTATGTATATATATTCGATCACACACAAATCATCTTGATAAGAAAAACATAAGAAATTACAACACAAACGATAACAACTTTTCCATATTATACAATAATTTGTCATGTCGAACAAGAGAAGAAGACGACGACGACAAACAGCACAGCAAAAAAATATATTATTTTCACAGTACACACACACACATACATCATATGTATACATATAGTAACACACATACCCAGACAAAAGCGGAAAAATAATACAAATCGATCAAAAAATGTTTTCCTTTTCCATCGTCGTCGTCGTCATCATCGTAATTTTTTTTTTTTTGTCAATTTTCCATCAAATTTATTATTGTTGTATAAACAAATATGTTAGTATGTTAACATTTATTCAATTCTGGAAAATTTTCATAATTTTTTATTTTTTTATTGATTATTTGTGATTAAAGAAAAATTTTGAAGTTTTTTGAAAGTAGGGTAAGTTAATTAAACCTAGGGACATTTATAACTCAATAAACTCATCATTGTTGATTAATAATATATAATGGGGACCTTTACCCAAAATATATATATATAGTACATACCCAAAATGAAAATTATCAACATAATTTTGTAGAAGGGACAACATTATCGTAATTCTATTGTTTGATGATACAGAATGTGTTATAGGTTGTGGGGAGGTTTCATGTAATGAATTAGAAACAATTATTACATTCTAATTATCGACAATATACATGTGTATAGTATATATATAGAGCACAAATTAGAGGTTATCCTATTGTGTATATATAAAAATTAAGACACTTTTTCCACTATATACATAGAAATACTCGAACAAAGCCGAGAGATAATGATGATGTTTACTTACACATTATGTGGAAAAATACCATAACAAAAACAATATAAGAAAATGGGAAAATTTTGGTCTCGTCTCTCTAAATATGAAATTATTTTTCTAATTAGATTTTTTTTACTGTGGGAAGAAAACAATGGTTTTTCGTTCCATTAACAACGAAAATAAAAACAGTTGTTCCATTTGTTCCGTAATTTATTAGCTTACAAAAAAAATGTTGGCCTGGAAGGCAGTTTAAAAACATGTTCGCAAGACTGAATTTAGAAAAATGTCTTATCCTATGTATTTGGCTGAGTGATACAATGATACATCATTAAATTTAAAGGATAATGCTTTGTTTTTATAGAACTAACCCTATTGTAACGTTAATAATTTCATTTTACGATTTCGTTTAAGATGAGTCTTCAGATTTTGCCTAAAAAATTTGAAACCGTATTTTCGAACCATAAAAATTACCGATAACAAGTTTTAGTCTAGTTTGCCAAGCAATCACTAAAGAAATCACACGAAAAATTATCCAGCACTGATGGACGATCATTTTTCGTGTGTTTTACTATGTGAGTGCTTGGAAAAGTCAACTAAGATTTGGTATCAATAAATTAAAATTTTTTTTTTCGAAATCTCAAATTGAGGGTTAAATAATATAAACTTTGTTTTGAAATAAATGAAAATTTAATTCAGAAGCTAGGAAACATGGAAACTAGAATTGTAAAATTCTCTCTTTTTAATGCTTTTTCGACTATTTCAGTGCATTTGACGGGCTCTTACCGCATAAGCAAATCTATTAACCAAAAAAATATCAGCGCTGGCTTTGGCCAGCTGGATCCCAAACTCAATCGTTTTAATTTGAAACCTCCATTCCTGCAATTTGTTTTTCCCCCGATAAACCACAGGTCGATTCGGTTCTCCCGATAAACCATAAGTCGATTCGAATGTTGCCATTAGTGACTGGTCAACAATCTTGTGGATTTAACGAACGATTTAGCAACGGTTTCAAACCTGTATATAAAATTGACATTGAGTTTTACGAATATTGTGTGTAAAACTTTGACTTCATGCGGCGTTCGCTTTCTTGGCATCTGCTTTCGTTAAAATTTGGGTGTATTAGTAACAGTATAATTATAGCAAGAATTAGAATAAATGGGAATTGAATAATTTACAAGTCAGCAAGACACAACAAAAGCTCACCATCATATGTCTGCATGCATACTTGCCTGTAATATGCTTTTATATTACCGATAGATGATTCGTTTGTCAGTGATGTCCAGAGAGAATGAGCGAAACCTATAGACTTTATTGTTAATAAAATGGTTACAAAAATGCTTAAGGGCAGCTATCATTTCCACATTTGAATTAATATTATCAATTTTTAGAAATAAAAAGTCAACGAACTGAATGTATACAACATTGCTGGTTCTGTAGTCAGTTCAAAGCGCTTAACCAATGGGCACTCATACGATTTCTGGTAACTCGCTAATATAGCGAGTATAAGTTCAATTGATTGCACTTCGGAATTTGAGTGATTTCAATGGCTTCAATATTAGATTTCTGAAATAAATTTGCGTAATCTTTCGAGATCAATTTTTCTGTAGATTTTCAATAGTCACTTTAATTGCGCCTGTCAAAGCCTCAATCATGTCTTGTTGAAACAAAATTTCGGCGTAGTCTTCTTCGTCAACCATAGGGAATAAACATCAGTTAACTTTGGACGATAACAGTCGCTATTGACTGTTAGTGGGATTCCATATTCCACACCATATAATCACTCGTTTTGAGTATATTAAATCTTCATTTGTCACATGTGAATTTTCTGTGTCCCAAACATTGTTATTTTGCTTGTCCATATAACCGCCGAGGTGGAAATAAGCTTCGTCGGAAAATATGGTTTTTTGGAAAAACTGATCATCTTTTTCAAGTTTTGCACATAATTTTTGGTAAATTTCGGCAATTTTCGGCAACTGATTCATCACATTGGAAATAATTTTTCAGTTTTTTCCACCGTAGACCAAGCCTATATCTACTCATTCGTTCACCGGGATATAATACCGAATTTCTATCACATGACAGATAACAATAGAGCTATAAGCGGCGAGATAACCTAAATCGTCATATGTATCTTGTTAATGCCAAATTCAAACGTCATCGTGAAGATAAATGAATCTTTCAGCTGTGAGGGTGCATTTAATATAGAGGTTTCTTAGGGTCCTGTCCTAGATCCGCCTTGGTTTCTAATTTAAATTAATTCAATAGTCTCTCAGAGAGTGCATGTTGTTTTGGGAATTGCGTTCCAGCTTGATTCATAAATTTCTTGAACTCCATTCGTAAACTATACTTATATGTTGCAGCTATGGTCCACCAGAAGTGCTATACAAACTAACTATCAAACACTGATTCATTCGCGATTTAATATGATTGAGTGTTGGGCTCATCATATCTGCCTAATATTAAAAATATATTGTAACTTTCCAACATCAATGTTTAAGAATTATTCACTCAAAATCTCGCTTTTTCAAATTCAAACTGTTAAAATTATTGATTACGAAAAGTGAGAGTCTAAATATTAAAGTAATTGATTACAACCTGAGATGTGGCAATATCTGTTTGACGCTGGCGATTAAATTATAATTTGTGAGCAGAAGTTTTATGTATATGGAGCCTTATCTTTATAATAGGATCCGTATACTTACAGCCATCTTCTTGTTGGTCAAATTTAGATGTTGAAGGCGATGATGAACACTCGACGCAATATAATAGGATCCCTTAGAGTACCGATTTTTGGTTCAGGAATACAAGAAAACGTTCTCCATTGTCCAGGGTGATTTTGACTAACTAACCGATCTACCATTAAAGATTACTTCTTCTTGGGGTCCTTTTCAATTTTCAATCGTTCTGTCAACATTATACATACCGATCATAAGTCTGCGGTTGAATTCTTGAATCCAGTATTCAAATCTAGATTAAAAACGTGGCGCAAAAAGCATTTCGTCACATTAGTTCGGAGAGGAATTATCATTAATTTTAGATGCAAAAACTCGCTAGAACAGTTTACTTGCAATGCTTGAGCGATTTTTTCAATTAAAAAAACTGCATTAAGAAAGCATTTAATTTTAAATCAATAAGCGACTTAAGCGCAGCAATTATATCATCTCTTTTCTGGTAAAACTAACCGTAGGAGTTTCATGTCGCCAAGATGCTAGTTTATTAAGTTCAGATGCTGCGGTAAAATTCATGTTCAAGGAATTGATGAAACAGAATAATGCGCTAAGTAAAGAATTAATAGTAGACCCAGAAGTTTGTATATTAGAAAGGCAAACTACATTAACCAGTGTTCTTCGAAATATTCAAAAATATAATATCTTAGTCTACAACAATAAATACAAAGCGGTAAATACCTATAACTATGATTTGTAATTGTCTATACCACCATCAAGTGTGGAATCTGTACCTAAATAAGATCACGGTTGAATAACAAAGCTTTGGATCAAAATCAAAAATAAGAATATAGTTCCAGCAAATACCACGTTGTTGCTAGGACCGAGGGATCTATTTTGCGAGGGAGCTCGTCGCCAACGTGAGCGGCTTTGTCCTCGAGATAGCCCATCAAGTCTTGGCTCGATACGTGCGAGTCTTGCTTCGACAGAGGCGGATTTGGTTGCGTTTGCTAAACGGGGAGTACTATCTCCACTGCGTTCGTTTTGTTGTCGCCGGTATGGAACACTGACGGTGCTGAAATTGTGTTGCTGGCCGATGTTAATCATTTTGTACATCTTGTCTGCCATACGCGCCAGTATTTCGGTCGCGGAGGATTCGGATTGTGCAATTCAAATCAGTTTAAGCATTTTCCTGATCATTGCGGGGTCACCACTTTGGGAGATTCCTCTCAAATTCAGTAATTTAAAAATGTTATTCCTGAAATAATTCAATTTCAAACTTGTTAAGTTTATAATAATGTGAGCTTGTTTTATTTTAAATTAATCCAAACTGTGTTAACTAAAATTTTAATTCAAATTTCCTACGAACGTTAAAATTTAAACAAATTCAAAATTCCAGTTTGTTAAATTTGGTTAAACAATTTTCTTTATTAAACTCTGAATTAAAAATTCGAATTGAATTTACTTATTGAATTTTGAAAATTTTGATTTTTCTGAAATATTTAATTTTCAATGTATCGAATTGAGACCGAATTTTACTAAATTAAAATTTTTAAAATTATTTTTAAGTCTGAACATAAAGTTCGCGAGGTCGGATATATATACTCTATAGCTGTTTACAATGGAGCTCTAAAACAATAAAATCACCAAAAAATCACCATCCATAACCAAAATAAATCTTCCATTTCCCCACTTTCAAGTTAAAATATTTTTATCTTACGGTCGGATTTAAATAGCTCGGGTAAATATCCGACCTCCATTACAAAATTTTTGAATGCATAGCGCAAGTGGAAAATTTTGAAAAAATTAATTTTTCTCGATCTGAAATCGAAATTTTAATTCTATCAAATTTTAAACTTATTTTTAAAATTTGACATTGTTTAACAAAATTTTATTCTACATAAATAATTTTTTAATTCTAACAAATATTTAATCCAGTCAACATTCGAAATTTTTTGGTAATTTAAAACAAATTTTGAATCTTTCTTACATTTAAAAATATTCTTAATTTCAAAGTTCGTTAAATTCAGAACTGTAAATGCTTATTTCGTTAAATTTTGAAATAGAATTTTATTAAATTTAAATTTTTGAAGCTTTTGAAATAATTTGGATTTTTGATTTTTTTTTTTTGTCTATTTAGATTTTTGTAAATAGACAAGAGAAATAAATTAAATTTTAATTCGAGCTTTAGAAATTTTGTTTAACTCGTTTATCGTATAACTTTGCATGTTATAGAATTAATATTTATCCATAGTCTTACTCTTAACACAGTGATCATTCTACCGGTTCGACTTCTAAGAGAAAAAACATCGTGTTAAAGTTCAAATAAAATAACGATTTCTTGATCAGTTTGTAGGATTAGAGATCAGTTGAGAGATTGATTTGGCTCAAAATCAGGGACCGAATTTATAACGAAATAAATAATAGACTGGACCTGGACTCTGCATGAACCGCCAAATAGTTTGTGCTTAGTTAGAATGTCTTCAAATATTTAATTTTTTTTTTTTTTTTGGAAAAATAAAATACTTTCACCAGAGTTTTTTTTTTCAAACAGCGCTCATAAAATCTAATCAGCCCAGAAAATTTATTGTTGACATTTTAACGGTGCGGGCATTACATAACTTAATAGATTAATGTGTCAAGTGCGAAAAAACATAAAACTATATTAATATTATGTTAAAGCAAAAAGACATGGACATAATTCTTTCAATCATATAGGTATGTACTCGTATACCATTCCAAATCGAATCAATTTAACAGTTTTTTTTGTGTTTGTGTTGTGTAATACTAAATATACGATCATTAATTTTAATTAATTACTTCATTTAAAATTTGTTGTGTTTTGGGATGTTGTTATTTTATATAGATTTAATGGCCAAAACTATAAAAAATTTAAATGAAATTTTTGGTGTGATTTTTTTTTTTTTGTGAGTGTAAAACCTAATTAAAACGTACAATAAATTTAATTGTGCAGGTAAATATAATTATTACACACACCAAAATCTATTTAGAATGTACTAAACACAAATTAATTTGATTATACCTAGCGTTGTTGTTGTATACAATAAAATAGCAATAATTTATTGTCGAAATAACATAAAGAACCATATCAACAGATCATTAAATATACGAGCGAACCTATTATATTAGCCACTCCCCTCTAATTAATAGTCTAATAATATTCTAATTTCTTGTTTTAATTATAAAAAATAAAAACACTTTAAGACTCGAAACACTTGTTATGTATAGCTACGTCGTTTTTATTGTTATAGTTTTTTGTCTATAAATTTGTCTATCGTGTGTTATTCTTATTTCTTTAAGATCATTTTTGTATTGTTGTTGTTGTATACAAGGTACATAATCAGATGATATAAATCAAATTGATATATTTCTTTTCAAAGGTCTGTTTCTTTCTAATTATGGTTATCTTTTGTTTAATTTGTATTAAAAACCGATCGTTTTGATTGTATGTGTATGTATATGTATGTATATCTTTATCGTCAAACCGTTAAAGTGCATATTGATGTTTTCTTTGGTTTGGAATTTTTATAACCGACTCACCTATCTGTATGCATTGAGTTTTATATATTAGTGCATTTTATGTCGTGACTTCATAGCCATAACATAATAACTTAACATAACATGTATTATGTATAATTTTATAATTTTTTGACCAAAATTAACCAAATTACCAGACCAACGACCAAATAAATTAACCACGACACAAAAATTTCTATAATAATGATATTGTTTGGATGGACAACACCTAAAGTTTTATTGTGTTGTTATACCCCGAAATATAGTTTGAGTTTGGAAAACCACAATTTATATTTATATTCGTGTTTTTCCAGCTTTTTATTCATTTGAATATATACGAACACCATGTTTTGTGTAAAAAAAATTACAATCGGTTAATCAAATGTATATCGGTTCGGTATACATATACCAAATTCGACCAAAAAAATATCACGTCTTATGCGATACGTGCTCTTTTCTTCAAAATTTTATCTTAGATTGCAGAAAAATAAGACGATGACGACGACGAACAAACAAACAAAAATTGTAAAGATGCAATAATAATTTGATGACTACATACATATTTAAAGTTCAATTGAACCCACACACACACGACACAAACTACACAAGAAAAATGTGATTGGTGTGCTGCGGATCCAATTTAATTAGGTGACATGTTACAAAAGTTACATGACTGTGTATACGGTATATAAAATATTTTAATTGCGGGTTTGATTGATCACCCCGTACTGTCGTGTACCCCCCCTCTATATATTATATTTATATGTAATATAATTAAAACCAATCATGCGATAAAAAAAATTTATACATATAAATCAATACAATGATGTATGTGCGAGAGAGATTCATTCGAGTGAAACACCGCACCAGAAAACTATAAATTACAGGTGTTTCACATACAATAATACATAACATACTCGCGTATACCCGGAAAAAAAAAATATAAATGCGGAGACAAATTTATTAGTTGAAAATGTAAATGAAAAATAATAAACGCAAATTTTGTGATAACGTAAAATTTATGTGTATGTACGTAAACAAAACATAAAAGGGGTTGTTGCTATGTGAGTCACCTGAAATTTATGTACTTTAAGAATAACACAATATCTCAATTTAAAATACAACAACATACGGTTATCTTTTATGTATCGTATATCCGCGTATATATATATATGTACATATAAAGAAAAGAAAACGATCAGACCAAGTGATTGGATTATCTTTTAACCTTTTTTCAAAATTTTAATACTTTCGTCCGCTGAATATATTTATATGAATGATGACTAATCAATTGTATTGTTCTTAGAGGCGGAACCTAATTAGTTTTGATCGCGGTGTCTTTATGATGTACCATTTTTATATATGTCTATATAACTGGCAAACAGAAGTTTGGTTCAAACATAAATTTTGTGTTGATGGCCAAATAAGTCGTTTATTAAAGAAAAGTTGGAAAGCGCATTCCAAATGTTTAATTAAATTATTAAAAATTATTGATTTGTTAAGCCCCCAAGCCAATGAAATGGCTGAATCATTATTATAATTTTCAATTAAATACAAAATAATACTGTGTGTGTGTGTAGAGTGAATTGAACCATATGGTTAATAGCATCTAGCTATTGTAAGAACAATATTAAAATGAAGATGTTATATGGAAAAATTATTTTCGTTTCATTTCTCAACAAAAAATTATAAATTTTCCGTCTGATACAGTCTAATGATGTTTTTAGGGTATTTTTAATGTACAGTAATGACGCTATAAATGCATTTGTTTCACCATATACATTCATTCAAATTATTAAATCGTAGTTACCTTTGCGCGAATAAAATCTTGTTTCAACTTGTTTGCAAAGTAAAACAAAAAATCAATGGTAAACAAAGGAAAGCAAAATAAAATAAATTTAGTCGATTATAAATCGTTGAATTGTGGACAACGAGTGCTTTGTGATTTATTTGTGTGTGGTGCGTTATTATTAATTAATCATTCAGGTAAGTACAGTATTTATATATATATATATTGAGGTAAGTATAGAATATATTCTATAAATATATATTAATCAATATTATTAGTTTTTATTTTTAGATAGTAAAGCGATATGAATGCTCGATACTGTACCAAATTTTAATAGAATACTCAAAATGCATTTAGAACAACAACAACAACGAAGACGACGAGATTACACCATAATTACATCGTTTTTAGAGTTTTTGTTCCATCATGATGTAGCTGATGATGATGATTATTACAGTTTGGTATAATTCTCATAACAAGCAAAAAGAAGAAAGTTCGAAAGAAGAAAGGTCAAAAATATGTGTATGATATAGTCTTAGAAGAGAAACAAAAATTAATTTATATTTAGATAGTTGTAATAATACCACTAATAATAATATTTAAAATTGATTTAGATCTTTTTTTGTGTTATTTTAAATAGAAACTGTATATCCATTTAGATAGAGATATTTATATAGTTTTATGGGGCGACATAATGATATTTAATTGTTATACCTTAAACTGTATATGTAAATTTGAAAAATTTAATTAAAATTTTTAAGAGAAATTTTATGATCGAAATGTAAACAAACCATTTAATGTTTGTCTTGTAGCCCAGCCAAACCTTTTTCTTGTAATTATATTTATAATAAAGTTTTGTTTTATGTTTGTTCCTAGTGTGATTTTCAATTAGATGTTAAGTCAATCACAAAATTTATAAAATATATTTTGACAAAGAGAAATCTATTTTTAAAAATCTATATGGTACCACTATATATATTGTAAAGGGAAATGATTTATCACCATGGGAGGTGACACTTTTTGTGTTGTAAAATTGCTCAATTAAATATGTTATTTTACAATTCATTTAACATTATATATGGTACAATTGTGTTATTATTACCTTAGAGCAGTTAAAAATAGATCACATCTTTGGTAAAGTTCTTTTTTACTTTATTTCATTTAATTATCCATTTGGGAAAGATTTTGCAGACAAAATTTTATATGATATAAATTTAGATCGTTAAAAATATAAAGTTATAATTTATATATATAGTTACGTGCCAGTAAAGTGTATTTCAATTAACTATATACGCTTAGTCACGTAATTGTCCGAAAATCACCCCTAATTTTATAGTACATATATAGTTTTTTGTACCCCACTATTTATTATTCCATAAATCATAACGGTAAATTATGTATGTATATGTATATAATTAGTATAGTAGATTTGATTACTCTATTTACTATACAATAATTGTTACAACTTAATCAGAATTTGTATTGCACTGATTTATTCACTTGAACTAATTTAAATTTTTATCAAATCCTAAATATTTATTTTAATACGAACGAGTTGTTTAGTTTAGTAAATTTTAAATCGATTAAAATCGCGACGCTCCCATATTTTGTATCACAACTTTTCAACCTCTTATATTATTTTTATTACACAATAATAATATTGTTACACATAATTTCGAGTACACCAAAATTTATATTTAAAACGAAAAAATTTATTTTTAATTAAATTCTAAATATTTATTTTCTAAGCTGTTTTTCTTATTATACCGAACATTTTAATAAAATTAAAAACAAACAGATTTTTTTTTATATTCTGTTGAGTTTTTCTTCCGTTTCTCGCGTTATAGTGTATTGTGTGCGAATTGGGGATGGGGCGTGGTGGAAGATGAAATTTATTAAACCTCAAGTGCGATGAGAAAAAAGGGTTAAGCAAAAGCATATTATTGTGCTGATATTTTAATTATATATCTATTGATTTATTTTATTATAATTTATAGTTTTATTTTTATCAAATGAAGTTGGTTCGATTAAAGATTATATAAATGTATATAGTAGCGCATCGCGTGTTCAAATTGACGTAATTAAATTAAAAAAAAAAAATTTAATTGCGGAACTCTGCTTATTATTTATACAACCTATCATCAATTATAATCCAAATTGATTACCTATCAAGTAGATATAATAAAATAAAAACCGCCTTCCGCGCACACCAACAACAGGTGAATCATTTTCCACCAAATTTCATTTCAAGTTTTCTTTTTAATTATATTCTATAGAAAAGTAAAAAAGTACAAAAATATAAGAATTATTTCCACTTTCACACACACACACAACACAAATAATAAAAATTCCAATCAATTTTATATATAATGATTGCCATTTAATTCGAATATCCTTTTTGTACGTTATAACCGTTTTATTATCAGTTTTCTTGGTTACGCAGCTTGAAAATAAAATAAAAAATCGTCGATTGAATAGAAATCGTTTTCAATTCAACAATTTGACTTATTGTTGATAAACTTACAATTAAAGAATAGGATTTTTATTTTGTGTACCTTTTTTTTTGCTTTAAAATCTGTGAACAAAACGTATAGTTCATCCTGTATACAGACGTACAGAGAATGCTGACGATGATAAGAGAAAATAGTATGGATTGTTGGTAAAAATTTCCGCCACGTCATTGCAAAATCATTATGTATGTATATATTCGGTGGATATTTGAAACACAGAACAATTGTCAAAATTTTTTATATTTTAGTGTTTATGGATAGACGATTTTTCATTTCTTATCGCATCGCCCGCCATAAATATATATGTATATGGAATAGAAAAATGGTTATTTATTCATCTTATCATGCATTTCTACTTCACAAATCACATTTATATATGAAACTAAACAATTTTTTTAATAACATTATGATGACTTTTCACTATTCATTTATACAAAGTTATATATGAACGAAAGATTTACAAAAGGTGTTAATACCAAGCACACACAATAGATTCACTCCTTTCTTTTGTTCAACCGACATTTTCAGTTTTTATCTATTATATGTATTTGTGCAGCAGCTTCAATATTTCTACTGCATCATCACAATTCAATTAAGAATTTCGCATTGTTACGATTTGGTGTGTGAATTCATCAATCTATGAAAAAAGTTATTTAATTAAATTAAAAACGATATCTTAAACTCGCTGTGTATATGGTTTAGAATTTTTCAAAAATTTGGAATGTTATGCCCGTATCTGGGATGGCCGTTTACGTTTAGACAATTCCTGAGTGGTTTGGTCAATTAGTTCTCTAAACTGGGGTGACCAAATTTCTTTAGGAACATGGCGTTACAATTTTATAGAATTTCCCTTAATGCATTTTAAGCTCTTTTCAAAAAAAGCGAAACTGAAACCTAACTGTGGTTGTAACCATATCAAATACCATATCTACTTGAGCGCCATGTTTATCCATTGCAAGATCATTAAATTGACCCAAAACAACGATAAAGAGCGTTACATAAAATGGAACCCTCTTTATAATGGTGGAACGGTAAAACACCAACGGAACACCCCACTCCATGGTAAAACGAATTCGAGTTCAGGAAGGCTATATAAGTGCTATCTAGTTATTAAAAAGCCAAAACGTGTAGATAACCAACGCTTGTTTATGTCTATAAAAACCAGCAACTTTCCTATTATTATGGCATAATTGTACTGTCCACCAAGATATTCTATTAAAAACAAACAATACTCAGTGTTCTTCAAGCGTCTGGGAAAAAAGTTCATAATAAGTGTGGACCTCAATGTCAAGAATACTCAATGGGGTTCTATATTAACTATATCTAAAGGAAAAGAATTACTGCTTGCCATTAAAGAATATGGATGTCAATCCATTTCATCAGGAAACCCAACATACTGGCCAACTGATCCAGGTAAAATACCTGACCTGATCGATTTGTTTCGACGCCCACCGGCGTATATTTAATTCGTGCTATAAAAATTCTTTAAAGCTCAATTCAATAGAGAAAATTGAAAATTTTAGCAACGGCAATGGACTGTGCGCTTATTGCTATACATCCCACGTTATTGAACTGCCGCTTGAACTCACGTTCGCTAATGAAACGGCCATTACTCTGCTTACTTGACCACTGCCGTACAATTTCATTACTGATAATTCGATCTGACGAAACGTACGTGAAATTAGTTTTGAAACAATTAATTAGGTTAAAAAATAATTAATCTTACCAAAAACGTATATGCACTGCAAGTTAGATAAATTTGCAAAAACATGTATGATTTGGCCAGCAATATGCAATTTTGGAGCCAGGTTTTTGTTACATTTTTCATAACGACGTATTTTGCCGTTAATTCTTCAACACGATTCAGCAGTATAGTTTTGGCCATATAGCTCGTCTACACGACTCTAATTCCAACAGAAGCGATACATTTATACGAGATTAATCAAATGAATGTTGTCTCAAGAAGTCCACAGGTTTTTGATGTATCGACAAATGTTGGGGTATATTAGAGAGAGTGCTGAAGTGCAAAAGGCACACTGGTAGTTGTGCCAGAAACAGGGAGCATAAAACAACATGTGCGTGATTTTATCCGTAATAACGAAATCTATAGAGGTGATTTGGGCAAAAATTTAAATTCAATTTAATCGCATGGAAACTTATTATCATTTGAAAGAACATATCTTGCCATTTATTTTGTAAAGATTACTTCTTTCAAATGTTGGCCGCAACTGCGATGGTCCTTCCTTAAAATCCAATTTTTGATGATAAGGGGTCGAGCATTAGTGGTCTCTGGTGAATGGCACGCGTAATGTAGGCTTCCAATGTCTCAAATGTTGCTGGATTATCCACATAGACTTTGGACTTCACGTCTAGGGGTGTGGTATCACACAATTTAAATAGCCAATTCATCGGTCCGTTTCGCGCGATATGGCAAGTATTCATGGGAGCAAATGTCGTCGAGGTCTGGCTTCAATTTTATGAATTGGGTTGTATTTTGGTTATAATTCGGTTTTATTGCATTGATTTCTGCAAAGTTTTCAATTCTGCTTAGGGAATCAGCATTTTTCTTTAGTTTATCTGGTTTGCAAATTATTTCATATTCATACTCATCTAAATCAATGCGCCATCGTAATAGCCTAAATTGCGGTTTCGAATGATTAGCAAGCCAGATCAATATTCAATTGTTGTCCATACAACACCGCTCGGCAGAGTTCATGCAACGACTTGCACACGCGATTGGGAGATCCGCTGAATTTCGATTTTATTTGGTTAAAGGAAAGAACCATCGCATATCGCATTCCATTCTTTCGAAGAAGAACTTTCTATGAATCGTCTGTAATAACTGGTTAAGCCGACAAATGATTTAATATTTTCCTGATTACTTGGACCTGAAAAATCTTCAACAGCTTGAACTTTGGAAGGATTTATTCATTCTCTAGTTTTAATATGACCTTAATAACATACTTCAGTACGCAGGAATTGACATTTCGAAGGTTGGAGTTTCAAATTGAATTTCCTAAAGCAACAAAGTACATGAACTAATATTTTACTGATATAACCATTTGCCAAATCTAGCGTCGTAAAATGGTCAGATTTGCCCAACTGGTAAACGTCATCGATAGTAATTTGATTTAGCACAATTCTCCATTTTGTATCATTTTGTCCATATTTTTTAGGGACCACTAATATAGGGGTGCATTCCATGGATTTCAGTCAGTAATCATTTCTGCCAACTGTTTATTAATTTCAGATATAATGGATTCTGCTAATCTGTAAGGTTCAATATTGATCGGTTTGGAAATAGAATGTAATGGAATCTCGCGAAAGCAAGCATTTGTATTTGGATAAGTTTATCTCCTTGAAGGAAGAAAACTTCATTGAATTATTAACAAATTTTTAAAATTGACTCACGTTCTGAAAAATAAATTTTACATTTGTAAAATTCGTAAACATCTTTTCCAATTATATACCAACATAAAGGAAAGTGTTTTGGAACTATTTGGAAACGGGTAACGTTGGATAAGGCTAACGTTTCTATTTTTTCTGTTGTTATCGAATATTATATTTCTGATTTACGTACCATAGGACATCATCATGAATTTAGTCACGTTTTATGCAACTAAGATCAGCTCCAGGGTTGCTAATTTAGCACTTTCAGTACCAGGTTTAGCACTATCCAATTTGTTTTAGTCCCATAAAAATCAGTTTTGCACCCAAGTACAATTTGGCACTATATAAATCTTTTTAACATTAATTCTATCACTTTTAAAAATTTTTATAAAATGTATAGGCCCCATTGTCGAAATTACCTTTACATTTCTAAAGTTTATTCTGTTTTGTTACGAGTCATAAATTCGAGGGAATAAACCCACCTTATTCGAATTTGTATGCTTTACAATCTACTACATATTTCTACATTTTCAACCAATGTACGAGTACAGTTAAACTTAACGTTCTTAAGTAATGTATAATTCATCATTCAAATGGATTTTTATGCGAGCGAAGGTGGCTAGGTGATAATGAGCGCCAATTCAATTTTCGTTTTCTTTTACCTTGTTTTTCGCCGAGTAAAGAAACTTCAATGGTACAAACTTCGTATCTATATCGGTTATACCTTTCCGATATATGTAGACCAAAATATTTCAATAGAGTTGAATAAAGCATTTTAATAGATTCTGATCCGACAAAACAGTTCTATTATGAAACATTGAGCTTTTGGGAAATAACTTTCACAATTGGAAATTACATTTTTGATATTTGTAAATTATTTAGTCCTTTTAAATGGCAAGTGCAAATATTTTAATTGATCCCGATCTAACATTAAAGTTATTTTATTAATAGCTTTTTTATAAAAAAATTTGAGCAATGGACCTACCAACTGAAAATTAAATTTTTCATATTTGTAACTAATTAGAGAATATCTATTGTAAATATTTTATTTGATGACAAAAACCTCATTTTATGAAAAGTTGAGCAATTAAAAAGAATTTTTGTTGAAGAAACTATCAATTGTCGTTGAACGTTTGACTTATGATAAGATGAACTTTTTAAGAAAGATTTCACAATTGTCCTAAAAGTTTAGGTATTTTATTTCACTCTGATCTAACATAAAAGCTATTTCTTGAATAATTAAGCTTTTAAAAATAAATTTCCCATTATGGTTCTTCGAATTGAAAATCATCTTTTGGATTTGACAATTATCTGTTTATTTAAAGTGAACAAATATTTGTTACCGATCCAACATAAAAGTTATCTTATGAAACAATGAGCTTTTTGAAAAATGTTTCATGTCTGCCCTTCAAATTGAAAATTAAATTATTCTAATTGATTCCGCTGCAATATAAAAAATATTTATTAAAAGCACAGTTTTTCAAAAAAAAAGTGGCCCTTCCACTTCGAAAACTTGTATTTTAAATTTGCGACCATTGAATTATTTAGTTAAAGCACAAAGTGTTAATATTCCAATTTTCTACAACCCAACAAAAACTTCATTTATAAAAGGTGAGCTTTTTGTTAAAAAGTTTCACAATTGTCCTAATTAGAAATTAATAATTTAATATTTGTTGATCATCTCCTTTTGTAATTAAATACCACGTGTACATATTTTATTCAATTACGAACAAACATAAAAGCTCTTTTATGAAAAAAACAACTTTTTGTAGAAATATTTTGCAGTGTTCCTATTTTGTAATTACCTGTTTCTCTAAATTAAATGATAAGTGTATTTATTTAATTTTAATTGATTCCAATTCGACATAAAAGTTTTTTTTATGAAAATATAAGCTTTTCAAGAATATGAGTTTCACAGTTTCTTCCAATTGGAAATTTTAATTAAATCATAACGGTAAACATTTTAATTGATTCCGATGCCCGTTCTATTGTGAAAATATGAGCTTTTTAATTACAAGCTTCATTTATTAATGAATAAATAAAAATAGTTTGTTAAATAGATTCCAATCCGACAAGTTAAGTTTTTTGAAAAAAGGGTTTTACAATATTGTTCCATGTAGTAAGTACACACATTTTAATATTTGTGATCACTTATCTGGTTCTTTAATTAAAACAGAAGTGAAAATATTTTCCTTTAAAAGCTGTTTTATGAAAAGTTGGGCTTTTTCAAAATAATCTTCACAGTATTGTCATTCGGATTGGACATTAAATTCTTGATTTTTGATAGATAATTTATAATGTGTTTATAATTAAAAAACAAATATTTGTTTCCGACCTGATATAAAATCTTTTATGACAAACGGAGCTTTGTGAAAACATTTATTTGTCCTTCCAATAGGAAATTAAAATTTTGAGATTTGTTATCATTGGCTTCTTTAATTAAAAAGCAAGTGTGGATATTTGATTTGTTTTCCTTTTATGAAAAGATGAGCTGTTTGAAAAATAGTTTCGCAATTATCCTTTGAACTGGATATTAAAGTTTTAATATTTGGTGAAAGCTCTGCTATATAGACATTTCAAACAATTTTTAATATAGTTTTTCAACTGCTTCATGTACAAAATAGTAATAACGAAAAGTTTATAAATCAGCTCAAAATATAGTTTTATGGTACGAAGGAGGTATATATATTATAGCCGCTAGTGGCTAGTTATTAGCGAAGAAACTCTTTTTACATTCACATTGTGTCTAAAAATGAACACTTTATTTACAAAAATTAATAATTTTTGGTGATAAAAGTTATATTCATTCCGAAAAAAGTTTTATTCTAATTGCAAAATATTCAATTTGTAATTACTTTTTAACAGTTTATAAACAAGGCAATCAAAAATAATTCGAATTCGAAAATTGTTTTATTCAATTTGTGAAAGAATTCGAGCATATTTAGAAATATGTAGCTTCACTTATTTTTGAAAATTGTGCGTTAAATATGGGAAGTTTTATCCATAAACAATTTCAGTGAAATTAGGGATATAGAATTTATACATTTTGCGAATGAACCAGGGCCTAAGTTTACGAACGAATTAAAATTATTTAGCACTCTCTACTGTCAATCTAGCACTATCTTGACATCAATCTAGTACCCACGATAAATAATGGTTGGGAATACTGGTCAGCTCCCGCGTATCTAATAAAAAATATTCTTTGGAGGAATTTAAAATATCTAAAGAAAGTTCTATGAAACTACCATTCGAATTTGGTTCTATACAATTTGGAGGTTGATAGTACACGTCTTTCAATGACTGATCGAAATCAATATATTCATAACTAAAATTAAACTCAACATTTTTATTTAAATTTTAATTTTGTTACATTTTTAATTTGGATTTAAATTATTAGAATTAGAATTGCTCGATGTACGTTCAGTCTTTGTTTCTGAAGTTGAATATATACATTGATTTCATTTGGATTAGAAAAATATATCTGAGATTTAAGAGAATTGGAATTCAGATTTAATGCTGCTGGGCTCGAACTAATGCATTCAGATGTGGTTCGAGTCGATTGAAGTTTTCCGTTATTAAATAATCTTTAACGACAATCTTGACAGTACTTTGTCTGCAATTGATTTAACATCTTCAACACGCGATTGTCGAATTTCATTAAACTCCGGAACCAATTTCAAAACAGTATATCAATATTGAAAGGCATATCTTCTAAAATAGTAAAATCAATTGCTTCAGGTAATTAATAGTGGAATGATTCGCGTTAGTGTCCAATAAAAGTGTTTTATTTAAATTTTGTTTAATTGACTTACCATTATTATCTGACTCATCGGAACTTTGAATAAATTCGACTTTTACAGTTGTAATATCCGTTTGAATTTTTAATATATTTGATTTTTCTTTATCGTCTGCCTGTTTTCCTGTTTTTCTGATTTCTTCGACCGTCGCATAAGTTTCTCAATCATCTGATTATCGATATTGCAGTTCGTATAGTACGCGAGATAGTGTAATAATATGTAGATTTGAGGCAGTAATCACAACAAAGACAAACTGGTTTCAGTGTGGAGTGTGTGTGTGTGTGCCTGTATACCTTTTGAGAATATTAAAATATTTATCTTCATTTCCAGGAACGGAAAATGAAAAACTTTATTATTTATATTCAGGAGTAATATTTTTTGCCTAGGTACTTGTCTAACTTACCTAGGAGAATATATATGTACCTTTAACTTTCCTCCTGTGTTCTAGTACATATACGTACATATATATGAGTTTTAGTTATTTTTTGTGCTGTTACCTATTATATAGTCAAATAAACAAATAAAATTCCATTATTCCAAATTAACAGAATAAAAAAAAAAATATTTAAATTATGACATTCTGTCTCCAGAGTGTAATAAAAATAAAACTTTTTTTTTATTTTAGTTAACATACAAACATATATGTATTTTCCATATACATACATACATATATAATATATTTGTTGGAATTGGATATTGTAATTTAGAGTTCTCGAACAAACTTTTTTTTTGTTTTTACTCTTCAACTTGTATATATCACATATCAACCACCCGCCCCTCCGCCAAAAAAAAAATATAGTTTTTATAAATTTCCAGGAAAAAATACTATCTACAACTGTATAACAGTTTTTTGTTACACACACACACACACACAAAAATATTATTTTAATTAAATATTATATATAGTTTTTGTGCTAAAATTGAATTGAAACTAACTTCAGGTACATGGATGATGTGATAGGTAGCATTTACCCACAAACAACCGAAAATATAGTAAATTTTAATTATTTAATGGCACGATACGACTATGGAACGTTGTCCAACGGGGTTTTGTGACCCAGGACGCAAATTATTTTAAATAAATTCAATTAGTGATTGAAAAATTGTCTCAAACCTACATATGTAATTGCAACGCATAATTGCACTTTACATGGTGTCATAAATTATGTACGCAGCACATGTGACTTATATACATATGTGTGATGTAGGAGGTCTCCTTGTTCTTAATTAGCAAATTAGATAGAAAATATTTTTAAATATTATTTCTCGTGTCGTTTAACGGAAATTGGTTTGGCGCATTTTCAATGGGACATAAATTTATAATTATAAAGTTATACGACATGAATGATTTATAGTAGAATATATACGTATGTACATAATTTTTTTTTTATATATACATCATCGTCATCATCATCATCATGTCATCTTCATAAATTTTAATTTTCTGCTTAATATAACATTTCTTATTATATACTCGTACATACATATATGTTGTACACATATTTCGTCTTATTTATTATTTTGATGTACAATATAATTTACTATATATGTACATACATACATAAATCTACATAATCGAGTATGTGTATACGCGCAGCTTCTTATTTAATTAACCGCACAAATGAGAAGACTTTTTTTTACATTTTAATTTATAATTTTTTTTTACGATTCTTTTCAGGATTTTCATGTAACACCAGATCAGAATTTGGAAGTTGATGTCAAACAAAATTGTGAGCTGATTAAATTTGTACAAAATCGAACGCATACGCTATTAAAATTTTCAAGAAAATTGGATACAAAAGATGCGACCGAGGATTATTTAATGAAGGTAAGAAATGGTTTTATTCCTAAATTCTAACTTTATATACCATATACTCTGCAATGTAACTGGGAGTCGACTCTCAATGAACAACTGTTTTAAGCCTTTTTTTACTACCCAAACATATCAAGTTAAATATTTTGGTGGGACCGAAAAGAATTTGGAATTATGCGAGGCAATAAATTTGTATACCATTTTGTGTCTTAAGCTAAAAATTTTACACATAGCTTACTCTAAGAAATACAAAGAGTTTTCTGACGTAACCTGAAATTCGATATATTTCCTTTAAGTAACGGACATCGTTTTTCCATATATTTTAGTTGGTGCTACATTGTGCATAACCTCATGAATTATTTGACAGTGTGCCTCATGATATATTTGCTATATCTAGACACACATGTTCTTTTAAATATTTTTCACCAGTTAAGGCTCTTACACAATTATTATTAATCAACACCAGCCTTTAATTTCCATGCCGTCGGAAATTTATCACAAACAATCAGATAAATCAGTAAAACATAAGAAATCCGAGAAATGTACGATATACTTCCAGAACGTGAATAAGATGGCATCTAAAGCTTCAAAATTTTACAATTCAATGGTTTCCAGTATTGCTCTAAATTTAACTCCATCATCTATCGAGCACGTTTGCGTAAAAATCAAAATAAATCAGACGAATCTGTTTATTTATACAGCCTACATTCCACCGAGTTCGTGTAGTGAAATATACGGCAGATGCAGTGATGCAGTGGACGAATTAATAAATCTCACAAAACCAAATGACTTAGTCTTAGTACTAGTTGACTTTAATCTTCCAAATGTAATGTGGAATTATGATCAAGATATGGATTCCTTTCTACCATTCAATATCACATCAGAATCGGAATATGTCTTTCTTGATGCTATGTTTGGTTTTAACCTAAAGCAAATCAACAACATATAGTCAATGCCCTTGAGAGAATATTAGATTTATTCCTCACAAATGATGCAGAAATATTTAAAGTGTCAGAATCACTCAATCCATTTGATGTTAATGATGTTAACCACAAATCTATGGAAATAGTTTTTGATTCAAATGTAATTAAGTCAACAACATCCGGGCATCATATGCATACCACCTATAATTTAAAAAAAATAAACCACACTGGACTTCTGCAGTAATTAGAAGCTATTCCATGGGACGCTGCTTTAAACACTAATAATGTAAACCAAGATGCTAACAAATTCTGCCAAATTTTATTACTAGCTTTTGAAACCCACATTCCATTGTGCCGGAAAAAATTTAATGTTCATCCTCCTTGGTTTTACGACCATTTGATTAATCTGAAGAACCGTAAATCTAAAGCCTATGCCAAGATGATTAAAAGTGGTTTAGAATCGGACAGGACTTCGTTTCTCCAATCTAATGAAAACTTTGATACATACTTCAAGGAAAAGCACCTCTCACATATTGCAGATGTACAACGAAGCATTACAACCAACCCCAAACAATTCTGGAAATACTTTAGATCCAAACGAGTAATTGATGGCTATCCAACTACTATATATTTGAACGATATTAAAACATCAGATCCCAAAAAAATTGCTGACAAGTTTGCGGATTTTTTTCAACATGTATATACAAACCTAAAATCTGTAATTGGTTTACCACTCAATCAAACGTAAAGAATAATGTACTTATCGGTTTACCGGTTATTAGTGATGAGGATATTTTATATGCACTTAATCAGTTTGGAGACGGATGTGGGCCGGATAATATTCCAACGTTTATATTAAAAAATAATGCTAATATTTTAGTAAAACCATTACGGAATATATACAACCTCTCGTTAACATCCGGAATATTCCCTGGTACATGGAAAATATCTAAAGTTACACCTATGTATATTTAAATCGGGTAAAAGAGAAGACATCTCTTGTTATAGAGGGATATCAACCACTTCAACCATAGCAAAATTATTCGAACAGGTCGTATGGAATAACAGCTTTAAAGGAATCCTAGCTCAACATATATCACTCAATCAGCATGGGTTGCCGCAACCAAGTAGCCGTAGTGTTTACTGATTTTAGTAAAGCATTTGACCCCATCTGCCATCACAAGGCTCTAGAAAGTCTTTACAACTTTGGCTTTGTATCCAACTTCATTAAATGGTTCAACTCATATCTAGTCGCGTCCAATATGTGTCAATTGGAAGCGAAAAATCTAAAATAATCAAAGTAACGTCAGGAGTTCCTCAGGGTTCCATTATTGGACCATGGATTTTTCTCGTTTTCATAAATGGTATAACTGACGTCATAAAATACTCTAATCTTCTCATGTTCGCAGATGATATAAAAATTTATCATACAATCAAAGATATACATGACACAAAAATATTACAAGAAGACATCGAGAGATTCAGTGAATGGTGCCACAAAAAATCCTTTGCTATTGAATATTGACAAATGCAAAGTAATGTATTTTCATCGCAAGAGAAACCCGATTAACTTTGCTTACAGCGTTAATAATACGGAACTAGGAGTCACATTCGCTGAAAATATGAGTTTTAGCAACCACATTGACAAATGCATTGCTAAAGCAAATTCTACGTTTGGTTTTGTTAAGCGTTGGACTGGAGAATTTACCAATTTGTCAACTTTATTCTCACTATATTTTGCGTATATAAGATTCCAAGTTGAATACGCATCAGTAATTTGGAGCCCGTATTATGCTAACCACATCAAAAGGATTGAAAGCATTCAAAAGAAATTTATGATCTAAAATTATTTTAAAGAAAACTGACTGGGACTATGACCATATAACTTACTATTTCATGAGAATATAGCCCCCCTACCACCATACACGACCAGATTTTTAGAGTATAAAATTTGTACTCTGGAAAATAGACGCTTATTTTTAGACTCAGCTTTCAACCATCGATTTTTGGAGATAGTACGCCACTCAACTAACTATGGTGACAATTGCCCATTTATAGACTTGCAAAATCATTCAACATCGCTGAAGACAACTTTGACTTTCATCTCACAAAGGACTGCTTCAAAAGGAACTTGAAGAACTATTTTTAAAATTTTAAAACTAAGTTTCAGTTTTTTTTTTGTAAAAAATATACTTTTCAAATCTATTTTTTTTGACAACTTCTAATCTGAAGACAAATTCTAATCTACAATTTACCAGTTAAACATTCCGTGGTACATCATTTTATCACTGAAGGTCATTTACCAGTGTCAAGACCACGAAGACAGGATTCGGTTCGCCATAAAGCGGCATTAATCGAATTCCAACATATGGTGGAATTAGGCATTTGCCGACCATCTGCATCATCTGTTTCTTGACCATTACATATGGTCAGGAAAAAAGATAATGATTGGAGACCATGTGGGGATTACCGGCGACTTAACATTGTTACTACGCCGGATCGTTATCCGATACCCCACATACAAAATTTCTCCATGCATTTGCATAATCTTCTCCAAAATCGATTTGATTAGAGGTTATCACCATATTCCTGTAGCACCTGAGGACGTTTTTAAAACGGCAATTACTACCCCATTTGGCCTTATCAAATATACACGAATGCCATTTGGATTACGCAATGCCGCTCAAACGTTCCAGCGTTATAGGAACGAAGTCACTCATGGTCTAGACTTCGTATTCGTCTATATTGACGATATATTAATAGCTTCAAAATCTGAGGAACAACACAAACTGCACTTGGATCAACTATTCCAAAAGTTAGTGGAGTTTGATGTTCACATCAATAGTGCTAAATGCGTATTTGGCGCCAGCACACTTTACTTCCTCACTCATAAAATTACTCCTGATGGTATTCTACCTGCTGAAGATAGGATTAATGCCATCAAGGAATTCCCACCACCCATTCAATTAAGGGCATTCAGCGTTTCGTTGGTATGATTAATTACTACCAAAGATTTATTCCGAAACTTGCTGAAACACTTGCCCCTATTCACTCGCACTTGGCTGCTCTTGTTAAAAAGCCCAAGACGCCCAAGAACTTTTCTTGGCCTGAGGAATGCCAAAATGCATTTACCTCACTAAAGAGTGATAACATTACTTTGTTAGTACACCCACTGGACGCTTCAAAGTTCAGTATTACGACTGATGCATCGAACTCTGCGATTTGAGTGGTTCTGCAACAGCTTAGTAATAATATTTGGGAACCATTGGGATTTTTCTCCAAGAAGCTATCGGATGCCGAGAAAAAGTACTCCGCATTCGACAGGGAATTATTAGCAATTTATCTAGCAATTAAACACTTTAAATATTTTGTTGAAGGTCGGGAATTTACAATATATACCGACCATAAACCTGTAACGCGAGCAATCCAATCAAAAACTGAGAGAAATCCGATATGTGACAGGCAAATATAATGTGGTCGCAGATACTTTGTCTTGCACCACCGAAACTGCCACAGTCGAGACTCACTTCGACTTGAATAAAATTAGCCAAGCCCAAGAAGCCGACCTAGAACTTCAGAATTTATTTTCTGGTTCCGAAAGTCGCACTAGTCACTACAGATTAGAGCTTTTTGAATTTCCTGGATTTAAAATCTACTGCGAAATCTCTACGGGTGCAAATCGCCCGTACATCGCAGAATCACTATGTCGAACTATTTTCGATGCATTACATAATATTTCACATCCAGGTATCGGTGCTACTCGAAAATTGATTACTGCTCGTTACTTTTGGCCTAGCATGAACAAAGATGTGACCCATTGGGCACAATCCTGTTTAGCCCGCCAAAAATCAAAAGTCCAAAGGCATACATAATCGCCCCTTGGACATTTCGAAATTCCACCAGGTCGATTCGAACATATCCATTTGGACATTGTTGGACAACTTCCACAATCCAATGAATATTCTTACATGCATGCGGACAATATGTCTGCAGCCACAGTTGCTTCAACTTTTGTAACTAATTACGTATCCCGATTTGGGGTTCCTCTCAATATTACTACACTGAAAAAAATGTGTACAGCCTATTAACGATGGCATCTTCCTTAAAAAATTGATTAATAAGTTCATTATATGGAAGAATAAATTTTTAACTTAATAAAATGTTATTAATTTGCTGTAATTTTTTTTAAATTATTGTTTGACTTTGAATGAATTTTACATTGGCCCAACACAATTGAATTATTTAAACCAGATTCATATGTTTATTGCATTTTGTTGTTAGTTCAACGATTATTCCTTAAACTAATTAACATGTATCTCTATTTTTGGTGGTAAGTAATTAACTATAATTAATACAATCAGCAATAATTAATTTTTAAGTTGCAAAATTTTGAAAATTATGAATATTACAAATAGTTAACGAATACATGTTTATTTAAACAAAATTTATTTAATATTTCGTATTATGAATAACGAAAACTAATTCCTTATATTTATTATTATTTTTTTCATAAATTGTAACATATCTAGACAATTACATTTAAAAAAATACACGGTACTGTTCATAATGCTCAAAGTTAAAACTGTAAAACTCTATCAAATTTTCCTATTCTCTTAAAATAAGTAAACCATAGACCCTTTTTTAAACATGACCAAATATAATACAGCCGACTGCGTTATAACAACTACTAGTATACTGTTTTTAAATAAAATTTGTAAGGCTTTGCAGCGGAATAAGGTATAAACAATGTGCGACAAAGTATACACAGTCGCTAAAAACTATACGTAGTATATTGGTTTTTTTCTGTCATTAAACTTAAAATTCGCAGCTTCTCAATTGCAAGAATATAAATAAAATAATGGTGAACAGTACCAAAAATGCAAAATTGAACAATTTTACTAAAACCACCATTTAATGTATGCAATACGTTCACAAAATATCGAATGGTTATATACCTCTATAACTGAATAAACAACCAAAATCTGGAAACTTCAAATACTGTTCGGTTGCTAGTTTGTAAGTTAACCAATTCCCCACACCTAACATTTATTTTCTAGATCTAGATAATATTTTGACTTCTCTATTTCAGCTACATTTTGTATAGTAAAATTGTGTTTTAACTATATGTTAGCAATAGAGCTAACAAAACCTACTTGTATATTTAAGTCTACAACTATCAAAATTGTTGTGAAATATTATAAATGTAATTTTTAATTTATTGTACAACAAATTGGTTTCTGTAGAATGATAATAGTATTGTTGTTTTGAAGTATATTTAAATAGTTTAATAATATATTAATGGTTCTTCTTAGTCATAGAATCCCATTATGGCATGTTATTAATCAATTTAACTTCGCATCATTTAAAAATCAGTTAATGCATTTTCTAAAGTAGTAAGATTCACCAAATCAATGAAACTTCCTAGCCATATTGTGCTTCTATAACTAATAATATTTTTTATATTTATTAAAAAAGTATATATTTAAACAAACATAATGAATTGAATAAAAATTCTTTAGTGAAAATATACTTAATTAATAAATATTAATTACATAAAAGTATATTTTTAAAATAAATTAAAAATAATCATATTAATATGTATATTCTTTAAAGACAGACAATTTTAGGGTGGTTTTTAGTTTATTGGCTTAAAACTGATTTGAACTTCTGTGATGTATATTGTGTGAAACGTAAAGCTAAATATTTTACAAAATCCCTGTGATTAATAAATAAATATTAACTCCAAAAATTTGCACATATTTCATGTTTAACTATTAAGTGGAAGTAATAATAAATCAAATAATGAAAATACTATAAAACTAAATGGATTCATGTGAAGTTTTTTGCGAACAGTTAAAGGAGTGGAAAATTACAGATACAATTATTCAGAAATTTAAAGGTAAATATGTAAGGTACAGTAATAGAAATATTTGTGTTGCTGTTTGTGAGTGAAAAAGAAAAAAAGTCCTACAAGTCGGCAGAATTATAATTTATAATTTTCACGCTTAGATACCACTAATTTTTTCATTTGAAGTAGTGCTAAAAAATAAAAATAAAGTAGAACAAATGTATGGAGAAAATTAATTACGCTGTTATTTCTTATATGACATATTCGTGCATAGCTATATGTATATATTTATACATTATAAAACGTCACAACACCAACAACACTATAATAATAGTTATATCATATATACATATATAATCTATAATACTATAATAATATTGCACTAGTTCGGCTTATATATAGTATATACATGGGTATATGTACGAGTATATACATAGGTATAATATATATAGACAAGTGTTCGTTTTGGTTCAACCAAAACCATCATAATTCACAACACACAAGTATCTTATGATGGTTTTGTTTCAACATATGTTATGCGAAAGTATGCGATGTTATCTCTTTCTGACAAAGGAAATACGAGTTTTAGTTTCGAAAAAAAAGGAAAAACCGTTAATTTCTCCTGGATATTTTTTATTTTATTTCTATTTTGTAATTTTATTTTAGGATCGCGCAGTATAATACGTAGTTTTGTTAGGTGCACTTTCATTATTGTTACATATTTTAAGTGAAAATAACATTTTTTATTTAAGACAATAATATTGATCAAGAAGCTGCATTTTTATTGAAATCGGGAGACATCACTCAATTACTTAAAGGAGAATCACTAGGAAAAAGAATTAGACTTGAAAAAAAGATAACGGATTTAAAATTACAACAGGTATGTACACTTAAATCATAATTTTGTAGGTAAGCAGAGTAAGATTCAACTGCTCATTCTCGATTACTTAATATGTACATTTATTTTCATATAAAATAGTTTGGGTAATTGAATTTATATATTGATATTTATTTTGTAATTTATTATAATTTAATTTTTATGGAATAATTCATATTATTATATGCATGTTAATAACATTTGGTTCATTTTAACATTTTAATCTCGTACTTTTATTTTATTAAGTTTATATAAATATCCTTATTATTCATGCTATCGGCGAGTAATTCCATTAATTATTATAGATTTATTGTTTATGAATTAGAATACCCATTAGAATAATCAACTAAATTCTATATTTATTTTAAATAGTTGTTAATGCTATAAAATAAGCAAAAAGGAATCATTATTTTTAATGTTTTAAATAAAGCTTAAAAGTTCTATAAACAATATCTATTTAATTAATGGAATTGCTCAGGTGTACTAAATATAGTCGTAATATTATATTATAGGCAAATCAAGATTGTCCAATACTCATAATGTCTTACGTACTTAAAACCAACATAGATTTTTGTACAAGTCCAATTGCTGCAGGACTTCGATTATAAAACGGTATATATCTATCTATCAATCTAAATATATATATATATATATATATATATATATATATATATATATATATATATATATATATATATATATATATATATATATATATATATATATATATATATATACATATATATAAATATATAATTTTTTATATTGCAATTTTTAAGTAGTACCCCCTATGTACCAAATTAATGGTAGTACCTCCGTACGAAAACTACAATTCGGCTTGTATAAAACTTTTGGTTTTGCGTTATTTTCCTTATACATATTCGTATATTGCTTATTTTATTACAGCCATTTAAAAAACAGTAGCCCGACATACACAACCTTCAGTTCTTTGTTTTAAATAAATAATTTATTATATACATAATTCATTAGATTATAAGGTACTTTAGTATGATTTGTTTTGCGTGTAACTTAAAAGTTGACAATTTGAATATTCTTATAAATCACTTTAAATATTATCATAATTACAAAAGTATTGACAACTACACCTGCGTTGAGGAATGTTGTGGTCAATCATTTCAAAGTCGTGGCAATTTTAAAAGGCATGTGAATATCATGCACATTTATTGTATTAACAAATCAGAGAAAATTTCTGAGTGTATTAATATTTCTAATCCTACCAAAAATGAAATGGAACGAATGACCGATGTAACTTCAGAAATATTAGTAACAGATACTAAAACAATTAACCTAAACCAAATTGTAAAACACATTTCTGAAAAATCGTTAATATTTACATTAGAATTACTTCAGAAAAATAATATTACCACAAAGGATGTGCTATCAATTCAGAAAAGCATCAACACAGATTTAATACATCCTATATTATTAACATTAGAAGAATTAATCGATAATTTATCATTGATAAGACACTCTGAACTCAACTCATTTATACAATCTTGCAAATCACCTTTTCAATATTGCAACACTGAATATCGAATGTTACAGTATTTAAAAGATAATGATTTACTAAATTCTTTTACCCAATTCACTATTAATTCTGAAATTACGAATTTTTATGAATATGGGGAATTGACATTAGATGAAGTGAAATGTTCTGGTGTTTTAACGCCCTTACGATTTCAATTTAGAAAAATATTTGAAAAAGATGATAATTTGATAAAGTCAATAGAATTCATAGACACTCATAAATCAAACTCATATTGTATTGAGCATTTTGTCCAAGGTGAAATTTGGCAAGGTTGGAGGCGCATATTTGGTGAAAATGAAATTTTGATTCCTTTTTTTTTGTATGTAGATGATTTGGAAATTAATAACCCATTAGGTTCACATGCAGGAATACAAAGTATTACAGTCATTAAATACGTATTTCCAACATTAGACTTTAGTACGAATATTCAAAATATTTTTACTGCGGGTGTCATAAAAGCCATAGATATGAAGCAATTTGGCAGCAATAGATGTTTTTATCCACTTGTAGAGCAACTGAAGAGTATGGAGGAAACTCCGCTGGAGATCAAAACATCAATTGGTTATTTTCAAGTACGATTTTTACTTGGTTTATTTTTGGGTGATAATTTGGCAGTTAATAGTGCCTTGGGGTTCACAACATCATTTTCGTCCAATCATTGTTGCCGATTTTGTAAAATACACAAATCTGACCTACATGTTTGTTCCGATGAAAATCGGCTAATAATGCGTACAGAATCAAATTATGCTGAAGATGTAGCAAAAAATAATTTATCCCTTACAGGCATTAAAGAAAATTCCATTTTTAATCAACTTAAATGTTTTAAAATAACTGACAACTATAGTGTTGATGTGATGCACGACATTTTCGAAGGTGTATGCCATTATAATCTTTGTAATGTATTATTAAATTTGATAGAAAATAAACACTTCTTTACTTTAGAAGAATTAAATTATAAAAAAAATCATTTCAACTATGGATCGCTTCAGATTGGAAACCAATCTCAGTCCATAAAATTAGATCATCTAAAAAAGAAACATTTAAATATGTCGGCTAGCGAAATGATGCAGTTTGTATATTTTTTACCTTTAATGATCGGTGATATGGTTCATAAAGATGATGCAATATGGAAGTTTTTTATTTTATTCCTGGAAATAATTGACACTTTGTTGTCGTTTAAAATTAGTTATGAGGATTTAGTTATACTTAAAGAGAATATTGCCAAACATAATTCGCTATATTCAAGTTTGTTTCAAGATACTCTAAAGCCTAAACATCATTTTCTTTTACATTATCCTAGCGTGATTAAAAAATCAGGACCTCCTCGTCAGTTCTGGTGTTTCAGATTTGAATCTTCATTAAAAGAAATTAAAATGTATGCACACGCAACATCTTCAAGAAGAAATGTGTGTGTGACAGTTGCTAAAAAATTGCAAATTAAATTTACTAAATTTCTTTTAACTCCGTCTAAAGCATCAGTTGTTATAAACAATACTCATGAAATTTTTAACAAAGATACATTAACACAAATAATGAACGCACTAAAAACTACCGACAAACAATTAAGGCGATTTTCGCAAATAGAATATAAGGGATCTGTATATGCAAAAGGCTTAATTTTAAGTATGTTTGCCAATAATGTTACACTTTTCAAGATAATTGAGGTGTGTATTCATTTAGGAACTAATAAAGTTTTCATTCTTTGTTTAAAAATTCCATTAGGGAGTTATGACAAACATTTTGATGCTTACAATATATCAGATTCCACAACTTCCTTAGACACAGTTGTAGTACCAATCCAAAATTTCGATAGTAAGCCTATTCAAATAACTACACTTTTAAATGGAACTAAAATGATCCGTCTTAAAAGATATTTATAGATTACTTCAAAGTTTTTTATAACAAAACAAAAATTTTTTTTTTTTATAATTTTTACCATTAAAAAATAGCTTATTAAAGTACCATTTCAAACGCAATAGTTTTTTAAATTCAAATCACATTAATCAAAATTATATACAAATTATAACAATGGAACTGGAAAATATAGAACAAGAAATGTCAGATTACATAAATTTTACGATTCCTTCGAATACAACAAATATTTTAAATACATCGGATGGTGTCCAACCCATTGATCAACAATTAACATCAAATATAGAACCTCAATACATTATTCTTGGTGATATTCAAACCCCTAATGAACAGCCGTCAAATATTGTAACTGAGCTACAGACTGTTAATAAAGACGATGACATTTTAAATATATTAACAGCTTGGAAATTAACCCAATTATATACAACTTTGCTAGGTAAAAGGTGTATGTGATTATAATACTATATTTAGAGAGTAAAGTTATTTGTTTTTCTTTAGAGAACGAGATTGATGTAGACGCACTTAAGGGTATGCAAGAAACGCACGTAGAGGAACTTCTTAAAAATGAATCTTTAGGGATAAAAATTAAGTTTTTGCAGAATTTAACAAATTGGCAGCGCCTGCAAGTAAATTAAACATTTTGTGAAATAAGCTTATTTTGTAATTGAATTTTAAAATTTCTATGTACTATGTATTAGTTGCAGAGTTCAACGAAGAGCCAAATAATTTCATGCTGCTCAAATTCGACAAACCTCGATCAACCTTCAAGTAGCTGCCAGGAATATCGTAACAGAACGGTGGAGATTTCGGAAAATGTAAATTTATTGAAAAACAACAATATATGAATAAATATTTGAATATTAATAATTTCAGATTCGACTTACACACATTCTTCAGCAAACCAATCCTGGTAGATCGTTGTTATCTATTTCGGAAAATAATCGAATTCTATCAGATGCTAGTAGGTCTATTTTAGTTGACGAAATCGTAACGCATTATATAAATAATAGCTTGCCTATGGGTGTCAATCAGTGCGAATCAATGGCCGCAGAAATTGAATGTCATTTCCCGAGTGAAAACGCGGTAAGTCTCTATTTAAAAGAAAAGATTAAACACTCAAATGTGGTTCAACTATTCTTATTATTGATTTCAGTTAGTGTACTTTCAAAGAAGAAAAAACAGAAAGTCAAAAGGTCAACTATACGATCGTTACAACAATCGAGTTTCAAAACTCCGAAATTCGTCACTAATCCCCAAACCGAAACGATTTAAACAACCCGAAGTAGCTGACATTGAAAATAACACGAACGGTATAATTTCTAAAATTCACTTTCTTAACCTTACATTTTTACTTACCAATTCCGTTTTATTTTTTAGTGTTAAATTTGGACGATAATGCACGAGTTTTGTGCGAAAATTTAAAATATAACAGGGATGACACAAACTTGGAAGATATATTTGCCAAATGGACTACTTCAGCGAGTTATAGGATGAAATGGATTATCAATATTAAGGATATCAATATTGATTCCATAATCAAAGAGTGGCCAGCTTATTCACAAACATATGGTCCACGATTAATAGAAATAGATTTTCTACAGAAATATCCGGATGCCGAAAGCATTTTTATAAAATTCGACAGGTTTTGCAATAATATACTTCCAATTATGGAAACAAAAATTATCGAACCACTATCAAAGCAAAGGTTAAAAGAATACAAACAACAAAAGAATGTCATGCCAGGTAAGATAAAATGTAAATCGTAATGTGTAATAATATATTAAAATAAATAATTGTTACTTTTAGATGCTCGGTGTAGCGTTATTTTATTGTTATTACACGCGATAATAAAACCAACAACGAAAAAGAAGACGGCGGCGGATCAAGTTATGAAATTCACTATTAAAGATGCCCAAAATTCGTTCATGGTACTACTGCCATCTACTCAAGCTGTTGACAAGCATATACAAACCCAAACGAAAATGGCATTAAATAATAAATCAAACCTCCAACCATTCATCTTCATAATTGGTGAAAATTTATATACAAAAAATGAATATTTTGTTTACTGCGATTCCATTAGATATAAATGTGTCAGTGCACTAGCCGCTGTGGATTGCGCATTCAAACTTTTTCAAGTGTTTTGTTTAGAATATCCAGTACAATCCAAAGCCGTTTGGCAATTTATACAATCATTTTTTTATAATGTTAGTACAAAATACGATGACGCATTTCCAGCAGTCAATTTGCTGATATCAAAGTTAAAAAATTAATTTAAGTAAAAAATTTCATAAATGTTGCCAACTAATAATAATTATTCTTGAACATATTTTTTATATTTTTCTAAACTAATTGAATTAGCATGTATTTATTTATTTTTTTATTTTTATTTTATGTATATTGGTGGTTACAAACAGTCCAAAAGAATTGATTTATATAATTTTGAATGATAAGAAAATATATTTTATTTTAACTGAAATTACAGCGTGTGTGTTTAATTTCGTATATTGAAAACTTTTTGTAAAGGCAAAGATTCGCAACATATCATTATTATTACATTTTACATAAACTTTTAAATTTTAAAGACAAATTAAATTATTGGCGTCAAGAAATGAAATTTTTTTATCTGTCTTTTCTCCTAATCTTCTGTTATATCTGTGAGAACTCAATGAGCACCTTTCCAAATATTTGGATCAACTTATGAAGTATTTGAATCGCTTACCGAGTTCTCCTGGAAATAATTGAAAATTAGAAGAAAGATAGATGGAAGATTTAAAATGAATCGACACCAATAATATTTATTATCTTATTTTCAAACCTAAACCAGTTTGGGTAACAATCAACAGGTGGTACAGTATTACGAAAGGAGTATACTTTAAATAAAATTCTTAAAACCAAATTTCTGCTTCTGATTAATTCTTCTTTTCTAATATTAAAGTTAATTAAAACTGGGTTTTATTTCTTACAAACATTATTTATATTGATTAACAATCGTTAGACGAAATATACTAGTTTAAGTAACATTTCCTTGTAACAATGAAAAATAATTTCTCATCAAATTCGTTTTCAAATAATAATTCTTTAATATGAAGGAAATTAATAAAACATCAAATTAAATGTTGGAAAAAAATAATTACGTATAATATGTTTCTTTAAAACATTTTTTGATGTTTTATTAAAATGATTACATCTCATTAAAGAATTATTCGTAAGCTATATATGAACGAATAATTCATTAAATTAATGCAAAGATTCGTTATATATATACAATTATTTTTCTCAGTGTACTGATCAAGGAACACAATTTGAGCCCAAACTTTTTGCTGAGTTAACGAAACTCCTTGGCTCAAATCGTATACGTACTACGGCCTATCATCCTCAAGCCAATGGCATGGTTGAACGTTTTCACCGCCAGCTTAAATCAGCACTCATTGCTCGAGGAAATACTAGTAATTGGAGCTCTGAGGTTCCCATTGTTTTACTCGGAATTAGAGCTACAGTGAAAGAAGATCTGAAGTGCTCACCAGCGGAAATGGTCTATGGTCAAACGATCAAGCTTTCACCTTTACCAACCGCAGACGCAGTCGTCGACCACTTGATGACAACCATGCAAAATTTTGTTCCGAACAGGACGTATAGCACTATAATTCTAATAATTATATCAGCTTCATTTAGGGGGGAGCTTCACTTGCAGGGGAGTCCTGTACCGACCGATACAATTAATGTGGCAATCGCCTTAATTTCAATTGTATCGGAATCACTACAATTTCGCGATTGCCGATTTTCACTTATTGACGAGGCAACGCGTTAACATTGCAATCATTTTCTTTCTATATACAACTCATACTCTCGTTATGTATATAGAACATTTTGCATCTACTTAGTATTCGATAAATCTATGTACAATTTAATTTTATATTACGTACATATAGATCACTCTCTCAAATACATATCGCGTGATTTTTTATTGGCCAATCATCATTCGGCACATTACATTTACTTTCTCTAATATTTGTGCCGAACAAAAGGAATTCACATATACATGCATTCGTCTTGATGATTAGGATTTTGGACGCGTATTTCCGTTGCTCATCTTTATATACTAATTAAGTACATAAATGTATATAAATGTATGTAGAATCCCCTCTCTTGCAGATTTTTCGGTCAGCGCATGTGGTGCGCCGATTAATTAGATATTCCAAATTTGACTGCTACTGAATAAGCAGTGTGACTTTTCCGCGTGGTTCACATTATTTTTTTGGTGATGAAAATTAATTTGATTAAATTAATTTTAGTAAATATTTTTTTTAAACTTAAATAATAATAATAATTATAATATTTAAATTAATTATAAGTGATCAACTTAATTAAAATAAATAATTGAAAATCAAACATTGAATTAATTATTATAACAAAAATATACGAAAACAATAATTGTGGAATAAATTAACAAATTAATTGTGTTTAATTAAAAATTTTGAATTAGGATAAATAACTATCTTATATACTTAACTTTTAATTTGTAAAATTGTAAAATTTAAATTTTTTAATCTTGCGTGTAATAATCAAAATTGAATTGATTATTTGTTTTGCATATGAAATCATACTTGTAATGACTAAATCGATTTCTTTAATATAAATAAATAAATAAAACAATTGACAATTTGGTTCCCGATGCGTGTAAAATTTCAAAGATTTTATAATCATCATGTTGATATGAGACATGTCTATATATAGGTATAATTAATAATAATTTATAAATAATTGACATGCGATCTCAGCCGCTTATCACCATATAAAGAATTCCCGTTTTATGTGCATACATAGTTCAATGTTCCCGCAATATTTACAATCAACTCTTAATCTATAGTTTTCTCAATATAATAAAAAAATGTTCTATTTCCCATACCTAATAAATAATCGCTTGCCATTATTATTATTCGAGACCAACGACGTATAGAAGAACTTGTTTAATTGCAATATTTTTTTTTTGCTATTTTGGCGATTCTAAGACTAGATTTTGTTGTAATTTAAAATATTTGACATAACAATACACAATGTATACATTTTATATAAAAATGAAATATTTTATTTGGGTTAAAGCTTGTTATTATAAAAAAAAAATAATAAAAATAAATAAATACTTCATCAACAATATAAAAAATTGTCAGTTTCAGAATTTTATGGTATATATGTACACGAATACGAGAGTGTATTTCGGAATTTTCTTTTCTTTTCTATTGTAATAGTCTTAATAATTGTTCTGTGTAATAAATGAGGTTGTTACTCGACGGTATATATTATTGAAAATATATTCGTTTTTTTTTCTCAATCAGAAGACAAGAAATCATCATTATGTACACATAAAATTTATAAAGCGTGCTTGCTACGAGTATTATCTATTTCGTTCTATGTAGATAGCTAAATAATATAAATAAATTAAATTTATTATAAGACGAGAAATTGTTTTAATGTTTTTCTAACATGAATGAGTGAAAATCAATTTATTTGTTGTTGTTGTTGTTGAATCCACCGCACATATACATTTATTAGTCGGTCAACAACAACTCTATCTTCATTATAATATTATAAATGTATTATAGTAAAGTAGACGCGAGTTGTAATGTATAACCACACTTGAAATCGATTTTTGGTATACATACCTACATACATACATACATATTTTCATCAAAATCGGGAATTATTTATTTCTATTAATCACGCTAAAATATCATCAAAATGTACGATACGAGAGTTACAATCCCCTTAAAGCACAAAACAACAAAAAACATTCCGAAATTCTATTTTGATTACAGTAATTTTCTAGTAATTTGATATATCAGCAAATTAAGAAAATAAATTTGTTAAGACTATAAGAAGAAGAAGAAGAAGAAGAAGAAGAAGTAGAATTTACGATATTAATTTACTTTTTAATGGAGTTACAATGTTAAATTTTTTTTTTGATGGGCCCGATACGACGATATATTTGATGGTTGAAGAATATTATATTTATTTTTATGTATGACACAAATTACGATTGGTAGTCGTCAGTCATCGATTTGTATTTTTTATAGATTTCCTCCTTAATTGAAATTCAATATTAATTTCAAAGAGATTAACTTCTTATATATACGCGTATGGTATGTAATATGAACTTTTAACCTTTTTTGTTGTTGATTTACGAGTATTATTATTAATTTTTTTAATGAAGCGTTGAAATTGACATATGTTAGATGTTAATTGGCGGACAGAACTTTTTCCATCTGCGCTTCGCAATTTAAAGAATTTAAAAAGACCCATACAAAAGCGGCTACATCAATTCCCTCCTGGATCGAACACAGTAGTGAAAAACTACGATTTTCGACTAGGCTATAACCATATGTATTCCATATGCTGGCTTGAACCCGTCGATGCCAATTGTCGTGAGTTTTTCATCGATGTGCCCAACAAAGAATTTGCGCTATTTGCGGGATACTGCGGATATAGTCCGGAATACGGTGTACTCAAAGAACTTTTAACTCTGGCCACGCGAACATATATACGTGTGAGCAATTTTTGTAGATTTTTGGGTATATACGTATCTTATTTGTTCGGATGTCTCTGTAGAAACAAAAGCGCTCAAGTTGGTACGAAGCTGCTTTCAGAAATTGGAAGTATCTGTGTTTGGGTTCGAATTTTTATCGTTAAAGAAGAATTCACCGAGATCCTTGATGTTATGACTGTTCGTCTTGTAAAATACAATAATTGGATGGCGACTTCTCACATTTCACTCAAATTATTTTCACCACAAAAAATTACTTGTAAGTCGGAACAAGTAAATAAAACACGTGAAGGAGTTTTTAATTAATATTTAATTTTTTGGATAAAATAAGAACAGTGGATTGTATTCTTTGATCGTTACAAAACGTATATGCTCTGTCCCGAGATTACTTTATATAATTTATTTCAATTTGTTTTCAATTATTTTATGTCGAAATAGAAGACGCTGGTTTCTGGTCCAGTCTTTTGAAAGAATCGCTGGATTGTCTGGGCTGAGTTGCAAAAACTGAGTTGTTATCGCTGTTTTATGTATATCCTCTGAAGTCATGGGAATATGATGGTAGGCCCGTACCAATAGTCTATTTGTGAGGAAATAGTGGCATACCGGCGAGTTTGAACGGGAAACTGTGGAAAAATATAGGTGGAATAGGGTATCTATCCGATACTGTGTTAAGCTGTCGATAATCTCTACAAGGGCAGTCCTTGTCTTTCTTCTGTAGTGGTGAGTAGGCTGGGAATGACTAGGGATAGCAGATTCCGATATCGGTCATACACTGAAATTCAGTTTTTGTAGCTTGCAGTTTAGAAGCGTCAAGTGGTCGCGGTTTGGCACAAGGTAACCTACCTTATGTGACGATGTAGTGAACAACATTCTGCTTCCATGTCAAATTATAATTTGCAACTTCAGTGAGCGCAGTTGACGCTGAAATGTTTTAAAGTTGCCGTATCATGCTGAGCGATGGTTGCGTTCACGACAAGTCTTCAGTTTTTCAAATCGACGATGTGCTCATATTTAGACAGAAAGTCAGCACCTATAATAGGTGTCGCGATTATAAAAGGTTGAGTAACCGAACGCCTCAGACCGAGATTGACTTTCAATAATTTTGTACCGTAAGTGGAAATTGGGGTTCCATTTGATGCGGTAAGAATGCAAACGGTGTCTTTTACTTGTCGGGTAAACTTTTTAACGGATACCACAGATACTTCAGCCCCCGAATCGATCAGAAATTGTAAATGGTTTTCATGATCGGTGATGAAAAGACGACGAGACAAACCAATCCCATAATGCACTACTTCCGAGAGCGACTTATTTCGCACCAAAATCGTTCTATTATTGCATCCGTAATTTTTTTCACTAATGTTCAGTATATTTCGATAGCTCAAAAAAGACTTAGCTTGTTCGAGATAACATCGATTTTAGTGTGAAAGTTAAATGGCTGAAGCTTTACTGCTGAATCGAGTAGACAAATTAGCGGCAAATACGTCCTTGTAAAAAATGTGACAAATTCTGGCTCTTTCAATTTTGCGTACTTTTATGAATTATCCATCAAAACATACTCTTTAAAATTTGTCAAAACTGGTCATAGAGCAATCTGGCACGTTTTTTAGTGGACAAGTTTTGGTTATCTCTTATAGCCTTCTTGTAGTCGTATTATTCTTACCATAGAGCGAACCAATTTTAACGACGCATTATCCATCAAAACATACTCTTTAAAATTTGTCAAAACTGGTCATAGAGCAATCTGGCACGTTTTTTAGTGGACAAGTTTTGGTTATCTCTTATAGCCTTCTTGTAGTCGTATTATTCTTACCATAGAGCGAACCAATTTTAACGACGCTGTATGACGCAATTTGGCTTGCAGTAATTTTCTTAATACGTTAATAATAAAGATTGTGGTGCTGGATCATGAACAGTGTACTCTGTTTGACCGTAAAATTATCGTTAAGCCAATATTTCTATCACTTCTGCGGTTAATGCTCTAATTCTTCCATCAAAAGTTTTATGTGAGTTATAAACGAATCTGAAAAATTTTTTGAAGTGGATCCGGGTGAGACAATCATCAACGTCCTCCGCACCTGCACTTGATGCATTAGTCACTCTGGAAGTACCATACTCTACATAAACTTATTGTCGTTCCACACTTCATCGGTAGACAGTAAGACTAGAGGTTCATACCAACATAATTCCCATTACAACAATAATTTAGGCCATATGCCCCTAGGTACTATATGTCAGCAGGATTTAATTTCGATTTTCATCTCAGTGTATTTTTAGAGCCCACACGTATTGTGGGAAGGTTTTCCCTAACACAACAACTTATTTGACATATAGCCATTTGGATCAAACTTACTGATGAGTTGTGAAATGAAAATTCTTTTTGTGATCCTTTTGGTGTGTACCAAGAATCTTGTGACTTTAATATTGAAAACATCTCGCGCTGGCTGCCCCAGTATAGTCGTAACGTATTCACACAGTCATCAATATTAATTGTCACTAGTGTTTCACGGTCTACACAAGGAGTATCCTATAATTATTCCAGCCGAAAGTAAAATGGAACACAATTAGAGCTAGACAAAATATCGTGCTGGATAACTGAACAAGATTGAGTAGACATCGGTTTGCCAAAAATTTTACCAATTGACCGTTACTTGAAAAAATAAAGATCTGCTAATTGGATTTTATTTGATATGAGCCAACATGAAACATTAATCTTCATTGATTTTTTTTTTTTTAAATTTCTACTTGTTATGGGGCTCAAAGCTCTCCCGGCTATTTCACAGTAAGCTAATTTGCATCCTTGCCATAGGTCCGATTTGGTCGACTATCTACATCTTGTATAACTCCATACTGTCATGAACGATGACTCGGTCCATGGATTCCGCACCCTCAACTCTTGATGTTTTCGTCATCATCCTGATCGAAATCAGGGGTAAATAATCTCTTTTGTGTCCCGTCCCTCTTGGGGTTCGAACCCAGTACCTCCAGATCCAAACGTCATAGCTTTAACCACTGTGCTATTTGCTCGGGTTAATGGAAGATAACCCGACATTTTAAAAAATCGCAACCCGATGCTGATGTAGGTGTACCGTCAATACTATAGCTTGATAGTCTCCGCAGATTTATTACGTTCGTCAACTGACATTGACAAAAATTGAAAACATCTCATGATTGATTTGTTGCACAGCGGCCAATTGTAGAACTTTATATAATCGTGAAATAAGTATATAGCTACTCGATGTAACCGATTTGATCATAAAGGGTTTGTATTTGTTTATAGTTTAGAAGGAATAACGAAATTGCAAAAAAATAGCAGGTGCATTTCGGGTAGCTTGATCTTTTCATTTTAATTTTGTTAATCAGGATCAAATTTAGATACCATTAAATAGGCCATTGTTGGTCTATCAAATCTGTCAAAGAGCAGCCGATGTGCTTCTTCGTAATTTGCTGTAACGAAATCTAGATATTGAAATCTGGTCAAACTGTTAAGCTTTGGATTGTTGTAAACGTGGTTATCAATAAAACTATTCCATTTAGTGAATTCCTCAGACTATATCAAACTATATCAAGCGTGATTTCTCGTAACTTTTGAACAAGGTCTAACTGTGTAATTACAGATGAACCGCATTCGTGCAGAAAGTACTTGCTGGTCGTTAACATTGGATTTATGGTTGGTGTATCACAGTGATGCGTGTCTGAACATATTTTTATTGGTATCGCAATGCGTCACACATATCCTTTTAGCCCACAAAGCAATTTAGTATAACGCAAATACATACACACACACGCAAACGATTGGATTTATGCGGAATACACCAACAACAATTACTCTTAATCACGGTCCCTTCAATATTATACACCGGATTATCCTTTTATAATCTTATTTCATTCGTTTTAATTCAATTCTGTTGCTTTGTTTTCGTCTCTAATCCCTCAAAGATTGAAATTATTTTTGTTTTGTTGTTGGTTTAAAAAATATAAAAAAATAAATTAAAAATTTGTTAGAATATAATTTTTACCTTTTTAGCAAATTATGCAGGTCGCTGCGTTCTCCTAAATATATAAGTTCACCGCATTAATTTAAATACTAATTTTTTTTTTTGTTGTTGTATAATTTCAGGAATCATCATCTGTCCATATATTCGTCCTATATTCGACGAAACATCAAAAACAGGATTCGCTGAAATATAAAAGCCTGCCAAAATTTAACCTCCTCTCCAAATACAATGAAAATATTAATTTAATCAATTTAAAAGAAAATTTCAATATGAACGATCGAATTAAAATAGTTGACCTGAAAAATCAAGATGTTGAACTGCCATTGGGCGACGACACCATATACTGGTGTAAAATATTTAATTTAAATTCAGTATTACTCGAGGAGAATCACAGCAGTTTTAGTAATAGTAATGGGTTTGGAGGGAGCATGAACGATGATGATTTATCATTAAGTAAACAACATATAATAAGGGTATGTACACACACACACACACACACACATATATACGCATTTATAATTAATTCAATATTTATTTAATCATAATTTAATTTTGTGCTATCATCGTACTTAAAACCATATATCAACCTCTACCCCAACCTCATGTACATATATACTATGTACATATGTATACAGTATGATGGTGGCGGTGGTGGTACAATATCAATAAAAAGTTATACAGTTGTTAAGTTATGTATATATAAAACCCATAAAATAAACTTATTTAGTTTAACAAAATGACAAACTAATTTCCAGAAAAAAAAAAAATAAAATAAATTCGAGAATTTACATAAAAATTTGAAAAAATAAAAAAAGTTCTCGTCTGTGATATCATAATTAAGAGAATAATCCCACATAACTTTTGTGCAAGAATAACATACAGATTTTATTTTGGTTGTCCGACAACACCAACAACAACAATAACAACCAAGACAAGAACCAAAAAGTAAAAACAAGAAAATTGTTGAAAATAAAAAAGGAAATACTAATTTTAAATGATTTTTCTTATATTTACGTTTATTTGTTTAATTTAAATACCAACAAAGTGGAAATGACCGACCTCATTGTGTCCAGATATATGTATGTTCGTTCCTATATAGTAAATTCAGTATATATATAAAGAAAACTTTGGTATCGAAAGAAAATCCAGAACACACACACACACACACAATATAACAGCAAGAACAGAAAAACTTTTTAAATTATATTTACTCTGCTCTGTACCTGGAAGCTTTTTTAATCAAGAAATTTTACTTTTGTTTTTGGATTTTACTTTGAGCTTATACACAGTACAGTAAAAGCAGCAGCAGCAGCAAAAAAAAAAAGTTCAAAGTGATTTTTTTTCTAATTTCATTTTCTTCTGTTGGCTGAGGTACCTGATGTGTGTGTTTATTTGTGTTGAAATACAGAATGTTAACTATATACCAAAAGCAACATATGTATGTACATAATATTTACAAAATTTAGTGCGGTTTGATCAAATACAAATTTTATAGTAGAAAGTCATTGACCCTATAATACTCCTCGCAGGAATGTACACAACTTGACTGTGCATCCACACATCACAATTTTTACGAATAATTTTCGATATAAGAACATATCTGTGTTTTTTTTGAGAAACTAGTTAACTGCAGAATCAGATCATTTCACGTTACATAAACATGTAACATAAAAAAAAATTATTTTCAAAATATGCCAGATTTTCAGTTTTGGTGTGTTAGCATTTAATTCACACAAAGTTGTTATATTCAGATAGTTTGTTTTATTAATAAATAAGCAATATTTTGTGATAATTTTTAAGTATAAAGATAACTAGTTCTAATAAATTTTGACAATTTTGACAACTGTCAAGAAAAAAATTAGGGCGTTGCTTTTATTTTATAATAACCAATCATTAAAATAAAATAACTAAATGTATGGCGACTTAAATTTATTAACAATCTACAAAATTTATTGCGAGGCCCAACAAAATAACTACAAGCAAGGCCCCTAATAGTGCCGTAAGGCTGCTCCTATGCGTAAAACCCTCATTGTCGATGGGTGGTCATAATTGTGTTTTATGGATAAAATCAAATTTGCAGCGATCTGTTGCATATACAATATTAGGGTGTATATTATTTTCAAGAGTATTAGTACTCTTTTTGGTTCGATTACTTTACTCTTTTGTTAGGCCAATCATCAACTACTATATGGCATTAAAGCCATAAAACCACTTTACCACTTCGTCGTATCCAAACAATCAAAGTATCTAGGCCATTGAAGATATACTCATAGTTTTGAAGGAGTGTTAAAACATAAACTAACTACTATAACACTGAGTGTGGCGCTGCGGGCAGCATTGGAAATTAAGTTAGAAACTCAGTCTACTTGCGAGCTTGGCTGTACTAAAATATTTGTTTCTGGACGCGTTCAAACGAAATTAGAATTGTGAATCCAGTTGAAATTGATAAAACATCATCTTTCTCTGTAGAAATTGGCAAAGCATTTTAGTTAAATTGCTTAGATACCTAATTTCTAGAATTCAATTTATTGAACGTACCAAAATGTCCAATTTAAAGCGACTCGTCATATAAAAAATGGTTGTGTGGATTTATAGAAGGCCAACCTCAGAATTCGAAATTTGAATCGATTTTTAAAATGTTCAATTGTAATTGCCTTCAAATATTTAAATTTTATAAAATATATGTTTTCGTTTGAAAATATCTGGTGAGCCTATACAGTAAGGCTCGTGAGTGAATGTCCAGAATTTTTGTAAATTTTATGGCAAAATTTCGAGTTTTTAAGCTTATTTTTTCTTCCTGCATGTAAATACGCCGAACGATGAAATATGATACTTGTTTCTTAAATTTAACCAGCTGATTGGTCTGATCTTAAAATCCATAAATAACTTCAAATTGTGCGTATACTTGAATTTGAAAATGTCGATATAACAAACTTAAGTTATTAAATTTTACACAAAATTATGTATATAAAGAAGCTCACGATTTTCAAATTATCTGCCACGGTTCGAAGAGTGCAATAATTTCAGATTCAATCCCAAAACTTGTTCCGTGACATAATAGATCTATCCAGCGGCTATTAAGTGGTTTTTCAACAATGGCTATACCTCAGAGTAAAGGATGGGCTTTTCTGATAAATCAGATACTTAAGGCGATGTCCTTTCGAATTTAAATAACAAAAAATCAATCCGTCTTCAAGCGACTTAAGATATCAACGAGCTGTTTTAATTCAACTGTGAGTATCTGTAAGACTCTCTATGACATTAACCAAGTTAGGATCGGCCAACCTGTATATTCACATCACTATAAATCATTTCTGATTTTTAGAAAGTTGATAGAGTGAACTAAAAAATGTGAGGGTCGCTCATTTGTAAAAAAAAACTGTCCCCAGAGTTCCAACATGTCCAAATAGAAAACTCTATTTTCTAATCGATAAATGTGAGGGTCGCTCATTTGTAAAAAAAAAACTGTCCCCAGAGTTCCAACATGTCCAAATACAAAACTCTATTTTCTAATCGATACTTGGGCAGATGTTTCACTCGTGCCCAAAACTCACTTTATTAACTTAGTCACAAATTCAGAGAACCGCTTAACTGCTACCACCTAAGGTACATGATGACTGCATTTCGACTTACGTGACCAATAAATCGGTGCGATTTTACTAGTAAAGTTTGGATTAGTCGTCGATTTGACATATAAATAACACCTCGACACAAATATTTACTTCCCTATCTGTAAGCACATTTGATATTATAATCACTGATACAGTTCCGAGACCACTTGTCATTGAAGGACCAGATGGCGAGGTACTTTGATGATATCCGAATCCAACTAAAATTATCCACAGTGCACCGAATAGTCACCAATGGTAATGTGCTATTTTCACGATCAAGAAGGCTGGATAAAAAACATGTTCGAGCACATGCTACACCTGGCATGGTGTAACTTTTGGAACCCTCGCCAACTTAACGCAATCATGATACCAGATAGTAATTCCTGGCTCACATACACAAATTTTCGTTACATTTTAGAATCTACACTGTAATCACAAAAATAGATCCAGTGCGATCGTATCACGAAATTCCGATGCATAAAACAGCTAGATTTTATATTTGAATTCACAAGAATGCTATTCGGTCCTAGAATTCAGTACCACGAGCAGCTAAATATCATATTCGCAAATCTAACAGAATATAGTTTACTCATAAAAGCGTCTAATTGTGAATTCGGTGCAGCATTCCTCAAGAATGGTATCAAAATATCTGCGGATCGAATCCAACCCACTCCTATCAGCAAGTGTAGCATTTCGTGGGCATGGTTAACTATTACCAGCGCTACATAACTCATTTAGTCGAATAGCTTACTCCAAAACACAGTCATCTCAGTGTGTTTGGTAGGGTGAGTAAGAGAAACCTATTTATTAACCACCTGACTGCGAAGGGCCTTTAGAGGCTGTCAAAGTTACCCTTGCTCAGGCTACTATACGCGTTTATTCTATGGAGCAGGGAACTCTATATGCATCACAAAGACGTTATTGGTGTTGCAGTACAGCCAATTGTATTATGGAGCAATTGTATGGTAGAACTTGAGAACTCCTGAGTTTTATTTTGCAAAACCTGAACAGAATTATTTTGCCTTCGACCGAGAACTACTTGCTTTTCATTGTGCCCTTAAACATTTACCTTGGTGGCTTGTCGAAGGTAAAATATTTTATATCCATACCGATCACAAACCACTGACTACCGCGATCGGCTCTCATGCGGAAAAAATCCCCAACATGGGAGTCGTCACTCGACTACATTTTACAGAACGTGGTATAGCAGATACTTTATCACGTTCAACATAGTTTCAGTTTGGTTAATTTGTAAGAATCTGACTTCGTGCTCAAAGCACTTGCAGATAACTATTCGAAGTATTGCAAAAAAACTTTAGAACTAGTTCTCGATTTGGCCTCAGGATTATCTATATGGTGTGAAACATATAGGTCTTTCTCATCTAGGTGTTCGTGCAACATACAAGTTAGTCGCACTGAAGTATTTCTGGCACTGCATGAATGGAGATACAAGGGTTGGTCCGAAACATGTGTTCCTTGCCAGAAGTCAAAAGTCAACTGATATACTCGTTCCTAACACGGGCATTTTGACATTCCTTCTGACAGGTTCGAGCACATACACATCGATCTTGTTGGAGCGAAGTTTTCCCATTTATTTTCCTTAGAACAAAATCTTCGATCAAGACTAATCTTGATTGCACTTCCGCTGATCTTGTCTATATACGGACTGCAATATCGACATATCCTACCTCACAGGTCAAACAATTAGATTTAACAGACTGTGAGAAAGTTTTAGTTTGGGTAATATATCAATCGCCGAGTCCGATAACACCCGAAGAGTTCCGAATCCATGTGAAGTTATCGTTTATTAAAGAAATCTCGATACAAAATTTTAATCGATTTTTCCAAGCACTTCCATAGTAAAACACAGGAAAAATTGTCTTGGATTAGAGCCAGACCTATTTTCGTGTGGTTTTTTATGTGCTAGGCAGAGACACGGCGTTAAATAACTGGGCCAAGTTAAGGTGTCAACCGTACCGTGCCGATAACCAGTCTGGGGCACCAGTCTAAAAACCAGCTCGGTCTCTAACGGTGTATTCGATTACCTGGCACCCTTAGTATTTGTGTATTGCGGATCTCTGCAACTCGTGGAATCGAAAGTAAATACAAATAATTCTGACTCGGCCTTTAGATACGACAGCAACTAATTTAAGTTGTGAGATATGAAAGCAAGCGGTTCTTTTTGGAACTTTTCGGAAGCACAGTCCGTGTAGAATATATAGTTCGTAAAATATTTTTGATTCCATAATTTTAGTTCCGTTCTTATTTTAAATAAAGGTTATGAAACTCTGTTACCATATAAGTAAACAGATGTGGCAACATATTATTACTAAGAACGATTAAAATAGTGGTCGTCGACGTCTATCATCTGAATAACAAACCGTATACGACTATGAATAAATTTATTCTAAAGCTTTTACATTTTTCATAACTAACACACAAGTAACATGTAAGTCGTCACATTTAATTAAAATAAGTTTAGAACTTTTATGTTGTATATTATGTTCAAATATCAAAACTCAACATAACCATAATCCCATTAACCTATTTCATCTCCCATGCATATACATAAAATATATGTATATATGAGTACACAACCAACATACGTCTACATAATCATGTATACATATATTCACCAGAATTCAGAGAAAAATAACTTTTCAATTCACAAGAGAAAAATCATCATCATCTTCATCATCATCATCATCATCATCATCATCATCATGATTATATATTGTAATCAAGAAGAAGAACTTTTTATTTTAATTTTTTTTTATTTAAAATACAAATATTTTATTTAATAATAATTATTAAAAAGTCTTGGTTATTTAATAGTTTTGATTTTAAAGTTATTTCTCTTAAGACGAACTTCGTCTTAAAAATCTTAATGAAAATTGATTGAGAATTATTGTATATTACAATGAAAAAAATAAATTAAAAAGGCGAAGAAAATGTTTTAAAAAAAATGGGGCAAAATTAATCAAAACAAAAACAAAATTAAATTAAAAAAGTTTTAAAAAAAGCTCTGAGAAATATAAAACTTTTGTTTTGATTGTGTAAATTGATGTTGAGTGATTATAATGATGATGATGATGCTGATCATCATCATCCTTATCTATATCAAGATGATTAAAATTGTGGTACAACATACTTGATATCATGTTATTCGAGATTAATCTAAAACTTTTTTTTTATTGGGCTGTGGGTGGTTTTTTTTTACCGCAAAAAATCATTTGGCAAATACTGTCTCACCAACAACTATATATAAATAATATATGTGAATGCTTTATTGCATGTTTAGTAATATAATATTCATGTTAAGCTTTTCGTGAGCTTTTTGTTATTTATTTGTTAATCGTTTAACATTTTTTTTTGTTTCGTTACAGTTTGAACCACTGTTTGATTCAAATCTAACATCACCACAATTCATACGACACATTAATTTGTATGAATGTCAAGGATCTGAAAAAGATTTAGAGGAGCTGGCACGAGAACGACACGGACGCATGTGTATCGATTCAAAAATGACAACATTCTCGTGTAATCAAATTATTGTGTCATGGGTTAATGGGTCAGAGGTAAGTTATCCATTTAAAGGATTTTTTATTTATAATTTAATTTAATTTACGTATATAGAGAATAAAGTAAATACCCCTTTTATGTCTTTGTTGCTGTCATCATACATATGTATGTATATAAAAGAAAATGATTCAATTTGAATTGGGAAAATTTTATTTTTATTACTTCAATTTAAAGTAATAACAACAAATCTGAAGGAATTTTTTATTTTTTTTTGTTGAATTCATTCTACCTCAATAAAAATAATTTTATTTTGCTGGATCCTTGTACCTCCTTCAAAACACACTCTTCTCTCATTTTTAAATGTACATATATACATATATACGAGTATGTAATGTTGGTTTTATGTTTCTGTATATATTCGATTTTAAAATAGAAAATTGAAAAAAGTCCACCTTATATAGTTTATATACAGACTCTTATGTACTTAGTACAAATAACCTCATTTTCTTCAATTTTCTATATAATACTAAATGTACATATATGTATGTATGTAAACTTCAACCCCATAACAATTCACTCAACTATGTAAACAAGACAAAAAATCTCTTCAGTACATATATATTTGTTGCTGCCTGTATATACGTATATATATGCTATCCTTAAATCAGAGTGTATGTACATAGAAAATTGAAAATTTTCTAAAATAATTTAAGTATTTTTTGTTCGTCTTATGTATACACACACACACATATATACATTTGCTTAGAGATGTTTAGCTCTATATATGGCAAAAGTTTAATATTAATTAAGGAAAATTTTATATTCCATCTCGTTCTATCTCATTGTCTAATAATCATATAGGAAAAATGATACTTTTGTCTGCATAAAAATAAAAAAATGAAAATTTAATTTTCCTGGTTATCGAGAGAAACCAAGAATAAGAAGACGACGTATGCAAAATGTCTTAACAGAATGTAATTTACATATTTACAATACATGTAATTTTTTTGTTTTGTTTTGTGTAATGGATGATATGGTGACAATTGAGACTATATTTTATCTTCTTATGTTTTTGTGTGAGGATGCAAATTTATGTATTTTGTTGAGATTTTCTCAGGTGGAAGTGCAATTGTGTCGATTTGTTTATTAATCTGTCGGACGAACATATATGTATATGTAATATACATATGCCAGAATTTTATACGTGGTTTTAAAATACTTAAATATTACAAGAAAATATAACCGTGGCCTTTTAAATGAGCTTTTAATTATTTAAAAGCTTGTATGGCTTTTATAATAAACCAACAATTTTAAGTTTGATACAAATTTAGGAACAATAAAATTCGTAAAAGATTGCATTTCCAACAAGTTTAAGTGATTTTACAAGTTTTTACTTATTCAAAAAATGTTTGTATTTAAAGCTCCTTAAGATTTTCAACACCTATCTTAAGTAATTTTCTCAGCTTTTTGAAAAGATAACTTTGAAGGTTTCAGTGCTCGTTTAGTTTAATAATTATTTTAGGGATGTCGTTTCCTATAAAAGCTCATTTTTATAACTTACAATTAATCGTCGAAGCTTTTAAGTCAAAAATACGAATTTAAAAAGGTATTTTATAATTTTCTGATTTGATTGTTATGAAAAATATTTAAAGTGAAGCTGCAACCAATAATAACATTCCATAAAAAAGCTTTCTACTAAATAGTTAGTTCGTTGAGGTAAGCTTTTAGTACGCGAATCCATTGAAAGAAAATTGAAAAAAATAAGACACAAGCAACTTTCGAATAAAATAGGCACCCAAATAAGTTGTCGATTGAGCTTTAAATCATTTTGAAAATATTAATTGACATAACTTTTCGTACTTTAAAATTCGTAGTATTAAAATCGCAAACTACTATTTCAAATAAAATTAACAATTTAATGTCAAGCAACAATTAAAACAGAGCTTTTTGCCATTGACTTATGTGAATTTAAAATAAATAAAAACTGTTTATAGTATAATAAACTATTGAGTTAGTTATTCCCGCAACAACATAACGAACGACAAAGTTTTGAATTTGCTTCCAAAATATGAAACTAAAAGACTTGATTAATTTTTAAACCGAAAGCTCACAAATTAAGTTTTTAATTAAAACTCGTCATCCACAATAAAAATTAAGAAACTTTTAACCACAAAAAATATTTATCTTTAGCTTCTAATCATGATAAAGCCGACATGAAAATGAGCTTGGATTAATTTTTTTAAAACTTTCCAATTTGATTAAAGATTTTGGGACCAACACCGAACGGAAGTGGTGAATTTTAATAAATTTTTATTCTAATAAACGCGTAAAGAACTGAATGAGCTTTAAGCGCATTTAAATAGCCATGTTATGGACATACATTTCCCGTTTATTAGTTAAATTAGTACAGTACCAAATGTGCTTTAAATAGAAAATATTTGCTTTATAATTTAACTTTTTATAATTTTAGAGCTTCACACAAAGAATTTTTTAATAGATTTTAAAGTTATACGTTCGTTCAACTATTCATTCTTTCAAGCCTTTTAAGATTTTAAAAATATGTTTTAAGTAATTCCTTGAGCTTTTTTGAAGAAACATTTTTCAAGATTTCAGAGCTTTTTTAGTTGCTAAAAGCTTGATAAGCTTATTTTTTAAACTTTTACAGTTCACAGTAAAAAACTCAATGTATTGATATTTACTAATTATTAACCAAATATTGTTGAAAACAAAAGGCATTTTTATAATTCGTAATTAAATGTGAAAGCTTTTAGGTCACCGGTGTACGAATTCAAAAAGCAACTTCTTAATTTTATGATTTGATAGTAGTGGAAGTATTTAAAATGAAGCTGAAACCAATAGCAAAATGCCACAAAAGAGATCTCTACTAAAAGTCAGTTCGTTGAGCTTTTAGAAATTTTAAACATATTGACATCATTTTCCGTACTTTAAATAATGGACTTGTTAAAATGGTGGACATTTGAGAGCTTTTTGTCATTACTTACGTGAATTTTTTTAAGTGTATTAACATCATTTACAATAAATGAAAACTGTCTTCCTAAAATTTAGGAGAGCTTTAAATGATCTATCGAACTAACTTTTACAGTTACTTTCAAAATTGGAAAGAAATTTTCAATTTCATTTTTTGAAAATCATGAAACCCAAAGGTCTGGAGGAAGGTAAATATTTAATTTAAACTTGCCAAGCCCAATATAATTAAGAACACTTTGAAACACTAAGAATATTTATCCGAAGCTTTTAATCATGAAAAAGCGGACGTAATGTGAGCTTTGATTTTGGCACAAAAATTCAAATGGGTTGAATTTTAATAAATTTATTTAGCCGAATGAGCTTTAAACCCTTTTAAATGGCCATTAGTATAGCTCTAAATGAGCTTTAAATAAAAAATATTCGCATTAAACAGAACTTTTTATAATGTTGGAGCTTCACCATGGAAGTTTTTAATAGATTGCGGGTATAATAGTTTAATAGTCTGATATACACTTTAAGCTACGAGTATATGTATAACGTTTTTCAGGTTGTGTGAACCAGCTAACCTAGAAGCGTCCATAGAAGTTTAATCAAAGCTAACTTAATTTTTTACAGTTGGCGGGAATTTCTAACTATCTCAGTGTATCACAGTTCAGGTCGCAAAAACTAATTGTTATGTAACCTAGCTAGCTGGTTGTACATGTTCCAAAATACCTTATAAATTTTAAATTTTAAACTTAGTTGTGGCAAACATAAACTATTTAAATCCATTTTCATAATAATTAATTATTCCACGATTTTTTTCCAGGGATTTTCATTACCCCAAGACGTTGGCATACCGGTCGACCCAAAACTCGTCAAATTCTTAATGATGGAAACCCACTACACCGACCTCAGTTATATTGATTCCGTTGATCCGTCGGTCACATACAACGAAACACCAACCACAATGGTTGATAGTTCTGGTCTCAAATTGTATATAACCACAAATCTACGTAAACATGATGCTGGTTTATTATCCGTTGGAATTGAATCGAACTGGCGTCATATAATTCCACCCGGCCAAACAGATGTCTATTCGGTGGGGCATTGTATAAAAGACTGCACAAAGCGGGCGTTCCCTGAAACTGGGCTAAACATAATCGGTGTTATGATGCGCACAAATTTTATCGGTAAAGAAATTAAATTTAAAATAGTTAGGAAGAATATCGAATATGAGCTGGTGCGAATTGGTAATGGTACGCTCCGGCGACGGCAGGAATTTGAGCTATTAAACCGTAATGTGGTGACATATGCGGGTGATCATCTTAGTGTCGATTGTACATATGATAGTTCATCGCGAGAATCGATCACGCTGGGCGGCACGACCGTGAAAGGAGAGATATGCCAAGCGATTACACTATACTATCCAAAAATTACTGAATTGACATCATGTAATTCGTTAACCAGTCTGGGGACTGTGCTGCACTCGTTAGGGATTGAAGAGCTTGCATTGTAAGTATATACAAAAACATCAACATAATCACAATGTAATTGATAATAATTTTTTTTGTTTTTTTCTTTTAAATTTATTTACAGAGCATCAAATCCAGTGATTATAACAGCACCAGCTGAACTCGCCGGTCAAACATTAGAGTCACGTCTAATCTCGTACGATTGGTCGAATAATTTCGATTTATTTCAACAAATTACAAATCGTGGTCCCTTTATGCCACTTTGTTGGAATTCAAATTCAAATTTAATACCGGTAAGTGGATCAAAATAAAAAAAAAATTAATTTTCTTTTAGTTCTTTATTATGATTGTTGTGTTGTCAAACCGGAAAATTAGATTGATATAAGTATATATGTATATGAAAAGAAAAAGGGGGCCCTGGACCCCGATATATAAACTTTTTTCTAATTATTGAAGGAAATTTTATTTTATTTTTGTGTGATTTTGTGAAGGGTAGATTTAATCTCAGCTGAATGGATTTCCCATTTTCTCTCACTCGTATACATATATTTTTGGATGATGATGATGATGATATTTGATAAGAAGGGTCCACAATCTATCGAAATTTAAAGTTTATGAATCGAAGCTTTTTGTTATTGTTTGTTAGTAAATTAGACACTTGGGGGTTTTTATATATCACATAATCTTATATAATCTTTGAAATTAATTGTAAAAGTTTTTGATTTCGGAAGAGAACAGAATTATAAATGCAAGAAACTGATGATAAGTCGGGAGTGGATTTGTGTGAACGCTTTTAATCAAATCAAAATTCGTTTTACTCATTTTCTTGCACATTATTAAAATTGTATGTTAGTTTGGGGGGTTCGTATATCGCTCTTATGTCGAATTAAACCTCAAAGCTGTTTGAATTGATAAGACGAACGTGTAGGCGCTGCTTTAATTTCTTCGTATTATTAAATTTAATTTTCATTCATAAAATTTCCACCCGCATGTTTCCGTCCCACTCCCGCTCCGTTCTTGAATTCGAATTAAATGGAAAACTTTTAATATTTTTAAAATTAACAACAACAAAAGAAAAAAGGATTTTTATTAATTATGATTATTTTTCATTGCGAAAATTAAGACGAGAAAGTTATATAAATGTTTAAAACCTCTCGAGGGCGGGATTCCTCCTACCATAATCGTCGAAACATTATAATGTATGTATGTATGTATATAGACACTCCATTGAAATTTCTCAACTCAATTATCCTTCGAGAAATTCAATCAATCAAGAATTTTTTTCTTTCTTGTGCGTGTGTTTTCTTCGAGTTAATTTGGAGGAAGAAATAAAAATTCAATGAATCACAAATAATTCATCTAAATTAAATTAACGAATTTCGTTGTTGTTGTTATTGTATTTTCCATTTCATTACGGTTTTTTGAATGAATCCTTTATATTTTTTATTTTTTAGAAATTTCCAAATTTCCCGATAAGAGTAAATCGATTATAAATCCACACAAAACGAAAAAAATTCCTAAAACCTTACAACATTTTTCTTAAATAAATAAACAAAAACAAGAAAAGACGATTTAAAATCAACTACTAAAATGATGAAAAAAAGGAAAAACACGCGGGAAAGGACGAGACGGGATGTGAAATTGCTTTGATGCCTAAGGCACAGTACAACAAAAAAGAAATTCGGAAAAAAAAATGAATAACCCAAAAATATACGAAATCCTGTGAGAGGGATACTTATTTCCTCTAACCCCCCAGCGTCTCATTCCGTATATATATATAGATCCTTTTACACATATACACAGCCTTGATATGCGTAGGACTTTGTTATGCGAATTTATTTATATATACACCGATCCCATCCTGCAAATCAAACAACGAATTAATATTCTGCTATTTTCCGATATTTCGTGTTTCCAACAAAAAAAAAAAAAAAAGGACCAAAAAGGAAATATGAATTCGGCAAAAGTTTTTCCTTTGTACTATATATACATACATATAGAATAAGTAGTGTGTAAAGAGGTAACAAGGAACTTGGGAAGGATAACACAAAAAGGATATCAAATTGAGTTATTTTAATAAATGTTCTGGTTAAGGAATTAAATTTTTTGGTTTGGTTTTGTAGCACACATGATGTTTGATTTTTTTCGTTTTTCGTCCGTCTATATGGCGGGAGTACAAAGAAATTTCTTTGTCATGGGTTTTCTGTTTGATTTGGAAATCTTAATTTTGGTATTTTTTGTTGCACACGCACGTCTTTTTTGTCATTGACGACCTTAGACGATTTTAATTTATTTAATGGATTGTATTTTTCGGGGTTGACAAGATGCTAAAATTGGACGAGGCTATATATGGTTCGTATGTATGTACGTATAGGTTAGATGAGGTCCATTGTGATACCCTAAAATCTTACTTCCCTATTACCTTTATTTGAACCAGTTAGAGCTATTTATATAGCGTGATATGCGGTGGGGAGACTGTCCATTAAGAAACTACCCAAATGTTTTGACTTCTGTGTGCTAAAGCTGGACATGAGCATATGAAGTGCACTAAAGTCTCTTCATTATCCTCCCCCATACAGCTTCTGCAAAAATCATCTAAACATAGTCTCCTCACATGTTCTCCAAATAGGCAGTGTCCTGTCCGATCATTTTTAATTCACGTCTACATAGGGAGATTAGTGTCTTTGAGCGTTTCAAGTCCAGCTTTGGCCAGACTTCTCTTGCAACGCTACATATGTGAGAGGGTTAGTCAACCTTTCGTTCGCTGAGGCTACTGCCTCTTTTTTAAGCGCTGTTGTAACAGGCCTTCCCTTTCCGGTACCCGTTGGAGAGTTGTGCCATATCTGCCTATTTGGTCCGCCCTGCAGATTCCCATGACGCCCAAGTGGCCGGGGACTCAGACTATCCGAATGTTGAAATGCTTACTCATCTCAATTAGAGACAAGTGGCAACCCAATGCCATTCTAGATGTCAGAGAAAGTGATTCCAGCGACTTGATTGTCGCCTGACTGTCCACATAAACTGCGATTTCAATTGAGGATACCACATTATGTCTCAACCAAATCCAAACCTCCTCAATCGCTATCACCACTGCTTGGTACACGCTGCAGTAATAAGAGAGACGTGGGTCGGAACTCTTTCTCGAAGCATAATGTTGGTGTAACGTAGTCTAGATTCGCCAGTTACTTCCTTAGCGATCTAATTATTATCGAGTGTCCTGTCTGAAGACATTTTCACTGAGATATGGATGATAGTCAGGTGGCCGTATTGGCAGCCATCTGCTTACCATAAATATCAACAGGGAGAAGGTGAAACATAACCTCCAAGGCGTGTGTTGGTGTTGTTCTCAGCGCCCCACTTATAAGCATACAGGCCGTTCTTTGCACCTTCTCGATCCCATTTATGTTGGTTACTTTTTCAAGAATTGACCACCAATACGCTCACCCCGTAAATAAATATATGTATCACTACCACCGGCTTCTGGCCCCATCTCTTTCCGATGGCGTTTCTGCATGAATATACAGCTATATTAGCCTTGTTTACTCTTTCCAATGTCAGGCTTCCAACTAAGCTTACTGTCCAAGATTACGCCCAGAAATCTTGCCTTATAAGTAAAAGCTAGCCGTATGCCGTTTAAGGTTGGTGGGTCCACTACCCGGGTTTTTATAGTTTTATACGAGCTGATTGCCAATCCTCATCTTTAACCGTGTTTAAATATTTTCCAACCCATTATTTGCTATGTTCCAGAGAAGAGGGGACAGTATACATTCCAGCGGGGTTCCCTTAACCATTAGGAGACCTCTCGTATTTTTGCCTCTATTAAAGGCTCTCCTACAAGCCTTTCGGTAGGTTCACAGTTTTTTGGCACACCATGTTGGTTTTTGCGTACCTCTGGGCTTACTTATTGGGCAAGCAGCATTAAAGGACCTGTTGCAGGTTTTAAGTGATAGTGTCCACTATGCAATTCCGTTCCCCCGCTGTCGGCACAGGGACCGCCGGCCTTAATAAATTTTTTAGTATTTCTCTACACTTTCTCCAGTTTAACCTTCTGCGATTCTTACAGGCTCCGAGTATCATGGTAAACGTTAAGGCTGAATGTTACATATCGATGGTAAGGGAAGGAATGTTCTCCCGCCACTCTTCATTCCCTGACCATAGGATAAATATTATCTGAGGCGAAGGTTACGTATAGAAACTCCTGCCGATTTTTAGTAATAAATGTGGGTTTTAGCCCCAATAGCACAAACTAAAACGTTAGTATTGATAAGTACTCAAAAAAACTCACCCCTTTCGTTGATGTCTCTGTTACCCTAGATTGTGTGATGCGCATTAGCATCGCTTCCAAGAATCACACCAATCTTTTTTTTCAGTTTCGAGAACTTGGTCTTCCAGGTTATCCGGTGGAACCTGTTTGTCCCGGTCCATATAGGTCCATCTCCTTGGAAAGCACCATTGGTTTGATTGCCTCCCCTGTTGGTACATCTGCTTTTTGGGTCTTCTCCAGGTTCCTCTGTATCTCAAGCTCGTCTTTTTTATAGACTCTGAAAATACCTAACCCGAAACCGAAGACAATTACTCCCTTAGTGACAGCAACAAGAGCCAGGGACTCCTTGTTGATTACCTTGAAGATAACTTGGCGTTCTCTTGCTTTACTATCCTTTAGTTATCAGTTGTAAGACTTGCATTGCTGATCCTAATTATTTTCAGGATTTCATCTGGGCTAGCCGGATTGGTTGGTAGCCAGACGCATGCTCTTGGCCTGCTAGGAATCTCTTCTCTGCTCAATGCCGCCAATCTCGCGCCCTGCCAAACAATTTGTCATCGGTTTTCTATTCAATTTGGAAATCTTAATTTTTTTATTTTTTTTTGCACACGCACGTATTTTTTGTCATTGAGGACCTTAGACGATTTTAATTTATTTAATAAAACGGGGTTGATAAAACATTAAAATTGGACGAGGCTGTATATGGTACGTATGTTTGTACAAAAAACATTAAAAAAGGAAACCAATTTTAGATGTGACCCCGCACCGCTACCATCTTTTTCATTTTCAAATTATTCAACTCCATTAATTACTTATTATAAAACGATTATTTATAAGATATTTCGAAATAAACTGAACTGGAAATATTCATCCTGGAAGAAAAAATCGAAATTTTAATATGTGCTGATTGCCGTAAAAAACCCGTAAAAGAAAAAAAAAAGAAAAGAAAAATTTCCTTATTACCGTTTGTCTTTTGTTATTAATATCCTTAATTTAAAAACGAAAACACAACATCCTTAGAAAATCATCTCAACCACAAAAATTGTATCTCTATACATATTCTCGTATATATATACCCACCCGATATATAGATTCATTCAATTATATATCGACAAAACGAGTAAATTATCCATTCTTCCGGTGTAAAATTTTTTATCTAATTTTCCATTTTTTTCGTTTTCGTTTTTATCACAAAGTTTTCTTTTTTATTTTTCGGTATAACATCCAACCACAAAAATAAAAATGAAAAAGTTTTGTGCTTTAATCAGGTTTAACATATAAAAATTGGTTTTCTCACTTCATCGAATTCGGAACACATACACATAGTACATATGTATACTGTAGTATAGTTGAGTATAGTTGAGTATAGAGTATAGTTGTCGTATCTGAATAGTTTTATAGTTCAATAGGTATTTTATCAAATTAATTAATTAAAAAATTATTTTTGATTTCTAAAAATAGAAACTAAGTTTTATACAATTTTGTGTGCATGATAAAGTTTGATCGTGCTAATTTAGGTAAAACTACAAACGAGCAGCAATTAGTGACAATTCAAAGATTTTTGACTAAAAACAAAAATTTTTTTTTTTATTCGTTGTCACATGTAATGAAAGATGAGGGAGGTGGGGTTAAATCGTATAACCCTATGACCTTTTATGTATATAGTTAAGTTAGGATATTCCTGGAAGGTACACGTATAATAGATACACGAGAGAGAGATTAAGGTTAATTTGGTATGACAGAAGTTTTATATGCAAAAGCTTCTAATTGCTATACAAAGACGAAATAAAAAATACGTCAACGACATTTTTGGGGCAAACATTTTATTTCTAATTAAGACTACATTGTTCGTATCTAATAGGGCCTCGTCAATCTGTGACCCACTCGAATGGAGGCCGACCTCATTCACGCTTCCTTATTGATGTATTAGCTCGCTCTGTTAGGGGATTGCCATATTGAAAATTATTTTTGCTACTTAATTGGTTAAATTATTGTCTAAACCAAACATCATTTATCCTGAATTGAGATCATGTTGTTTCGAAAAGGTGGTCGCCGGATTATATACTGATATGAAGGTCAGCTTTCAAATATAACCTATGATAATTTAAAAATCAAACCATTTGGCAGTGGCGGAACTTAAAACTGTTCATTATTCTCTTTTATTCTGAATTTATTAAATTTGAATAAAATTCTTAAATTTCTCTAAATTTCTATATTTTTAATTCGTAATATTCCTTATCATCTGAATTGTTTAGATCTAAATTCTGAACTCCTCGATTTCTAAAATATTGAACCCCGACCAATTCTTCAACGATGTAGTGTTTGGAACCGATTTAAAATGAAGTCAGATTATTTAAAATGATGGTTCTGCTTGGAAGACGCTTTCAATAAATTTCCTCATCAATTAGCGACCTTAACTGAAGTTTGTTTTAAATTTGTTTTGTTTGTTCTGAATTATTTCTAACTGGAATTTTTTTTGTGATCTTCAGTCCTTAACTAAATCTTTTACACTTTTGATTGTTAAAACTTTTGTTGTTTTCATTGTTAAAATTTAAATTACACACTTTGTTTGTGCCGCCCTGGTTAGCACAGTTAATATCGTGCTTGCGGTTCGCCGGTTTCGGGTTCTAACTGGAATAGTTTGGCAAAACTAATTTATTTTTACAAATTTAAATGAGATCACACGATCCTTACGTTTGTGTGTACCGTCGTTACCCAGTTAGTTTGCCTAAAGAAACGACTTATGGGTTATTCACTTTACGTTTCTTAGTTTGCATTTTGATTAATTGATCTTCCTCTCTATCACGGCAACTGATTTTTCTATATCAAATTTAAATATCTACATGCATACAGGGTGTTCCTTATTTTGGAAGTGTCGATTTCTCATATTACACTACCTTCAAATGTGTGGTTACCATAAAAAGTTTTACATAAAAAATATTGGATCAATTGAAGATGGTTTATATGGAGCAACTTGAGCCCGAACTATGAAAAAATGTTTTTTTTCTTATTTTTGCACCTTCAATCGGACTGAAACATGATTTAAAAAACATGTTCAGCCTAAATGGAAATTGTTATGAATAGAAGAGGTAATCTTCCCTTCTTAACTTAAATTTTTCACGAATGATCAATTTCAATGGCTTAATTTAAAATGTAAATGGCTTTGGACATCTATAGCGAGCATGATGCATATAGGCACCATTTTGTCAATTAGAATGATTTCCAATAATTCTTTGTAATGAATATGAACAGAGCGAGGATACAATAGATCAGAGATGAAAATCCTGTGCCTTCTATGGCAAAACAAGCTTGGCACGCAAAAAATTTAAGTAAGTCGAGGAAAAAACAAAACTTGTGCATCTGGAAACTCAGGACATAATGTTGAAAAACCTGTCCACAAGTGACATTTGTTGCGGTTTTTTGGCTGGAGGCGTGATTGGACCAGTTTTTTTTTATGGGAACAACGTTCACCATGGATTACGTTAACGTACGTGCAATTCATGGCCGATAATCGACGTTTTCTACATTGAGACATCAATTGGCTGAAGATCGCGCGATTTAAGCTCTCTAGATTTTTTTTTGGGCTTCGTTAAGGAGTACCAAATTGCCTACGCTCAACAAACGATTCAAACACTTTGAGTTTGATTTATGTGAAACCTTGGTAGAAAACTGTCCTCTAAATAGTAGCCATCGGTAAGAAGGCTCGAAGTAGGCCACCTAGCAGCTATTAGTTATATTCCATTATTAGCTGTGGAATGTGTATTTACGTTTAAAAAATTTATTTCACAATTTTTCCAAAAATATCCTTGTCATTTTAATAATTAAATTATGCCAGCTATTCAAATCATTTGAATAACCTTAGCGTTCTAACTATAACCCAGGGTGAATGGGTTAGAAAGATAATTGCTTTTTGATCGGAAACTGCGGAAGTGGAAGTTTTGAGATAGCCGCATAATCAACAGTGTTAGAAAAAATATTAATCTTTTGTTTCGAGGTACTTTTTGTTGTATGCAATATTACTGATTTGTCGTTTCTTATTAAATTATAGTCGTTAATTTTGATTAACCCACCTCTTACATGTTATATTCAGACGTAAAAACGTTGAATATGCTAATATCAACATGAGTACATGCTGCGCGTTATGAGAGTTGTGATTCCACGGTTAGCCAATCGAGTATGTACTACCATTTCCAGGAATAATTTAAAAAAACGGCGGTAATTTATTTCTCGGCATAATGGATTCTCGTGGGGCTTATTGGACAAAAAATTTAGTTAGCTATTTTTTTTACCATAAAAATGCTACCCACAATGCTGGTCATAAATAAATAATTTTTTCTCCCAAAAAACCAGGGCCCCTATTCCTGAATACGATACGTATCATTACACGAGACGAAAATACGAAAATGAATTGGTATTTCTGAATTCGATCGAATCAAATATTTTTACACTGTCATGTGTTCATTGGGATATTTATTTGGAATGATTATACCTCGGGAATTTCGTAACGTATCAAGTAGACACGAATTCCTATTAGAATTATTCGAATTCGTATTCAAAAATACCAATGATACGAATTCGTACAATTTTTATACGAATTCGAATCCAGGAATAGGGCCTCAGTTGGCACGCCACAAAATGTTTAAAAGGTTTTTCAATTTTATACGTATGCACAAAAGGTTCGCCATCGCTGATAGACCATATCCTCTAAGACTGTGAGTTAGCTCAAGAAACTAGAAATCAACTACGAATTGACATAATCGTTCAGTAGCCAGCAAGTAAACTTTCTTTGATGATGCTAGGAAATCTTTATTCTTTTCTTTATTTATTTCTGAAATCTATCGAACATTTCATTTTTACACTGTCATGTATTCATTAAGTTAGACAAAAGTTATCATCCACCAATGGGACAATCTACACTTCATCTAAACAAATTACTAAAAATGTTTACCAAAATTTTTAATTTGGAGTCGTCAACTATCTTATCAACTTAGTCGTCAACTAATTTTTCGAAATTTGCTCGAATTCGTATTAAGAGTAAACAGAAGTTTTGTAACGTATCAAGTAGAGACAAAATCGTATTCGACTTATTCCAATTTTTATCAAAAATAACAAATTGACTATTTTTTTGATTCAAATGGAGCGCGTATCGAAGTAAGTTGCCACGAAATGCCCAGCTGCTCCTGCTCTATAAATCATTTCCAAACTAGTTGACCTTGATATAACACCCTCCACGGTCACCGTTCTAAATAACTTCGGAAGTATTGTACTACACCTGTTGCAAACTTTAAAGTGATTTAAGTGTTACTGCTATTTGTGATCTATTTCTTTCACTCAAAACCAATTCATTAAAGGACTTTTCAGTAAAAACAGTATATTACGAATAATGGAACATTTTCTTGATTGAGGAGCTGCGCCTGAGGATAAATAAAATAAAATCGTTATTTGTTAACCAAATTTCGTTACCTTTATCTCTTCTATTCTCAACGATTTTCATTTTGGAACGAAAAAATTTTAAATCATGTTTCTGTTCGATTAAAGTTGAAAAATTGAGTCGGCACCTCTTAACCATCATCGTATGACCCAATATTTTTTTATATACGTTTTTAAGGCCTCCCTTACTCATACAAAATTAATGTTCGAATTTTTTAATTAAATAATTTTTCAAATTCGATATAAAATATCAATATTTCAAATTAAATTTTATTTTCCTCATCTTCAGAAAAATTTTCTCTAAAACTAAAACAAAAAAGTTAAGAGAAACAGAAACTAAGATAACTAATTTAATTTTGTATTTTCTAATCCAACAATTTAAGAGAATAAATATGAATTTATAAAATTTGTTTGGGTTTATATGGTTTCTGATAAAATCCTAATTATTTTAACATTTTAATGGCTTGAATAATTATTTTCAATTTTTAATTTATTTTTCAGGGTACCGACAACATCGAAGCCTATCCGCCAAATATAACGAAAACCGTTAAATACTACGGTAATAATGTGCATCATAGCAATCATAATCGATTGCAAAAAAATAGTAATAGTAATTTAATAAATAATAGTAATAATAATAACTATAATAGTAGTAGTGATAATTTTAGTAATAGTAATAATGTAAAATTTACCGTATATACATCAACCCTAGACTCATTAATTGTAAATGATTATGATAGTGTTAATAGCAATAGTAATAGTAATTTAAATAATAATAATAATAACAATAATAATAATAATAATTTTATAAAAACCAAAGTATCTAGAAACTCAATACCAGAAACAATGAGTTATAGTAATTCAAATAAATTAAATTTTAATTATTATAAAATTCTGCCTTTCCACATACTGATATTAATTAAATTAATTTTCATTTTGTAAATATTAATTATTATTATTGCTATTAATATATTATTACTAATTATTATTATTTGTACAAAAAATATTTTTATTTTTAATTAGTTATTAATTTTGTACAGTAATTATAAAATATATACATATATATTGATGTCCAGTATAAATAATTAATTTTAAGAAAATTAAATTACAAATACACTTATGTACGTATAATTTAAGTTTGTAAATTAAATATAAAATATGTAGACAATCATATAAAAAAAAAATTAATTATTTGTTATTATTAAAAATTGAACGTTTCAAATAAAAATCGGTATTTTTTATTTACTATAATTAACTAATTAATTAATTAAATCTAGAGAGACAAACTTTTTGGCCAAATTTCACCTAAACATTATTTCTAATTTCAAAAATTATTAGTTTTTTTTTTTTTTTTTGATTTCAATAATTATAAAACTAGTCACAAATTAATTTTTATTTTAATAATTTTAACGAACAAAACTGATATAATTAATTAATTATAAATAATTAACATATATATATATATTATTATATAAATACTTAATAAAATACTACATAATATTGAAATAACAAATTATTTAAAAACAAAAAAAAATTAAATTGTTAAATTAATAAAAAAATAAAAAATAAAAACAAAAAAAATATACATACATTTATTTATAATTAATTAAAAATAAATAAAATTGAAATATGTAAATAGTTGAGTTGCGATTGATTGAATGAATGTGAAAAAAATAAAAATATTTTCCAAATATTATATAAATAACAAAAATGGATGATGTAAAGCAAAAGAAAATTGGAAGCAAAAATCTAACCTAAAAAAAAAAACAAAAAACAAAAAAAAAAAATTTAAAAAAAAGATTTTTTATCAAAAAAATAATAAAAAATAAAAATATTTAAAAAAAAAAACAAAATAAATTTTATCATTTATTTAAAAATATTACGTTTTTGCATTTTTAGTGATGGTGATCACGGGTATGGGAAAATGGAACATATTTTGACCATTCCGAACGATTTTGAAAAATCGTTTACGATTTATTTATGTATATGGTTTTCTAATAAGAAGTTTCATTTGAATATCCTGCTATTTGGGCAGCTGTCAATTTTGAAGCTGTCATCTTTTGACATTTGACAAGTAAAAACTACGCCATTACTAAAAATGGTACGATACACGCTTGAACAACGCATTGAAATTGTTAAAATTCTCTACAAAAATCACAGTTCGCAAAACTAAAGTACTTTTTGGTCGTCGTGAAGCACCTTCTCGGCCGGCAATAGTGAAACTGGTAGAAAAATTTGAGCTGTTGGAACATGTTAGTGATGTGAAGAATCGAAACCGTGTGCGTTGCTCAAGAACAACTAAGAATATTGCTGGTGAAAAGTTTCCGGACCGTGTTATTTCTCGAAGAGGTGATCACAATTGGCCACCGAGAACTTGTGATTTAACACCTTTAGGATTTTTTCTGTGGAGCCACGTGACAAATAAGGTCTAAGGCCAATGCTCCACAATCGATTCATTACCTTAAAAATGGAACTCGTGAAGTTATCGAGGACATACAGCCGCAATTGTGCGAATTGGTCATGAACATTGGCGGCCATTTGGCTGATACCGTTTTCAAATGTTAATGGCATACCTTCCTCTTTACAATGAAATAAACATCCATCGATTTCTCTTAAGAAATATTCGTTAGTTTTATATCAAAATAAAACCTCTTGAGGTAACTTTAGGTTATTGCACTCGGGCTGTGGAAGTATGTACGAACAATGTCATTATTGGAACTCAACATCTGTTTTAAAACACAAACAGAAATATTCGTTGGTAAGTATTGCGTTCATGGCTATAATTGAAACATTCTCTCGTCCTGAAATTTTGTATTTTGGAATAGTTCAATCGATTTGTGTAATCCTTTAAAGGAGCGTGTGAAAATTCACTGGGATATGAGAATACTAATTGGCCAAATCACCGACTATCACCAAGATGATACCGAAAGTAAAGGTAATCTGGACAGAAGTTCTTATAAATTTTATTCTGCTCTACGCTAGACTAGGACAGGGGCAAAGCAGATGGAGCACAGTTTATTCCTCCTCCTCATCACCACAGCTATACGACATAAATCACGAGCAGGGACACCCACTCTGCTCGTATGTATACCCCAATAAGAAAATGTCCCGTTATAGTTCCCACCACCATACCAATATGGTGCCGTTGAAGCGATGTCAGTTGGTCGTGTCTAAACCGGTCAAGTCTAGGCCAGATTTCACTGGTTATTACACACGAACTAGCGTTAGACTATCTGTCGTTCGTTTCTTTTATGGAGTCCTCCTGAAGCAGTAAATTTTGCCTGCTATGTGATATAAGGCGTGCTGTGCCCATGCAGGTCAGTTCATCTACCTTTACATTCCCTACGATATTCAAGTAACATGGCATCCACGTCACCCGGATGTTGAACTGATCAGCCATCTCGTTTAAAGATGGCAGACAGTTCTGGGCTACCTTCAACATCGCGGGAAGTGGCATTGTAGCATTTTAATAGCAGCCTGGCTCTCCGTAAAAATGCGAATATCCTTCGAACATATTTTATTATACTTCAACCAGTTCATGAGGTTGAAAAGTGAGGTAAACCTCTAGTGCCTCACGGAAAGTCCATCTTCCTCATTCACCCAGTCCTCTCTGGTGGGAAACTCAGTTTGGAATCTCACCTTAACAGATGGCGACGCGATAGCGTAGTTGGTAGTATCAGGAATACCTATGTTGCACAGGATAGATAAATACCCTATATTGACATGTCCACATAGATACGGATTTGAACCGAGCGGCTGTGTAAGATGCAAACTGCTTGGCCGCAAGATCCAAGGGTGTGAGATGAAAGAGAATCTCCAGAGCTTGAGTAGGTGTTCTGAGGGCCCCGCTAATACACAAGCAGGCAGTTCATTGGACTTTCATCAAAAGTTTCAGGTTTGTCATAATCTTTAGTGCATCACCAAACGGCAACCCCATACAGTAGTATACCACTGAGACGTAAAGCCAGTGTACTATGTTGGGCATTTTTGAGGGAGTAAAGCGCTGTAGTAGGTTTCATTACTCTTTCTAAGATGTTTGGTTTCTAGATTAGCTTGCTTTCCAAAAGTAGCCTGAGGTATTTTGCTCAAGCGAGGACCATTTAATATTGGTGGGTCACACTGAGTGACCAAGAAATCTATATCCAAGAAAGTTATCAAGGAATATTCGTTATATTCAAGTGATTTATCAATCGGGCCAATAAGGGAGTTGAGATTTGTTTGCACCGATCGTCCCTTACAGTACACGTGTTGAGATTTTAACAACTCGTCCGGCTTAATTGAGCCTCTTAATTGAGCTTAGTGGAGCCATCGCCGCATGCAACAACCACTACACTTACAACGACCGCTGCACAATCAGAACGCAGAATATAACCGCGCCAGCGTACTCGCTGAGCAGTTGGAACTGAACTAAGATAAAATGAGAGCAGGATTTGACCGTGAACAAATTGACCATCAGGAAGGTCCAGTCGCGAAACATATATTATGGGAAACTTGAGGACTGGAATAGTACATCAACAAGAATCAATATAGAAGGCGAGCAGTTATAACATTCTGTGGTGCCCTGTGAGGAATTGCTTCCTCTTCACAGTTTTCAGATTAATTACGTGTGGTGGATTAAGCTAGCCTCGCTGATCTTAAGTTCATATTGATTTAGATTAAAAATTGCATGAGTTATTATTCCATTATTGGAATCGACTCTCTTCTATCCATAAATTTGTATATTCGGAACGCGTCATTAGATATCTCTATAAGACGTGTCCACGAAAGATATTCATTGTTTAGTTAGTTGGTGCCAATATTGCTCTCTATCTCCCTGATTCTGATGGACACTACCGAGACATCCGTTTACCTTCTTGTGGTCACTACTCGGTTATCTCGGTTATTTCGTGCGAGTATCCTAGGCATTTTATGAACCTGTTCTTTCTTCCAAATTGCCTATAATAAATCAAGTAGGATCGGTAAAAAAAATTAAGAAAATATAAAGCTCGTTCTCTTTTGCTTTAGCAACTTTTAAATGATCAAAAAATGATTTTAAATGATTGTATCTTTAGTTTCGTTCAAAATTTATTTATTCTAGATAGAATGAGAACATAAACAAAAAAAACCGAACGAAGTAACTCATCGCTTCCCGAAATTATGCCAAAGCAGTCGACCGGGTTAAAAGCGGGGAACATCTACGTTCGGTATCGAAAGATTACCATTTTTCGTATGTGACTCTTTCCAGGTACGTGAAAAAATTTGAACAGGGACTCTTAAATACGGTTGGATACCCACTAAGTTGTCAAATTTTCTCCCCCACACAAACGGCTGAACTAATGTCTGACCTCAAACAAGCGTTAAAAATTTATTTGGGCTTGTCACCTGTCGAAACTAGAAAATTCCCATTTGAGTGTGCTATAGCTTTTGGAGTAGACGTATACCACTGTGTTGGCATAAAATTGCTGGTAACAATTATTCTAAAAGAAAAACGTAGTACTTTGCATCCGGGCTCCAGAAGCTACTAGCCTGGCTAGAAGTAGCTTTAATCGTGAGTCTCATTTATATATTAAAACTATTAATCTTGCTAAGGCTAACAGGGTTATATTACCATGTTTCCCGAAACAAGATTTGTTCCCACATCGTTGGATCCCACATAATTTAATAATTTTGAACGTTTTACCATAAATTATTTGTTATCATCAAAAGAAAATATTTATACTCGTTTCATCGGGTTTCATTTCAATCTGTTCCTTTAGAAATATATAAAAGCTGTAATCGACGATTTATCAACAAAAAATAACGCATCAAAAAATCGTCGAATCACCAATTTCTTAAGTACGAAAACCTTGTATGCCGTATGGAATTATCATCAATAAACCGCAAGGATTTCACATATAAGATTTGTCGAAGTTTCAATGATATTTTCATTTAGACGGTGATACATTTTCTGTCACAATCGCTGCCAGCCATCCCTTACAATCGTCCTCCTACTTATATCAATTAGGTAGTCCAATTAAAACACTTTCAGCACTGACGGAGGTGACTATTATTTCACGCATATGCCTATTGGATTAAAAAGAGCGTCAGTTACATTCCAAAGGCTTATGAACTCCATTAGACATTTAAAAACCCATCAACAAAAACTGATTTCCGGAAAACTAGTCTGAAAGAATGCAAAATGCCAGTTCATGCGTCGTGAATTAAACGATCGAAAGTGAAGTAGTAAACATATAACTTGCTTTGACAGTAAAGTGGTTTAGTGGCTTCGTTTGATGAACGTCTAGTCCGTTTAATGTAAAATGTTCAGAAATAATTCGTAAATTTGCAACATAAGCAACATTTTTCAGCATTTATGGATCTCGAGAATCATTAATTAAAATTCCGATAACATGTATACGACGTCATATACATAATATGACTTTCTGACGCTATTGTGACAATTACTTGTGACTTTACTTGTGACTTGACTACTATACTGAAATGGATAATAACTGATCTACATTCAAAGATCCGTAAGAGAATACTTGGGATCTAGCTTCCACTTCCTCCAAACAGTCGTCACAAAAAACATCCTTAACAACTCCCTTGCTTTTTAAATGAATCTTGAAACGTCCATGGCCCGTTATGAGTGCTACCAGAATTCTAAGTTACCTCTTTTTTAAGGGTAACACACATCTGGTGAACATCATGTTAAATCTTAAATGATGAACCGTTCCGCCTTTCGACAGCTAAGAGGCGCAACGCCACTTCAGTTCCAGTTCAAGTAAAGCGAACTTCTTAATAGCGTCCTTACCACAATAAAAAGATAGAGAAATTGTTGGCTCGGGACCAACAAATTTAGTACGTGATTCAGGTTTCACTAAAAAGTTAGTAACCTCATTTCACGCAACGCCACAATGAGCAGGCACCCACATGATCCTTGCTCTGGTATTAGAGCAAAGGGGTTTAATGTAGTGTTTGCAATATTTGGCCAGTTTAGACGTATAACCAAGGGACTCTTAAGGGTATTAAGCACGGCTTTACTATCGGTGCAGATTAAAAAATCCTTCCTTTAATCACTAAACCTAAACGCCTCAATCGCACTATGGGTAAGCGCAATTAATTCAGCTTGAAAAACCGTGAAATGTTTTCCCAGACTACCGGAGAATCTGAGCCCGCATACTTTGGACAATAGAATCCAAATCCTGAACTGACTTCTGAACGAGTGCCATCCGCAAACAAAAAACTATCAACTCGGACAACTATCTATACAAATCCTTCACCATTTCAATCTCCGGAATATGTGTCTTAATGTGCCCAGTACAAGTCCCGAAGGCATTCCATGCTACAATGTATCTCAGTCGAAGCCCAGAAGGTCACGCAGTACCAATATTGTAAGACTGCAATTCAGGCAAGCTGTATAACGTTGTTGACAAATTTTTAAAATGATCATATCAAATTTTGGGATGATTTTGAAAATTCTGGGATGGGATGAGAATAGTTTTGCCTGACTTCAATTTTTAATTTTTCTAGAATGGAATCCTGGGATAACTTCGCACACTTTTGGTGAGTTGCTCGTTTTTGTTTAGACGCTTCGTAAATTTCGTCTGGAAATCTTGTCCATTTAACATAATATCGTAAAATTTGTCTATTCACGGTATCCCCGAACATCGTTATTAATAGAACTTGTTTGGATGATGCTTCCTCTTCTTCTGACGTTTCCATACAGATGTCCTCGTACAGTCCTGTAATTTTATCCATCGTGTTCTCCATATGCTTTGGTGCTTACTGTAAAGCTTGTATGGGTTTGTTGTTCTCCACCAACAACTTTGCTTACTCTATGCTTTCCTAGTTGTCGTAGTTTTTCTATAATTGTATTAGTATTGCTTGTTCCTGAGTTGTTCTTGTGCTTCTCACTATCACCGTAACAGCTGAGGCTTGGATTGGATGATATTGCTCTTGATCGGAGGATTTAGCCGTGTATATTTCCATCGAAATTCGTCATTCTTGGGAATAGCCATATAGCCTTTTCTTCACTTGTACGCCCAGATAACTTAGTATCATGGTTGTCTTCATACTTTTTGTGTAAATCCTTAAGGGCTGTGACCTTCTTCTCAACATAAGTTCCTGGTTGTTGCTAATGGATGTTTGGCTGCTTGGTTGTTATTGCCTGTCTTGTAGTATCCAATAGTTTTTAGTATAACATGCTTGTCGCAGCTTTGTTTTAACGGAACGGGCTTACAGTGTAATTGTATGTAGCCACAGAACCAATTCGTTTAGACCTCGAAGGACTAATATTTATCCAACTATTGTTAATGGGATAGAATTTAATAAGGAAAATTTGTGAGGTTACCACTGGTCCGGGCCTAACTATTTATTTGGAAAAAACAACTTTGTTGACTTGAGCAGATTTATTTTTTTTACTTTACTTTCCTTTTACTTTGTGATGTGGAGGGGACTAGCCCAATTACTTTCTGATGGCCGAAAAATTTCCTGACTTAACAAAACGACGATTTCATTTTTTTATTTTGGTCGTCGAACATTCGCTGAAAGTGCTCCTATCTTATATATGTGAACGTTATGCTTGCTGGTATTGAGCGCCGGCGTTTTATGAAAATCGTCTTGAAATTCTTAAGTACACCATATGTGAATTATCAACATCCAATTTGATTGTTGTTAATTGATACGATCCGATTGATAACGGACGATAGCGTAGCATAAAATGCATCTGTCAACGTTAGCGATCAATGTTGAGTTTTTAGAGTTGAAGGTTTCGAATTCTTAATGACGAAAAGTTGGGCCTCCGTATCTATGTATATGGGAAATTACTGTATTGTTTTTAACTCGAATTTATTTCCAAATCTTATCCGCCGATGTGGAGTAACTGTGAAAGATTTTTTGGCGCCCTGTTGTAATCCAGAAAGTCCGGGGTTTAACCTGCTTCTGTCGGTTGATACGCTCGCTTAGAACCGAGTCTCAAGCTGACTGAACCATATTTCAGGATCGTGCAGATTAATTCTACGAAAACTGGATGTGGTAAAATAACATAAATATTTGTCGATATGACAGTAATTAGTTCAGAGGGGTGTCATTTCCACTCGGCAGAGGAACCACTAAACTCTTGATGTATATACTTGGCATTTTATTGATCTGAATTACAGAGGATTTATTGGACGATCAAGTTATGAAGGATGAACTAGTAGTTTAAACTATTTGGTTTCAGTATTCTTTCAATTTTGTTAGCGAGACAACGAACCTGATTCTAGCCAATTGTGCGAATGAGCAGACATGATGTTTTTAATTCCTATAACATGGCACTTTTAGACCTCAACCCCAATACAATATCGACGTTTAAATTTTTAATCAAATCAGTAACTAATACTTATCAGTAATCTTCCTTCGCAGCGTTGAATTTGAAAAATTCTAATCGGATAAATTGAGATAGGATGAATAAACAAATGTGCATCCACAAATAAAATGCAATAATTCAACTTCGTTCG